>JAWRVZ010000114.1:515591-1193091 GCA_037043235.1 Rhodeus uyekii
TCTAAAGTATCTCTTGAGTTGTGACTGATGGGAATGTAATTTTGTGCAGCCATTCTGCAGGTTCACTGGGTGTGGCGCATCTAGTTGTGACGGTGACACTTCTGTTATGGTGACTACAGTGTGGAGCTCTTAGTGCTTTTAAAAACTTGCTCATATAAAGGTGTGATTGTGTCATGTGTGTGTGAAAATTTGAAAGAGCTATTGACGTTTCTCACAAGAGCACTGTTGAACACAGACCATAGAGGAACATGAAAGCCCACTCTCCCTTCTTTCCTTATTCATTTTGTTGTGTTTTTCTTTAGTGAGTTATTTTTTCCTGTCCTCGAGAGAGACAAAAAAAATATTGGTTCAAAAAGTGGCTAAAGCCTCAGTTAATGTGGACATGTATGCGTGTTTGTGCATGCTCATTTTTCATTGTGTCCATTGATGTATTGATTTGTGCACGTGTGCTGAAACGAGTAATTATCACGTTGCCCTCTTGCCGATGAGATCATCCAGAACTAAAATAATAAAACGCTCATGTGCTTTCATCACAACTTCACCCGGCTCAATTTTACAAATAAGCAAATTGATTTGGTACAGGTCACCCTGAGATTAGAAAAGAAATTAAACTGCAAGTGGACAGCCTTGTTCACTATTCTTACATGTGTTTTGTGTGTTTTTCTTTTGGTTTCAGAGCAATAACAATGGAAAATCAGCTTGTGGTGTTGGGCACGGCAGCAGCAGACGCAGGACGGTATTATGTACAGGCTGTTAATGAACGCAATGGGGAAAACAAAACCAGTCCCTCCATTTACCTGAGTATAGCAAGTAAGTTTTTACAGTAAATACAGTACATGTATATATGGTTTTGTTAAAATATATATGTATATGTCTATATGTTTAAACATATAAATGTGTGTGTGTGTGTGTTTATACATGTTTAAACACACACACACACACACACACACACACACACACACACACACACACACACACACACACACACACACACACACACACACACATATATATATATCTATATATATATAGATATATATATATATATATATATAGATATATATATATATATAGATAATGTATATATGTGTGTGTATCAATGATTCTTGTGTTAAGGGTCAATATATGTTCTGCACCCAAAAGCCCTCTTTTTGTTAAAAATAAAGAAATTAATCAAAATAAGCTTGCTTAAAATGTTACATCTAAAGGAAATCTTATCAAAATCTTTTTTTTTTTTTTTTTTTGGTATTATTTTAAATGCATGCTCTATACTTGGAAAATACATTTAATTTAATCTGTCCTCATGTAATTTTGAGGACCCCTTTCTTATTTCCTGCTCAATGTGGATCACACAGTAGGACACATAGTCCTGAAAGTTTTATATATTTTTTTTTAATATTTTATAAAAACAATGTTGAAGTCTCTGCAGTCACAGCTTTAACATGTGAACTCTGTCATCCTGGTGTAATAGTTTCTGTAAAAAGTTCTTGGAAAAATCTTGCCATTTTTTTATATATCTATGGCAGCTACAACTGAAGAAAAAACAAAACAAAATTGCTCCACTGTACAACATATGGTTAAGGTTTGTCAACTCTGAGTTTTGAGGTTTGATTTTTATGTTTGACAGAGTTTACTTATAAACACTTTATTTTAAGGTGACATTGTTACATGTTACTACATGTACTCACTATAGTAATAGTTACAAGTAACTCACCCTAAACCAAACTCTATAGTAAGTATATGTAGTTTGTTAACATTACTCAGTACTAAGTACAAATGTAACAACTGTACAACAGCAAATCAACAGGGAACAAAAACTGTGAAGTTGTCTCGATTTTGATTTTGTCCAGAAAAATTACATTAATTGCGATTGTGAATATATTAATTTATAGAAGTTATTAGTCCACCACCTGTGTGACTTCATTAACAAAAGTCTTGTTTATACTAGCGTGGTTCAAACGATCAAAGAAGTGCGACCAATTTCAGGAAACAGTTGTGACTAGCCAGATAGTTTCTACAATGGTGCATTGTACTTTGGTGGTTGTATGTTTTGCCGTTGTAACACACACAAGATCATTAGTTAGCATTTGAAAGTCATTCAAGTCCACGATTCACAATGTATATTCAGACTTTAATCAACTGCTGATCATTGAGTTAATGATCAAAGTCAAGTTTGTTAATGACTTAATGGTAAAAGTTATAGAGTCTGCTGATGATTAAAGTGTTGCTTGAAATGAATGTGGATATGTTTAGGTTAACTTAGCATTTCTCTTGATGATTATTACAAATTCTATCAGTTAAATGTCTGTAGGGGGATTGTTGGACTTTCATCAACTCCTCAAGTCCGCATGTTCTGTTAATGAGGAGAGCAGAGACGGCTTTTCATTTAACTATTTAATTATCAATTAAATCATATGAATAAAGTATACAGAGCTCTGGGTCACAGCTTTTTCCCCGATTACACAACACTATGCGAGTCTCATGGTACTCTGCGACAACCTCGCCTTTCCCTGACCCACATATTTATACATTTTAACACACAAGTGGGTTGTCCTTTCTTGAAAGATGGCATCTGATAGGTGGTGCCCCAATAGAGATCCCGATTTTTCCCTGCACACATAGGTTAACATAAAGCAAGGCGCCCTAAGGCACTCAACACACACAAACCAAATACCCATATATGGTACGTTAAATGCACACATACATTGATTGTGATTAACTCCCTTATCCCAATCTATTCAATCACCAAGCCCCCCCACACATTTCACCTAATACTATATGCAGTTTGTGTTTTCTAAAGCTATTCATTCATTCATACATCATTAAACATTTAAATACCTTAGTCATAAAAGCAATCAGTAATTTCTAGTTAATGCAAAGCTGGATATGTATACAGTAATACCTCGGTTTACGAGTTTAACTCGTTCCTATCACGATCGCTGTCACCCAGGACTCCTATTTTGCCTTTTTGTGGTCACGTGTTTTCTGTTCTAGAACTTACCAGCACTAATCGGTTTCCATAGTCACCAATCATCACAGGTGTTTGTCTTTTGGTTAATCACTGTCAGTATATTTAGTTCCCATTGTGCACTCTTCAGTTGTCGGTTCTCGTTTACACTGTGAGTTTATTTCCCTGTCCGTGTGTCTTGCTTGAATAAACATCACTATATTTCTGGTACCTGCGTCTGCGAGTTTGCCTTCGAAACGCTTGCGGTTCCAGTTCCAAGCTCGTAAACCAAAATTCTCGTACACCAAAACAATTTTCCCCATAAGAATGCACAAAAAATCAATTGATTCGTTCCACATGAACATAAATGCCCATTTTAAATATTTTTTTTGGTTTTACCCTATTAATTACAATTAAAATTGAGAGTTTCGTACCTTCTTTCTATATGCTGTACTGTACGTATATATTTCACTACGTGAAGAATAGCGATCGCAATTAATTAATGTTAACAACACGAGGTAAAACCACTGTAAATCACTTATAAAAGTATCACTGTAGTGAATGATGCAACCAAACCAAGCGACGCTGTGAGAATGAACGAGTTAAGGGGTGATAAAGGGGTTGGAACCGCATGACTGTTTTATGAGAGGCTGTGTTTAGAATATTTCCAGTAAAAATGCACGCAAAGATGCTGAGCATTAGGACTTTTCCACACAAAAATGCGCGTGGGCGAGGGCATATTTTTTCTCGCACACCGATACAATGCTCGTACACCGATTTGCTCGTATACTAAGTCACTCGTAAACCGAGGTATTTCTGTAGATTTATTATTTCTGGATTTCCAGTTAAAGACCCAAAGATCAGATGTGATGAATGATGTCCAGAAGTGCGGTAAATTGAATAAAATTTTACTGAAGGTAGTTTGCAGTTTCATCAGCTGAAGTTAGCTTCAATACTCACAAGGAGGTCGTTGGCCACAATGTACATTCACATTTTCTGAGCAATTATATTTCACACACAGGTCATGACTACATCATTACTTAAGGTTGAATGATTGTGATTGACTAAAAGAAAAGAGAAACTCAGTAAACATCCACACATGTACAGATGCATCTCTTCTTCGAGCACATGGTTGACAACAAGACCTCTGTTTAGGCACAATGTGACCTTCAAGGTTTCTAAGAATCAGCTTGTTGAGAAAAACATCTTGCCAGAGCGCCGGTTGTTCACCTCACCAATACTGATCTGTAACAGAGAATACTAATGCACATACAGATACACAAGATATAAGGTCGAGTTCTGGCTCAAAACAAGAAACCTTCCCCAAAACATTCTGATAACATGTTCTTGAGAGGTTAAGAGAATTTTCATCATTATTCTCTAGTGTAAATTCTAAGAAGTGGTCATGTAGACAGCTCCATCTAAGCACTTTAAATCTCTATAGAAAGAATCCTTCAGTTTACAGACATATAGCCATCAAAATTGCAAAACATCTTATAATTTTCTGTGTTTCAAAAATAGTAATGCAATAAAACAAACTCACTTTATCATTTCAGTTATTATTTCCACTTAAACACAGAATTGTTCTTAATTTTTCCTTAATAAGCCTTTTGTTACGCTTTCTTTTTTTCACCATAAATCATTTGTGATAAATCACTTATCAAATACTCATTAGGTTTCTCACTACAAAACATTTTTTATAATTTGAACAAGAACTGTCAGATTTTCATAATCTTCCACATCACTGTATAAGTGATACAGATTTTTGTTATTAGGCATCATCAGTTTCGTTAAATCTGTTTTAAAATAATTAGCATTTTGAAAAGCACGGTCATAGTTCATAATATATTAACATAATTGGACTTAACATGTTCAGAAATAGTTACATAAATCCTATCGGGTGTTTTAATGTTTCATAACATTAATTTTAACTGCTTTACTTTTCATTACAACTACTTGTCATGTATTCCTCTATCAAAAGGTTAGTCTGCAGATCCCAAAAAAGCATTATCGGTATTTTCTCAGTCCCACTTATCTCCAATGTTTTGCAAAAACAAAAATATTATGTTTCTCATTTCTAAATCCCTAAATCACACAGAGCCTTTATAGCTGCTTTCTCCTTCAACCCTTGTTACATAAATTGTAGTTCCCTTTCAAGGTGAAATCCTCTGCATGATTCCGTCGTAAAGCACACGTGAAATCAGTCCAAAGGCATGACAGAACGTCATAGGCGGGTGACGTTACTGACCAGGCAACTATAAAGCACACCCGAATCATAATGCACTAGCTTCTGTTACTTCTGTAAGGGCTATATGTGAATCATTTGTCTGCTTTGTGTTTGTCTGTCATTAGCCCTCGATGGAGCTGACTGCGAGCATTGTAAGTGTCTGCCATTAAGAACACTGCGTTGGGAACTCTTTGAGGCTCAGGCCATGGGGCCTGCAGATGGATCTGGCAGAGGTTTTTGGGACAGCCCTTTTCACAACCCTGACCTGCCAGGTCCAGCGCCTCATCCAAGGGTCTGGAAGTACACTCTGCAGTTACTTCCTAGTTAGGCAGGGATACTGCAACTATCCAGTTCTGAGATAGTTCACGAGAGAATCTCGTGCCTCGTGTTCTTGTGACTCGAATGGCTGGCCGAGAGGCAGAAGCGTCCTCCTAAAATCAAGCTGGACGAGTGCTTCCTGCCATCCAGTGGAACAACCTCCATGTTGGTGCTTACCGTTCTTTCCTTATCTCCTTACCGAGATATAGAGGTTGTGGAAGAGACCTGTATCTTCCCATATGTTTAGTCCCAAGACGTCTAATTATTCCAACATCATGGGACTTCCAACACCATAGTTATGGGGTAATGCCCTGAGTGAAAGAGCTGAGAGCTATCTTTCCCCTGCTGTGGCGTCGTCCCTAAAAGCCCCGACGTTACCCACCAAGCCACTAAAAACTACATCAGCATTGGTGGGTAAAGCTTACACATGCTTGCACACTGTCAATTCTGCAGGAATACCAGGCTGACCTATTGAAAGACCTGACTGAGGGTGAGGGTCCCAGCACTGACGTAGTTCACAAACTATGTCAGGCTGCATATTTGTCTTTCAATCAAGGAGGCAGCTAAATCAGTAGGCCACTCTATGGCAGCCCTGGTGGGGCTGAATAAAAGATAAAAACAAGTAAATCAGTAAAATTGGAGTAATATTTGTCGTTGACAGGTTCCAGGAGGCTAAGAAGCAGGCGATTGCCACTTCTAGACCTCTCAGCCATCGATGAGGTCCTCACAAAAAAAGGGTCAAAAAGGGCCAACTGTTAACATAGCAGCATCCATATCACCCTGTAGCCTAAGACTGGTTGCCCACTGAAGCTAAGCAGGGTTGAGCCTGGTTAGTACCTGGATGGGAGACCTCCTGGGAAAAACTAGGTTGCTGCTGGAAGAGGTGTTAGGAGGCCAGCAGGGGGTGCTCACCCTGCGGTCTGTGTGGGTCCTAACACCCCAGTATAGTGACGGGGACACTGTACTGCAACAAGCACCGTCTTTCGGATGAGACGTTAAACCGAGGTCCTGACTCTCTGTGGTCATTAAAAATCCCAGGATGTCCTTCGCAAGAGTAGGGGTGTAACCCCGGCATCCTGGCCAAATTTGCCCATTGGCCTTGGTCCATCATGGCCTTCTAATCCCCTCCATACTAATTGGCTTCATCACTCTGTCTCCTCTCCACCAATAAGCTGGTGTGTGGTGAGCGTTCTGGCTCAATATGACTGCCGTGGCATCATCCAGGTGGATGCTGCACATTGGTGGTGTTTGAGGAGATTCCCCCCGTACTATGTAAAGCACTTTGAGCTCTGGAGAAGTACTATATAAATGTAACATTTCTTCTTCTTCTAACTGCCCAATGGGTGCAGTGTTGGGGTTCCTGCTAGAGTGATTCCCTGCTGGTCTATCCTCCTCCACCCTGAAGGTGTATGTGGCGACCATAGCAGCTTACCACACCACAAGTGGGGAAACACTTGCTAATAACCGGTTTCCATCATGGCACTCTGAGGCTTAGGCCAGCAGCCACACAAGGGTTATAACAGCATGTGTTACTTTGCACAAATACTAATTATACATCTGAATGTTTGGGAAGGTCATAAACATTACCACATCTTTTAAATCTCTAGTAAGGCAGCCACAAAGTCTTCTTTTGTTTCGTTGTTTTTCTTTAAGTACTATTTTCACCAAAACCCTCTCACACAAAACCCATCACTTCCCTCATCCCACAAAAGCAAACCAACACTCACCATGAGCTTACAGATCTCAGATATTTGCATACTCAAAAATATCTCACTCAAAGTATAATGTCTTTTGTGCTTAGGTGGAGCGAGGTAAATGCAAAAGAGTCAGAGAATGTCTTAGCTGTTACGTCCGTAGTTGCTTGTCCGTTTGACAGAGATATCCATTGAAAAGTGATCCTGCAACAATTGTATCTCCTCCCTGTTATACTGGTTTCCCCGTGATGTGTCTCCTCTGAACAGATTTCTTTGTCCAAAGCCATCAGCTGTAGTAACAGATCCTTTCCAGTTTCACAGAGATGGCAAAAATATGCATTAAGCATATTGAAAAAAGAAAAGTCATTCTATAACACAAAACACCTTCCATTAATCATTTGCAGTAAATCAAACAAAAGAGATTACAATTCAAACATTTACAAACGGATTGGCCTCCACATACATTCAAACATCAGACACAAAGAAGTTACTTACAGTTGAGTAAGAAAACAAACGTTTCTCAACAAGGACTTCACAAACACTTGCCAGCAAGACAAAGTGGCATGTTACCTGAAAGGTAACCATACTCTCTTCCTCTACAGTTCACCTTATTTTATCTAGCCCCACCAACACTAGATGAAGAGGATTACAGCATATTTTATTAAGTAATAGGCTGGACTGTTACAGGGTATCGGCCTGGGACCTGGTCGTAGTACTTGGCTCCCTTCAAGCTTTTTCAAGAAGGTCCCTGAGAAGTTTCTCACTTTGATGACTATCTTTCTTCTCACTATTTCGTCTTTCAAAAGAAATGGAGACTTACAAGCCCTCATGTGTTTGGAATTTGCACGTGGCATGGTATCCTAGACCAGGATACGTTCCCAAGGTCCCTACCAATGTTGTAAGACTTATCATACTCCAGACCTTTTGTCCTCCTTCCTTCCGGACCAGGAATATCTGAATCTGCTCTGCTCAGTAAAGGCGCTAGATGCTTATGTCCACAGAGCTGCCCTGAGGAGGATTTCTGATCAGTTGTTTGTTGTCAACCTTGACATGGGTTCTACCCCCGGGTCACAAGTGCTTTGTTCTTAGTCAAGTCAAGTCACCTTTATATATATATAATGCTTTTTACAATAGAGATTGTTTCAAAGCAGCTTTACAGAGATAACAGGAAAGTAATGCAACAAAGTTTGTTTTGGCTGTACTGCAGGCCAATCAATGTTACGATGAATACTAAGGGTTAAGCTTGCCAGAAGCAACAATGATGAGGAACCCAAACTACAGCAGGTGACAGAATGGAGAATAAAAACCTATGCAGTCTCGTTCCCTATTCAGGAAACTAAGGTTACATACCTAACCAAGACGTTCTCTAGACATCTAATGTCATGCATCCATTTAAAAGGGGTCACTAAGATTGAAAGAAGTCATTCAATCACCAGTAGGGCATTATTTAATATGTAGAATAATGCTTTTATATTAATAACTTGAATTATAAACTCAAAATTATATATATTGAGGCATTCCGTAATCTATATGTGTGTGTATGTATATGTGTGTGTATGTGTATATATATATATATGTATGTGTGTGTGTGTGTGTTATCTTCGGGGTATGTTCGGTATGTGAAACACATAGTTATTTGAAATGGTAATATGTCTCATGTTGCTCTCATTCAGATAAGTGGATGTGCTTTTAAATTAAACACATTGACACTCTGATTCACCTTTTACATTTTCAACCTTCTCATTTCTTCATACTGTCAATAAACTGCAGAGACGCCCCATGCGTTATGTAGTTTGTTTTTTAAAAGACATTCATTTTGTCTTTCCACTGGGACTGAAGGAGAAAGTTGTTTTAGCTCCTAATTAAAGCTGGATTCTTTTTTTAAAACCTTTGTTTAAACAACCAGATACTTTTTAAAGTGCAGTGACAAAAAAAGTACTTTGCAGAAGACCTTGCTAAATTTCATTTTAAATTAATGTAAAACTAGAGGATCAAAAGGGTAAAGAAATTGTTCCACATGAAAATAATCTCTTTAAGTCATTAGTTGTTCTGCACTGTTTTAGGGTACAAGAGGTTCACAACTGTCAGTCAAATCTTTTCCTGATCAAAAATTTATGGAAGAGGCAAAAGATATGTTTAAAGTAGTTTTAAAGGACCTGAAATTCCACAAACAGAGTTTTGAGTTGAATGAATATGACAAGGACACAAAAAGGGGAAGAACAAAGAAACAATAAGTAGAGAGCTGACAGCAGGAGGGATTTTGAACCCAAAAATCACTGCATTTTAATTAATGTATTAGAATTATTTTTATGTCCCTCTGTCTTGACCTCTAAGACGTTTATGAGCTTTTGGGATTTTTTAAAATTATTTTTCCATTATTGGAGGGGTCAACTCTTCTGGTCCTGGTATATTAAAATTTCAGCAAGAACACAGCAGAGCTTTTAAAAACCAGGATTACTTAGATTTGAAAGATATTGGGGTTTATGTTTTAAAATTTGTGGTAGAGGTAGACCGCACAGAATAGGAAAAAATCTAAATTGCCCCAACAGTAGTGTGTGTGTGTGTGTGAGTAGATACAGTATATACTAGCACAGATATACTGCTTTTGATATTAAAGGATCTATATCTCAAAATTCTCATATTAAAAGAATCAACATTGATATTTTGAGATATTACAGCATCAGAAAGAGATGGCATCATAAAGGAAGGAGTATAGCATGCCAAACCTTGAAGTTTAGCTCATCATATAACTCACAAGCACACCTTTCAGTGCCTCCGTGAGTAAGCACAACCGAATCTATGTAACCATGGAATTGGAGGCTAGCATGTCACTTTGTTTGACTTTTCCCAGCAGCTCTCACTGTTTTCTGCAAGTATAAGTGTGTGTTTCGTGTGTGACTCATCTCTCTCTGCATGTTGTCAGTGGTTGAGTGAGGCTGAGTAGGAAGAGAGGGTAAGCATCCATCTGGACCAGAGCATAGAAACCAGATGATGACATCTGGAGAGAGACAGAGAGAGAAAGAGTAGTATCTCATTAATATGCGTAGGTATTCATACATAAATTATGGTTTTAGCATGCATATATATATATATGCATATATATGTACATCTGCCTGTTTAAATAGAAACAATATCAGCATGATGATGACATCTAAACGTTGTATGAACATTAGATATTTTCAAATGAGTTGAATTCAAGGGTTGATCTCACTATATTTATAATAAATGGGGTTAAATATGTTTAACACAGTTTAACCTAATTTCATGATATAACATTTCATTATTTTCTGTGATTTCTATATTTTATTCCTCTTTAATTTTGGTTATAGTTAGATTATAAAAAGACTATTTATTATTAGTTCCATCTGGATTCATTTATAATTTTGCCATTACAGTCTTTCTCAAGTTTCTCTATCATTTACTGACAGGGAGTTTTTCCTCTTAGGGAGTTTTTCCTCTTTTTTCCCCCTTAAGAGCTCATTGGCTCCTAATCTCTATTGGGGCACAATCAAAATATACCAAATAATGTGTTTTTCATATGATTACATAGTTGTCAATATGCAATTGGAATGGCCATGCAAATGCAAAAGTGTGAAAATGGCTTTAGAAGCCTTCACTATATTGATATAGTGTTTGTGCTACAATACCCGCCAACGTACAAATGAGATCGTTCAACAGAGAACTAACTTACTCTAATACACATGAATGAAACACCTGGTTTGAGACCACAATATTTTATTATTATGGTGTAGGACCTCCTTTTTCAGCCAATACAGCATTAGTTTGTCTTAGAATGACAGATACTTGTCCTGCACAGTAGCCGGAGGGGTTTTGAGCCATTGTCACTATGTGATGCTGGTGGAGGAAAACATTTCCTGACTTGCTCCTCCAATACACCCTAAAGTGGCCTGAAAATATTCAGATCTGGTAACTGTGCAAGCCATGGGAGATGTTCAATTTCACTTTCATGTTCATTAAACCAGTCTTGCTGAGTGTATTAGTGCATTATCATGCTGAATCACGGCACCACCTTCAGGATACAAATTTTGAACCATTAGGTGCACATGGATGTGATATCTAGCACATGGCACCTGGAGTGGGCCCAAACCATCACTGATCCACCTCCATGTTTACTCTGGGCAGTCCGGGTGTTAAGCCTGGTTAAACCCATCTCACGGATGTGAATATGGACTCATCAGAGAACAGTGCATGTTTCACATGATCTAACACCCAATATTTGAGATATTGGCACCATTGAAGCCCGAAGTTTGGCATTGGCATTGGCTATAGCAGTCCAACCATGAACAGCTTTACAGAAATGCATGTGTCTACATTAAAATGTAGAATGATCTGTTATTAGATGTGATTGTGTCCAAGTTATATATCTCAGAAATGTACATATATAAATTACACAGTTAGATGGAAATAATGAGGTCGTTGAAGTAATGAATACATGTTAAAAAATGATGAGAATTTAAAGAAAAATGTAGCATTGGTGCATTTTGATTCAGAGTTGCATCATCTTAAGTCCTCGCAGGATTTGGAGTCATCTCTTCACAGGTGTTGAGGTATCTGAACTCTTCATAAGAGGCTGGATCCAAACTGTAGCTGACATTGTCTCTAGTTACCTAAACAAGAAAAGTAAATGGAAAATAATTGGCGTAGCTGCTGTTCTTATAACATTTAGCAAATATATAATTGGAGTACAAGGTTATGAGATGCATTATGTGAATGCTTGGTTAAAGAGATGTGTCTTTAAACTGGGAGATTGAGTCTGAGCCCTGAACATTATCAGAAAAGCTATTCCAGAGTTTAGGAGCCAAATGTGAAAACACTCTCCCTCCTTAAGTGGACTTAGATAACCTAGGTACTATCAGAAGCCCAGAGTTTTGTGATCTTAAATGGATTGTAGGGCGATAGAAGATTGGTTAAACCTTTTAGGGTCTTATTGGTCAATAGCAATAATTTATAGTTGATAGGGAAAGTAATATGTAACCATTGTAGAGATGATAAAATTTGTGTTATATGATCATATTTTATTTTTTGTGATTTGGGTGATGTGGTTCATCCTTTGTGGTGTTATGCCGACATTACCCTGGATTCAGACTTGCTGTCCTGGTCACAGATGAGCCAGTGAGACGCGCACTAACAACATGTCCTCTTTTGAACTTTGAACAGTATGTTGTGTGGATTACAATATTTTATGTACTTTCTTCTCTGCTCTTACTGATGGAATGTAAAATAAGTGAAGATTGGCCACAAGCCTGTACATATATAGGCATTTCATTGTCCAACCACTGTACAGTGATCCCTCGTTTATCGCGGTTAATGTGGACCGGAACCCCCTGCGATAGGTGAAAATAGGTGAAATAGGATTGCCCCCCCTAGAAATTTCTGTCTATGTGTGTGTGTAGGTACCAGAATGTTTAAAATATTTATATTTATACTTTAAATATATTTTAATAAAATATATTTAATTATAAAACCTTAATATTATACATTTACTCTCTCTCATTCGATACGTATTATGGTGCTCTACACTCATCAATGACAGTAGTATCTTGAGACTCCAGTAATGACGACGATGACAGACCTGTGCGGTTCGATGAATGTGATGACGATGATGATGATGGTGTTAGAAACTGGTATAACGAGGCCTTTAAATCAGTTCGGAAAGCGCCTCATCATCAGATATTGGATCGTCAACATTTGCTTCTGAGAGAGGCGAAGAGGCTCCCACTCCACTTGTGCTCTCATTGGTCGATCTTGCGCCGGGAACCAATCACGTGTCTTGTCTGAGCACCCGTGGGTGTGTACAAAGCCTCTGAGAGAGTTTCTCTCTTTGTCTGGCATCCTGGGAAACCGTTGCTCTCGCATCACGATGAAACAACGCTGCTTTCCGCAATACGGCTGCCGATATGGCGGTATTTTTGAATCTTTATTTTTCGATGAATATTTTTGAAAAATCCGCGAGGCCGTGAAACTTGAACCGCGAAGTGGTGAGGATTACTTTAAATATCTGGCTAAATATTAGCATCTGAGTTTTGTATCTGAATAGTTAATACTGCTTTTCATAATAACTGACACCATGCTTGCAAATGTCAACATTAATATTTTGGGACATGTCCCACCAATGTTTAAATGAAACGCACTTTAACGGATCAGTTTGTCTGGTGTAGTTTTATTTGCTTTGTCTGGTCCGTGGGTGGCTAAATAACAAATATGAGATCTATGTCAATGATGAGTGCATGCGCTTAAACAAACATTTAGAAATGTTTTGACAGTCTTTGTCTCTTTCTTGTCTCTTGTTATTTCTGTTTACATTGTTTGCTAGTGCTTGCGTGCCAGATGTTGATTATGCACGGTTTAAAACTAAATTCATCAGACACTTGTCCCTGGTGTCATATGCATTTTTAATTATCTCACAGAATCTCTGTTCCTGCCTCTTCATGCCTCTAGAGATATGACTAGTAACTTTTTATCTTTCTTTGTTTCTGTCCCAGGCCCTCTTCTTTTTTCTTTTTTTATGTGTCGACATCTTGGCCACATACACAATGCAACATATTATAATGACAATCACATTTAAAAATCAAATCAAATGTGAGAGTTATTGTTTTATTATTGTGTACACTCCTCAAAATTAATTCGTCAGTATTTTTTGTTACTTTTCAGTTTCAGTTTTAATTGTCTGGAGGTATTTTACTTGAATAAAAAACAAGTCCCCATTGTTTATTTTATTTTTTTACATTTGTATTTACGTTTTAGTTCTCAGTGTCACAAATCATTCTAATCATTCTTAAAGAAATGTTTCTTGATTTTGTGCTTAAAGAAATACAGTGGAGTTATATCTTGAGTCATGGTTAACTCGCCAATCCTATTATGTCGACGTTTTTGAAGTGGAACCGCCAAACTCCCTATTTTTCTTAGTATTTTCGATTCTTTAATGTCGATTCGTTAATGTCGCTTAAATCTCATATCTCAAGCACGAAACAGGGACAAAGTCACAACTTCACATGGTTATTTCGTGACTAATTGCGTACCTAGTTCACTGCACATGCGCTGAGTTTGCCTTGCACGTGGATCGCGGTCCGCTCACGGTTCACTCCCTGTCGTTGATCTCGTCTGAGGGATAACGCTGTAGAATCCTGCACGTTTTTGTGATTTTGTGAGCAATCTTTCTGTTTGCATTGTTGGAGAATATAATTAAAGGTTTGTATCAAGAGTCGAGTCGAAGGTGTTTTTATTATGGTGGTTTTGCATATGCCTTTTGTTGTTAGCAAACACAGTACAGTGTATGTGCATTTTTTTAGATGAATGCCGATCGCTTCATCAAACAAATCGCGGCAACAATGTTGTGTAAAAAGACACCAAAAACTCGAGCATGTACATTCTCATTTAATAACTCACATCATGTACATCAGGGGTGTCAAACTCAATTGCACAGGGGGCCAAAATCCCAAAAAAATTTAGGTCACGGGCCGAACAGGATAAACATTTATTGAAAACACTAAAACTAAACTTTTAAAACTTACCTTTTTTTAAATTAGATGTGAATAAAAACAGACAGAAATATTATTCTGGAATAAATCAACTTATACCTTAAATAAATTAAAAATATAAAAATATTTAAAAAATACTTTAAAAAAATTAAAATATATACTGTCTAAATTATGCAAGTTAGAAATAAAGTAAACAAGTAAGTAAAGTAAAAGTAAAAATTAAAAGAACAAAAATTCTAATTTCTTTACTCTTATCTAATTTTATATAAAACTTAAAAAGATTTATATATAAAAGATTTTGCTCTTCATAAAAAAATGATCCTGTCAAAATTATACAAATTCAAAATATGGACATGCTGCATAACAAAACCTGGAAATCTAAATACAATTTTTGCTTTTCAGCAATAACAAATCAAATCATTCAGTTGAATTTGCTCTTATGTCATTTGTCTTATAGTGCCGTCTTATTAAATTATTTAATTACTGCCACATTAGCTCCGCAAATGAGACACACTGGTATACCGGCAGTACGTCAGTAAACATATACCGTATTTTTCCGCATATAACCCATGGGTTATAGCAGATTTTACAAACTATATCACAATTTTTTTTTACACGTAATAATATTTCAATATATTTGTTACGTCCCTAAGAACGTAATGTTTTTTTTTTTTTTTTGCGCTGTATTTTCTTTCTGGCGCTTGTACTATCACTCTGACAGCTGGCGCTGATATGCTGTCTGACCTGTCAATCATGCAAGAAGATGTTCTGCCATGAGGGCGGGCTCTTCTCCGAGCCTGAACAGTTATGGATAATTGACAATAACAATCGCGCGGTACTAGCGCGAGCGCGAAGCATCATTAGCCACTTCTTGTTTAATACAGGAAGTGTTCGGCGGGTCAGCTGGAGCGCGGGACATCTCGCGGGCCATTAATAAAATGCTCTCGCGGGCCATTAATAAAATGCTCTCGCGGGCCGGACATAATTACACACCGGGCCGGATGTGGCCCGCGGGCCTTGAGTTTGACACCTATGATGTACATCAATAAATGTTCATTTTTCTTTCTTGCGAGGGTTGTTATCTTTGGCGCTCTGACAGCTGACAGCTGGCTGCGCTTCCTCTATCACTCTGACAGCTGGCGCTGATAGGCTAGATAGTATAGAAGACAGTATAGTGATTGGCTGTGCTGCCATGAGGGCGGGCTCTCGTCCGACACATCTTAAAGGGGCGAGCAGCTGCTGCGCAGCGAGAGAGAATGCCTTGTCTTTTTCTTCTAATTCTGACTTGTTGTTTTTTTTTTTGTTGTGAATTTCGCGCACAAGCACTGTGTTCCAATCCTGAACAGTCATGGATAATTGAAGTCATGCGAGCAACATTTGAAATTAGAAATGTGATCTTACACAAAAAAGCTCATCAATCTATGGGTGCAGGTTATGCCAATGATTTTTTACAGAAAACCCAAAACCCGCTGGCTATATGAGCGTGCGGATTATCTGCGTCTGTGGGTTATATGTGGGAAAAGTTTTTCTTTTTCTTTTTTTAAAAAGACAGTAGTGAATTACAGATTTTATCGCATTCTGTTATGTTAGTGCCCATGTTAGTTCTCTGAGAATATTGCAAATTCCATCCTTAATCAGAAAAACCTTTCAAATGCTACCACTAAACTGGGAAGACTGTAATCCAGTCGGGTTTATTATTGTTCTAAACATCTAATCCTGAAGATTAAAACATATCCAGATCAGGATTAACACATCTGGAAAATTACATACTCATTAATCTTTAGATGAGATTTACAGCTAACAGTTATTTGTCCAACCATCTCTGGATGGATCTGGTGTTTGAAACCGCTTCAGCCACAGTGTTTTTAAAAGGATCTTGTTTTGTTCGTGTACCGGTGTATATATATTAAAAATATATATATATATATATTTTTTTTTTTTATTAATCTGTAAGTATAATACTTCCATGGCTTTCTATTTCAATCAAATCAAATCAAATATAATTTTTTCATCATGATTTGATGAAACATAGGCCTGCTGTGATGGTGAGTGACAGGTGATGGTGTTATGGAACAGCAGGAGTTATGATAAAGTATACTAACATCAGAAGCAAACAGCAAACCTTCATGTTGTAAATGATCATGCATGAATGCTCAAATCAAATCTGTGCACATAAACAAGTGTCTATAAAGGCAGTATGTTATTTATTTTCACTGATTCCATAATTGAAACCATAAAGTAAATATAATGATCTAACTTGCAATATACATTTAAGTCCCAAAAAATCACCTCTACTGAAAATGCTTCTATTTAGCATTCTTTTATGTTACCAAATTATTATGCCGCTGATGATCTCACTTGCAATTAAACTTTTTGTGATGAAAATGTCAGGGTCTCCACAAGTGCAAAACTTGATGATACATTTTATCCAGCAGGACATGAAAACTGACCTTTACAAAGAAGTTTAAACACGGGCAGTGTCACTATTTTGCTTATTTGATAAGTGACCTATGACAATGCAAAAAATAGAATATTATATTGTAACTTTTAATTGTCATAACATTTTCAAAATCCCAGATTTCCAATGCAGTCCAATACATTTGTATATATCTTTGATGCATTATCATGCTTTTATAATGTTCTTTAATACGGCTGTTGCATGTTCTAGTATATTCTTTTATCCAGTTATAATACTTTATAGTACTCCCATATTCATTCTTATACAGGTATGCATTAAACACAATTAGCACAATCAAATCATGCAAATAATGGACTATAATGTGTTTTATGAGGTACTATGAATATGTTTATAAGTCTTTATACAGACCTCATAGCAAGTGGTACCAAATATCTTATATAGTTGATTCACTTCAAGTATTTTATTAGCTATTTCAGTGCATTGCATCTTTGTTGTCAGCCTGCCATTGAGTGTTTGTCAGGATATTCTCGATATAAGGATTTGACTTTGCTGTTGCTTTAGAAGGTGAAGTTTAAAAGACATTCATTCTGTCATTTTTCTTCAGGAGATCTACTGTATGTCAGTATCTATCACAGTCACTTTTAAACAACCTCCCTCCTCAAAAAGGCATCACTGGAAAGTTTTCTATCAATTTGTCTGTTGTAGATTGTTATTTGTTTTCCAACTTATAACAAGGTTCATTACTTTTCAGATTGATTTGCAGCTTTCAAAATCTCGTTCTGAATTCCTTTTTAGCAGATGGAAACACTGACTTAAATTGATTTGATTCTGAGGTACGTTTAGTGTAGTGAAATTCGAATATACTTGCAGATTGGCATTATAATAATAATTTAACTGGTCAGAACAATCCTTTTTGTAGCTGTTGTTGTTTTTCTAATTCTTTGAATGTTTTCATAAAGAAAGAAGATACACTCTCAACCTTTTGGAATTCCATTTTTATTTGTTCAACTCATTGCTGATTTGGCAAGACCTATGAACTAATGAAGTGAGACAAATACCAACTACAACAAAATTATTTTCTGTTATTTGTGTCTTTAACAGTATATTGTCATATAAACATCAGTCAGTAAGTGAGTTATAGGTTAATTCAATAATCATGACAGATTCAGTGAGTAATTTGAGAGTTATCATGAGGTTTAGATTCTAAAGCGTACACACTATGAACACTGTAATATTCCATTCAATTCCAATCATGTAGATTTAAAAATTTGATCCTGAAAAATGTAAGCCTTTACACTTAAGCCAAAATACATTTTTGGATCAGCTGTTTACTTTCTTTACTTTCAAATTTGATATATCTGTACTGATGTTATGAATATGTCTTCATCTCTATTTAACTAGTTGTACAGATTCTTGCTATACATAGACAATGAGCTGTTAATTATTTAGTATATTTGACAGAATATGATTTTACAAGCACCTTGAGACCTTATGCTAACGTGTGTGTTCATTTTTGCATCATTTTCCCACTCACTTCCTCTTCTACATTTGTCATCTTCTTTAAAGACATTTATTCACCTTGTTTTAACGTGAACGATTTTCCCCTTCATATTTAATTACAGGCACAAAGCTGTGTTGATTCGGCGTGTGTGTCCATCTGCGTGTTTGTGTGTGACCTCTGCGGGGTCTTGTCTTTGCCAGTTAGAACACGCAGGCCAAATTTTATCTCACAATGGCAGCCGACTCGCACAACATGAGCCAAAGTCTCCTTCAAGAGAATTAACCAAATCATTAGAGATAAAGAAAGAAAGAGAGGGGGGAGGGAGAGAGAAAGAGAGCGAGAGAGACTCATTATTGTCTGAGTAGTTTACTGAAAGGTCGCTCCCTCCCTCTTTACCATCCACTAAAGATGTTTGGGTCTTTTTCTCTGTTCATATTGTAGAGGTTGTAAGTATGTGTATGTTTATGGGTCTGAGTGATACAATTGTTGTAATTTCCATTGTAGACAAACTAGTTCTGCTATAAAACATACTGGACTGCTTTGTTGTTTGCTGTCTTCCAAAGTTCCTTAGATACTTCAGGCAAAATCTAAGAACAAATTTGTTTGATGTCATTTCAAGCAAATTAGGGCCAAACTTGGGTTTGTTTGGAGTTCATTTCAGTTGGAAACAGCTTGCCATAGCAAACTTTCTGAAAAACATTGCACCAGCTGATAAACATCTTCAAACTACCGTAGGTCTGTGGCCTTCTTTGACATGAAAATCTTCTCTGGCTAGTTTCATCTGTTCAGTCCATCAATGTCAGACACAAATAAAAATGAGAACACACGGGTGCTGCTTTATTGCAGAAACTTAACTCTTTCCCCGCCACTGACAGAAATGTCCAAATTTCCATAATTTGACTTACCATTGACGTAAATTTCCGACTTTCTGTGTTTTAAGTCATATGGTAGGGGGCGCTATGACACACCTTCTGAAAGAGTACTAAGTGTCTCGTTCCCCCTCAGGGAACTAAGGTTACATACGTAACCCGAGACTTTTTCGATGCAGCGTCTCGTTCCTCCTCAGGGAACTAAGGTTACATACGTAACCAGAGACGTTTTCGATGCAGCGTCTCGTTCCCCCTCAGGGAACTAAGGTTACATATGTAACCCGAGACATTTTTGATGCAGCGTCTCGTTCCCCCTCAGGGAACTAAGGTTACATACGTAACCTGAGACGTTTTTGACGCAGTGTCTCTTTCCCCCTCAGGGAATTAAGGTTACATGCGTAACCCGAGACGTTTTCTTACCCCTGCCATTTTTGTTGCGTGTTTATTTTGTAATTGAGAGGACAGCATGCAGTACTTATTTACATAATGCAGTATATTGTTGCAAATGTATTTCTGACTGAAAAAGAATGTTGCCTTAAATATATCGGGGCCCTAGGGGAACTGAAACTGCATTTGACAAGTGACTGGTTTAGGAAGTTATACAAAGCCAACAGCTCGGCGCAACACACACTATTTTTTATTATTTTAATTTTGGTTAACAATACACAACTTTGCTCATTGTACAATATAAATATTTATTAATAAAATGCATTGTGCATTTGGCTGACACTTTCATCCAAAGCAACATCCACATTGACATTCCAATCAGATCTTACTTTCCCTTGGAATTGATCCTATAACCTTGGTGTTGCAAGCATCACTGTTTGAGCTTATATAATGTTACTTATGTTAGTTGTGTTTGACTGTACATTTATGGTTTCTATTTGTAAACACCTTCTTTTGTGATTGACAAACTTCTGCTTACTGGTGAAGATCACAGTTGGGTTTCTTTGTTGTTGTATGCAATTCACTTTTTTATTGCCAAAGTGGAAAATAACTTATTTTTTCCATTTAAATCTTAATAGTACTCTACAGAAGTGAAATGAAGGCATATAAGAGTGTGTTCAGGATCTTCTTCATAGGAGTGTTGTTTAAGAGTATGGATTTCTGATGGATTTCAAAGAAACCTACAAAAATCACAATCCAGTTCTGTTATCGTTGTGTTTCAGTGCGTCATTTAAATCCATTATTCAGGACAATTCAAGTTAGTCTGAACTATTCCGTCAAAAAGTGGTGCTACAAAAAAGGAGGTATACTGTGGGAGAGAAAGAGAGAAAGACTTTTATATTTTTTTCATCATATGGTTCAATTCATCTGTATGTTAGTGTGCAACTTGAAGTCCCCTTGTAGTCAAACATTTTATTCCTTAAAACTCATCTCTGATCACTGAAATTACACATTGAAACTTTTTTCCTGTGTTTTGCCTTAAAATAGCCTCGTTAATTAGTCCTGCCTCCGCTCACTCACACCAGTATAATTAGCCTTATAGCACCAGTATAATATTATCAAACAGCTAATACTGTTTTGCTAACATATTCCTGTTCACCATCTCAGAGGTAGACAGCTTCCTTCTAACAATCAGTATCTTTAGAAACGCTTTGAGCAATTGAGAACGTCAGTGGAGAAAGGCATATTGTTCAACACTGTAATATACCGTACATCATATTGCATATATGGCTAAATTTACCCGATTTTTCATTTTTCAATTTAGCGGGATAACCTAGCTTCTCTTAGTTAATGATATGCTAAAGCCAGCCGGCACGTTGACGTGATTGGTTACAGCGTAGTTTGTGACATAAGGAACACCAGAGAATTCCTTAAGTCTTTAAATCACTGCAGTTTTAAAGAGAAAATACTTGAATTGCACATAGTTTGTCTTAAATCACATTAAAAATACCACTTAGACATACAAACAACATAGAAACTTGATTTTCACCACTGGGGGACTTTAGCAAAATTAACTTTGAAACATTATCTGGATTTACCTCGCAGTGTGTGTCAAGTAGGCAATTTATTCCCCATACTAAAACACTATTGGGCCTCAGTCTTCAATATATCCGTGCATGCGTGAGAGTGTTTATTGAAGTATTTGTATCTCATTGTTTGTTTGTAGTTCTTCTTCCTTCCATTACGATGTTGAAAGCACAAGAAAGCTTTTATTTGAATGTGTTTAACTTGACATGTCCCTGAGTCAAGCTGCCTATGAGTCACTCCTGCAGCTAGACAGTAAACTGGATTAATTCATGTGCTTCAGCAGTGTGCATCCTGAGCCTCTCTAATCCACGTTCAACAACCTACACTAGGCCACTATTCAAAAGTTTGGGATTAGTTTTTTTTTATGGTTTTGAAAGAAGTCTCTTATACTGAGACTGCATTTATTTGTTCAAGAAAGAATAGCAGTAATATTGTATTGACATATTATTGCAATTTAAAATAACTGTTTTCTATTTTAATACTTTTTTAAAGCGTAATTTATTCCTGTTGAATTCTCAGCATCATTTCTCCGGTCTACGGTGTCACATGATCATTCTCCAAAAATCATTCTAATATGCTGATTTGCTGCTCAAAAACATTTCTTATTGTTATCAATGTTGAACAGTTGTGCTGCTTAATAATTTTGTGGAAACATGATACATTTCTTTGGTGAATAGAAAGTTCAAAATATATACCAAAATTTGTAACACATTTTGTAACTGTCATTTTTGATCAATTTAATGTCCATGCTGAATAAAAGTAATAATTTCTCTCACAAAAATCGAACTGACCCCAAGCTTATATAATTATATAAATGAGGGCTGAATGAAGGAAGTGAGTGAATAAGTAAATAATCGATTGAAGTGGAGGAAGTGAATAAGTATGGAAGCCCATTTCCGCCACAGTTGAGAAAAAAAAGATTATTTCTTGAAATAATGACTTAGTATCTCGAAATAACGAGAAACTTTCTGGACATAATGACTTACTATCTCTAAATAACGGGAAACTTTCTGGAAATAATGACTTAGTATCTCGAAATAATGAGAAACTTTCTGGAAATAATGACTTAGTATCTCGAAATAACGAGAAGCTTTCTCTAAATAATGACTTAGTATCTTGAAATAACGAGAAACTTTCTCAAAATAATGACTTAGTATCTCGAAATAACGAGAAACTTTCTGGACATAATGACTTACTATCTCTAAATAATGGGAAACTTTCTGGAAATAATGACTTAGTATCTCGAAATAATGAGAAACTTTCTGGAAATAATGACTTAGTATCTCGAAATAACGAGAAACTTTCTTGAAATAATGACTTAGTATCTTGAAATAACGAGAAACTTTCTGGAAATAATGACTTAGTATCTCAAAATAATGAGAAACTTTCTCAAAATAATGAGAAACCTTCTGGAAATAATGACTTAGTATCTCGAAATAATGAGAAACTTTCTGGAAATAATGACTTAGTATCTCGAAATAATGAGAAACTTTCTGGAAATAATGACTTAGTATCTCTAAATAATGGGAAACTTTCTGGAAATAATGACTTAGTATCTCGAAATAATGAGAAACTTTCTGGAAATAATGACTTAGTATCTCGAAATAACGAGAAACTTTCTGGAAATAATGACTTAGTATCTTGAAATAACGAGAAACTTTCTGGAAATAATGACTTAGTATCTCAAAATAATGAGAAACTTTCTCAAAATAATGAGAAACCTTCTGGAAATAATGACTTAGTATCTCGAAATAATGAGAAACTTTCTGGAAATAATGACTTAGTATCTCGAAATAATGAGAAACTTTCTGGAAATAATGACTTAGTATCTCAAAATAACGAGAAACTTTCTGGAAATAATGACTTAGTATCTCAAAATAACGAGAAACTTTCTTGAAATAATGACTTAGTATCTCGAAATAATGAGAAACTTTCTTGAAATAATGACTTAGTATCTCGAAATAATGATTTAGTATCTCATAATAATGAGAAACTAAGTCATTATTTGGAGAAACTTTCTCATTATTATGACTTAAATAATCTTTTTTTTTCTCAACTGTGGTAGAAACGGGCTTCCATAAATAAGTGAGTGATGGGTTGAGAAAATGTATTGATAAAATAAGGGGAAAAATGTGTATGTGAATGAACCCTTTCACAAGTATGTTTACAATATTCTAGCTGTTTTTTAAGGCTTTTATTTTATTTTTCATTATTATAAACCTTTATAATGGTCATGTTAGTTGATCTACAATGCGAAATTCTTGCCACAATGTTAGTTTGCGTCGCACCTTATTGAATCGGATCTGTCCGTCGCACCTTATTGAATCGGATCAGTACGCCAGTTCATCCACTTTTCCCGAAATACATGAAAGTAAATAGCCAGTGAAGTGGGAGAAAAATAGAGTAAATTTTATAGTTGTCACCGTCATGTCACGTCTCACCTTTGTGTCCCTTCTGTGTTCCCGTAGTTTGTCGTGTACCACTCCCCCTTGTTTGTTGGAACCAGGTGCCCCTCGTTGTCCTGGCTATTTAATACCCTCATGTTCTCCAGTGTCTTTGTCGTTCGTTGACGTTTCATGTGGTTTCGCGTGTGGTTGTACCTGTTCTGAGTTTTCTGCACATGAGTGTCGTTTTGGTTACTATTAAAGTCTTTTCCGTTTCATCTCCGAGTCTGCTCAGAGTTTCTCCGCAGCGCACAGCAGCTAAGTTGTAACAATAGCTACCTAATACCTAAACAATGTGCATCTAATATGAATAAAACACGTTATCAATTTATATAGTCTGTATGATGCACTGGACGTTCTAATCACACCTGTTTGACTGAATGCGTCGAAGAGTTAATGATTGAACGAACAAAGTAATACACATTGATTGAACGATTAAGTGAATCCACAAACGAGCACGACTCTTAAACCCCCTGCTGTTGTTTCTAACTTTAAAAGCCCTCAACTGTTGTTTACTCGCTTGGCATGACTCTGAGTCACATACCTCATGACCCAATTACCCGAGTTTAACCACACAACTTTAAACAGCTCGGAGATACTGAGGTATCTTCAGATCTCAGATCTCACTCTAACCTTCACGGATATACTTACAGCTGTAATGAGTTTGACTGGAGGAATGTTTGAACACGTCGAGTTTCTGACGGTAGATCTACGGTATCACTCATTGATATTGAGAGCCCTCTGTGAGTCCCCTCTTTAATTTGGTCTGCCGTGGCTGGATGAGTTTGACACTTTAATTAATTAATGCGTTTCACGTCGCTTAACATGCACGTTAAGAGGTCAGGTATACAAGCACTGCTCATACTGTATAAGTTTCTTAAGTGCAAACTGCTTCACTCGATACTTTTAAAAGTCCTTTGTGTTAAAATCTGTCAATATCAGCTGATATACATTCATGTATTTATCCTTTAGTGACCTGGGGTAAAATCACAACTTATAAGTGATGAAACTTTGAACTCTTGGGACCTAGCTTAAAAAATATTTTGGACAAAGACTAAGGCCGTTAATCATGACCAGACATGCTGTGACTAAAATAACTGGCCAATGGATACTGCTAAAAAGACAACTAATCTGATCACACACTCAGACATATGGGAGTTGAGATCATGTCCATGCCAATCCAGAACCATGGAGCGTATAATAGTTATGATTATGGACCTGCTTGCTGTTTAGAGCCTTGTTTATGGATTGTTTTCTATTTACCTTGACAAGACTTATATTGGGCTATTTCCAAGTAATTATTGTGCTCAACAAATATTTTGCACAAAATGACTAAATCACAGCCGAATTTATGAGATATGTATTTAATGTGGAGCAGGATTTTGGACCAATGAGATTTCTCTGTGGGCGGGGCTTTTATGAACGAGAATGAATGAGGCTGATTTTGCAAAATGGTTTGACATTTCAAAAACTATAAGACAAACCTTTTAGACATTTGAAAATCTGAAAATCACAGTCCATAAGAAGTCCTTCTTTATGCATATATATAGGGGTGGGCAAAATAACCAAAACCTTATGTCACGATTGGAGTCATTTTATTTAATGATAGCGAGATATGTTACAATATAGTTATTTTATACTCTTTATATAATGTTTTTTATGATAGAATTTTTTTTTATGCCATTTAATTTCAAAACCACTAAAATTTGAATAAACCTACCTGAAAAACCAAGCACTAGATATAAAATACTGCATTAATTCTATATTAAAATTCATAAAACAACACTGCATAGTTTTAACTGTCACTTAAGATAGATTGCACAGATCCAATATACTTTTGCGTTTTCTTTCTCAACTGTTTACGTACGTTTATGACATAAATGACTTCAGTTGCAAAGACATGGTCACTTTGACACGTAATAATGTGTATTTAAAATAATAGGTTGTGCATATAAAATAATTTGGCTTTCACTGCTTACTCTGCTTCAGTGGTTTAAAACCACTTGCTTTTAAACCGCAATGCTTAAAAACACATGCAAACTTTCATGTGCATAACCACAATAGAGACGATAGTCCAAAATCTCTACCGTAGAGATTGTAGAACAGAACATTTGACCAACATAATTTCACCATGGGACGAGTTACTAAGCTCAACAAGATGAAAAAGAAAGCAAACCAACAACAAAATGATTTATTTTGTGGTGTAGTTGACATTCACAGTTGTTTAGGACACATTCAAACATTAAAAATTCAAAAATGACTGATTCATGAAACATAAGGATTACAAATTTCACCATGAATTGTTTGTAAAACTGTTCTTATGGGTTCAAGTATAGTTTAAGTGATACAGAGAAAATTGTTAACAGATGTTTTTGGTTCTACGAAAGATTTGCAAGCTTTTTGAATGAGATGGTTGGTTGGAAAACTCAAAGCTAAACCAGAAACTACTACTGCTTTTTTATTCTAGACAAACTAAACTGTAACTAAACCAAAAGGACCCAAACTTCTAGGTGAAGATGTTTCAAGTTTTTCTGATCGAGCAATTGCCATTCGCTGACAGTGTTCAAAGGTGATCTGTGAAGTTCTTTTGGGTCGTACTTCTTAATTAACTGCCGTTCCTTCTGCGTTCTTGGCATGATCAAAAGATCTCTGCCAGCAGAACAGGAAGGTACGTTCGATTAAAATGAGCCCTGAAAGTATATTAATAGCTAAGTCTGTTAGCGCTCTCAAGGGAAATGCTGAGATCCAGCTCTTATGAATTCATCCAGACACCAGAAAGACTGTAAAAGTAAGTCTCGGGCTTTTAGAATTATTTTCCTCACCCTTGCCTGCGCCAGACTGGAAGAATAAACTGGATCGACTCTAAGTGTGTGAATTACCTGACAAAAGCAAGAGGCAGCTCTGCTACTTTGTCTGGTGAGGGTAAGTGGAGAAATTGCAGGGAATTACACCTAGGGAGTGGACATCCCTCTCTTTCTAACTTGGCCTCTTTTTACCTCTTTTCTTGTTCATTAAGGTGATTGACACTGGAACTAGAGAGGGTCAATAGGTGCTGGTGTGCAAAGGAGAAAGGATAGAGATCCCTTTGTAATTTCGCTTTTGGCCTGTTTCCTTTCTCTTTATCTCTGTCTTACATGCTTCTTTCACAGTACAATCGCAGCGTCATTCGCTTTCTCAATATCTCAGTCAATCGAAAAGTGAACTGTACATCATGAGCGCCGAAAAATGCAACGTGCTATAGCTGTGTGATTTCAAAGATTGTTTCAGGCGAAGTTGTGTGGAGTGTAACAGTGCAATCCCACCAGCTGTGTACAGAGAGTGAATGTGCATTTTCACTCAGCGCCTTTTCACTCAGCGCGTCTCCTTCACTTGTTCTGACATGCATTGCTCATGCGTGTTGGGCTCGTGTATATGCTTTGACTCAGCATACAGCGTTGTTGTGCATTTTAACCACTTGATGGGAAAAGTATTCTTAAAATTCATAGTAAATAATTAATCAAAACCTTCCCATGATGACAATATTGTCACAGTCTTGTCGCGTCTATCACTTTCAGATTCCCTTGTGTATCTTCCCAGTCCTGCTTGCTCCCGTCTGTGTCTAATCACGTCCCAAGTTGCGTCACCTGGTGCCAATCCCATGTTTGTCCATAAATACCCTCCTGTGTTCCTTTGTCTTGGTCGGTGTTCGTCATAGTTCCTCGGACGTTCTGTACGTGTGGATGTTTCTCCGTGTTCCCCAGTGTATTCCATGAGGTTTGCGTTTTCGCACCATCGAGTGCTGTTGATGTTTATATTTAAAGTGTTTTTCGTTTATAAATAAACCTGAGTTTGCTGCATTCGTGTTTCCTCGAATCCTTCCGCTTCACACGCTCTCTGTTGTATGAAAAATATCATGCTTGTTCATTATTGCGATATATCATGTCTAAGTGCACATGATCCCTTGAATCATTTCTTATTACTATTGGAATGGTTGTGCTGCTTAATATTTTTTTGGAAATCATGAGGGAAAAAATCTATGTTGATGAATATAAAGTTTAAATCAGCATTAATTAACATTTAAGAGATATTTTATAGCATTATACATGTCGTTAATGTCACTTTCAATAAACTGTATGCATCCTTGCTGAATAAAAGCATTGATTTCTTTGAAAAAAAGACCATTTGAAGTCTGATTTTTACATTTGGAGTTTAGAAAAAAATTAATTGCGACATTTGGCTCCATAAAGGAATATTTCACCCCAAAGTGTAGTTGGAATCATTGACAAAATCAGAATGTGTAATCAGAAACGGTAATTGCAGTCTGAATCAGAGCTAGAATCATTAAATCATTCAATTCTGTCATCACTTTACTCCCCCTCTTGTTGTTCCAAACCTGTATGAATGTATGTCTGTTGAACACAAAAGAAGAAAATTTAAAGAATGTTGCAGTCCAAAAACTTTTGAACTTCTGGACGAATTTTTGAATTTCTGAATTTTTGAACGAATTTTTGAACTTCTGGACGAGTTTTTTTTATCTCCAAAATATCTTCTTTTGAGCTTCAGGAAGAAAATAACGACATGAGGGTGAGAAAGTGATGGATTTTTTCAAACATTTCAAACTATAACTTTATAAAAGCATTTATAAAGCATTGATGTTTTAATCCTTCCATTATTATAAACGAAGAGATAGACGCGTTAATTCATTTGAATGTACATGAAGTCATGTTTGAGTTCTTTGACAGAAGAAGGAATGCAAAGAGATTGAGAGAGTCAGACAGAGTCTGTTGGGGTTCATCTGTTTATTTCATGGTTTTTTAACTTCTCCTGTTCAATTACAGATCCAGAGATTAAGAGTGACAGATGATCGGAATAACATGCGCCGTCAATCCAAATATTATATATCAAATGCATGTATGTGGCTTCTGCTCATGCATGAACGTGGGGTTGTGTTTGAATTACACACACTCTCTCTCTCTCTCTCTCTCTTGCATGTATCTGATGCTGCTGGGGTTCCTCTGTCAGTTCCTGATGATGTAAATCTTTCATGACTTGTCTCTCATTCTCACTTCCTCCCTCACGCTCATCCTGTTCTTTCCCTTTCATCCGCTGTTTCTCTCGTCCTTTCTTCTCTCTCCGCTCTCCTCTGCTCTTCATTTGCCCTGGCACATCGTCTTCCTCCCTGAAACTTCATCACTCACTTTGTGCATCGCCCTTGTTCGTGTTTGTAAAGTTTTCAGGAGAATATGGGTGGGAGAAGGAGCGAGAGAAAGATCACAAATGAGATTTCTTTAATATCTCAGTTGTTTCTCCTGTGCATTAATGAGAGTAAACTTTTGCTCAAAGCCGAGTTGAATTTTTCACACTATTTTGTTGCCTGAGACAAAATTTGCAGGTTGTAATAGATTTAGTTTGTCGTAAGGGAAAATCTGTTGCCTTGGATCACATAATTGGCTGATAAATTGCCTTTGCGATGAATCTTATCTGGCAGTGTCAGATTTTGGTTCACATTCCTCCTATGACACCCGTCTAATGAATAACCAATTGGAGCGCAGAAATTGATGTTGTGTGTGTGTGTGTGTGTGTGTGTGTGTGTGTGTGCTATTACAAACACAATGTGCTCATTTTTGTGTGCATTTTGTATATCATTTTGAATGTCCTCAAATTTATATTAAAAAATCATGCATTTTGAATAGATACATTTGACAAAAATGTGCAGTATAAAACAACAGACTGCTGAGAATAATTTCTCCCATAATGCAGAGAAATTAATTAATCATTAATTAGTTCATCAGAAGTGATTATTTGTGGTTTTTAATCTTTTATTGTGGCTAAATAGTGGCATTCTTTCTTTTTCAAAAGCATTTTTGGATACAACATGCGAATCAGGTCTTTTCAATGCCATATAATTTGCTCAGACCAGCATTATTTTAGTATTGATATAGTATTATAATTTCTGTTTTATTTATTTTAGTACATCAAGTTGAAAATGAGATGAAAATGAAATGAGAAATGTTGCCTTAAATCACTTACCGTAAACCAAATGTTAAAATAAAAGTGTTTAAGTGTTTTTTAATTATAAGTAATGAAAATGTTAATCTATTTATTTATATTTTATTTATGGTTTTAGTTTTAAGGTATGTTTAAGGTATCTGAAACCATATTTTTTTTAAAATTGCATTTCAGACCGCCAAAACGCCTATAATAACCCTGCCTCAAATGTAGAATCCAAACGACAAGAAATCATTAAGTGCAATCAGAATCTTCCTAATTACCGTTGACCTTGGACAAGACACTTGTGTTACTCACAGGAACAGGATTGGAATACACACATTGTTTCAAAGCATGTGTGCTAACCACTAGGTCAGATCTCACTGTTAAGATATTTCTATACAAAACAAGATTAAAGATTTATATAATAAGGTCATGTGACAACAATGTAGCACAGTTTGTTTAGTTTGGAATGTTTATTATTTTATAATGTGTACTGTGGCTTCTGCTATTTCTTGCATTTTGGCAGTGCCAGGCATTTTGGGTCATATTGTCACAGTGTGACTGCTCCCAATATATAACCAATTAAAGCACAGCATTTGCTGAGGTTGTCGCCTGAGACAGACAGAAACAGAGAGAGAGCAGGAAGGACGTTACCTTAACTCTTTTCCTGCCAGCGTTTTTATATATATATATATATATATATATATATATATATATATATATATACACTCACCTAAAGGATTATTAGGAACACCTGTTCAATTTCTCATTAATGCAATTATCTAATCAAACAATCACATGACAGTCACTTCAATGCATTTAGGGGTTGGTCCTGGTCAAGACAATCTCCTGAACTCCAAACTGAATGTCAGAATGGGAAAGAAAGGTGATTTAAGCAGTTTTGAGCGTGGCATGGTTGTTGGTCCCAGACGGGCTGGTCTGAGTATTTCACAATCTGCTCAGTTACTGGGATTTTCACACACAACCATTTCTAGGGTTTACAAAGAATGTTGTGAAAAGGGAAAAACATCCAGTATGCAGCAGTCCTGTGGGTAAAAATGCCTTGTTGATGCTAGAGGTCAGAGGAGAATGGGCCGACTGATTCAAGCTGATAGAAGAGCAACTTTGACTGAAATAACCACTCATTACAACCGAGGTATGCAGCAAAGCATTTGTGAAGCCACAACATGCACAACCTTGAGGCGGATGGGCTACAACAGTAGAAGACCCCACCAGATACCACTCATCTCCACTACAAATAGGAAAAAGAGGCTACAATTTGCACGAGCTCACCAAAATTGGACAGTTGAAGACTGGAAAAATGTTGCCTGGTCTGATGAGTCTCGATTTCTGTTCAAATATTCAGATGGTCGAGTCAGAATTTGGCATAAACAGAATGAAAACATGGATCCATCATGCCTTGTTACCACTGTGCAGGCTGGTGGTGGTGTAATGGTGTGGGGGATGTTTTCTTGGCACACTTTATGCCCCTTAGTGCCAACTGGGCATCGTTTAAATGCCACGGCCTACCAGAGCATTGTTTCTGACCATGTCCATCCCTTTATGACCACCATGTACCCATCCTCTGATGGTTACTTCCAGCAGTATATATACATATATATATATATTCATTTAGAAGTTTTGATTTATATGCTGTGTAATGTAAGCAATATCGCTTTTTTTCTGCTTCTTAGCTTGTTTTTGGATCCAGAGATTTTGTTCTATTTTAGAAGATGTGTAATTGTACCCCCTACCGTATAACAGTGAAGACATAGATTGTTGGGACAAATTGAACTGTTAATACTATTTTGCATATAGTCGTCTTTTGGACAACTGTCAAGTCAGCAGTTTTCCACATGATTATGTAGCCTACTAAACTGAGAGACCATTTAAAGGTCTTTGCAGGTGTTTTGAGTTAATTAGCTGATTAGAGTGTGGCACCAGGTTTCTTCAATCTTGAATTTCAGACGCCTGACTGCTCGATTTAAAAGACGCAATTCCAGAATAGGCCGCAACCCTCCATCCTTCTTTGGAACTATGAAGTACCGGCTGTAAAACCCGGACTTGCTTTCCGCGAGGGGCACATGCTCGATGGCCCCTTTCGCCAGCAGAGTGTCTACTTCTTGTTCCATAACCAGAGCCTGCTGGGGGTCTACCACGGAGTGTAGGACCCCCGAGAACCGGGGTGGTGAAACCCCGAACTGAAGGTTACCGTGCGCAGGACCCACTGAGAGATACCGGGTAGCTGTGACCACGCAGCCCGGAATTCTACTAAGGGATGGCCTCTGGTACTGAGAGCATATTCACCACTAAGCCGGGGATTCCGGAAACCTGGGTGGAATGCTCTAGGACCCTCCTTAGAGGGGGTGGCTCTTCCATGGCGGGCTGACGCTGCACATGGGAGACACCACCTAGTTGCGGCTTGATGTCAGGACCGCTTTGTTCTAGCCTTCTGATTCTTAAGGAAGACCTTGAGATCACCTTTCTTACCAGAAGACTGAACTTGGACTTGTCGGCCCGACTTTCCAGGTTTTACCGGAGGGAGTCGAGACGCGACACTTTCCTTCTGAGCGGCCCTGTGAGCGGAGCTCTGAGACCGCGATTGGTCGACGGTCTCACGTGGAGGGCGGCGGAGAAGAACTTTGCTGAACGCTGCCTGCTGTCGTGCAGCCTCCTGAAACTTGTCGACGACGCTTTTTACGGCATCGCCAAACAAGCCTGAAGGAGACAGAGGAGCGTCCAGCAGCACAAATTTATCCTTATCTTTCATAGCCGATAAATTGAGCCATAGGTGTCTCTCCGTGGCCACCAGAGCTGCCATGGAGCGGCCGACAGAGTAGGCCGTCTCCCTAGTGGCGCGCATCGGCTTGGTGGGGAGCGCCGGAGTTTTAATAGCGGATGCAGACTGGGGAACGAGGTACCCAGCGAGAGCCTCGTCCACTTTCTGCATCCCCCCATAACCAAAATGTTGTGCCCCGGAAAGATTTGTATACATCGCACTTCGTGGTGTATGAATCTTTCCGGAGGCTGGCTTATTCCAAGACCTAGATACCTCGGCATGCAAATCTGAAATAAACGGCATAGCTCGGCGCGGGGGAGTGACGCGAGCAGGCAGGTAACGCTCGTCTAAGAAATTCTTTCTAGGACGAGGAGTCCTGGTCTCCGCCGGCCAATCAACACCCAGACGTGAGACCGCTCGCTCCACTACCTCAACAAGCTCCTCAAAAGCCGGCGAGGAGGATGGCGAATCCTCCCCAGCCGGGTCGACACTAGCTGAATCCATCTCATCAGAACTAGATAAAGCTAGCGTCGGAGTCTCAGCATGATCGTCTCGCGAGGAGCGATCATGACTGGGACCCGCATTATCTCGTGAGAGCTGAGATAAGGGAGGACCCATCCCAGCAACCTCAACGAGATCCATCTGTGAACCCCATGAGTGCGAGCGCCGCAATGCCTCGGCAGCAGCAGGTCCTGACCCACGGGGAACACTAGCCTGAGCGGCCTCTTTACAGACCGCCAGGCGGGAGCGGAGTGCATGCAGTGAGAACTTCTCACAGTCCTTACAGCCGGCATTCTCAAGTGCAGACCGTGCATGCTCCACCCCCAAACAAACAACACACATAACATGTGTATCCCTGTCCGTTATAAAACGCGGACAGGGAAAAACACACGGTCTAAATGTTTGTTCATCCGCCATTTTCTCACACACAGTCCCTGATTTTTAAACTAGTCTTAGTTTTCAATCACTCTCACACAGACATACAGCATGCTGAAGACACTCAGAGCTGGCGCTTCCGGGTCCCGGGCGCGCTTTTATGCTCTTCCTCATGACGTCACCGGCTCGCGCCGGCGGTGACGCATTCACACGCGTTCGTCTCTCATTGGTTGCACAGATCTTCAAGTGACTGACGCAAGGCTATTTCCCCTAGCGCTTGACGCAGCTCGAGTTCCCTGAAAGGGAACCAGCTTTGCCGTGTCAAGAATAAGTAACATCTTAAAATATATTGAAACAGAAAACAAGTTTAAATTGTAATAATACACATTGTTCGAGTTTACTTCAGTTTGATCTAATACTGAGGGACTTATTTTTAAAACATTTAAATATCTTACCAACCCCCAACAACAAATGTCACAGATTTCAATATAAACTCATAAATACTGTCATATTTCTCATCAAATTTCAAATGATCTGAGCTAATCCAGCCACCCTCATTTTACTGACAAAAATCCATAGGTTTAAATCCAAAGACAAATAAATAAATTCAATATATTTATATTTGATGAATCTTAAAACTCATTTCTCTTTCATGCTGATCAAAATGCATTTCGTTGTTTATTTATGAGAGTGTTTACTCTTTGTACATTCTGCAGCTCATTTTGTTGCTTAAAGTGAAAGCAGGAAGCTTATAACTGTGGTGCTTCCATTATTCGCAGGTCATTGGTCAGCAAATTCCCATAATTACATGTCGCAGAATGATAAAATCATGGCAGGTGTGACAGAGGGGCCAAGAATATTGCCGCTAATGTTGTTTTGAGGTATTTTGGTGAGAGGAATAATTTTTGTCTGATTTCTTTTTTCTTTCTATCTCTGCTCTCTGTGACCTGATGAGCAGTAAACAAGAGGAATCGCGGTTCCCTCGGTAAGACACTCTAATGAACTCTTAAAGCTTGTAATCTTCACCCGTCCTCACTCTTTCATTCTCGTTCGCTTCTCTTCTACTCCTGTCTCCTTGCTCTGATGACATTAGATGATCATCTGCTTTGAGATTTTGAATTATGAAGTGAACATTTGTCCTCCTGCCATTTCCCTTTCTGATTGCCCAGAAGATGAGGCGCGGGCTATGTTCGGAATCATTTTGAGCGGGGTGGGATGGAGAAGAAATAACAAACCCCTCCATGTGTTTTTCACATGCACAGATAGAACGCAATAGAATGGGAGCATTGTGCTTAAATGCTTCTTGTTAGACAGTATTTTTAGGATTCTACATGTAACTCAAGTGATAGTGTTTGTATTAGAGGAGGCGTAACTGTTGGACTATTGTATGAACAAGAATTAAGGACAAAAAATGTGACATAATCGGTTCAGATTACTTAAAACATTCACTATATTTGGTTTCATAGCCTTTAAATTGCATTTTGTCTGAAGGACACATGGAGTAAATAGTGGATTAAACGTAAAAATCTAAAAAGAAATGAACCATTAATATTTGTCTTTTTAATCCAATATTTAATTGATTATCAAAATAATTGTTAGTTGTTGTCATGATATATAGTTGCATCGACCAATCAGAGTTGAGAAAAAATCGTTTACTGGCTTTCCTTTTCCTGGCTGCTCTCACCCATGCTGTCTTCCTCTGTGTGTGCGTGTGTGTAATCTCTCTTCTGCTGTGTGTTTAGATGGATTTGTTAGAGGCTTAAGATAATGGATTCTTCTCAGAGACAAATTTAATATCTCCACATGTCGTAATCTCACTCACTACTCATGTAGACACTGGATTAAGATTATTATATCCGATCTCTCTGAATGACCCCTATCCTCGTGTGTGGACTCTTGCGTGTCCCTGTAGCTGCGTTCTACATTGTTTTACATCCATCTCGATGTGCTCAAGGCGGCTAATCACTCCGCCTGATGAAAACCAACCCGTGGAAGACAACACCATGTCAACACCATGTCAAACACCATTCTGACTTGAGTGTATGGGGCTGTGTAAGCGGCTGACAGCGACGTTACCTCAGAAGCACGACACTGTCTTTTCCCCTTAGTTGAAATCTTCCTTTTCATTTGTGGCGTTCTTCAGGCTACTGTACTTCTGAGCTCACTCTGAAAAATAACACACAGCTATAATCAGCACTTCCTGAAGCACAATATGAGAATAGATAGACTCGCAGAATTATTCTGTCAGCAGGGGTGAGGGATGTGAGCTAGACTGTGATTCTTTTTTTTCCGGTTGGATCACATTTAATGTGTTTATATTAATTGTTTGCCATCCTGCACAATATTGCAATTCACACTGTGTGATTTAGACAAGTACGGTTGTTTGTTAATTATGGAACAATTTTCCTATCAATTGAATATCACCCTAACTCCTAAAGTCACATGGCACTTATTGGTTGTTTTTTTTATTTTATTTTATGCAAGTTATCTTATATTAATGAGTTCATCAGCATACATTTATTTGTTTGAAAACATATCTAAAAATATATAATAATTGTAATAAATAATATACAAACTAAACATATAATTAAATGTTAAATTAATACATTAATGTAACATATTAAATTATATTGACTTGAATTAACATTTTATTTATTTGAGCACATTTATATAAATACATAGTATTTTAATTAATAAATCCTATTTTAAATAATATAAAATAATATAAATCCTATTTTAAATAATATAAACTAATAATAAAACTAATATTTAAATAATAGTTTCTTAATTCTTTAGTGTTGGTTAATATTATTTTCCTTATTTTTTTTATTTTATTTGATCAAAATTGCATAAATATATGTTTTCCAGAAATAAATAATGAATCAATTTTTTTTATTAGAATAAATATAGCCAAAGCCATGTTTTCACAAAGTGTCTGTTTAGTTTTGTTTACTTGTCGTTATTTCCGGTTGTCTTTGTTCACTTTTCCTGCCACTTTATTGTTTCCATTAATATTCATTTAATCATCACAGCAGTTCGTGGTGAGTTCATTATCTTATGCTTAAGTTTCATGTGTTTCCTCAGTTCATTGTTGGTTAATGTTGGTATGTTGACATGGTGTTACGTTGTGGACTGTCTGAGGTTATTGCTTTTTTAAATAAATTTGTGTTGCAGCCTTCTTCTTCACATTTGGACTCTATAACCTGTGACGTATAGATAGATAGATAGATAGATAGATAGATAGATAGATAGATAGATAGATAGATAGATAGATAGATAGATAGATTTAGACAAAATGGTTACACTTTACAATAAGGTTTCATTAGTTTACTTTAACAAAATCTAATAATGCATTTCTAAAAAGTTCATGTAGTAAAGTTCATGTTAATTCATTGCTAAAATCAAAGTTGTATTTCTTAACATTAGTTAATGCACTGTGAACAAACATCAACAAACAATGAATGACTGTATTTTTATTAAATAACGATAACAATGAGGACCAAATACAGCAACAAATGAATCGCTCATGGTTAGTTTATGTTGGTTAATACATTAACTAATGTTAAGAAATGAAACCTTATAGTAAAGTGTTACTGACAAAATAGAATATAATTGTAATGTCGTCCGTTTATCAATTATTGACCGTAACATGAAAATAACTTTTCAGCTCATCGTATCAGCCAGAATTTTTATATTAGTGCATCCGTACCTTAAATCATAGTGCACTGATTGGCTGAAAGAATTGTTGTATCAGGACCAACATTGGACGTGTAAATCACTCTAAACACTGGTGTTGTGCGTACATCAGTACTGCAAAATTGGAAACTGTTTAACACCATATGCTTTCAACTTTTGCTTTGTGTACTTGTTACTGGGCATAAATTTAGAACGTGCCAGTCTATGCAAATCAGGTTTCATGCCAAGTACTAAGATCCAAACCTAAGGTGCCTCAGTTTAACACATACTGCCACATAGAAAACTAAGTTCCTGAAACAGCGCTTTGTTTTTAGACTTTTCAGAAATAGCACTCCTATATATCTTCCTCCTCTTCTTATTGACTTTTCCTGTCCAATTCCATTCGCTTGCTTCAATCTTCTGTATTTCATTTTTTCGCTCGCAGATTTCTCCTACTTTTTTCCCCGCTTTGTTTGTCATCTGTTTGAATGATGAGATACAGTGAGATGAATGCATAAATTACATACGTTCCTTCCGAGATTACAAAAGTTAGAGCATCTATCACTGCTGTGTTTGGAGGATGTGAGAATGCATTACACCTTTCCAGTCACTGATCAAAGATCAGATCAAAGCTCGTGTGTGTGTGTGTTTGCATCTGTGTGCCAGTTTATCTATCACGCTAGGCTGGTTTTCATCCGAGGTGCATGTTCTCACCATTCTCGTTGAGTCTTAAAGGAATCATTTGCATAAAAGGAAAATTCTCTCATTATTTACTCATTCCGTCTTTTATTTCTTCACTTTTGAAGATCAACTTACAATGAATGGAGACTGGAGATTTCAAACATTAAAAAGGATACAAAAGTATCGTAAAAGTATAAAACTATGTGACTCATACACTATATTACAAATCTTATGAAGCCATGCCGTAGCTCTAAGTGAGAAACAACCCAAACGCAAGTTCATAGATAATCTTCTCCTCCATTTAGTTTAGCAATTTGTGCATGAATTAAAACTGCATCAGCCGATACACAAAAAAAAGATATTAAAAGAACAATCAGGATTGAATCAATCGAGTTGATTGTCGGGTGCCCCAATTGGCACTAAGGGGCCTAAAGTGTGCCAAGAAAACATCCCCCACCATTACACCACCACCACCAGCCTGCACAGTGATAACAAGGCATGATGAATCCATGTTCTCATCCTGAATGTGCCAAAGAATACACTCGTATAGAGTAACTCTTATGAACTTTTAATAGTATCATAAAAGTATAAAACTGTATGACTATATTCCACGTCTTATGAAGCCATGCAATAGCTCTAAGCAAGAAAATTGTAAGTTCATAGATAATCATCTCCTCCATTCAGTCAGTGCGATTGAATCACTGAGCCAGTGAGATGAACTCAGGAACCAATACGAACCCAATGGATTCCTATCAATGGATAGGATCTTAATAAAAGTTAATTTATGAATCAAACATCGCCAGATTGCCCATGACCGTGCACATGAGGATGTATGGCTCATATAGAATAATTTTCTGAAATTCACATTTATGCATTTGGCAGACACTTTTATCTAAAGCGACTTACATTGCATTCAAGGAACACATTAAATCAGTTCTTGCTTTCCCTGGGATCGAACCCATGAGCTTGGCGTTGCAAGCATCAATGCTCTACTGATTGAGTTACAGGAAAGCTGTGAAATACATCACAGGAATCATATGTGTAGCTCTTATGATACTTACGGTGCTTTTGCATCCTTTTTGCTCCTGTTCTTATTCATTGTAGTTGTACAGAATGACACGAGGAGGAATAAATGACATAATTTTACACAAAATTTTGGGTGAACTATTCCTTTAAAGATGCAATCACGTCATTTTCGTCACTCGCCCATCTTTCTCCATCTCCTGCTCTTTCTTTCCCTCCTCAATCATCTGTCAGCCATGGATAGTGATTTGACTTTCCTCTGCATGCATTATTTTTCAAAGAACGAATTGATTATAGAGAGAGGATAAAAAGAAGAAAGAAAGAAGAAAAAAAACGTAGCACCTCATCACAAAACCTTATCTCCCCCATGATGCTCAGTCTATTAACCTGATTGATTGTGCCAATAATCAGCCATCTCTCTCTCTCTCTCTCTCTCTCTCTCTCTCTTTCTTTTTACCATTCTTTTCTCCATCTCAGATGTTATTGCCCCCGCTGAATTGGTTGCCCCGGTGATAGTGATTACACCTAAGAACACATCAGTGGTTGCCGGGGCGAGTGAGGCTACTCTTGAGTGCATCGCTAATGCGAGGTGGGATGTTTGTCATATTGTTATATTGTTTTTATTATCCATCACAGTGGTGATGTCATTTACATCAGTCAAAGTTGTGATTATGTCTGTCATTTTACATTTCTTACAATAAAACTTTGACTGTATATTTGTTTAAACTTAATGAAGCCAAATTCTGCTTTTGTTTAGTTTTGTCAGATGCACTATATGGACAAAACAAAAGTATTAAGATGCATATAAATCTGGCTAATCATTTTAACACTTAAGACCCCCATAGAATTCATGTGTGGACATACAGTATATCCTGTTGATATTAAGGTGAATTAATATTATATTATTTAGGTGAATTAATATTATATGTAATATTAAAGTGTAAGCCTTTTTTGGCACTGTGATGCAAAGTGATTTCAGCATTGATTGAACAAAGTCACACTGGCTGCATTTATTTGATCAAGCAAAATAGTAATATTGGGAAATATTATTGTAGTTCAAAACAAATGTTTTAATAATTTAATTATAAAATATAATTTCTCCAGTCTGCAATGTCACATGATCCTTCAGAAATCATTCTAATATGTTGATTTGCTTATCATGATTTTTTTTTTATTATTATCAATGTTGAACAAAATGTGTGCTTTATTTGTGGCAACCTGCTTAATAATGTTTTTGTTCTTAAAACATTTTTTCAGGAATCTTATGTGAATAGAACAGAGGTCAGCAGTTAATTGAAATATAAATATTTGAAACATAGCTGTCAGTTTTTGTTCTCAATTTGATGCAGCCTTGTATCACAGAAATAAATAACATTTTAAAATATGTATAAAAAAGTTATTTTGAATAATAATAATGTTTAGTGTTTTTATTGTATATTTGATAAAATATACTTTCTTCTTTAAAACGTTTATACATGTGTATATATATATACACACACACAGACACTCACGCACATATATAATATGTGTGTGTGTGTCTGTGTGTGTGTGTGTGTATATATGTGTGTGTGTGTGTATATATGTGTGTGTGTGTGTGTATTTCTCGGCATGAGTATTAATTTCAGTTTTGCGGTTGATGTGCTGTGTGTGTGTGTGTGTGCGTGCAAAACAGATCTCTTGACAGGCTGCAGGTGTTCTGGAAGCGTAATGGGGTGCGACTAACAGCAGGAGTGGACTCGTTCGGTCGCAGGCTGGTCATCAGTAACCCCACCTCTGCGGACACGGGTCTGTACGTGTGTGAGGCTGCGCTCAGAAACAGCAGTCAGAAGAGCACAGAGGCCAAAGCGTACCTCTCCGTACTGGGTAAGACGACTGGTGTTTCTCTAGTGCTACGTGCAGGATCTGGCAGTATTATTTTACTGCAATGACCTAGAGAGCAAGAGTTTGTCAGATGGATTTGATTTCAAGACTATCATTACATTATATACTTCAGTGAGCTAAAATATCTTTTTCATGTGTAATACCAATGTTTTTTTTAAAGCAGTCACCTCACTTGGCAGCATTTTGTTAATGCCTCTGGGTAGCTATTTCTAGTCAAGTTCAGCTCCTGTTTTCCAAGCTTATGTATCAATTACTGTAGATATGCCAAATCAGCAGATATAATGATAACATTACACCTAAAATGAAAATGATAACTGTATTCACCTTTAAAGATTGCTATATTCAGCGTCGGCGGCCTCAGGGGGGCCCAGACAAGCCACCTTGTTCACCTCGTTCACTGTGCCCCCTCACATCTGATAGACCACTCCACTTAGCCCTGAACAGGCTATCAAATACAAAGATTTAAAACAAATTGTTTCATTCCAGTTAATAATTTTGTAAAGTTCCAGAGAGAAATAAAAGAGCGGAATAGCTTTAATTCACTTTATAGGCCTAATGAGAGTGTGTGCTAATAGCCTACTCTTTGAAAATAACAATATAAGTCAGAGACAGATGCACTTGTAAGCTAGACATGTTATTTGCGTTATATTTCCGTCAAAAACAGGAATGCGGGTGCTGCTTTTAGCTTCAGATAATGATTCTGCTCCTTTGATTCAACCCACTTTAATTTCATTATTTGTTTGAAAAACAAAATATACATATCAACTTACATTGCATTCAAGAAACACACTGACATTTTAATCAGTTCTTGCTTTCCCTGGGAATTCAATCCATGACTTTGGCGTTGCAAGCACCCCTCTCTCATTTAGGCGTATTCAGAAACAGGTTATTTTTCTACAATTTTACAATTTTTCTACAGTTTTTTCTGTTGATACACACACACACACACACACACACACATATATATATATATATATATATATATATATATATATATATATATATATATATATATATATATATATATAAGGGTGTGGGCTATATCACAAATTTTTCTACATGTAATAATGTTTCAATATATTTGTTACGTCCCTAAGGACGTAAGTTATTTTATTTTTGCGGTATTTTCTTTCTGTTTTTCTTTCTTGAATTTTGCGCACAAGCACTGTGTACCGAGCCTGAACAGTTATGGATAATTGACGTCATGCGAGCAACGTTCGAAATTCAAAATGTGATCTTACACAAAAAAGTAAATCAATCTATGGGTGCGGGTTATATAAAGGTGCGGGTTATGCCAACCGTTTTGTTTTTTTTTTACACAAAACCCCAAACCCCGTGGGCTATATGAGGGTGCAGATTATCTGCGTCTGAGGGTTATATGCAGGAAAATACGGTATATACACACACACACACACACACACACTGAAATAAAAGAATGCTAATATTATTTTTAATGTGAGATAAATCATTGCCTGCCACTGCAGTTCCTTTTTTTTAGTCTGCAGAACAAAGTGAATAAAACAGTTTAACCATTTGTATTTTTCATTTTTCAATTAGTGGCCTCACACACACCCTACACAATACTTACACTCAACCTTTAGATATTAGTCAAGCCACGCTCAAAGACATAATTATACCAGAACAAAATAAGTGCACTTAAACATCCGAAAACATGACACTCAAGTTTGCTAGCATCACACATGCAAATGGATATCCCACCTCTCTACTCATGAATATTAATTAGATGAAGTGACATTGCCCAGTGGATCTGATTTACTGAAGGGTTTAAGGGGACCAACATTGTAGAGAAGTTCTCAGATGGAGTAGTTGATTGATAGATGTGATTAAGAAATCATTCTGAAGTAGTGGAAAGTGTCAGTTTGAAATCAGAAATATTTGGATTTCTGAAATCACAATTAGACCTGCCTTGCAACCTTTAGCGAGACTTTATCTTAGGGTCACGTAGTTATGTCTAATTACTTATAGTAGTAATATTATTAACTACATGTTCTTACTACGTGTTAGGGTTTGGTTTAGGGTGAGTTACTTGTGATTATGCATAATTTACAGTTATTACTATAGTATGTACATGTAATAACGTGTACCTACGTCACCTTAAACTTTTACCCAAGCAAATTGGCTCTCAAGATTCCTTGTCAGGTCATTGGCGTTTTATCCGATCATCTTGACTCTCAGTTTCCAATGTTTTCAGAAGGTCAGTAAGCTTAAACATTCTCAGCCTTTGATCCAAAACACAAATATTACTCTCTGCCCCGAGATCTCTTTCACCAAAAGATGAGCTATGAATATTTATACCTCAACTCGCACTCTTATTAGAAACAGCAACGAATATTCTTTCAATGAGCTTATCTGACAGGTGTGCGCCTTACATGATTGGGCGAAAGGGGGGCATGCATATGCATGAGGCAGCCAATGGAGTGATGAATAAATTGGGGCTGTTGGAGGCTCAGAGAGACTTTTATAGAAAGATAAAGTGAACATGTCAGTGCAGCCAGCAGTGGAAAAGAGGTTGAGACGGAGGAGGTATTTATTGTTTCTGCCGTTGAATCCAATCCAGGCGCCAGTCTGAATATGTATATCCTGATCTGCATAAATGTACAATGAGACTGAATAAGTGCTGATTTGTTTGGGAAGAACGAAAAGGGGACGAAAGAGAGAAGAAAGGATGAGAATGAATTGGAAAAACTGTGACATTGTTATGCCTTTCGTTTTTTGCCGTTGTTGTTGTTGTTGTTTGTTTAACCCCCCTCCTTTTGTTCTTGATATTCTTTGGTAAGTGAAAAGCTGTTATCAGTATTACAGTTAACAGGTCCTTTGTCTCCTTTCACTTGGAGTGAGTTAGACGAGAGAGAGAGAGAACAAATGCTAGGTGTGTGGAAAATTATCAGAAGTCTTGCTTTTTCTTCATAAATACAGTGATCCCTCGTTTATCGCGGTTAATGTGGACCGGAACCCCCCGCGATAGGAAATAGGATTGCCCCCCCCCCCTAGGAATTTCTGTATATGTGTGTGTAGGTACCAGAATGTTTAAAATATGTATATTTATACTTTAAATATATTTTAATTAAATCGGTTTAATTATAAAACCTTAATATTATACATTTACTCTTTCTCTCTCATTCGATACGTATTATGGTGCTCTACACTCATCAATGACAGTAGTATCTTGAGACTCCAGTAATGACGACAATGACAGACCTGTGCGGTTCGATGAATGTGATGATGATGATGATGTTGATGATGATGGTGTTACTGCACTGGTATAAGGAGGACTTTATATCAGTTCGGGAAGTGCTGAATCGTCAGATATCAGCGCTGAATCGTCAACATTTGCTTCTGAGAGAGGCGAAGAGGCTCCCACTCAACTCGTGCTCTCATTGGTCGATCTCGCGCCGGGAACCAATCACGTGTCTTGTCTGAGCGCTCGTGGGTGTGTACAAAGCCTCTGAGAGAGTTTCTCTCTTTGTCTGGCATCCTGGGAAACCGTTTCTCTCGCATCACGATGAAGCAACGCTGCTTTCCGCAATATGGCTGCCGATATGGCGTTATTTTTGAATTTGTATTTTTCGATTCATATTTTTGAAAAATCCGCGATGCACCGAGGCCGCGAAACTTGAACCGCGAAGTGGCGAGGGATTCCTGTAAAGGGAAAAATAAAAGTGCTCTGGATGAAAGGGTTATTATAATGAGTTAACTGTCGCACCAAAGACCACATCCATTCCATCATGACAAAAATACACTTCCTGAATATCGACTGTTATGTCAGCAAACCCTAGAACACACTCATATTGGTATTGTAATGGTAAGAATATAAATCCAAACCCCTAGTTATGGTGTTCAGCATAAATATCTAAATAACCACCCATAACATCTATTCAACCTCCTACCTATGCTCTAGCAATGAAACCACCATGTGTTTGTGTGTGTGTGTGTGTGTTTGTATGAGCACAGAGCCCCCATACTTCACATCAAGACCAAAGAGGTCGGTGATAACGGAAGTTGAAAAAACGGTGGAGCTTCAGTGTCAAGCCAAAGGTAAGTCCCGCCCCTTCCTGAGACAGTCAACTCTGAGTTAGATTCATATAATACACGTCCTACATACTCTGCTGTTGTATAACCATTCCCCTGCAGGAAACTATAATCTTTATATTGTCAGGAGGATAAAAACTGCCAGCACTTGAACAAAAAAACCACTTAACTTCCAGCGCACTACCTGTCAATCCCAAACGTTTGAATATATCTTTTTAAAAGCATAATGTTCCCATTTCTGCACAGTGTTATAGCATGTTCATTTTATCGTGGCCGGGGTGCTTTCAACTGGCTATTTGCTGAAAGAACGTTCAGTTTATGTGCTGAGTCAACCGTAAGACTTACTTTTATCATAGCCGTTTGTCGTCTCACAAATGTGACCTTTTCGCCAAGCGCTCTGCGTCAAGCCCTGCTCGTTTCCACAATGTATCCTTATTTGAATTCATCTTTATCTAATCGACTAAATGATAATAAGCAGTCAAGTACATTATAAAAGGCGAGCGAGACGCTAATGGTATTAGCTGTTAATTGGCGTCAGTGTTCATTATACGTTAGGATCTAGTTAAAAGACATTAGGTATATCATTGGCTCACGGGGCATCGGAAGAGTGGAATCCAACTAGAAAATCCTTTTAACAAGCTGCGTAAATCTGACCTACATTTCAGCAACAAAGTGCCAAGTGTCTAAAAGTTTAACTTTTCATGACTTCTAACAAGGAAAATTCATAAAGAGAGACCTCAAACGGTTCTTTCTTCTTCCCTTTTTTTGGTAATATTTTTCTCCTTTTTTTAACGGAAATCTGGACAGTTTCTCTTTCATGAAACTTTTGAAAACTTTTCCTCTTTCTTTTTTTGTGGCAAGAGATTGTGTCTCTGCAATTTACACTTGCTGAGAATCTCGACTCGTTCTTTTTGCACTTTCGTAAGGGTGTGAAGCTGAGTTTGTGCGCACTTTGTCATAAACTGTCAGAAATTTAATTACAACGAGCTTGTTTTTGACAGTTTTATTTTAACATCCTCGTCTCGCGTCCCGTGGGTGTGACACGACTATTGACGCTGAGACTCCTCCATTGGATTCACGCTATTTGACCTTTTAAAGTGTTGAGTTGCAGGATTTATCCATGATATATTATTTAATTTGCATATGATGATGAGCATATCAAGAGTTCCTTCAGTTGAGCCTAATTTACAATTATTGCTAATACTTATAATTGCCTTTTTATTCATTTTTGCGCACGCTTCTTGATTTCTCGCTCCCTCTCTCTTGATCTCCCTCACTTATCCTCCTCTCCAGATCTTCTCCTTTTTTTGTCGATGAAGCATGTCAAAATTTTATTGGAAGTTTAATCAATCAAAGCCAATTTATTAGATTAAATTTTCATTAATTAAACCAAAGTGTGCCCTGATGAAGGTCTATTGATGAAAACGTTAACTTTGTGATAAATCAAACTGTGGGTGTGTGTCTGCTTTGGTAATAATTTTCTCATCCACCAAATGCCATATGACTGGCATTTGTGTAGATCTAAACTTTATAAATTTGGTCTATGTATAGTTTTTGTGTGTGTGTGTGTTTTTTTTTTATAAGTCTCTAATGCTCACCAATGCTGCATTCATTTGATAAAAAATACAGTAAAAACAGAAATATTATAATATATTATTACAATTAAAAAAAAAATATATATATATATATATATATGTATATTTATTATAAATTTAAAAATATATATTAACACACACATATATATATATATATATATATATATATATATATATATATATATATATATATATATATATATATATATATATATATATATATGTGTGTGTGTGTTAATATATATTTTTAAATTTATAATAAATAAATAAATAAATCAATTGTATTTAACAATATTACTGTTTTACTGGATTTTTGATCAAATCATAATTTTGCCTTGGTATTATACCATTCTTTAAAATATATTTGACCAGTAATGTGTGTGCGTGTTTGTATTATACACATTTATTTTATGATATATCTTGCAATACTGAAATATCTTCTGCATATCTGCTTTATGTATTATTCAGGGTTTCCCACACCTAAGCTGGAGTGGTTCAAAAATGCGGTCCCCCTTTCCACAGTGAACAACCCTCGATACAAGCTTACCTCTTCTTCAATGGTTCTGCAAGTACGGAGAATTCAGCCAGACGATGCGGGAATATTCCAATGCTTCGCTGAAAACATTGCAGGAGAAATCCAGGCACATACCAACTTTGTAGTCACAAGTAAGAAAAATAAGTATATATTTCACCCGAAAATGCAATTCTACCATCATTTACTCACCTGCATGTTGTTGAAACCCATGTGACTGTTTTAGTGTGTTTTTTTTGGAGCTTGAGAGCCCCTAGTTATAATGTGCTTTCATTGTATGGAAAGTCATATGGGTTTGGAACGACATAAGGTTGAGTAAATGATGACAGGATTTTCATTTTTGGGTGAATCATTGCTTCAAACTAATGGGAGGATGATGCATAAATACAGCCATGGATGTTTTAAAAGTCAGTGATCTCGCTCTCTTTTCCTCTCAGTTGTGAATTGATCAGGGAGTTCAGAGACCCCTCATTGATCTGTGTAATTAATCAGTGTCTACTGAGAGATCAACCTTTAACACACACACACACACACACACACACACACACACACACACAGCACTTAATCAACACCTCCAGCTCTCTCTCGCTTAGTCATCCTCATCTCTCTTTTGCTCTCAAGTTTCATTTCAGTTCACACCATTTTTTATTTAAGTTTGAGAGTTTTAAAGTTAGGTACATTCATCATGTAAATAATTAACAAGTGAATAAGTTGAATAAATGAATGTTATAATAGTGGTGTGATATTTAGAGCAGCAGTTTATTCACTCCAAATACTGCATTGACCCCAAATACTCGAACACTTAAGTCTTGCACAAAATGTATGAATTTGATATCAAACTATATGCAAACAAATATTTCTTGAGATACACTCCCAAAAGTTTGAGGTTGGAAGGTTTTGAGGTTTCAAATATTTTTAAAAGTCTCTTCTGATCACCAAGGGTGTATTTATTAAATGCAGTAAAACATTAATATTGTACATATTCTATATAATACATTTATTTTCAGTATTTTTTTTATTACTAGAAAGTTCAAACAGCATTTATTAGATTTTTTTGTATCACTGTAAAAACCTTTGCTGTCTTTTATCAGCTTGAATGCATACTTTGGTGAATGAAAGTATACATTTTATTTAAATATAAACTTTTGAATGGTAATGTAACTAACTTTGGGTTTCTTAAAAAATTCAGTTACTCCTGAAGAGATTCATTGTCACACAATCAATGTTTTTAAGTTTTAAGTTTTGATAACTCTCACGATACTGGATGTTAGAGTAGATTACTACTCTAGTATAAAAGTATAAAAAATAGTTTACTTTAAGTATAAAAAATAGTTATTGTGTTCACATGAATGGAATTCATTAATGGAATTAATGTCTAAATAATGGAATTAATAATTGTAATTAATTTTAAAATTTAATTAATAATTTAATTTAAATAATTTAATGTCTAAATAATGGAATTAATAATTATAATTAATTTTTGAATTAAATTAATAATTTAATTTAAATAATTTAATGTCTAAATAATGGAATTAATCTCACATTAATGGAATTTGTTTGAAATATCCATCTGTCACGCTGAAGGACAATTTTAATTAACAATATATCTATTGTGTTATTATTTAAAACCTAAATAATTTTTAAGTGTTTTAAGTAACGTTTTGGGATCACTCTCTATATTTCCTAGATTTTCAGTTTTCTGACTCTTGCTTTCATGGTAGGCTTGTCACCATCTTTCACCACGGCCCCTTCTGACATCACCGTGACTGACGGAACGTCGGCTGTCTTCACCTGTGAGACATCTGGCGCCCCCAAACCTGCCATTGTTTGGAGGAAAGGTACATAAGATCACATTCACAGCTGTTTGTGCGTCATTTAGACATTTACACGTTAAACATTTCAGCACCCCTGTGATTCTTGCAGGTTCTCAGGTGTTAGCGAGCGGATCAGTGCAGATGCCTCGTTTCACTCTGCTTGAGTCCGGAGGCTTACAGATATTACCCATAATGCCGAGCGACGCAGGGAACTACACATGTTTGGCGTCTAACTCTGAGGGGCTGGTCAACGCCACCGTGGCCCTGACAGTCTTGAGTATGAAACTCTACTAGTGTGAATAATATGTTGCTTTTAATGACTTCAAATGTAGCGTATTTGAAATCGCAGACAATTTATCAGCAGTCATTGTTTGGCTTAATAGCAGCATTCATTAGCTAGGCTGATTGTAAAGACATAGCAGAGCACAATATTTGTGAAATGTGAAATCTTCTGCAGTAATTTCACACCGGAATAGTGTCATCTTTAAATCCCAAGGCTTCTGTTTATCATGCTGTGCATGCTTAATAATGCTGATGTAGGTTTACGCTTGAGCGTGGGTGCATGGAAGTGTCTAAGAGCATTTTTGACATCCAGCCTAAATAATGCTGTTTGTGGATTGGCCACTTAAAAGGAAAGCAAGAGGTCTCTCAGATTAAAACTGCTGCGTGTAATTTATGCACTGTTGGCGGCGCCAAATGGGATTTCAGAAAAACTACCCCTGTCTACATTGTTCAGATAAAAATACAGTCGCGACCCACACTCAAACCATTGGTTATGACATGTCAGGTTGAACAACGACGGTGTTTGCAACCTACAAACGGCTGACTTATAGTTGCGAATTAAATTGGAAGGCAGCATTTTAACGTTGAAAATATTACATGCATTAGCTTTAAACAAGTCAGTTGGACCCAGTGGGTTATACTGTATGTGTGAGAGTTTGTTCAATCGCTTAGCCGTACTATATGTTCAGTGAGACGCAGTGTGAATATTCGAACGTTCATGCTTTGTAAATTTCTTTCTATTTTACTAATGAAGCTGTCAGTGGGAATTACCTAATAGGGTTAAAAGAACTGTGAATAATGATGTTGGTAATGATTAAACTGTGGTGTGATTTTGTCCTAAACTGCATTTTATTAATCAGGTCGAACCTTCATTTCAACACTGCCTGAGGATCAGCGTGTCATTAAGGGAACTACCGCTGTGCTGAACTGCGTGGCAACCCACGACCCCAGAGTCATCGTCAGGTCAGAGCTTGAGCTGAACTGAATACTGTGAAACATGGTTTTGACATTAAATTTCAAACTTAAGTCTTCCTCTCTACGAGGTCTACATTGGTTTTGGGTAATTAGCGAGGTCAAGTTTTACTCTTGCTGTTACTGATTAGATCACAGGGATTTTGCCAAGTAAGACATACAGTAATACCTCGAGATACGAGTGTCTCTACATACGAGTATTCCAAGATACGAGCAAGCCTTCGGACAGATTTTTGCTTCTAGATACGAGTAAATATTCGAGATACGAGCACTCGTACTGACGCCGATGCCAACACACGTTCACTTCACGTGTTCGCTGACTTCTGTACGCATCGCCCGCAAGTGATTTTCTCTCTATTTTGTGCATTATTCTTCATAATAGCGATGAGTTCTAAGAAAGTGAGTGGTAAGGATGGTAGTGAGAAGAAGAAACGCATGATGACCATGGAAATGAAGCATGAAATTGTGGATAAATATGAGCGTGGTGCCGCGTGAGTCATAGCATCAGGAGGAATTGTTGACTGAAGAGTTGATCGAGATACAGACAATGAACATACGCAGGTGTTGCAAGAGCTCATCACTGGCGAGTAGAAAAGTGAACCGGAGGAAACATTTCTACAAGTGAAATTAAGGAAGGGATGGCTATGTGGCAGAAGGTTTCTGATTTCATTGAAAAGAAACACCCTGATAAATCGTCTACTGGTCGTGCTTTGGCGCTTTTTGACGACGCGTGCCTTACTTATTCTTAAAGGGAGACAGAAACAAATCTCCCTCGATATGAATTTTGTTAAAAGGTCTGCGACAAGTGAAAGTGAGGGTAGTCAGGCGAAAAAAAAGGAAAGAAAACAAAATAATAATATAAAATAGAAATTTTTTTTTTTTTTATATGTTAATTTAAGTTTACGTAAGTTACGCAGTGCTTGTCTTAGGGCCCGTCCACACGGAGACGTGTATCACTGTATCTGCATACATTTCTTATCGGATTGGCGTTCCATCCACACGGATCCGGCGTTTTGGGAGACTGAATCCGCTCTCTTTTGATACCGACACCCTTTCGGTCTTGTGTGGACGGCCAATCCGTATATTTTTTGTGAACCGATGATGTCATCACATCACGTGTCGACTGCGTCACACGTAACAGCAACAGTGTTGCCAGATTGGACTGAAGATTTCCAGCCCAACTACAGCTTAAAACCCGCCCATTTAAAAAAATACCATCCCAAAGTGCGTAGTCTTATAAGTAATGAAAAATGTTGAGCGATTTTATGCATCAAAAACCATCCCAAATTTTAACAATGCATTTTTTCCCGGTCGGACGTGACCAAAGGTAACTAGCAATCTGGCAACACTGAACAGCAACAACAATGCATGCTCAAAGTCTTCTTCTCTGTGTATAGTGTATATCTATACTATAATTGTGTGTGTGTGTTACGGATCTGGAACGGATTAATTTGTTTTCTATTATTTCTTATGAGAAAACATGATTCTAGATACAAGCAATTCAAGTTACGAGCTCTGCCCTGGAACAGATTATGCTCGTATCTCGAGGTATTACTGTATATTGTTGATCTTGAAATAACATTGCTGTTTGAAAATGTAGTCCTCATCTTATCCCAATCCCTAAACCTAGCCATACCTATAACTTATTCCTAAAAGCAGAGGGAAATATATTTGGTCAACACTGATCTAGAAGCACCTAACATGGTTGTAAGCCAAAACTTTACACATAAACTGTAATTGTGTCCCTCAAAATTGATTGGTTGATTGGAATGTTGTTCCAGGATCATCAAAGACATTGATGCAGGAACATAATGTATTTGGTGAAATCATGTTAATTGTTGCTAAAGATCTCTAACACTGCTCATCCCAGACCACTGGTGCTACAGACATGAACAATACCTTAAATTGTGCCACTTGTGTATTTTTCTAAGCTATCTGAAGGTGTGCTTAAGGTGGATAAACTGTGCTGGAAATGCTAAATTAATTTCTACAGTAGATGCATACCAAAAATAAGTCACACTGAATAATTTGCTCAGATAATTGGCTTTCATAGCTGTCTCTTATTTCTATTGTGTGCCGATTGTTTTTTAACACATAGAAAACAAGTTGTTTTTGCAATATCTATGGTTTGCAATCATGTTTTCCCCCTTGCATAAATTAAATTTGCTACTTGGATGGAAACATATCAACAGAGACTTGGGCTCGTAAGCAGCCACATAGAAACAATCCAGAACGGCCCTGGCAACACTCTAGCTAATATACACAATATATTATGGCTGTAACTTTGTAGTGTCTTGCGTAAACTGACCTTGCTTTAAGCATACTCTATCTAAAGTCTGGGGTCTAAGAAAGATTCATTTATTTTGAAAGAAATTAATACTTTATTGAGCAAGGATGCATTAAAATGATCAAAATTGAAAGTAAAAGACTTTTACATCGTTCAAAATGTTTTTTTTATTTCCAATAAACTCTGTTCTTATTGAATTTTCTATTAATCAAAGTATGCCGGGGAAAAAATGCATCACAGTTTCCACTAAAATATTCAGCAGCACAATGTGATTTCAACATTGATTGGTTCCCGGCGCGAGATCGACGATCTAGGAAGCAAATGTTGACGATCCAGAACTTCCCAAACTGATTTAAAGGCCTGATTATACCACAGTTACATTTTCTGTTTATTTCTTTGTGAGCGATAAATACAGTTTACCCTGTATAGTCTTTATCCACCTTGTTTAGATACTTATCAAGCACATATGGAAGAGAAGCCCTCATATGGCATTTGATGTTGTTCTGTTTTAGAAGGCTAAGTGTGTTGTCTGCGGGTTTTTGGAGTGTGATATTTTCGGTGTATTATGAGTCATCATAAAGAGTCTTATTTTCCTCAGATATGCCTGGAATAAAGGAACCAAGCCGCTGAGCGTTTCGACTGGTGGGCGAGTGTCAATGAAGGAAGGCTCACTCCACATCAGCCAGACGTGGTCCGGAGACATCGGAGATTACACCTGCAGGGTCATCTCACCAGCTGGAAATGACTCGAAAACCGCTCGCCTGGAAGTCATGTAAGCGGAAATAGACACAAACACACAGATCCTCGCCAACATGCACGTTTGATATGACACGCTCCGAAGCAACTACACTTGTACAGTACATGGGCACTCAGTGCGTATTGGAGTGCTATTGTAGGAGGAAGAAGCTTGGATCCCAGCTGCACTTCTGAAGCCAAGAGAACCATCCAAAAATGGGCTATAATGATAGGACAGAGGATGGAGCAGCTGTGATTGTATGCATGTGTGTGTGTGTGTGTGTGTGTGTCGGGAGGAAGATAAAGGGAGAGTGGAATAAGATAGGCCTGATGCCCAAGGCCAAGATCATCTCCTTTGACGACTAGCCAATGTTGCTACACTTCTGTGGCATCAGGAACTAATTAAACACACACACATACGTGCGCTCAAATATTAATTACTGCTTCTAGATGGCTGAATGTTGTGCTCCCACGGATTGTCAGATGGATGGATGCAGAAGAAATCTCATCGATCTTTGAAGTAGATAAAATACACAGAGTAACACAAATGACAGTGCTCAGCTTGTTTAATTGGATGCGTTTGAAAATATCGTTCACAATCAGAAAGATACAAACCCAAAGACCCAAAAGGTCTAAAAACATGTCTCTTGTGTCAAAAGCCTTCATAAGTCTTTCTGAAGCAAGTGAAATGATTGCATATACAGTATCGTTCAAAGGTTTGAGAGATCGCAGCAGTAGCAAACTATCCAATCAATTCCAGATGGACAAAACCAAGTCCTGTCCTATAATTTTTCTTGGTTGAGAAGCTGTTTCACTCAGAAGAAAGTGAGAAACAAACTATTGCAACTTTCCGTTTCATTTCGCCCTTTAATATTTGTATTCAGCAAGGATGCACTAAATTGTAAAAGTGTTCGATTAAAAGTAAAAGTTAAAAATGTATGCATTCAAAAATAATTAATGTGTTTTTATTAATTAAATAATCCTTAACGGTTCAAAAATACTAAGTACAGTTGCTCAGTTGTTTTCAGCATTGATCATTATTTTATTAGTTTTTTTGTCCAACAAATCAGCATATAGAATGATTCCTGAAGGATCAGGTTTCCCAAAACACTTCCTCATCTGCCATTAGTCAGCCAAGCAGATACTCCCGTCCCAAACTCGTTCCATTGGTTGAGCCAAATGCCGCTATGTTGCTACTTTTCATCGAAATGTACTTTCCTACGAACCTACAAGCTTAAATTTATTGCTTATTATAATTACTTATCTGCATAAAAATTGTGAGTCCAGCTCGAATCAGAATCGAATCACAGCTCAACTAGTAGAGAAATATTACAAATCATCAATCATACAAAACAACTGTAATAAACTATGATTTGCAAATGTGCTTGCAGGACTGCACTGTAACACAATTCTTTAAGTACTACTTAACAGAACTGGGAATAAAGCAATATTTAATTTAAGACATGCTAGTCTGTGAGAAAAACTGGGTTTCGGCAGACTTTAGAAAAAGGCTCCTAACAGCTGACATTTAAATTATGAAATACAAATTGAAAACACATGCGATTTGAATAATAACAATAATACCTTTGACAGTCGCATTAAGATAACAGAGCACCACAATATACTCCTACCTTTAATATTACAGCCTGCAAACTCAGTTGAAAGAAAACTCATCAGACGGTTGAAGGAGAGGCAATGCTTCACATGCTAATGTGATTTCACAGGCGTTCAAGTTAATCTCATGCTGTGGACAGGTCCTCTTATTACCACATGTTAGACGATGGCTGAGCAGTGCCTTCCTTTAAACAATGTTAGATGTTATTGCATGTTTAGGCAGTTGTGACAGATGGGCAAAAAAAAAAAACTGTTCACACCCACATTACAAGCATCTGCAAAGGACATAATTGTATTATGTGATATTGTAATGCAGTTTTCATAAATGTAATGTTGTTGAAGGAACAGTGCAACTTTTGATCTACCAACATAGTGGAAAGTAATGTTAAAGGGTTAGTTCACACAAAAATGAAACTTCTGTCATCTTTTACTCACCCTTATGTTGTTCAAAATCCTCATGGATCAACAAACAAAATCTCCATAAAAGCACAGTAAAAGTAATGTTTTGCACATATTCAATGTTTTATGTCATGACAGATTTTTTTTTAATTTTGTATCACTATTTCTCTAATACTATATTATTATTGAAGTTTGTTAACAAGTTTTTTTTTTTAAGCCAACGGATTTTTCTATTTTGGTAACACAAGAAATGGAAATTAATTCTACTTGGTAACAAAAGACATACTGTTTTTCAAAGAATCTTTTTGTACCCAAGCTGCCTAGGATCTTTTTGAGATTCCACAAACCCCTTGCAGCCATTAAGAATGATTCTTGCTAGCAGAAGGGTTTTTTTCTCTCTGAGCGAGTGAAAATACGTCTATCTACCCACCATTTGTCCTCTACTGAACCCCAGAAGCACCGGGTTGAAAGTACAAACTGCAACAAAGACACAAATCTACAAAGTGACTTACATGTATTTGAACATATAAGCCTAAAGGCTGTTTATGCTATTTAAGTCAAGTATCTCTATTACTGTTGCTCATAGTTTGGGATTTGAACTCATAATCCTAATGAACAACGATTACCTTTTCTACCCTGTTTGTGCAACAGACATGAATAATACCTCAGACCTGACTTGACTTCATTTGAAACAGACTTTGACTGAAATAACCACTCGTTACAACCGAGGTATGTAGCAAAGCATTTGTGAAGCCACAACGCACAACCTTGAGGCGGATGGGCTACAACAGCAAAGACCCCACCAGATACCACTCATCTCCACTACAGATAGGAAAAAGAGGCTACAATTTGCACGAGATCACCAAAATTGGACAGTTGAAGACTGGAAAAATGTTGCCTGATCTGATGAGTCTCGATTTCTGTTGAGACATTCAGATGGTCGAGTCAGAATTTGGCGTAAACAGAATGAGAACATGTATCCATCATGCCTTGTTACCACTGTGCAGGCTGGTGGTGGTGGTGTAATGGTGTGGGGGATGTTTTCTTGGCACACTTTAGGCCCCTTAGTGCCAATTGGGCATCGTTTAAATGCTACGGCCTACCTGAGCATTGTTTCTGACCATGTCCATCCCTTCATGACCACTATGTACCCATCCACTGATGGCTACTTCCAGCAGGATAATGCACCATGTCACAAAGCTCAAATAATTTCAAATTGGTTTCTTGAACATGACAATGAGTTCACTGCACTAAAACGGCCCCACAGTCACCAGATCTCAACCCAATAGAGCATCTTTGGGATGTGGTGGAACGGGAGCTTTGTGCCCTGGATGTGCATCCCACAAATCTCCATCAACTGCAAGATGCTTTCCTATCAATATGGGCCAACATTTCTAAAGAACGCTTTCAGCACCTTGTTGAATCAATTCCACGGTGAATTAAGGCAGTTCTGAAGGCCAAAGGGGGTCAAACACAGTATTAGTATGCTGTTCCTAATAATCCTTTAGCTGAATGTATATATATGTATTTCAAGAATTTTGAAGTCATACAATAGTTTTGCGTGAGAAAGAGAAAAATTTATGAAAATTTGAGAATTAACCCTTAAATTGTATTAAGACAAACTGGACAAAGGAAATTCTTCATTGATTGGAATCTGAATCTGATTTTGAATCAATGTATTTTTGAGCAAATACATACTGCCGTGATGAGTTGACTTTAAAATCTTACTGACCCTAAACGTTTGAACGACACAGTTTTATGATTTTGACAGGTTTATGTACGTCACTGGTTACCCCGTAACCACCAAAAAACCACTGGTGTCTCATGGATTACTTTATGATATATTTATATACTTTTTGGGGCTTGAAGGTGGTAGTTGCGCAGGCTGCCAATGGAAGACAGAATTCGCTCAGGTTTAATTAAAAATATCTTCTTTTGTGTTCCAAAGACAAACGAAAGTCTTACGGGTTTGGAAGAACATCAGGGTCAGTAATTAGTGACAGAATTTTCATTTTTGGTTGAACTTACCCTTTAATCCGTTCAATTCACAGGGCCTCGGACAAAAGATTTCCATGATTTGTATTTGAATTTTGTTTGAATGAACTGCAAATTCATAAATGCATATTTTGATTATTTCTTTGGTTATCTCTCTGTCATTTTAGTGAACTTCCACATTCTCCACGTAACCTGCAGGTGTCTCTGAATGAGACGGACAGCAGGACAGTTCTTCTGTCATGGGTTCGGCCTTTTGATGGGAACAGCCCTCTCCTGCATTATATTATTGAGCTCTCTGAGAACAGTAAGTGTGTGTGTGTGTGTGTGTGTGTGTGTGTGTGTGTGTGTGTGTGTGTGTGTGTGTGTGTGTGTGTGTGTGTGTGTGTGTGTGCTATTTATATGAGCTTTGGCATATGGTTTATTAAACCTAATGCACCTTAGCTGCAGCTTTCAATTAAGCTGGTTTTGCAGCCAGTGGATTCCACCGAAGAAGTTCTTTCTCATTTACCTCTCGCTGTCTTCCTCCCTGAGCTCTGACAATCAGACAGACAGGCTGAAATGAGTGAGAAGAGAAGAGAAATGGAAGCTGATTGTAATGGAGGGAAGTGGGATGAGGTTTGTTTTCACTGTATTATGCCAAGACTCTGTTATTGGTGGAAGAGGAATGCTGGAAGAGATAGTGACAGGAAGCACTGAGAGATAGATTGATTTGTGTATCGTCAAAGGATAAACTATGAAAAATGTGGCTCGGGCAGAGGTGCTGGATGCCTAATAAACACCAAGACCTCTCTCTCTTCATACACACGCACACACACACCCACACACACACACACATACAGCTGATTTTCAGTAACTCCAAATGATCACACTCTTTTTTTGATGGTTTTGTGTGTGAATATATGTGTCTGTGTTAGTGTGTATGTGTGTGTTTGTATTCATATGCATGCACACTGTGTCTTAATATTTACTATTCCTGTTGAATTTGTGATTTATTTCTGCAGTTGCTCATAGTTGCTGTCTTCTTTTCCCTTGGGTCTGCTTGAATGGTTTCACCATCTAAATTGTTCATTGATCTGCTTCCCATCATTTTTAATGTACTGCAAACGCACACACTAACACACACTCTCATATATTGGGTGTTGTGGGTAGTAACGCCTCCAGAATAAACAACAGTGCTGTCAAATTCATCATTTACCCAAATGCTGTAAAGAAAGAAATAATTCAAACATAATAAATATATAACGTAAATAAATCATAATCCATAAATGTAAAATAATAAAAATACTCCCCTTTTGACACTCAGTTTTACCTGTTGTCTTTAGAAGCGAGGAAAAATCTTGAAAGATTAAATAACTCTGGTAAAAGCAGCCATGTTGTCTTTATTCTTTCTAATTACATTTATAGGTAACATTTTAGAATAATATTTAAATAATGTGGAACTAATGCCTTAAGATAGTTCCATATTAGGTAATCAATAATGTGGCGAGCAGGGCGGGGTCGAGGGACCGTGAGAGCGTCACGAGAGCCGGTGGCGTGATGGATAATGAACGAAAGTAATGGCGACGGCCCCTCGCGGTCGACCGCCGCCCACACAAAACACAACATAAAGTCCCAGGCCTGGTCCTCTCTCGCTTTCACTGTCGTCGCTCCTCCTTTTAAGTCTCCGCTCCTCCGTGAGAATCGAGAGACCGATGGCTCGCAGGTGTCGCTCATTCTCAATCACGCCACCGGCTCTCGTGACGCTCTCACGGTCCCTCGACCCCGCCCTGCTCGCCACAAATAATTATTAAATGCTATTAAAAATGACTAATTAATTACTAATCACAACATTATTGTATGTCTGACATGTAATAAATGATATTTTCTTCTTTGAATGTAGTTATAAAATGTGTCTCGAATTACTCTGCAGGAAATACTAGTTATCTGGACCATTATTTTAAAGTGACAAAAAAGTCAGATTTTGGATTTTTCACATGGTGACAGTACGAGCATGTGAGAGAGACAGAGTGACAGTCTAACTGTGGGTTTATACAGATATATTTGGAGGTTATGTTTTGCTGTTGGCCCTTAACATATATATTTTTGAAGTTCAAAAATATATTGTTCTGCGTGCAGCAAGTAGAGAGTTATTTATTCCTTAAATAAAAGACAGTCAACACACATTTTCATTTTCCATATCCACAAGTAAAGCTAATGGTGTTCCTGATCAAAAGAGATCCCAAGGAGATAGAACTGCTAATACTAATCAGGATAGCGAGCGACACGAGCAACGGGAGTTAGATCAGTCAGAATCAGAAATTGATGTAATTACTTCAAAGGTGAGAGAGAAAACCGCTGATCAACTGAATAATAATTTGTCTTAATGTAGCTATATACATGCAGTTAGGGCTGTGCAGAAACTTATGAATGATGCTCTTACAGTTGTGTCGCCCTAACACAAACCTAAGCCTAAGCCCTCAGGTTAACCTACATCACAAATTATGTTTTCAACACAAACATTGTAATGCACTGTATTCAATAGTAAAGATAATAGTGTTAAGATAGATGACGGAACTTTATTTTTTTGTTGACAGATTCTCCATGGAAAGTCTACATGGCTGATGTTAGCCCTACACTAGCTAGCTTGCTAGTAATTGGTCTAACGCCAGCAAGAACGTACCAGTTTAGAGTATGTGCTGTCAATCAGGTGGGACGTGGGCAGTACAGCGCTGAGACAAACAGGTAAGCAGTCACAAGCTACCAGGTTAAGTAAAGAATGTTTTTGATCAGGCATCGAGGAAGGGATTTCACATGACAATAGCATTAAAGCTAACTGGGCCATGCTAATGAGTTAGCATATCCTCCTTGATTGTAGGAACCCTGTTTCCAGGCAAACCCAAAATTCTTTCAATCCTGACTGTTTTAACTAACATAGACAGTCAGGCAGATTGGAACTGGTTATTTTCCCCAACTCTTGCCATTTTTGTGTGTCTGACACACGCACACACATGTCCTCAGTCAGTTAGAGAGAATGTTACTAAATGTGGGGACAAGTTTTGAACCCTACCCAAAGAAAGGCTGATTGTAATTGAATTACATGAGAGCTTTCATCACTGGCTCTGATTGTGAATCATTATGACACATGAGCAGAAGAAAAAAAACACTCCCGTATCCAGGAACTCTATGGAGGTGTGAGAAATAACATTTCTCAAAGCCAATTCCACACGGTGAAAGAATGTCAAATTCAAGCTTGGCTGGAGGGAAGGACACTTCCACACGCTCAGAGGCTACTGCATTTTATGCTTTCTGTTTTGTTTTTTGTGAATTTTTATTTGCTCATAAATTGGCACACATCACAATGACTGCATTCCAAATCGAATCAAATCGCTCAAAAGAACTTAAAAGTCCTGAAAAGTTCAAATGGCTGTTTTTCAAGCCATAGGCATAAAGCTAAAGCACATGCCAAGCACTCTTTGCTAAACGGCAGGAAGAAGGGCCTGCTCAATCATCAAGGACATGTTGAAAAAGCTTGTCCTGCTGTTTTCTTGTTCTTTGCTTTCATTTGAAGCCAGTCTCCATTAAACCGACATTGCCAGTTTGTATTCAATGGTGCCAGTTGAGCCAAAGACTCCCTGTGCTTTCATATGTGAAATGCTCAACTGCCCAGGTGCTGAAGTGGAATGTTTTTTATTCACTAATGTTCAATGCTACAGTCAGCCTTTAATGCTACAATAAGAGTTGTGATATTAAATAAGTACTCAAATTATGCTTTTTGTTTCAGGCGTTAATTCGTAGTCTGCTCACTTTTTCCCTACAGAAATGTTTAAAGGTGTATTCTATTGAAATATTTTAAATTCATATTATTTTTCTAATCAATTTACATAATTAAATATTAAATTGTGATTTAACTTGATTAATTAGAACAAATTAGATTATTCTTTTATTTAGAAAGGATGCTTTTATTTTTAAATAAATGCTGTTCTTTTGAACTGAATACTTTTATTCAACAAGGACACATTGAATTGACGAAAAGTGATTGTGATTCAAACAAATGCTGTTCTGTTTTCAACATTAAAAATATTAAGAAATATTTCTTGAGCATCAAATAACCATATTAGAATGATTTCTGAAGGTTCATGTGACACTAAACACTGGAGAAATGTATGTTTCTGTAGTGTTTGTTTATTTATTTGTATGAATTTACAGACCTAATTACAGTACTTGAGACTTCACTACACACGTTGTCAATTGTAACTTGTCAGATCGGATGACATCGTATTCATTCTTTTACAGTCTTTTCTTCCTGCTCTTTTGGACGGATGCAATGTGCACAGATTTCTCTGCAATATTATTGACAACTCAATATGCAACATGCGAGTACTGTAAGTCAACCATATCTGAGCCTATTAGTAACACTGAAAACAGATTTTCAAAATCCAAAAGGAAATGTCACTGGCACAATTACAACAACTCTGTCCTTTAAAAACTCAAAGAAAACAATGAAGGTATCCATTAACTAATGTGAGCTGGCAATAAACTTAAAGGGATGGTTAAGCCAAAAATGAAAATACATTCTTTATTTAATCAGCTTATTGTTGTTCCAAACCCGTTAGACTTTTGGTCATATTCAGAGCACAGATGAAGATATTAAATGAAATCTGACCAATATCTGTCCCTCCATTGAACGTAGCAGTTGCGTAGCTGTTAATGAAGGGACATAAAGTTCTCAGATTTCATAAAAAAGATGGACAAAAGTCTTATGGGTTTGGGACAACATGAGGGTGACAGAATACATTTTTGGCTGTACTAACCCTATAACATTTAACTGATTTTATGAACCCATAGTTATTAAAAAATAATACAGATGCTTTCGCTACTCCTGTCTCGTGTGCTTTATCGTTTAATAACGCCCGACAGATACCATACACTCTTAACCTTGATGTGTAAAAGAGTGATTTTGACCAGTGACTGGTACACAAACAAACAAGTCTCGTTGTTATTTCAAAACTCAAGTTTTACTGTTTGTGTTTTAGCTGATTCCAAAGCAGTGTTTAAATGTAATTCATTTAAAATGCTCAGTTAAAACAAGAGGAAACAATGGAGGAGAGTGAGAGTGAGAAGATGAAGATGAACAGAAACACAAAAAATCAAATATTGATGGAGAGGGCACTTATTAAAATTTGAGCACCTATCTGCTGTGGCCTCGTTTCCAATTAATGTCAGGCTCATCATCAGTTATATGAAAAATTTAAATCTCTATTTCTTTTATTCTTCTTATTCATTTTTTTGGCAAAGTACCATCAAAGGAACAGTATAATAACCCAGAATATGTACTAAAAAGTAGGCCTATTTTTTATTCCATTCAGAATCTGTCAGATAAAAATGTACAGCGCAGGTACTGGGATACAAAAGCGAAAAGATATTAATATGTAGGCACTTACTACTTAGGTGTAAGTTAGGAACAAAGATGTACCTTTTCACTTTTGTACCCTTGGGTTGTAACGCTTATGGTGTGTGTGATGAGGAAGACACGGAGAAGCAGGATTTCCAACAGAAATCTCTCTTTAATAAACAAACTAACATACTTTAAATATAGAAACAAAAAGACACACTTGTGCAAAACTTGGAGAAAACTACAGCGATAACGGGTAACACGGAGACCATGGGAACCATCCACACAATGAAAACAATAGTAACAATCGACAAAGACAAGAGAACACATGAGGGTTTATATACACAGTTTAATGGGGAACAGGGGTCTCATTTATAAAACCATGCGTAGGATCCTTACTAAAAGTTTACGTACACCCAAAAGCCAAAAATGGCATACGGCAAAAAATATTCCGATTTATAAAACCTCACCATCTGGGTCACCAATTCCCTTTGTCTCCACAATGTGCATACGCGCGGCTCAAAGTTTGCTTAAAGGTGCGCACATTCTCCCGTCAAGTTTGTTTTTTATAAATCACAACCTTTGCGTGGAAACTGATGTACGTACGTTTCCAGTCCCGTTTTGTGCGTACGCACACTTTATAAATGAGACCCCAGGTGACGAGACTAACAAGGAAGTAATTGACACAACAGGTGAAGGAAATGACACCGGAAGCACACAGAAAGTAACAGGAAGTGTAAAGCGATGTGACAAGTGACTTTCCTGTAGCTCAAACAGTAGAGTGTGGTGCTTGCAACGCCAAGGTCATGGGTTCGGTTCCCAGAGAAAGCATGAACTGATTTGAATGTCAATGTGTTTCTTGAATGCGATGCAAGTCGCTTTGGACAAAAGCATCTGCCAAATGCATAAATGTAAGTGATAGTGCTGTACATTTTTTCCTGAGAGCGTAGAAGTACATTCATATTTGGCACATCGTAAACAAAGTCAACGTCCAGCTGACTTTTTTATTGAGTAATAATTTGTTGAATTTAACTGGAGCTAACTCACCACTTATCCTTTGCATTTAATTAATAAAAAACAATTAATGCCATTCAAAGTAATGACAAAAACAATATAATAGAAATCCCTTCAATGCGCAACCCAACCTCACGCCTCCAGTACAGCAAAAGAAACAACGCTATAGACTAAAATAACCACTTCTAAGCCTTTTAAATTGGTTTAGGATGATTATTGTTTATTTGACAAAATATCAATCAGACTTAGCAACTTTCCTACGAGATTGCTTGCTTGAGGCACTTTATGCCTTGCTCACTTAATCAAGCTAATAACCTTTAAACCGCAGATTAGAGCGAAGGATTGTTTATCGCCTGCTCTGGGGATCTACAGTCTCTAGAATCCTGCAGAAAGACTTTTAGAGCCAAAGCTCAAGGTATTGATGGAATCGAGAAATTAAAGGGTTCCCTGATTTACACTAATGGGGTCAAGCTAAAAACAGATCTTTCTGTGTCTGTAGCATCTAACAGTCTATATATCATTTTGATATGATGTGAGCTGAAATATCATGTCGCTTTTTTATGTCTTTGTGCTTAATTTGCTCCCAAAAATTATTCACATCAGAGGAAACAAGAGGTGTTGATGGTAAGATTTAGGGATTTGTCAGCGCTATCCATGGTTTCTCATGATTTCAGCTGTTTAACTCTTTGTAGCCAGATTAGGGGGAGAAAAATAGCCTTTTTAGGCTTTTTAAGGTCATTTCTTTTACAGAATGTACAATACAGTTTGTGCATTTTTAAGTCAAAAGTTTGGGGTTGTACGATTAAAAAAAAATAAAAAATATTTATGGAAGATGCTGACCAATATATGATAGATAGATAGTTTATTGTCATTTCACATGTGCAAGTACAGTATAACGAAATTAAACTTGGAGCAAGTCTCCAATATAATTCAGTTCAGTTAATATATTTAAAAATGTCATTTATTCCTGTGATAGCAAAGTTTCAGCATCATTAGTCATGTCTTCAGTCACATGATCCTTCAAAAATCATACCAATATTCTGACTTGGTGCTTTTTTTTTTTAAATATTTTAAGTATTGAAAACAGTTGTGCTCCTTAATATTTTTGTCATACTTTTTTTGATAAATAGAAAGTTTTGTTTATTTGTAATTTCTTTAATAATGTAAAAGTCTTTACTGCCACTTTAAAACAATTTATAGTGTCTTTGCTGAATAAAAGTAAACATTTCTTCAAGGAAAAAACAACTTTTGAACAGAAGTACATGAAACAGGATCAATGTGAAAGTGTACTTGGTGATGATTTTCCTAAGTTTGGTCTTATTTGTGTTGGTCTCATAAGTTGTTTTTCCAGTGTTGTGACTGACTGTTACAGAACCGAGTCAAGTTCAAGTCATTTCACCGAACCCTGTTTACCCCAGCAGGGTCAGTTCTCAGTTACTCCAGCACTATTTACGACCTTTCGAGCAAACGAGAAAGATCAATTTCAGTCTCTCCAAGACTACCGGATAAGCTCTGAATGAAACCTTTACTAACTATTGATGAGAAAACTCCCAGATGAGACTTTTCAGACGTCTCGCTTTTGGAATGTGATTCTCATGATGTTATCTCTCAGGCTGATGCTGCGAGAGGAACCGCCCAGCGCGCCTCCAAAAAACATTGTGGCTAGCGGCCGGACCAACCAGAGCATCATGGTCCAGTGGCAGCCGCCACCAGAACCGCAGCTCAATGGAGTCTTGAGAGGCTACGTGCTCAGGTATGGGTTCATGTATGGCTTCAAAATGAAACTGAAAGCGATGCGACACGTTGCCATGGTGAATTGTAATACTATAAAATTGTATTTCAGCTGTAAGGTTACCACATTTACCATTGTTTGGCAAATTTCCACACAATCTAGGATTTTGTGTGAGGACAAAAGAGTTCCGCATGCAGATTTCCCAACCGGTTCAAGTTGCTCACAGATTTACCACGTTTAAAGAATTAACAATATTAATTAATTAATTAATTAATTAAGCTAATTAATATCAATATTAATTATCCTGCCAACTTAAAATTTTATATTTATGCATTTTAAAGTAAATTAAAAGTAAAAGTCATTAAAAGTATTTTATTTAAAATAAATATAGCTTCAAAACATACAAGCAAATAGTAAATGTCTAATATCAAAGACTAATATCTAATAGGCTCCATTCACACTAACGCACAGTTCTATTTTGTCCTGTCTGTTTAATCCCAGACTATTTACATCAATTTTGCATTTTGAGATGCAAGTGCATTTGACCGTTTGCATGGGTCACACACAGCCACATTTTATAAGTACCTTCGCAAAGTGCATGTGAGCATTTGAAAGCAGCCATCTTTCAGTCATTTTAATACATGCCTACAACATTCCAAACACTAAACACTGAAATGAAAAAAAGAAAAATGTACTTACCCTCATGTCATTCCAAACTATTATAATTTTCTTTCTTCTGAGGAATGTAAAAGAAGATACTTTGAAGAGTGTTGGTAACTTCCATTGCATTGACAACAAATTACAATGTAAGGAAATGGGAACTGAAACGTTTTTGTTGCCAACATTTTTAAAATATCTTCTTTTGTGTTCAGGAATATGAACACACAATATGAGGGTTAGTAAATGATGACAGAATGTGAACTTTTTTTTAAGGTATAGCATGACCTGATTTTTTTCCTTCTCACCATGTTTTCAAAATCCATGTATTCAATAGAGTGTGTTAGTGCCCGTTCTCTTTTTCAGCTGGCTAAGAATTTTTTTTCCGTAGGAAATTAAAAAAAGTATTTTTTACTTGCCTTTAGTGAGGGAAAGAATTACAATCCCATGAAGCATTGTGAACAGCATAATCAAATTAAAAAATATGGAGAAAGGGTTAGCTGGTGTGATTAGAATGTTCATGGCGCGTTGGCTTGTGCTGATGCAGAGTCGGACGTGCTCAGAGCTGGTCATTAGCTGGTCAACTATTCAGTGTTTTCAACCACGTACCTTTATTGTAGGTTTAAATACTCATAAGTTTGAAAAAGACGGGGAAGATGGCGGCGCGAGTACATCGCGAGGCTCGGGGTCTCTCCAGTTTCTGCAATTTTGCAGTATTACTCTTGCTTATCTCGGGTCTGTTTGTGCAGAACAGTTGTGCCTTTACATCGTACACCCGAAGTGAGCTTTTGGATATTGGTTTGCAAATTTCCGACGGTTTTATGGACAACCTTCGACTCCTTCCTGAGATCGCCAGGACGCCCGAGGCAGCGCATTCTTCCCGGCCGGGCGGAAGTGCTCGCAGGCGGCGTCGAGATCGTAAACAAAGGCGAGGCAAGCGTGGAGGACTTAGTGCTCGGTTAAAGCTAACACCACACCGGCTCTCTCTACCCAGTATCTTACTTGCCAATGTCCGATCGCTAGTGAACAAAATGGATGAGATTCGACTCAACATGACACACAGCAAAAGACTTCTGAACTGTAACGTCCTTATCTTCACGGAGACGTGGTTAAATAGCGGAATACCAGACTCCACTATTGAGCTCACGGGACATCACACGCTCCGCGCGGACAGAACAATAGATGGATCCGGTAAGACAAGGGGAGGCGGTTTGTGCATTTATATTAACAAAGCTTGGTGCACAAACTCTGCTGTTGTTGGGAGCCATTGTTCAGCTAACCTAGAGTTTCTCATGGTTAAATGTAGACCGTTCTATCTGCCGCGCGAGTTCACTTCCACCATTATAACTGCAGCTTATATTCCCCCGGATGCTGATGCCAAGCTTGCTATGAAAGAACTTTATGCAGCCATCAGTAAACAACAGACTCTTCACCCGGAAGCGGCGTTTATTGTTGCGGGTGATTTTAATCACTCTAACTTAAAGACTGTGCTGCCCAAATTTCATCAGAATGTTTCCTGTCACACCAGAGGAAACAAAACCTTAGACCATGTCTACACAAACATGGCTGGGGCCTACAGGGCGACACCTCTCCCCCACCTGGGACAATCAGACCACATCTCTTTGTTCCTCACTCCCAAATATTCACCCCTCATCAACCGTGTGAAGCCATCAGTGAAGACCATCAAGGTGTGGCCTGCGGGGGTAGATTTCACACTCCAGGAAAGGTTTCTACACACAGACTGGAGTATGTTTGCTTCCCAAGCCACCAGTGGTGCTCACACAGACATTGACTGCTACACCTCCTCTGTATTGGATTATATTAATACCACCATTGACAGTGTTACAACCCAGAAACAGATTACCACATACCCAAATCAGAAGCCATGGATGAACAAGGAAGTGCGACTCCTGTTGAAGACACGCAATACTGCCTTCAGGTCAGGAGATACACAAGCCTACAGCACATCCAGAGCAAATCTGAAGAGGGGCATCAAAAAGGCCAAGCACTGCTACAAGCTGAAGATAGAGGGACACTTTTCCAACTCTGACCCTCGACGCATGTGGCAGGGCATCCAGGCCATCAGTGACTACAAACCCACCCACTCCACCCCTGCAGCCACTGATGTCAACTTCCTGAATGAGCTAAATGACTTTTATGCTCGCTTTGAAAGAGACAACAGAGAAACTGCAACCAAGCTCAAACCCTCAGCTGATCACCCTCCAATCACCCTCTCATCCACTGACGTCTGCAAGGCACTGAGCCGGATCAGCACGCACAAGGCTGCTGGACCAGACAACATCCCTGGACGTGTCCTCAGGGCATGTGCGGAGCAGCTCGCTGGGGTCTTTACAGACATTTTCAACCTGTCTCTTGCCCAAGCAGCTGTACCAACACGCTTCAAATGCACCTCCATTGTGCCAGTGCCAAAACACTCTAGTCCGAGGTGCCCTAACGACTACCGCCCTGTAGCACTCACACCCATCATCATGAAGTGCTTTGAGCGGCTGGTCCTGGAACACCTAAAAGACTCTATACCATCCACATTGGACTCACATCAGTTTGCTTACCGCAGCAATAGGAGCACAGAGGATGCTGTTGCCATGGCACTGCACTCTGTGCTCACACACCTGGACAATAAGAACTCTTATGCACGGATGCTGTTTGTTGACTTCAGCTCAGCATTCAACACTATCATCCCGGCCAAGTTAATAGCCAAACTTGAAGACTTGGGCATCAATACCTCACTCTGCAACTGGATTCTGGACTTCCTGACCAACAGACCCCAGAATGTCCGATCTGGATCCACCTGCTCCACATCCATCACACTTAACACTGGTGTACCACAGGGCTGTGTGCTAAGCCCGTTTCTCTACTCCCTCTTCACCTCCGACTGCAAGCCTTTGTTTGGATCTAATGCCATCGTCAAGTTCGCAGACGACACTACGGTGATCGGTCTCATCAGCAACAACGATGAGACTGCCTACAGGGAAGAGATCCAGCACCTGTCCACATGGTGCAACGAAAATAACCTGCTCCTCAACACCACCAAAACGAAGGAGCTCATCGTGGACTTCAGGAAAGAGTCAAGAGGCACACACGACACCATCCACATCAATGGAATGGCCGTTGAGCGTGTCTCCAGCTTCAAGTTCCTGGGGATCCACATCTCGGCTGACATGACCTGGACAACCAACACCTCCAGCCTGGTCAAGAAGGCTCACCAGCGCCTCTTCTTCCTGAGGACACTGAGGAAGAATCAGCTCTCCTCGGCTATCCTGGTGAACTTCTACCGCTGCGCAATAGAAAGCATCCTGACGAACTGTGTCACAGTGTGGTATGGGTGCTGTTCTGTCGCGGAGCGCAAGGCACTGCAGCGGGTGGTGAAAACTGCCCAACGCATCACAGGGACTCCACTTCCTGCCATCGAGCACGTCCAGAGGAAACGCTGCCTGCGTCGAGCTCGCAGCATCCTCAAGGACTCCTCTCACCCAGCCCACAGACTGTTCTCCCTCCTTCCCTCCGGCAGGCGTTTCAGGTGCCTCCGGACAAGAACCAGCAGACTAAAGAACAGTTTCTTCCCCAGAGCTGTCTCTTTACTGAACTCTAACCCTTGCTGACCCCACTCCTCTCTCACCCCCACCCCCACCCCCACCATCCCACTCCCCTCACAGACTCTCCTCTTACCCCCCCCCCCCAACATCCCACTCCCCCACCCAACATCCCACTCCCCTCATAGACTACTCTCCCCCCCACCATCCCACTCCCCTCACTGACTCCTCTCCCCCCCCCACCTCCATCCCACTCCCCTCACAGACTCTCCTCTTACCCCCACCACCATCCCACTCCCATCCAGACTCTCCTCTCACCCCCCCACCATCCCACTCCCCCCACCATCCCACTCCCCTCATAGACTCCTCTCACCCCCCTGCCCCCCACCAACATCCCACTCCCCTCACAGACTCTCCCCTCTCCCCCTAAACCATCATCCTACCACCCTCATAGACTCCTCTTACCCCCCCCACCAGCCCACTCCCCTCACAGACTCCCCTCTAACCCCCCCACCAGCCCACTCCCCTCATGGACTCCTCTCCCCCCCACCATCCAACTCCCCTCATAGACTCCTCTCACCCCCCTGCCCCCCCACCACCATCCCACTCCCCTCACAGACTCTCCTCTCTCCCCCACCACCATCCCACTCCCCTCATACACTCTCCTCCCACCCCCACCACCATCCCACTCCCCTCACAGACTCTCCTCTTACCCGCCCACCACCATCCCACTCCCCTCAGACTCTCCTCTTACCCCCCCACCACCATCCCACTCCCCTCAGACTCTCCTCTTACCCCCCCACCACCATCCCACTCCCCTCAGACTCTCCTCTTACCCCCCCACCACCATCCCACTCCCCTCAGACTCTCCTCTCTCCTCCACCACCATCCCACTCCCCTCATAGACTCCTCACCCCCCCCCCACCACCATCCCACTCCCCTCATAGACTCCTCACCCCCCCACCACCATCCCACTCCCCTCACAGACTCTCCTCTTACCACCATCCCACTCCCCTCACAGACTCTCCTCTTACCACCATCCCACTCTCCTCATAGACTCCTTCCCCCCATCCCACTCCCCTCATAGACTCATCTCTCCCCCACCACCATCCCACTCCCCTAAGACTCTCCTCTTACCCCCCCACCACCATCCCACTCCCCTCAGACTCTCCTCTCTCCCCCACCACCATCCCACTCCACTCATAGACTCTCCTCTTACCCCCACCACCATCCCACTCCCCTCACAGACTCTTCTCTTACCCCCCCACCACCATCCCACTCCCCTCACAGACTCTCCTCTTACCCCCCACCATCCCACTCCCCTCATAGACTCCTCTCTCCCCCCCCCACCACCATCCCACTCCCCTCATAGACTCTCCTCACCCCCCACCACCCCACTCCCCTCACAGACTCCCCCACCACACCAGACTCCTTCACTGCCCCCCCCCCACTACTACCCTTATAGACTCTTCGCTCACTCTGTTACTTATTTGTGCCATTTGCACTGCTGACTGTTCATTACAGTAACAACTGTTTACAACAACTGTTTACTGCTTACAGTAACAACTGTTTACACTTGCACCTTGCACTACTGTACTTTAGCTGGAACATGCTCATTTGCACTACCAACTGTTCATACAGTACCAACTGTTTACATTTCGCATCTCACTTATTTGCACTGTCCATGCTCATTGCACTACCTTAAATTTAATGCTCACCTTAAGCTAACAATTGTATAAATCTTCCTGTAAAATTCTGTTTATAGTTAGAGACATCTGTATATACATTTACATTTATAGCACATATTCACCTGTAAATGCTGTTTATAGACACCTGTAATTATATTTATAGCACACACTCACCTGTCATAGTAAAAACCATCTGTATATTTATATTCATTGTACATATTACCTGTAAATCCTGTACATCTCCATATCCTGCACTTATGCAACCATTGTATATATCCTGCACTTGCTGCTATTGCACTTCTGGTTAGACCTAAACTGCATTTCGTTGCCTTGTACCTGTACTTGTGTAATGACAATAAATTTGAATCTAATCTAATCTAATCTAAATACACACTGATGTCTATGAAAGCGGAAATACCAATCCGTTCAATAAATGGACTAATTGTTTTATTCATATCAGATACACAGTGCATTATGAAGTTCACTCTATTCTTCTCCCACTTCACCAGCCATTTACTGTCATGTATTTCGGGAGAAGTGATTAGATTCTCTGAACTTCTGCGCAAACTAACACGGTGGCACCCATCGCGCACATGCCTATATCGTCTGTCTCGAAAGTAAGAACTCATAATTAAATGTAAAAAAAGTAAAACAATATATTTTAAGTTAATGTTAAGTTAAAATATGAATATAGCATATGTGTAGAGAGATCAACTCCATTACGCCACGTGTGGAGCTAACAAGATCTTTGGGTGCATGTTGCTTTTTTGACTCCCTGATTGCTGTAATTTTCTGCACAGCACTATGGGTAATGTAGTTTTTCACCAGCAATTGTGCTGTTAAACACGATTATTTAAAAATAAGATGAAATAATGCAGGCTGTCGGCTTCAGTCGAAGCAAAAACCATTGATTAATAACCTTGTAGCTCACAATAAAACTGTCTTTAATGGTTTATAAGTTACTGTTCAAAATCAATTTCTCTATGAAGAAAATGTATGGTCTTTACTTCCAGAGCCCGGCTGTTGCACTCTATAGGAGATGATATGAGATGTATAAGTTCTTACTAAGGCAAGCTTCACTACTGCTTTTGTTTATACTTGGAGTTAGGAATTTGAGCAAAATACCCTCAACATTCTAGCATTATGGCGGTGAGTTGTGCACGAGTAAGCGGCACTCCCGTTTTCTACAGATGAAATGCAAAAATCTAGTTGAAATTACAAGTGTGTGTGTTTGTGTTAAAGGTTCACAATCAACTTCCAAAAAAAAAAAAACATTCTCTTTCTCTCCCCCTCCCACTCAGGTATAGATTGGCGGGTTTGCCTGGTGAGTTTCAGCTGAAGAACATCACCAGTGCAGAGATTAATTACTGTCTGATTGGAGAGCTCATCATCTGGACGCAGTATGAGATCCAAGTGGCTGCCTACACTGGAGCGGGCCTGGGGGTGTACAGCCAGTCTGTCACTGAATATACACTGCAAGGAGGTTAGAAAATCTCACACACACACACATAAACAAAGAAACAATGCCTCATCAGTCTGAGTGAACCCTTGAAATTTCAAATCTTTTAGGGTGCATATGTGTTTTTGGGTCCAAAAGACCCTCTTTCTCATTAAGCTAGTGATATCATAAAGGATCTAGAGTAACCATGGGAACCATAAAATCCATTAGCCGGCTTTACTGCACAGATCGGCCATCTGAAAGATTATTTCTAAGAAGAGTAAATTTATGGACTCTGGGCAAACAGTGACCGTAGCCCATTAATTAATCTAATTTGCTTTATGCGCGTGAATTTGTGTGTGCGCGGAAGTGTGGGGGTGTTCTGAGATCCTTGGGCCATGATTATTCATATTATTTAACGTCAGTGTAATGACACTCCTGCAGAGATTAATAGAGAGCCAGTGTCCGCAGTAAAAAAGCCTTCTCATAGAGACCGGAATTAAGTGCTTTTGTGTGGTTAGAGGTTTTTATGTCCCAGTTCAGATTACTGGACGCACTAATGCAACCTTGTGTGATTGTGTTTGAAATGAAAAGGGCAGCAGGACGAATCAGAGTGCCCAATCCAATTGAGCAATATCTAATCTGTTCTCAACTCGCCAGGCCTGACCTTAAAGGGGCCATCGTAAGCACATTAAGTGTAAGCGGCATTGAGTCTTTATGGAAATATGATCTCGTTCTTTCCACTTCCCGCTCAGTCCTGCTGCATAGCACCGATAGGCTACATAAAGGCTTTGAATTCAAATTGTAGTTCATGTGTATTTGTATGTGATTATCGGTGCTGCAATGAATGATCATTTGAAATATAGAGTATGTATGGAAACGGGGGCTTTCGGTAGGCGTTTAAATTCAGAATACAAGTAGATTTAGTTGTTTCTATCTGTCCAAAACAATTCAAATGACTTCCAATGATAAAAGTATTTAAAACAATTCCAGGATATATAGGGTATTTAAAAAAAAATTTAAAAAAGTTTTGAAGATTCAGTTCAGGTCATCAATATTTAGTTAACTTGCTACTAAGTTTGTTAAAGACTATTTAAGCACTAACCTTGTAAACACTGGCTAATCAAGAGCAGTGATATTTTAGTATTGAATATTTGGAATATTTTGAATTTTAGTTTAAGTTTTATGTGCTTTTATCTTTTAACTTAGTCTTTTTTATTATTTCTGTTTAAGTTGATTTTTATTTAAGTTTTAGTTTAGTGATTTTAGTACTTCAGATGATTTATTTCGATTTGTTGTCAAAGCAAGATTTATTTTTGTTTTGTTTAAAGTTTTTTCATCTAGTGTTTATACTTTATTTTATTTCAGTGTTATTTATGTCAGCCAAAATTATTTTCAAAAGTTTTACTAATAACAACACTAATTCCTCAATAAAAAAAAAAGGTTAATTTTTCTTCAAAAAAATCTCATCATTTCAACCTGGTACAACCTGGAATTGCTGGAGGTACAATTTCAGATAAATTATTTTGTGGATAAATTACCCCAAAACATTAATTTTGCACAAATAATTAAATGCAACCAATACACTAATGCAATAATAATAATAATGCAATAATGATAATACACTATACACTAATGCACTAATAGTTAAATGCAATACCACTCAAAATAAAGAATGTCATTTCTGAATGTCTAAAATAATGACAATAAATGTCTGAAATCGCCCCCTATACCCCCTATTCACTATTCCCTACACTAATTTAATTCACTTGAGGGAGTGAATGAAAACAAATTCGGACACTGAGTGCGCCAGAAGGGCTGACGTTTTTGCATAGATTGTGCTTGCTGTTTAATAATCCTTTGAAACTTAGCAAACTGGCAGCTTCAGTAATAATGAATAGATGTATCTTGAACTCACATGCGGCTCTCACAGTGCATTATGGGTATTCTCTAGCCATTGTGCGTGCATCATTAGTGCAAAGCATTGTGGGATTGAATGAATGCACTCGATAACTGTCCACAATTGTTTCGGACACCATAACAAATTGTTGTTCCTTCAAATAGTGCCTTATTTATGGTTATAGGGGGAGATTTCAAACACAGCCTATGTTTGTAAATTTTCGAAATATTTTACTAACAAATTGTCTCGAACTGTGCAGTCCCCACAGCGCCCCCACAAGACGTGGATGCGGTTGCGCTGAACTCCACCACCATCAAGTTTACGTGGACACCACCGCCCCAGCAGTTCATCAACGGCATCAATCAGGGATACAAGGTAAAAGTGTAGAGGTAGAAAGATGTCAGTGTATGAGAGAAAGAAAGACACGTGTTCACATGTTCTGTTGGAGGTAAAAAAATTCAATTAAATTTCCCTGGCATGTTTATTGTCCTCTGGGGAATGTATTCATGATTGATTGGCTAAATGCCTGCAAAAACAACAGATTTAAATTCAAATAAATAAATAAAGATGTAATTAAAACCTAACCGTGTATGTTAATCACTTTTTGTGTATGTCTTGTTGTTATTTTGCATCTCTCTCACAGCTGTTGGTGTGGCCCGAACACTGTCCGGATTGCATTACCATGGTGACCATTGCCCCCGAGTTCCACGGGTCACGTCACTATGGTTACGTTAGCAATTTAAGAAAGTTCACATGGTATGAGACGGTGGTGCTGTGCTTTACCACGCCTGGCGATGGGCCAGCTAGCACACCACAACTCATCCAGACACATGCTGACAGTGAGTACACTAACATGCAAAAACCACACGCCAAACAAAAAGAAAATACTTTTGCAAAACAGTTTAATGTGACTACATGTCATATCTAAATATGAGCATTTCTGTTGTTGTCAAGGTTTCATTTGAAAACAGTTAAAATGAACTAACTAACGATGAACAACTCTTATACAGCATATAAAAATCTTATATTATACTATATTCATTTGTGTTAGCAATGTAACTGCTCGTTCATTCAATAATATTTGTATACAAGTGATCTAGGCTATTTTGTCCGGGAATAAGAAGGGAGTCTCGACAAATTCTGAACACAAGTGATCACAGGAGATGTTAGTAACTGCTGTAAATCTGAATACTTTGTGGCTGACCATTTGTGATCGAACTTCCGAAAATACATCTTAATTGAAGTGGAAACAGGGCTTCTCCCACACTTAAGGCCCAGTTACACAGCGAAAACGCATGAATCACGCACGAATTACGCACAGATTTTCGTTTCTGCGCGGAGCGTGCGTCGTATGCGTAATTCGACGGTGGAATGAACGTGGACCGTCAGTGATTGTAAGTGGATGTGCGTCGAAGGCGGTTTGTGCGTGATTTTGAGTTTTGAATGGTTGCATTTTTTTCCGTCGCACAACTGTGTGGAATGTTCGTGGAATACTTTGGTCAATTTCTCGACGCACAAGCACGCACAAACCCAATCTGTGCGTGATTTGTGAGTGATTCGTGCGTGATCGGCTGTGTGACTGGCCCTTTACTTCCAGGATATTGTATATAATTAACGAACATCAGGGAGCCACTATTAATATTCGGGAGACTCCAGGAAAGGTGGGGATGTCTGTTGATTTTAACATTTACTAATACATTTGTAAAATCAAAAGGTGTATCTGTTAACATTAGTTAATGCAACATGAACTAACAATGAACAATTGTATTTTATTAACTAACATTAACAATTTCCAAACCAGTGGGATTAAATAAAGAGTAAATGGAGGCTTTTGCTTAAAGGAATGTCAAAAAATGTGAAGTTGATTGATCCCTTTGACTTTCATTGTATGGGGGGAAAAAAGGAAAAGTTTGAAGAAGCACATACATTACAAAAGTGTCCATATGAATTTAAGTCTGATATTTCTCCTTAGAAAAAGACATCGATCTAGAGCTTCAGAAAAGATTTCAACACTTTCTAAATCTGACTCGGGACTGCCAAGGGAAAGGGCTGTTCGACTAGCCTCGACCACCCACTTGCTCGTAGTCTGCTTAGATGCTGGGTACCCCTTTTTGGGAGACCCAAAACACACGAACAGCTGTTCAGATTTTCTCCACAGGGCAGCTCTGTGGACATAAGTATCTAAGACCCTTACAAGACAGACAAGATTTTGTTTGAACAGAAAGGAGGAGGACAGAAGGGCTGGAACACGATAGATCTTGCAGTATTAGTAAGGACCTTTGGAAATTAGCCCAGCCTAGGGTAAAGAAAAGCCTTTACCGTGCCAGGAGCAAATTTCAGACACGAGGGTGAGATAGAGAAAGCTTGCAAACCTCCAATTCTTCTAAGAGATGAAATGGCCAGAAGAAAGAAATTTCTCTGGGACTTCCTCGATGAGCTTGAAGGGAGCAAAGGACAGGCCTTCAAGTACCACGGCCTGGTCCCAGGCCAGTACCCTCATGTAGGCCACAGTTGAGAGACCCAGATTTATAGCCTGGGCCCTCTCAGAGGCCACACCCACAGTTTCCATAGCTCTGGACGGGGTGGGGTATTGACCCCTTCACCTGAGACAGAAGGTCCTTCCTGGGCAGAATCTCCATAGGAGAGCCGTCGAGGAGAGATATATGGTCCATAAACCATATTTGAGCTGGCCAATGCCGGGCTACCAGCAAGAGACTGACCAAGGCAGAGTGATCAGGGGAAAAGCATACAGGCAAAGCCTTATACACCATGGCATCCAGTCTGAGCCGAGCTGGATGAGACAGGGAGAACCAGAACGGGCAATGAGTTGTCTCTACCTGTGCTCTGCCGAAATTCTCCCAAAGGAGTTCACCACCTCGCTATAGAGGTCGGGAAAGAACGTTAAGCCCCGACGTGGAGACAGCTGTTTTCCAGCTTGCTTTTAGGACAATGCTCCTGCCTCTTAGCCGTCCAATCGATATTTAACTTGGTCACACCTCAAGTGACAACCTTCTCGCTCCTCATGTGCTGGAGACTAAAGTATCAAGTCTTCAGTATTTCCTATCTCAATACTGACAACGTCCAGTCCCTCCGTACCGCTGCCTCACTCAGAGCAGAAGAAACCACAGAGGGTGCTTCTGACCCCTGAGATGAGACATTGGATCTGGTAGGTGAGGGCTGAGCAAGGGCGAGTCCCATCCCAAACCCAAGCCGCGAGGAACGCGGCCCAAGGCACCCTATGTGCACATGTGTTTTCAGGAGTGCTTTATAGTTTCCTTATCGATGACATCATGCCATTGGACTGATTTCACATGTGCATCACGATGTTCCCACGGAGAGATGTTCCCACAGCGCTTTGACGCAGCACGAGTTCCCTTGAAAGGGAACTAAGGCATTTCATCCACATTAAAGTTATAGCTCTACTCTATACACTTGCTGTTGGTCAGAAATAGTGTCATTTGGTTCTGCTGTCTGTTTTAGGAGAAAACAAAGTTGATTCTTTAATAAATAATTGTGAAAGAAGTGAGAGCTCCATTAAGTCTCCTGAGCAATGAAGAGCAACCTCTAAGCAATAAACGTGTCCTCTGGGATATAATATTTTGGTTGCACTCCTGACATGTAAAATCATACTTCACACTCTTGCAGATACCCACACACTCTTACAGACAGTCTGTCTGCATTTAATTGGAGACAATCGACTAGCAGTATGCTCTTTACTTGAAAACTGTCCAGCAGGCCTTGAGAAAGAGATCTCTTGGCAAAAACAAGCCTGTTTGTTTGACATTTCAGTCACCAAAATCAATACGGAGGAGAAATTTGGCCCTTTCACTATGCGTGCCGCAATTTGCCACGTAATTGTGCTTTTTACATCGCCATTGATTAGTCTTTTCACTGAATATATATTGGCCACCCAAGCTTTGTTTTCACGTCACACCGCAGGGACGTAGAATCAGCCTTGACTAACCTGCAATTATGGAAGCAGGATCACTCCTGTTAGTCAATGCACATGTGCTTGCTATTGATTGTCCCACCATGCATGCGTACGCTCGGATTTGTGTGTGAATGCATGTGCAGCTGTTAACAGACAATGTCATTTTTCATCAGATGATAACAGCATGTGGTCTTCTCTGCACAGTTAAGCCACAGGAACTTGTTTCCCATGAATAGCTCAATCAAACAAACAGGTTAGATATGCAAACCGTTCTCTCGCCTCTAAGCTTTTATTTTTACCAAAAAGACTTAGTGCCATGTTTGCGCAAACATTAAGGAAATTCACTTAGTTTGGATGTTTGACTGGATCTTTTGCTTGAGGTTCCCTGGTTGTTTTGAAACTTCTGGGTTTAATTTTCTGAAGAATGGAAAGGAAACCAAATTAATAAAAGTTTGGAAGGAGGTTATACCTGCCGAAAGCTATCCGTTAGCATTAGCTAAATGAGAAAACAAAATGTGTGCCCATTTTACGCCTTGAGAAATAACTGGCCACTGGTAAAACATCTGCTATTATACAATAAAATATATTAGAGATATGTGTGTGTTTACTCAGAATTTGTTGTATTGATGTATTTATATTTTATATTAGTAATATGGTGTTTTTGTATTTTTAGTTTTCATTTTCAATTAAAATTGTTGTCATTTTGTCATAAGCTTTTCTTATATACTTTATTTCATTTCAGTTTTAGTTTCAGTAATTTAAACTTCAACATATTTCAGTTGGTAATTTCTAAAATTTTTTCAGTGGTACCTCGAGATACGAAAGGCTCAACTTACGAAAAATCCAAGTTACGAAAGCAAAGACGAATAATTTTACTGCTCTACATACGAAAAGTTTTCAAGATACGAAAGGTTTCTGAAAGTCCGAGATTCGCCCATTAACAATTTTGAAACTCGCGCCATATGCCGCCATCTTAGTTATAGTAGACTCGCCACCATCCTTCTGCTCTCCCATTGGTTCCTGATGCTAGCCAAGCCATGAGATCCTTCTCTCTAATTGGACAGCATCCCTCCCATCATTCACCTTCTATACGTACGTGCTGCTATGCTTTAGCTCAGCCACTCCGCACCCGAAACTTTACTTTATCTGCCGTTTGTCCTCCTCTGCCGCCACTTTCGGAGATAGCCTCACTCGAATAGTAAGCTTCGACATTTTACGTTATTTCATTTTTTATAGGTCAATTTAGCTTTATTATGAAATTTAATAGGGTGTTTTTGGAGGGCTTGGAACGGATTAGCCATTTTACATGTAAAATGTTTTCCAAGATACGAAAAACTCATTATACGAAGGCCGCCTCGGAACGAATTAATTTCGTAACTCGAGGTACCACTGTATTTCTGTTATTTTTATTCAATTTGTATTTCAATTCAACTTTATACAAAAAATGTTTTAACAGATATAAAGTTAACAACACCACTTCTCAGAATCAACTCTTATTTTTAAACATCCATTTATAGAGAAAAATGCTTTTTGAATCCATATGGTGTATGAATCCATCTACTAGCAGAGGCTATGCTAACCAGCTAAACCTTGACGTCTTGGTCTGAACGAGTGACACTGAAACATAAAAATTGAATTGACAAGTAATTGAAATCACAGTGTAGTGAGTTCATACGTTCTCATAAGCACGTGATTGATTAACCTGTCAGTCTAGCGTGACGACTTCCTCTGATAAGGTCCGCTTGACAGTGCGGGTCATGAGGGTTTGGCACACGCATGTTAGATCTAATGAGATTGAAGCTTTATCCAGACACATTAACCATTGTGCTTTTCAGGCAACTGTCATGTTCGCCTGTCAGATGGACTGTCTTGCGGGATGTATATGCATGATTGATTAACCACTAAATGGCTAACTCGTGAGGGTAATTGCCAACAAACATTTGCCTATTAGCATTTGTAATACAACACAACCACACCTCTTTGTTGGGAATATTATGGTTTTGCGGACTGAGTTTGCAGGGTAATCCTTTACCTTAAGCGGGTCTTAAAGTATCCATAGAGTACTGCCCAATAAATAATAAGCTTTATTCCACTCACGCATACAAAGACACATGGTTCTGGTAAGAGCATCGAAAAAACCTGCTGTGTATTCTCAGTTTTATATCCCCTCAGACATTGAAATCACGAGGCTGTGTTGTTTAAAGATTTCAATTGTCTTTTATCTATCTTTGTAATTGACCTTCTACTTCTAATAAAAATGCACTTTTTGTATGCTTACATACTCAGAAAAAAGCACTAGCAAATGCATATATTCATAAAACTAGTTTGAGACCCTTTTAGGGTTTAAAGTATAATGACTTCACAGCTAAAAAATAATAATTTTGCTGCTTTTAAAGGTAAAACGTTAAATTAAAAAGTACAATTCATCTGTTTAAGTGTAAACATAATATAAACAATGTTTTCCATTGTTTTCCATTTGGTCTCATCAATTTTTAAGTGATGTAGCTTTGTTTCTTTTGAGTTGTTAAAGATTAGTCTCTCGAATGTCCTGTGCCATGCGTGTTATAAATCATGGCATATAAATAATAATAATATTAATATACATATGTATATATATATATATATATATATATATATATATATATATATATATATATATATATATATATATATATATATATATATATATATATATGTATATGTATGTATGTATGTGTGTGTGTGTATATTAATATTATTATTATTATATTAATTCATATTATTATTAGTATTAATATTATTAATAATAATTAATAATAAATAATTAATATTCATATTAATAATAATAATTAATTATTATTAATTCATATATTAATAATATATTCATATTATATATATATATATATATATGTATGTATGTATATTAATAATATTAGTATTTATATGACATGATTTATAACACGCATGGCACAGGACATTCGAGAGACTAATCTTTAAAAACTCAAAAGAAACAAAGCTACATCACTTAAAAATTGATGAGACCAAACAATTAACTCAAAGAACTGAGGGATTAAATATATAGAGAAAGTAATCAACATAAAACACAACAGGTGCAAGAAGCAATTATCAAACAGAGAAACTGTGAACTCAGGCAAAACACCATACAAACAGCGAAACAATTTCACACAGTGAAAACGAAACCAAATCAGAATATAACACAATATACATGTTACTAATATAATGCAATATTTACACTTACATTTTCCAGAGAGAGAGAGTGTGTCAGTTAACCTGCTGTAGCATTGCTGAGCGCATCTTTAACTTTGTGTATGTGTGTGTTGTAGAACCGGGCCCTGTGACTCAAATGAGGTTCACTGAGATCTTAGACACATCTCTGAGGATCAGCTGGCAGGAACCGGAAGACAAGAATGGCATTATCACAGGTGAACGGGCTCAATCATCTGTATCCCAGGGACTGACTTTTATCAAAACTTTTTCTTTTTTTTATTTAGTTACCATGACATTAAAACTTTGTTTTGATTTGTGCTTTGATTTTTGTTTTCAAATGCCTTTTATCTCTGGATTTTATTATAGACTTTTTTTCTTTTTTTTTCAAATAAATTTTTAACTTTAAAATATGTTAAATATTTTATAAAATGTTTAGAACATTAAAAACAAGTACATTTAAACTTAAATTTTTAAGTAATGTTTTTAAATCAGCATTTTCATTTGAAATATTTAACATTTTAACATTTGATCATCTAAAAAAAAAATTGTTATGGTTGAGATTAAATGAAAAAAGGATCAAGGTAAATACCACATGTGAACAGAATATTTTTATTCTGTCATTTCCAATCAAGCTGTAATTCTGTCAAATTACATAATCTCAATTCCACTATTGTCGTTTCCATTACAGAGTGCTATTAAATGCAGCGCATAACTTGGTGTCTGATGTAAATTACAAAACTAACAATTCATTTCTCTACACATTATTATTGCACAAAATAAAATAAAAAAGTTTGAAAGTGTGAAACTTGTTTAAAATAATAGTTTACAAAATTATGAAAACACCTGAATTACTGTCATGTTAGTTACTAGTAAGTATAGTTAGTAGTAGTTAGTACTGTCACAGTCTTGTCTCGCGTTGTTCCCTTCCAGGACCCTTTATGTATCTTCCAGGTCCTGCACGCTCCCGTCTGTGTCTAATCACTGCCTAAGTCTTGTCAGCTGTTCCCAATCCCGTGTTTGTCATTTAATACCTTCCTGTGCTCCTTTGTCTTGCCGTGCGCCTTCCGTGTGTTTCCTAGTTTTCCTATGGTATTGAGTTTCCAAGTTTTACACTATATGTGCCGTTTTCTGTTCTTTATTTAAAGTGTTTTGGTTTTTGCGTTTTTGAATAAAGTGTTTTCGTGTGAGACTTATGCTCCGCATCCTTCCTCCGCATTGCACACGTCCCCTTGTGTGACCGTTACTACATTTAGTTTGTTACTCCACTACTGCTAATACTCTCGGTTCGGTTGTATAAACTGCTTAGACTTAGACTAGTCTTAAAAGTTATATATATATATATTGTTTTTTTCCAAGACTTAAAAAGGTAAGTTGGTCTAATTTGGCCAACTGCTAGCTGGTCAAACTAATTCTAAGTCTAAGTTTATGTAACTGGCCCCTGTTGAAATTCACTGTGAGCTTCATGATTCTTTACATCTTTTGTGTAACATACTTTGCACTATTTGTGTGATCCATGTGAGGAACCATAAAGAAAGTTTAAAATCAGCCATTAATTAGAGAAGGTTACTGCCTATGTAGACATGAATCAGCGAGGTGGTTCACTAAGTTGTGGATCAGAGCTTACATTCTTCTTTCTGCTCCTCTCTTTTCCACCCATCCAAAGGTTACATCTTGTGTTGGGAAGAGGCCGGTCAGAACGAAACCCTCGTATCTCAGACTCTGTCCAACTCCACGCTGGGGTATAAAGTGACCGGGCTCACTTCGCTCACCACATACACTCTGCAGGTGGTTGCGGTAACACAGGCCGGCGCTGGTACTGCCACCTCATCGACCATCTCAACAGGGCTGCCACCAGGTCTCCACACTCTCAAACCAACACACACACTTCAATGCAAGCATCACTTTAATGCATCAAATTCTCCCTTGGGGATCAGTGATAGTCACCATGTTCAAACTCTAAAGGAAATTCAGCACATGAAACAGGATGCCGCAGTGGGGTGCATATTTCACATAGACCAGCAATCCGAGACACAGTCAGTAAGACTGTAATACATCACACAGAGTCAGTATGAAGCTCTTGGGGCCGCTGTGTGTGTGTGCGCGTGTGTTAGAGAGAACATGAAATAAATGATGATGACCAAAAGCCAAGCTACACTCATTATCTCCCACTGATATGCTGTGGAGTCAGGAAAGAACGAGCTTTATCTACTGTTGAATGAGCCACCGTGAACCACCCAAATATCATTATCAATCCGTTTAATTACCAATTAATCATATACCCAAACTCACTGCTGTACACAAAACCTAATCGACTCTGAAGTGAGTTATGGGCCCATTTACAGGAGTTTTCTTTGAAGGATAATGAAGACACAGGATGGAGGAAACAGACAGAGAACAGAAAAGAAAAGAAAATGTGGAAATGCTTCTATTAGTGCTGCTTGTGAGTGACATTAAATATGTTTTGTTGTGTTGGTAAACAGAGCTACCTGGTGCTCCCTCCAATCTGGTCATTTCTAACATCAGTCCTCGCTCTGCCACCATAAAGTTCCACCCCGGAAGTGACGGCAAAACTGACATTTCCAAATGGATCGTAGAAGGACAGGTGTGTAGGCATGTGTGTGTGTGTTAAATTCAGCAAACCCTAGATTTTTTTAGTTAACTTTGCCATCATTGGTGATTTGCTATGTACAAAATAGTTAACTTTGCCACAGATGTCAGTTGAATGGTTAACTGTAAACGTAACTTTTTAATAAATGGTAGTTTTCGCTCTCCAAAATGGTTAACTTTCCCATGAATGTCAATGTTTTGTTTTTCCACAAATGGCACTGTGACACTTTTATTATGTATGCATGTATTTTCTCACTCCAAAATGGTTAACTTTTCCACCATTTATAGCAATTTTCTCGCTCCAAAATGGTGTGAATTACATTTGTTTCTTTCTAAAATGGTAAACTTTGGCACTTTTCACTTTGAAAACAATGTTGGGTTTTCTTTCTGCAAATATATAGAAAAAACAGCATGTATAGTAATCTATAGCATATGCTTTCTCTCTGCCTCAAGTGCTGCTTTTGTCGCTGTAACATAATAAACTTCATATAACTTTTCCACGAATGTCCGTTTTCCCCTCTGATAAAGAATTAATCTTGCATTTTTCTTTCTGAAATAATGTTACCTTTGCCACAAATTGGTGTTCTCCCTGCAGAATAAGAAACTTTGCGAGTAATGGCAATATTCCTTTTGCCGAATGGTTAACGTCTCCACAAAGTGCAATTTTCTTTCTGCCAAGACTGCTCTGTGGAATATGACTCTTCAGTGTATGTGCTCATAAGTATAAATGTGTGTGTATTTGTGGGTGTGTGTTATGCCCTTGTCTGGCAGGCTGTGCTCCAGTGAAGATGCTGTTGTCTGGCAGGTACTTTATCTCCAGGGAAAAACAGGCTTGCTCTTGCACTAAAACATCTTCCCCCGGAGAAAACGCGCGCACACACACACAAGCACACTCTGTATGTGACATAGTACGAGAAGGCTAAGGAGATGTCATGCACCGTGTCTCCCAGCCCTTTAGGTGTGGTGTGTGTTTGTGTGTGTGTGTGAGCATATGTGTTAAGCCGCTCTTGGATGGCGTCCAGTGCTGTGCAGCGTGAAGAGAAAAACTCCTCCTAATGAGATCCCTCCCTTTTCGCCCTCCTTTTTCTCCGTTCCTGTCTTTAATACTGTTTAATCGAGGGAGAGCAGGAGGGAGGCAGTCAGAAGGAGGTGAGAGAAGAAGATTAGAGGTACTGAGGTGGCACTAATGGGGTCTTAAGTCTATGGGTTAGAAATCAGCTTGTGTTGGGGTGTTTTTTTACAGCTGACTTCTTCACAGCTGTATACCAGACCAGGTCGGTTGTTGATTTCGATCCCCTTTATAATCTTTTTACCTTTCCTCTGCTTGAGCAGGGCTGTACAAAACACACTGTGTAGATGTGGAGTTTTCATGGATACCAAGCGCTAGTTATTTCAATATATGCTTTGTATTATTGAAAGGGATATATCCTGGAAAACGTCTCGGTTACGTATGTAACCATAGTTCCCTGAAAAGGGAACTAAAGCGTTCGATGCCGTGCAAGTTCCCTTGAAAGGGAACTGCATTTTTTTGCCCATAGGATGAAAGTAAAATGGGTCCAGTGTTGTACTGGTCTCCATTAATTTTCATTACATGAACAGAAAACTTCTTCAATTTAACTGTTTTTGTATTTCCCAGAAGAAAGAAAGCCATACAGGTAGGCTAAATGATGACAGAATTTATGTTTTGGGGTGAACTGTCCCTTTAAACTCCCTACTCTAACCTGATGAATGATAGCATGAACTGTGAGGTTGGCCAATTGTACCAGAGGTCATTTACATATGGAAATTTGAAAGTTGCAGTAGCCAAAAACAATCAGAGGCTTAGCAAGAGGCTGGAAAATGTTAAATTACCACTGTTTTCTGTGTAAGAACCCTTGAGTAACATTATAAGTGAACTCCAGGAAGGAGTTGAAACGCTTTAGAAGTGTAGAATATGGCCCCTTTTAAGTATTTTGACAGTTTATACATGATAATTATAGGAAAGAGCTAACCACATGTTATTAATCACAGGTTGCTCTATGAATAAATGGAAGCAGCTCTCAGGGAGGTCCTAGAGGGTCCTGAGTCACGTGATTGTGACATGTTTGAAATGATAAGTAGTTTTTGTTTGCAAATAATGACTGTTTACATTAGCCGGTGTCTCTTTGTAGCATGTTTTTTCATGTTGTGGATCTTCGTTTTAATTAGCTCATTATGACTTTATTGAGATCAAGGTGGTTAAAAAAACGAGCCCTTTACAGCTCTCACGTGTCATTTTGGAGACTCTATGGCAACATGCTTTTGATTAGCGAAAAAAATGGAAGCACAAAGCACTGGAAAACAAAGGCAACAGCCCTGATATGGAGTCTGCTCTGCGGGCAGCTTTGTTGGGTTTGCTGTTGCTTTTCACTGTCAGTCTAGAGTTTTCCTATCATCAGCTGTGACTGCTGAATCTGACTCTGTCTATTTGGAATGACACTGGAGGAATGAGGAATGCAGGATGTGTGATATACACAACACAGTAAGGGGTACCTAGTTTTTCATATGAAACATAATATAAACTAGAAGCAATCTCAAATCTAATTTGTGGCTCATTTGTTGACTGTCGTGGTAGTATCAGTTGACAACCAAAAGTTAGGCCATTTTTACACAGAACTGGATTAACATGCTTGCAGCATAATGCATTGCCTTAGCACTACTATTGTAATGTGAAATGAAAAATTGAGTATTAATAAGAACATTGCATAATAAGATGCATTGTCTATCTATCTATCTATCTATCTATCTATCTATCTATCTATCTATCTATCTATCTATCTATCTATCTATCATGTTTATTATAATAATATATATGTGTGTGTGTGTGTGTGTGTGTGTGTGTGTGTGTGTGTGTGTGTGTGTGTGTGTGTGTGTGTGTGTGTGTGTTTATCTATTTATTATTAATAATTATATTTTTATAAAATATTGTTTGAAATATTTTAATACAAATTAAATATACAAATGAAAAAATGGATTACTATAGTAATAATATTGTACTGTAAAATATAAAGCAAAAATATAATAATTATTATAATAAAAAATGTAAACATCTATTATATTTATTATTATTATTATTAAATTAAATTTGTATTACATTTTATTCAAATTAATACAAATTAATTAAAACCAATAAAGAAATTCATTACAATAGTGTATAATAATATATTATTATTATAAATAAACAAACAAGAAAGAAATTCATTAGTATGGAAATACTATTTTGCTGTAAAATATAAAACGAGTATATAATAATAATTATTATAATAATACATTTATTTTACAAAACAAACAAAAAAATGACAGTACTATCTTACAACAGTGTGATTGTTGCAACTTTCTTAGCTCATCATTTGAAAGGGCATTTTATGCAACATTTGAATAAAAGGGCAAAATAGCTATTTATATTAAAAAAATCATTCCTTTTTAAATGATGACTGAAAATCACTCACTGCATTAAACATTCAGCAACATGCAACAGGTCAGGCAACAACTTTTAGACCATTTGAAACTTTTATCATGGAATAATGATATTGTTTCTTTGTCATCTCTATAGAAAATAGCTGTTGTACCATATTTCTTTTCAAGATGATAACTAGACGTCTCTAGCTTCTTCAAACTTGCAACATAATGAGGTCAAGTATCTACAGTGAAGCATACTACAGTTTGAAATGTTTGTTTGTCATACCGCATATTCTTTCATGAGTGTTTTTTAATATAGTTTCTATGTTCAGTGTAATATGCGATAGCTGTACATTCTTCACTTTAAACACATCACCTGTGTGTCCACAGGTGGGGACTGTGGGTGAGGAAGAGGAGTGGAAGGTTCTGTTCGAGAGAGACCGTCCGCCAGCCTCAGACACTCTGGAGATTCCCAATCTCATCCCATTCACTCAATACAGGTGAGCCTTTCACTTTTTCTGAATGGAAAACCACTTTCACATCAATCAAATGAACCAAAATGTGGTAACAAATGGGCCCAAATACTCTAGTCTGAAAGCACCTTCACAAACCTGTTGAGTGTTTCAGGTTTTGTGCTTAAAGCTCAGATAGATGTTCGTGACTTCAGTATTTAAACACTCATTACAATCCCAGCATTCGCTGCATTTATGTATCTCCAGCTATCTTTTTTGTTGGTTTCATTTCTTCTTCATTCTCTCTCTCTTTCTCTTGTTCCCCATTTCTATTTCTCTACTTAATTGATTTTCTCAAGGTCTTGTGGAAAGATTGTCTTCTGATTCTCGGCACACTATCTTGCCCTAAAGGGATTACAGATGATCAGATGCTGTAGATCTGTTATCCTGTCCAAAATCCCCTGTCCTCCCACTACTCCAGAACAAGATCAGGGAATTAAAAACACTTTTTTTTCTTCTCCCCCTTTTTCAAATGCCTTTCAGGTTCCGAATGAAGCAGGTGAACATTGTGGGTTCGAGTCCCTTCAGTCAGGCCTCTCGTTCGATGCAGACTCTGCAGTCTAGTCCAGATGTGGCCCCGGCAGATCTCATAGTGTTTTCTGCGACCGAAACCAGCTTGAGGATTCGCTGGGAGGTGAGAAAGGGACAATCTCTCTCTCTCACTCACACACACACATACTCACACTCACTCACTTACTTACTCACTCATACACACACATACACACAAACGAACAAACACAAACACACTCTCACTCACATACACAAACACACACACACATACACTCTCTCTATCTCGCTCACTCATAAATACACACTCACACACAAACAAACACACTCACACACTCACACTCACACACACACACACACACACACTTACTTACTCACTCATACACACACACACACACACTCAAACGAACAAACACACACACACACTCTCTCGCTCACTCCTAAATACACACTCACACACAAACAAACATACACACACACTCTCGTTTGCTTATACACATACACACACACACACACACTCTCTCTCTCTCTCTCTCTTTATTCTGGGAGCTTGTATAATTTCTCTATATTTGTCTTCTTTTCTGACAAATTTATTCTCTCTTACCTTAAGAGAAACACACAATCACACCTGGGCTCCAAGGTTTAAGGGGAATTTAGTGGAAATAACCAAAAATGTTTGGTCCTCATGTGGAAACATCTGTAATAAATTTTATTAAAAAATTTTGGGGGAAAAAATATTAATTTTATTCAGTGTGGATGGATTAGATTTCTGAAGCAACATGTGAAACTGAAAACACAAAATGCATTTTTAAATATATTAAATTAGAAAATGGTTATTTTAATTAATAATAATCTCTCACAATATTATTTTTAATCAAATAAGTGCAGCCTTGTTGAGCAAGAGACTGTTATTTTAATCTGATTAAAAATTATTTTAAAAAAATAAATGTTTTACATTTAATGTTCACAATATTGAAAGCAGCCATTAAGAGGCCAAGCGGAAGGAAGGCATTAAAAGTCTTGCCAACATGGCTGGCATCAGACCAATGGCAAAAAGAAATTAAAGACCTTCTAATATGACTTTAGGCAAAATGGTTGAAAAAATCATGGATTTATTGATTCATCATTTTCGACCAATAGGTGACGCTGTGTCTAAATTGACAAAATTGTTTGGTGTTAATAAGCCAAAGTCATTTTGGCATCATAATGTCAAATTTGTTGCTGCGGTATACAAAATCATTTTTGTCTATCTACACGAAATGCATAACATTTTGTTGGCACAGTCTGAAGATGATACGATTTAATTTTGGTGAAAATCTGACAAATGGTTTTGAAAGTAGAACAACATGGCAGACAGGAATGTATCTATGTTCTCGGCATGACCCAAGGAATATATTAAGACCCTTTTCTTTACAATAGGTTAATGTAATCAAAAGTTCTTAACATATTTTTAAATTTCATTATAATGAAATAGATGGCGCTGTCCTGAATCTTTTTGCTTAGTGTCAAAGCATGGTGTCGAAGACACATACCAAATTTCATAACGATACACCAATGCGTTCAATAAATAAAGCATTTTACGACCAAATAAAAATGGCCGCCGTTCAAACAGGCCAATATGGGAAAATTGGGGATCGGTTAACTTGGCATGAGTCTAAGTCTAAAGAGACCAATTTCATGATTTTTGGGCAAAACATTAAGAAGTTATAAGCAAAAATTAACAATTTTCTATATCTCCTGACCACTAGGTGGCACTGCGCCAAAACTGTACAGGTAGCCTCAAGTTGACATAACACGCAACAAGTTTGGTCCGGTATTTAGCCTCACATTCTTTTTAACAGGCACTTCCTCAAATTCATTTGCGAGTTATTCTACAACGTTTTGACATTTTAACAAATCAACGTGAATTCAATAACCTTTGGTCAGCATGATCAGAAGATAATGTGGTTCAATTTTCATGAAAATCCAGGAGTTTGAGGAGCTCGAAAAAGTAGGAAATAGTGTCAATCACTGTCAATGCAATCGAATCATCTTGAGCCAAGGAATCAGAGGAACATTTATTTTGTTACAAGTCCTAATGGCTCAAAAGTTATTAGCATAAATGTGAGTGAATTAGAGACTCTGCTATGGAGAATGATTGGACTGTCCTCTATCTGTGTGCAAATTTCATAACTTTCTCACAAGCGGTTCTATGGTCTGCTATAGACCCAAGAGCGAAAGAAGAAGAAGTGGAAAAATAATAAGAACAGGAAGATTCGGTGCTTGGCCCCTAATTATTTTCATTACACACTGCTAACATAACTACAATAATATTGCAATATCATGGCATGGCATTTTACGAAAATATGAGTACAGTGATTCCACGTTTATTGCGGTAAATGTGGACCGGAACCCCCCGCGATAGGTGAAAATCCGTGAAGTAGGATGAGCCAATCAGCTCACGGGATACATCCACTCATGCTCTCATTGGTCGATCACGCGCCGGGAACCAATCACGTGTCTTATCTGAGTGCCCGTGGGTGTGTACAAAGCCTCTGAGAGAGTTTCTTTCTTTGTCTGGCATCCTGGGAAACCGTTTCTCTCGCGCATCACGATAAAACAACGCTGCTTTCCGCAATACGGCTATACTCTTGTTTTCTTGTTCCAAGAGGGAGCTCGTAAACCAAAATGCTCGTACACCAAAACAAATTTCCCCATAAGAATGCACTAAAAATCAATTAATTCGTTCCACATGACCACAAATGCCCATTTTAAATATTTTTTTGGTTTTACCCTATTAATTGCAGTTAAAATTGTAACCATTAAGATCTCATATAAATACTAATTAATAATTGACAATTAAACTCTAAAAATACTTGACAATTTACTGTAATGCACTTCAGGTTTGAGCAGCCTGCTTGGAGGAGAGAGAGGAGGGAGGAGGGGGGAGCGGGGAAAGCAAGGATGAAAGCAAATGAGTGAATTTATTATAATAGTGCAGAAAACAAACAAGTGATAAAAGTTAAAATTAAAATTAAAAGTGATAATCCAGAGTTAAAGTCGTGGAACATGGGAGCCGTGATCGAACGAACCCACAGGAGCCACGAACGAATGAATTTGCGGGAGCCGCGAATGAACGATCCCACGGGAGCCGTGATCGAACCAACCCGCGGGAGCCGCGAGAGAACGAATTCACGGGAGCCACGAACGAACGAACTCGCGGGAGCCACGAACGAACAAACTCGCGGGAGCCACGAACGAACAAATGCGCGGGAGCCGCGAACGAAAGCGAGGAGATAGGCAGATGATATGAAAATCAGGTGTTCAGTGACCACACACACATACACACTCAGGCAGAACTAGGAGACACTGAATTCATGAACCGTGACAGTTACTGCTTAGAGGTACTGTACGTGTATATTTCACTACGTGAACAATAGCGATCACAATTAATTAATGTTTAGAATATGAGGTAAAAACTTCTGTAAATCACTTATAAAAGTATCACTGTGGTGAATGATGCAGCCAATGAATGAGTTAAGGGGTTATAAAGGGGTTGGAACCTCCTGACTGTGTTATGAGAGGCTGTCATTAAGATATTTCTTGTAAAAATGCGCACAATGATGCTGAGCGTTAGGACTTTTTCCACACAAAAATGCGCATGGGTGAGGGAAATTTTTTCTCGTACACCGATACATTGCTCGTACACCGATTTGCTCGTATACCAAGTCACTCGTAAACCGAGGTATTACTGTATTGGGATTACTGTACAAAAAACTCAAATTGCATTTATTGGTGTCTAAGTCTACGATTAAGAATTGTATTGGTAGTTTTTGAATTACTTTCCTATAAAACTGACCAAAGCACATATCATTAGACAAGGACAAATATATATTTTTCTTATATCATTCCCTCTAACATGTATATGCCATTTATAAGAACCAAGGCACTTTAAAAGGGTTTCTTGATGCATCGAATGAAATTGTGTGAACATTATCATTAAAACTGGAGCACTCATGCAAATACAGCGATTTCCACACATTCAAACATACGCAGAGATGGACACAAATACTGTCTGCTGCACACTTTACAGGTGAGGGATATACTGGAAGAGGTTGACAGCTTATTTTTCCTCTATGTTTTTCTGCTATCACGAGCCGTAGTGTCTGTCAGTATCAGATGTAATTGCTGTTATTTTCTCCTTCACTTCTCCTTTTTTCCCCCTTTCACCTTTTCAAAGCCTTAAGAGCGATCGAAGAATTTGAGTTGTAGAGGCACATAACATGAAAGCTGTCATTTCATAAGACAGGACTCCATTTAATCTAAAAAACAGCTTTGCAAAGCCAACGCTGGTCGTAGTAACACATTTGTTGGGTGCTGGTGCTGAAAAAATGACCCTCGGGACATAATAGTGCTTAATGCAGTACTTCACAAGCGCTGAAAAAGAAAACGGTGACCTCTAACCTCTTTTTATGGATAGTAATTTATTATGCTCATGCTAAAACTTTCATGTAACTGCCATTGAAGAAAAGGTTATACTATTACCGCGCCTCTGTCATTTGCCAAGTAACCCAAGTTTCTTGAGTTTTAATGTCTTTAATGAGGAGAACTTACACATGTAAGATGAATTTCATGAGCAGTTGCTGTGGAAATGCGTTGAGCTTCAGAAGTATTTAGACAGCTATACTTATTAATTTTCATTTCTCATACTGAGCTGAACAAGCTAAGCCATTCCGGCTGTACATTTTGAAAGCACAAAAACCATAGTCGTATTCAATAGCCACTCATAATCTAGTTTAACACTTTCCCCATCAGCGTTTTTTTTAAAAAGTTGACAGCCACCGAAAGTATTTTTTTTAATGTAATGGCCTCCAGCATATTTTGTTGTATGAATATCTGAACATGCTATATACACTCACCTAAAAAAATGTATTAGGAACACCATACTAATATTATGTTAGACCCCCTTTCACCTCAGAACTGCCTTAATTCTATGTGGCATTGATTCAACAAGGTGCTGAAAGCATTCTTTAGAAATGTTGGCCCATATTGATAGGAGCATCTTGCAGTTGATGGAGATTTGTGGGATGCACATCCAGGGCACGAAGCTCCCGTTCCACCACATCCCAAAGATGCTCTATTGGGTTGAGATCTGGTGACTGTGGGGACATTTTAGTACAGTGAACTCATTGTCATGTTCAAGAAACCAATTTGAAATGATTCGAGCTTTATAACATGGTGCATTATCCTGCTGGAAGTAGCCATCAGAGGATGGGTACATGGTGGGCATGAAGGGATGGACATGGTCAGAAACAATGCTCAGGTAGACCGTGGCATTTAAACGATGCCCAATTGGCACTAAGGGGCCCAAAGTGTGCCATGAAAACATCCCCCACACCATTACACCACCACCACCAGCCTGCACAGTGGTAACGAGGCATGATGGATCCATGTTCTCATTCTGTTTACGCCAAATTCTGACTCGACCATCTGAATGTCTCAACAGAAATCGAGACTCATCAGACCAAGCAACATTTTTCCAGTCTTCAACAATTTGAATTTTGATGAACTCAAGCAAATTGTAGCCTCTTTTTCCTATTTGTAGTGGAGATGAGTGGTATCCGGTGGGGTCTTCTGCTGTTGTAGCCCATCCGCCTCAAGGTTGTACATGTTGTGGCTTCACAAATGCTTTGCTGCATACCTCGGTTGTAATGAGTGGTTATTTCAGTCAAAGTTGCTCTTCTATCAGCTTGAATCAGTCGGCCCATTCTCCTCTGACCTCTAGCATCAACAAGGCATTTTCACCCACAGGACTGCCGCATAGTGGATGTTTTTCCCTTTTTACACCATTCTTTGTAAACCCTAGAAATGGTTGTGCGTGAAAATCCCAGTAACTGAGCAGATTGTGAAATACTCAGACCGGCCCGTCTGGCACCAACAACCATGCCACGCTCAAAATTACTTAAATCACCTTTCTTTCCCATTCTGACATTCAGTTTGGAGTTCAGGAGATTGTCTTGACCAGGACCAACCCCTAAATGCATTGAAGCAACAGCCTTGCGATTGGTTGATTAGATAATTGCATTAATGAGAAATTGAACAGGTGTTCCTAATAATCCTTTAGGTGAGTGTATGAAAAGAAAAGTCTCTGCTTAACTTACAAATATTTTATTCTAGCTTCATGCATTCTTTCTTATCAACACTTGAATGTGGGTTTCATAAAAAAAGCAACATTTTGAACAAAAAGCTGAGAAAATCACGTGTTTTTTTTTGCATGTTTCTTGTTTCTGTTCCTTTTTTGCCTATGTTTCTGTACTCTTTCAGAAGATGCATAAAGCGCCATATAACAGTGAAATCACGTAAAGCAGAAAATTCCATCAGTGTCTGGGAAAGAGTTAACCTGATTGAAAATAAAACAATGCAAAACAAGCTAATTAGAAAGCTTATTGCTGTAACCATGGCTAGTTGAACCCTCCTCAAATTGACATGGATGAGATAGCTTTTAGTGTTTTTTTTAATATCACATCATATATCAAAACACGAAAACTGCAACGAAAGATTAGCATCTTATTGTGGAGGACAGAAACATTGATTTGGCCCGTGTTTATGAAGTCACTTGCATTCGTCAACTATCCAAAAGCATTTTAATTGAAACGCTTCAAGCAGTCAAAGTACTGAAGCCGTGAACGTCGTAAGATTTTGAGTGTATATTAAAGTACTAGGCGAGCAACCATGTGCAAACTCTTGGCATCTGATGCTGGAAAATGTCTCTGAGCCATTTGCCAATGTGCAACGCACAGCTGAAGCAGGCGAGGGACTGTGCTGCATTACAGCCAATTTGAAATGTCATTTAATTTATGTTTATGAGGAGATTAAGGAACTTCCTTTCTGTTTGCTGCACACAATTTGACGCTTGTGAAGGTTTTCATTCATCCAGATCATCGTAGAACTGAGCTCTGAGACATTCATTTCCGATTACTGTTGAGTCAGATTAACATGCAGAAAATTATTTTAGCTCTTAAATTTCACTACCATACCAATTTAATTGTCCAAAATGTTTTTGGATAACTTAAGTTTCTCTTTAAAAGTTATGAAGTCTGATTTTATACGCTACCGTTCAAAAAATGTTTTTTAAAGAAGTATCTTATGCATGCCAACATTTATTTTTGAAGTAAACAGTGTTATAGTATTATACAGAAATATTTAAAATATATATAAAACAGCTATTTTTATATATTCTTCAGTGTCACGTGATCCTTCAGAAATCATTCTTACATGATGATTTGCTGCTCATTTCTTCTTATTATTATCAATGTTAAAAACAGTTTTCAGGATGAATATTTTTCATGAATAATAATAAGTTCAAAAGAACAATATAAATGTTTGTAACAATGTAAATGTCTTTTACTGTCACTTAAAAAAATTGTAGAAAGGATGATACTTTTTTCAGGATTCTTTGATAAAAGAATTTTATTAAAACTATTTTTATCATTTTATCCAATTTTTTTAATGTATTTATTAAAAGATGTGCTAATTAAATTAAAACATCTATTAAATAGACATTTCTTGTAACATTATACATATACTGTCACTTTTTAAAAAATTAATACATTCTTGATGCATTAAAAATTAGATTTCACAAATGTTTGATTTCCACAAAAATGTTAAGCAGCAAAAACTGTTTTCAACATGGATAATAATAATAACAATCTTTGATATTAAATATAAATTGACACTGAAGACTAGAGGAATGATGTTGAAAACTCAGCTATGTCATCACAGGAATAAATTAAAATAGAACACAATATTTTAAATTATAATAATAATATTTTCAATAACATTTCAAAATAATGTTTTTATTATTTTTACTTAATGCAGCCTTGGTGAGCATAAGAGGCTTTAGAGAATTTGTAATGTTTCCAAACTTTTTACAGATACTGTACATAAATATGTATATGCATGAATATATACACTTCAGGCACTCTATACATATATATATATATATATATATATATATATATATATATATATATATATATATATATATATATATATAGTATATAGAGTACCTGAAGAGTTTAAATGCTGTATCCTGCCACTCAGTTTGTTATCCATTCTACTTAGAATCCAAATCATATTTTTTGGGTCTTCTTATTCGTGTAGGTGTATCAAGAGTCTCTCCTGATCCAATGTTTTCCTCTTCGTCTTTGTAGTTGCTTCCAGAGCCAGCTTATAACGGAAATCCTGAAAGTGTGGGTTACCGTGTACGTGCACAGAGAGCAGACGGGCTTGGGCAGCCCCGGATGGAGACGGTTTCTGAGCGCCTGTCTCGGGAGGTGACAGTGGAGGGACTTGAGGAGTGGACGGAGTACGAACTGAGCGTTCAGGCCTTCAACGGCATCGGACCTGGACCCTGGAGCAGTCCTGTGCTGGGCAAGACTAAAGAGTCAGGTGACACACTGCGCTTTCTTTAAATGTTGCTTGCCCAATTTTATTTTTTTTACTAAAGTAACAATCAAAATAAATGATCAAAGTTTGTTTCAAAGTTTAATGCCATTTGTTTCTGCATTTGAAGAGTAGAAACAAAATATACAGTAGCTTCTGCTTTGCATGTAAATGAGTTATGTTAATTTAAGCATCATCGTGTTGATGCATCATGGTCACATTTTCATCTTGATCATTTCGTATTTCTTTTGTTTTTTATAAAAAAGAAAGAATAGAAGACTTATGTATTTACATAAAGTTCTTATTAAGATATGTCAGTTGATTTTTATATTAATGCCACGAGTTGCTGCATTGTTTAGGAAATAAAAACCAGCTACAGTTTGGCCAACATCTCACTAGCCGATTTTTAGTCGCAAGCTACATTTACATAGTCCTTGGAGACTCAGATGGAGTGTTTGCCCGAGGCCATGTCTCTCAGTGGGTGGCTGTTAGCAGTCCCAGCAACTCCCTGCTGGGTTAATGATCCTGCCAACCCTTAGACAACATCTAGAAAGTGATCAGAGTGATCCGATGATCAGAGGCAGCTGGTGGGATGGGCACGCACTCGTGACCTTGGCAGTGACCACTTACAGGTTTCCAATATCTGACTGTCCATGACTTTTTCTATTGTTTGGGACTCAGTCAGCATTCTAATACGTAATGTAATAGAGATCACACTCATAAAGGGGGATTTCACATGGAAGATTAACTTTATTAGCTTTTCTGTAGCTCAAACAGTAGAGCATGGTGCTTGCAACGCTAAGGTCATGGGTTCGATCCCAGGGAAAGCAAGAACTGATTCAATGTGTTCCTTGAATTCAATGTAAGTCACTTTGGATAAAAGCGTCTCTTAAATGTAAATGAAGGAAGAAATGCTTTAGAACTGAGCATACAGTACACTACTGTTCAATAAATCATTTAGAGATATTAAGTATTAAGAAATGAATGCTTTTATTCAAAAAGGCATTAAATTGATCAGAAAAAAATCATTAAAGCAGCATATTAGAGTGTTTTGTGGATGGATCATGTGACACTGAATACTGGAGTAATAATGCTGAAAATCAGCTTCGCCATTACATAAATAGACGACAATTAAAAATTATTCATAATTATTATTCATCATTGTTGATCATGTAGATGCAGCCTTGCTGAGCATAAGAGACTTCTTTCAAAAACATTAAATTTCTTACTGTACCCAAACTTTTGAACAGTTGTGTGCTTAGAAACAATAAAAAAAAATAAAAATTATAGATATTTTCACTCCATCATTGCCTTTGAACATTTTATATACTTTCAAGATTTTTCCAGTCCTAGAATATTGCAATCTATAAGTCGCAACACACAACTTTTTCTGCAGGTCTACTAAACTTAACTAGCAGAGTAAGATACCGTCTTGTCGCTTCATTTATCGAATTAAGATCTTTTTTTCCACTGAAGTTATGCATGAACATATGCCGGCAAGCCCTGAAGGAACAAACACACGTTGCACACATTCACAGGGTAAAGCTTGGAATTGTATGCTAGATCAGTCCATTACAAGTGTTTATGCTCAAGCAGTTCTCCAGCTCTTATTTCGCAAAGCCTCACATGACAGCGAATCAGAGAGAAATGTCAGAGGCTGTTGTTTAAGCTGTCAGCCCTCTTCTGTTTTTAATCAGCGAATGTGACAGACTCCAATAGAAGAGAGTGTGATTTCATCAAAAATAGTCTGGAGATGCAAAACCCTGACCGAAATGAATTGTTTGGAGTCGGCTATTGAGACGTTGGCCTTAGGCTAATGAAATGCATTACTTGCTAGAATTGTTTATTCTTATTATTATTAATGATGCATTTTAAAATCACTGGATTTATTCTAAAATGGCTTTTTATATGGGTGTGTTTTCAGTTCCCTCTGGTGCCCCAGAAAATGTGACCACTGAAGCAATGAGCTCCACTAGTGTATTGGTCACCTGGGGTTCGGTCCCTGAGCACCAGAAGAATGGACACATCCTTGGTTACAAGGTACGGTTACTATATCAAAGGGAATGATTTAAGACCCTTAAAATCCCCCACAGACTTAGCTGGAGAGTTCTGTCTGATGAAACACTGTACCGGGGGGAATTGGTACTGTATATGGAGACATCTGGCTGGAATCGCTTTAAATTGCTTCTTTAGGCAATTACTATTATTATTAATAAAGTTCACCCTTGAAAGTGAACCTCATGTTGTGCCAAACCTATATCACTTTCTTTCTCCTCAAAGTTATTTTGAAAAATGGCTCAGCGTTTTTTTTTTTAATACAATGAAAGTCAATGGGGTCTAAAATATCATAAACAATGTTGCTAGCTGAGCAGAAATACATAATCATGTTTTGCTTTGTCTCTCACAGTTGGAGTTGAGAAGTCTATCTAGTCGTCACTGTTTTTCATGTTCGTTCGGTGAGTCAGTCTTAGGGGTTCGGTAGAGCAGTGGTCCCCAACCCCCGGTCCGCGGATCGTATCGCGGAACAAATGGTATCGATACTCCCCTTTCGGTGAATGCGCATATGAAACTGGTGGGGTTCAGTACCTCCAAAAAGGTTAAGAACCACTGTCGTAGAGTTAGTTTGTGGAGTAAATATGTAGGCTATAATCTGAGTGAGTACATGTTTCTTTTTTTTTTAATGGCAGGTTCTGGTGTTTCACAAGCATTCGGCCAATCAGCAATCACTTAGGACACTGGTAGTTCCTATTGTGCTGGGTTAGACCCAACTCTGAAGCAGGAGCTAATATAGTTTAGTTTTATGTTCTCCCAAAAGGTGTTTCTAGAACTAGTTCCCAGTTCCTTTGCAAACATGCCAAAACGTGTGTACTTCTGCAATTCGTTTTATGAACTATAAAAAGGTTAATCTGGTGCGAAATTATCGGATCAAATTCCCGCCGAAAGTACTGTGCTCAAGGATGAAAAACAATAAGCGTAAATCAAAGACTTAAGTGCATTTAAAAAAATAACAAGCATGAATCAAAACTTTAAACGCATAAAAAACGATGCTGTGCGCAAAACTTGTTTGTGTGTTCTTAAATATTATGTTTTCCTTGCTTTTATTCTTTTGTGTTTTGTGTTCTTTTCCATTTTCTGCTCATATGTTATTGTTTGGCACGCTTTCCCCTTCGCTCTCGTTTTCCCCGTTCTACGCTTGCGTTTCAAAAAGTTGCAGTTCGAGTTTTATGTAAATTAGGGCGGGTGGGCGTAAGTGTCACCATTGGTCCACTGGTTCTAGATTGGCAGCTCCTCCTCCAGCCAATCAGTGGAAGAGGGGAGTTGACGTCATTCTGCTGCGACTCACAGCTGCTATTATCCCTTAATAAAATGAGAATCTTACTTTAATTTTCCAAATTTTCTTTTTCTTTTTTTACCTTGTAATAATTTAATCAAAATGATATAACTTGATCTCTTGGCGAAATTACGCTCTTCTCTCTGGTGATGTATGCCGGACCTCTTTAATCATTTACCCTGCTTAAACTCTGCCCCTCCACAATCGACAACAAGCTCACGTTCAGATTTGCCTCCATCCAATCAACAACCAATGAATAGTGCCAAGTCCACGACCTACTTTTTTTTTTAGATAATCCGTTACACTCAGATGTGTGTCACAGCATGGAAGACTACTAGTCGCTACTTCCAGACTTTAACTGTTAAATCTGAAAATGTGCAAAAAATCCCATGGGCTTTCTCTACAGTAGGCACCTGAGCTATATCCCCATGTAGATACCTAGGCTCTTTTGATCAGGGAAAGAAGAAACCAACCCCACAGCAGCAGAAGCAACTCTGATGCACCATAGCAAAAAAGTACACTTCTGCACATCGAATGTAATGTTTGTATCATGTGCCAAACGCACTTTATACCACAAAGAGCTGCTTAAACCCATATCTACAAAAGTTCTTCCTCATGCTTTAATGGACATACATTCAGCCGAACATAGTTCATATTGAGTTCATTTTGAACATGTCTATAAACTGTGTTAAGCTATTGAAACTCATGTGCACTGTTGCTTGAATAAGGCTTTCTCAAATTTCTGCTTAGGCTGTATAGAGTGACATGATGCAAGATCATGAAATTGCTGAAACAGATTTTCCTTTTAAACCCTGTCGGAAGAAGCCAATTGATAAAATGCTTAGACTATAAAACGTGTCGGAAAATGAAGTAACACAATTAATTATTGATCTCTTCTGAAGTCAGGACCCAAGTTATGCAAAACTAGAACTGATATCTGAGGGAACAGTGATGTTTGTGGGTGTTTGCTTTGTGGAGTTTGCTCAACTCCATAACCTTAACTATGAGTAGTAGTAATTAGCAAGCACTACTACACACTGTGTGGTTGTTGTTGATTTTAGGATGTTCCAACACTCTATAGCGCATCAAAAAGTTTCTACGTGACCTATTTTTCCCTTTATCTCTAGGTATTATACAGAGAAAAAGATTCTGAGCGGGCTCCCCAGGTCCAACTGGTGAACGGGAACCAGACTCACTTGCTTCTTTTAAGGAACCTTCGCAAGTTCATCCTGTATGAGGTCCAGGTGCTTGCATTTACACGTGTCGGAGATGGACCACCCAGTCTCCCCCCCACAGTTGAGAGAACCAAGGATGATGGTAAGCAAGCAATAAAATCAATTCATCGCCCACTGAGCAACATGCATCATCTAATTCTTCAGATGTTCCCACTGCTTATGACAAATCGTACATGCATAATAAAAGCAAAAATAAATGTTCGCACACACATTGGGTCAAAATTAGACTTTGAGTGAAAGCTACCCATTTAGCAGATGTTCCTTCACACACTCACACACCAGTACACACGCACACACATTCATAATGGTAGCTCTAAGTTATGTCTTGCTTCATGCTCTGGTGGTTTCCAGCTGTGCCCGACATTCAGACTGGCATTACCTCCCACGTGGCTCTAGACACAGACAAACACACATGCATATTCGCTCACGCACTGGTCTGGCCTCCTGGTGTCCCCACTGCATGAAACCTCATTCTGCATCACTGTGTTGCTGGAGTCACCTGTCTGAACCAACTCTCACTCACTCGAAGAAAAGAAAATCACTAATGAGATCTCAATTGGTTCCCAAACATGACATTAAATGGTGATTACATTGAACATGTTCTGAGAAAAAGACCCGAGTATCCTCACTTCCATCTCCTGTTTTTCATTAGAGACTTAAACTGTGTTTGCATTTTAAAAAGTTGGCAAATAAAACTGTATGGGCACATTTATTTTATGAACCAGTACTGTAATTAACAATTATAAAAAATACCCTTGTAATAAAGTAAAGCAATGGCTCATACATTATTCAATATTCAACAATTTATATTTATATAAATAATATTTTGTAATTGTGTATCATTTATGTATAATTAATATTAAATATTCTGTATATTTATAAATTGTGGATTCATTATTATTATTATTTTGTATATTTACTACCGTTTTAAAAATTTGTTTTACTCTGAAATTGTTACTAAAATAAAAAATTTAATTGCAAAAATTAGTTTGTTTTTTTATGGTGGGAAATGAAGCCAATGCCATAATAATAAATAAAATAAAAAGATTTCATAAACTAAAATATGGACTTCTTTTGAATCTGGAGGTAAATATGGCACAGGCACTACTTTTTCGTGAGATTCAACCAAGTGGGAACCTCATTAAGTCTCCTGAGCTATAAAAGAGCAACCTCTGAGCAATAAAATTTCCTTCGGGAAGGTTCTCTCAGAAATACGTTCTCGCATGTTTGTACTTATATATACACAGCACAGGGACGCAAGTGCTGCCATCTTCCCCTTTGAAATGAGTGAGTGTGTTCAAATGTGGACTGTGGAGTCTTGCCAGCGGTATGACAAATGCCCTCTTTCTGTCATTTTTCTTAATCGGCTCAATGGAGCAACATTCATTCGGAAATGTACAGGGAGACCAGGGATACCAGATACTGGAATGTCTATGTGATTATTCTCTGTACACACTGACTCACACACACACACACACACACACACCAGAACTTGTGGATTACCAGCGCTGTTGGCCTAGTGTCCACTGGCAGAGTTAAATGTGTTTGATGAGGGATTATGAATCACTAATATTTATATTTATGGATTTAAGGAATTAGAAGTTTACAGCTAGACTTTGTATGTGTGTGTGAGGAGATTAAAATGTCATATTTATCGTGGTCGAGATAAAAGCTTGGTCCCACAAACAGGTTTTGAAGTGTTTGAAATATGTTCTACATTTGCAGACATCACAGTGTGAACTACAGTAATCTGTTTTAAATACCATGTTCGACTGTGTATCCTCTCTCACCCTCCCCTATCTTCTCTCCAGTTCCCGGTCCGCCTGTCAGGTTGGTGTTTCCAGAAGTGCGTCTCACGTCTGTCAGGGTTGTCTGGCAACCACCTTCAGAGCCAAACGGTATCATTATGGGTAAGTGAACATAAATGTTATACAGCCAGCCACACACTAGCTATATAAATAAATAAATATTTCTATAAATTTATAGCTATATAAATAAATAAATAAATATATATATATATATATATATATATATATATATATATATAAATATAAATAATTGAAATACATTTATTTATATATATATATATATATATATATATAAATAAACCTCTGTTGTTTTAATAAATTCAAAAAAATTATTTAATAAAAAAAATACATTAAGAATATCTTTGAGGATATCTCTGTTCTATTGTTTCTGTTACATCTAAAGCTATATAAGTAGTCATATCTTGGGAAATGTTACAAGGATATAATTTAGTCTCCAGTACGTTTGAGAAGGTCAGTTTGTCCGCATTGTGCTCTGAGCCATTTGAAATTTTATTATTGCAAGGCTATGCAGTTTATTGCATTTTGTGTATATACCAATCAACAGTGTATTGAGATAAAACCACCTTCAGTTTTGCCGTTATCAAGATTATGGGCCGTGCTGAAGCGCAGCTATAGATGACTGGATTATGGACACTTAACCACCCATGATGGATCATATAATCCCTTAATAGTGATAGAAATGTGAAGCCTCTTTACCTCGGATGATCCTTTCCTTCTGTCTCTTTTCCACACACACTCGCTCACAGAGCTCTGTGCTGATTGGATCAATCGTTCCCTGTAGGATTGAGCGATATAAACCAAAGATCTTCAATCAAAGCTGAGCTGTCAGTGTTCCAGTGCTCATTTTATCCTCCCAGATCTTTGTAATATATTTCATACGTGAGCCGAGGATACGCAGATAATGCGACTTTCGCGCATTACTTTCAAGGGGTGCTTCAGTCTTCTGTGTTGATTTTTCTCAACAGAAGTCAGTTACTCTCGCAATTACTCCACGTCTGACTATGAGGTGGAAACGAGGCATTGATGCATTTAAGTGACCTTGGAGGCATTTTCAGATAGCAAACCTATAAACTGATTAAGAACAGATCATTAAATCCTCCTCGGTACACTGCATAAAATCATTTTTATTTTTCAGTCTGTCATCAATTGACTCACATGTATGACTTTTTTATGTGAAGCATTTTTCTCTGATTTTTTATTTAAATGAAAACATTTTTTTTAAGAATAATAAAAATGATAGCATCATAAAATTATCCTGTTAGAGGTTCATTTGACCTTTCCACCATATTCCAAGTTTTCTGCAGTCATATTTTTTTAATTTAGATACATTTATTATATAACTACATAAAAATGCTGTCCTTTTGAACTTTATATTCATCAAAGAAAACAAAATAGATTATGGTTTCCACAAAAAAAAAGCAGCATGTCTATTTTCAGTATAGTTGGAAATATCCCTTAAGGACCAACTCTAATATATAGAATCTATATATATATATATATATATATATATATATATATATATATATATATATATATATATATATATATGAGAGCTGTACGTTAATAAATCAAAGATTATGATCTCGATTCACCCACACATTCTTTTTCCTAAATAACAACCAAATTTGCATTGATTTTCATGCTCATCTAGAGACAGCAGTTATCATGTATAGTATAGGTATGAAACACAGAGTATTGTTATTTCTTACAAAATATTACAAGGAATATTGCTAAATATTATCACAGAAGTACTGGGATCTAAGATGTCTACGGAAGCAATAACAAAAAAATCACCTTTTGAAAGAAACATCGCAAATATCGATTGTATCAGTACATCGTTATGCCAGTAGATGGCAAGAAGTGTCTGTTAAAAAAAGCATTTGTCATTGAATCATTCATTCAAGAGATTCATTCAAAAAACACAAATTCATCCAGTCATGAAATAAGTCTTTATGAGTGAGACATTGAATCTTTCATTCAAACCAATTTTTTTTAAATAATTCGTTCAGTATAATGAAACATTTTAAATAGTCTGCAGCAACTAATATTGTGTCAGAACCTCAAGTTAATTACATTTTGTTTAGTTTTGTTTCAGAATGTTTCGAGAATTGTGATCTCTGTTTGAAACTAAGTAATTGTGATTCTCAATTTTTGTGTGTTTGTGTCAGGTATGGGGGATGAAGGGAAGAGTGAGGACTCAAAGATGCAGGAGGAAGGGCTTTTATTTAACAATTTTTTTTTTTTATAAAAAACAAAACTACCCCAAGACTTGACAACATGAGACAGCAAACATACAACAAACCTTTGACAACAATCTGGCACAGGACAGCAAACACAAGGAGGATGAATAGGGAGGGAACAAGGTAATAATGAGGGAGGACAGGTGGGGCAGATGAACCAATAATGAGGTAACAAAATGGTCAGGGGCAAAACAATAGACAGGAGAGTGTCTCTCAAACAAAACAAGACATGAACACGCAGCCAATGAGAACACTCATAAGCCGCATGTTCACACAAAACAGGACGACATGAAAGCAAATGCTGCACAGCACAAGACCAAACAACACAAAACTACAAGACAAAACATGACATGAAAGCCGAACACAACACTCGCAAACAGGAGAGCGTGCGGCCCGAGCGAACTCGAAACCACGCGCTCACACAACAAGACAGAGTGCAAGAGAATGAGTGACAACTCGTCTTGTGCGCTCACAACAAAGACAAAAACATAATTAAGCCGAATCCCGATACAAAACCGAACAAGAAATCGAAACCGAAATCTCAGGATCTGAACATCACGCGCCGCACAGAAGACACATCACACAGACAGGAAAGCGCACGACTAAAACACACTCAAAGCCGCGCGCTCACTTGAAGACATGACATTATTGTATTGTAAGGGCTCTATCACAAAACCATAAGTAAACTAGACCGAAGTAACAGAATCCTGTGTGTGTGTGTGTGTGTGTGTGTGTGTGTGTGTGTGTGTGTGTGTGTGTGTGTGTGTGTGTGTGTGTGTGTGTGTGTGTGTGTGTGTGTGTGTGTGCGACTTTACCCCCCAAGTTTAAACATTGTTTAGATATTTTATTGCAAAACTATTTTTTTTTGCAGTGTATTTTGTATGCTAAGCATGTCATACATCATAATATGTTTATGTTGCTGTTGTTTTATTGTAGTATAACTTCTACTAAATCTCCTAAATGAGTCTCAGTAATAATGTATTGAAAGCCTGTTGGCAAATATTGATTGGTGGAACGAAGTCTCTCTGGTGTCTCTTTTTCTCTGGCATTTAATCTCCATTTTCTCTCTGTCTCTCTCTCTCTCTCTCTCTCTCTTTGTCAGTATCTCTTTTTTATATATTATCATTCTCATTTATTCATCACTCTCTTTCTGGCTCTCTGTCTCTCTCGTTTTTCTCTCTGTCTCACCCTTGCAGTGATTTAAATATAGACTTAAAGTTGAAGTTTTATAAATACTAGTTTCCCAAACAATGCCCCATAGGTTGAATAAACAGACCTACACACTCCACATCAAACTCATGCCATTGATAAGGATGGCTGGCGCGAAACCTGCGTTTCGACACAGTGTCAAGATCCCGAAGCGTAGATGTTTCTTAACACTGAACCGAAACTGTGATTCAAAACAACAATGTCACGTGACTTTGGCTAAACGAATCGTCTGCGCGTTTCACAAGTGTTTCGATAGGCGGTGCTTGCCGAGTCTGCGTTTGATTGACAGGGGCGAGAACAAACCACACAATCGCACATCTGTCTCAACTCAAACAAAGTTTAAAAGAGGAGTTAATGCACCTTCACCTCGTGTGTTTTTGTAGTGACATTTATTGTGCGACTTGGTTAGTTATATTTAGGCTACATTTAAATTAAACATATTTACTGATAGACTACAGACAGTGACAGATAGATAGATAGATATAGTGACACATTCATATAGGTTTAGTTAGATATTGACAGATAGCACAGCAGTTAGACATATAGAATTTCATAAATAGATAGATTCAAATATATATATATAGATTCATAGATATATACATTTATATATAGATTCAAATATTAATATATAGATTAATAGATACATATACTTTCATAAATATATAGATTCATAGATAGATCTATATATATATATATATAGAGAGAGAGAGAGAGAGAGAGAGAAAGAGAGAGAAAACTCGCCACATTAACACAAACACAACATTTTTATTTTTTTAATGGATTGTTGTCAAAGTTTCAGACATGTGCAATTGACCACTAGATGTCGCCGTGGAGACGGGTGTCGGTATAGAGTTTCGAAGCCTCGAAACAATACGGCACATTTGATTCAAGTGTTTCATGAAGCCTCGCTTTGCCCATCACTAGCCATTGATTAAACCAGTATTATTGTGAATCTCTGTTTTAGAGCAGATTAAATTATTATTCCAGCAATCAACTGGCTGTAACTATCAACTTTGCAATGGATATTAATTTGCAAAGTATTTATTAGCACGATAACAAGAGCAGCAATTTAGGACAAAACACAAGCCATAACCACTAACGCACATCTAACATCGACAACAACTGACAAAGACTGGAGAACACATGAGGGCTTATATACACAGGATAATGGGGAACAGGTGGCGAGACTAACAAGGGGAGTGGCTGACATGACAGGTGAAGGAAATTACAATTGGATCACATGGAAGGAAACAGGAAGTAAAGAGACACGACATGACTGTGACATACAAACTCACACATTCAAATGAGATGCAGAAAGAAAGAAAGCAAGCAGGGAAAGAATGACTTTTAACAGAGTGAAAGAATGAAGTTCATTCCCATGGGATGGGTCCTTTCTAAAAAGGGTTTCAAATGTTTGTTGATTTGAAAGACGTTTTGGGTATCCAATCACGATGGTGCTTTGGCTAATGTTGAAATGTAATCATAGGCCGGGTGAAGTTTGAGACAGCTCAACTTAACTCTGAAAAGAAACTAAAATCAAAAGAAAGATAAGAAAAACGAGACTAGACTAAAAAACATGTTAGACTGGGGCATAACTATGTTTTTTTCCTCCCTTCTCATTACTTAACACGTCGTCTTAGTCACATGGTATAATTTAGTCATGATTTCTTCAATAGGAATATGATCCGTTTTACTCAGACTTGATTAATATCAACATTTGGGAATTGAATTAGCATTCACACACATACCAAACATGACATACCTCCTACAAACTATTCAATAGTTACTAAAAATGGAATAAACAATGAGTATTTTAAAAAGTTCTGCTTCTTGTTCTGTCTTGATGAAGTAATCCCAGCTTGATTTGCTCAAAGGTCTAAAAGGTCAAGAAATTGACCAAAGTATTCCACGAACATTCGACGCACGCCCGACGCATGAATCACTGACGGAGCGCGTCCAAACACGCACGCTTCGCGAACGTTCCACGTACAAGCACTTTCAGTATCCACATTGTCAGTGGATATTAGTGGAATGAACGTGATACGTGTGCGGTTCATGCGTGATATGAAGGTGGGGCGTCAGTGGACGGACGTGCACTGTTTCGAACCAGTTCTGACACATAAGCACTGACGGCCGACACGCGTCCCGCGCATAGTCACACATACTCGACACATAAACTACGCACGCTGACTCATGAATAACGGACACGGAAACATTTTTTAATCGTTCAAAACTCAAAATCACGCACAAACCACCTTCGACGCACATCCACTTACAATCACTGACGGTCCACGTTCGTTCCACCGACGAATTACGCATACGACGGACGCTCCGTGCAGAAACGAAAATCTGTGCGTAATTCGTCCGTGATTCATGCGTTTTCGCTGTGTGACTGGCCCTTTACATACATTGGAATTGCATGGAAAAAGCAAGTGGTACTATATTCAAAAATCTTTCACGTTCCACAGAATGAAACTCATAAACGTTTGGGGTGATATGAGGATGAGTAAATGATGAACTAATCCTTTAAGCTGGGATAGGAGAAAGTATTTTAACATTTGAAAAAATTGCATACCTTTAATCTCTTTGTTGCTTTTGTAAAAACAGATATAGTTTAAGCAGTAGCTGTGTACGCACGCAGCTCTTCCTGTATTAATGAGATATTGGCAGCGTGACATACCTGCTTTCATCTTATCACTGTCCCCTTTTAGAGACTTATGTAGATTGGGTTGCTCTGTTTCGGGGAAACTACTTTATATTGTCTAGCTAATCTTTTTTAGAGTAATAAAGGGTACACAAATACATAAATACATTGACGACATTTAAGAGGGCAGTGTCACTCTTAATGAATTGCCTTACCAATAAAAAAGGCACTGTTTGGATATAAATAAGCGAATGCTTAAGATTCTGTGATTGGATCATTATTGTATTGGTGGTTATGTATCCAGCATGTCCACAATTCTTCTAACCCTAATTGATGGAGTGTTCAGCTTTTCATTTCTCAAACAACCATATAGGAAGAAACATCATGGCCATATTCCAGGAGGACAATGTCAAGATTCATCAGGCTCAAACTGTGAAAGAATGGTTGGGAATCATTTTCACACATGAATTGGCAGCTCTGAGTTCAGACCGTAAATTTATCGAAAGTCTTTGGGATGTGCTGGAGGAGACTTAACAAAGTCCTTGATAAATGTTGTAAAGTTATTTCCTTCAAGAGTTGCATTGATTTTTGGTCAAGATTGTTAGAAGAACTGTTGCCAGACATATAACTTGCTAAAAACTTGTACAGATTTCGTTCTTCTTCTTTTTTTGCATGTTTGTCACACTTAAATGTTTCAGATCATCAAACTAATTTAAATATTAGTGAAAGATGAGGGAAATTAAAGGAAAACAAAATCCAAACCTACATGGCCCTGTGTGAATACGTTATTGCCCACTAAATCTAATAACTGTTTGATGTTTTAAGCGTGACTTTTAAGTCATTTACAGCGCTGGGGAGGAATTTTGGTCCACTCATCTTTGCAGAATTGTTGTAAATCAGCCACATTGGAGGGTTTTCGAGCATAAACTGCCTTTTTAAGGTCTTGCCACAGCATCTCAATAGGATTCAGGTGAGGACTTTGACTAGGCCACTTCAAAGTCTTCATTTTATTTTTCTTCGGACGTTTATAGGTGGATTTGCTGGTGTGTTTTGGAAACAAACCCAAATTCGCTTCAACTTGAGGTCACGAACAGATGGACCGACATTCTCCTTTAGGACTTTTTGGTAGACTTAAGTAACATCACATTTCAGAAAAAAGAAAATCATACTAACAGTGAAATATGGTGGTGGTAGTGTGATGATCTGGGGCTGTTTTGCTGATAAATGGAACCATGATTAGCAGAATGCTCTTTTTATGAAATGTGGTGTTACTTTTACGCCAGATGTAATGGTACACACACTTTCCAAAAAGTTCAACTTTTGTCTCATCAGTCCAGAGTGTTTTTCCAAAAGTCTTAGGCATCATCAAGATGTTTTCTAGCAAAAATGTGTCCGTGATTTCTTGTTTGAGAAAAGGTCAGGCCTGGGTGTGGATAGAGAAATTGAACTCAAATGTGATAAACCACAGTTATGTTTTTGCAATAATGGTACAATCATAGACTCTTAAGTTTTTGCCTATTTAAATCCAAACAGTAGCTTTATTTTATTTATTTTTTTGACTGGGCAGTGTATATATCTTGGATATAAATTTTTTGGTAACACTTTACTTTAGGTCCAATTCTCACTTTTAACTTAACTTTCTAACTTATTAGCATGCATATTACTAGGATATTGACTGTTTATTAGTTATTATTAAGCACATATTAAACAGATATATACAACATATATATACAATTACATATATATATATACAATATATACAAATACAACAGATACATTTTCTATAAAAATAATAGGACACCTTGAAAATACTGTAATTTCTGCAACTGAGACCTAATCTACACTTCACAAATATTAGAATGATTTTAGAAAGATCATGTGACACTGAAGACTGAAATAATGGCTTCTGAAAATTCAGATTTTTTATATATATATATATATATATAAATAAAAGTAATTTATTTCCTTGATTGCAAATCTGAATTTTCATATATATATATATATATATATATATATATATATATATATATATATATATATATATTTCACTATATTACGGTTTTCAACCTGTATAGATGAAAAATAAACAACATCCTAAGATGAAATATATATACCCCAGTACTGTTTTTTATTACCACATTCAAGTACCGTACTATAATATTTAAATGGTGCCTTAAGGTACTAGTATATGATTGGTATTACTACTATGAACGTGTCCCAAAAACATGGTATTTATGGTAGAACCATGGTTGTTTTTGTAATGGTCTCTCCTTCTCTCATAGTGTTGAATGTCTGCTGTAATGTGTCCGGTGGTTAGGGATCAGTGATTGCTGTGGTAACAGGGCGCACAAATAAAATGTGCCTGACCGAGGGGGTAACAATCTGACCAATTACACGGCTTACTGCTCTCACCACGGCAACCCAGACATTAAAAAATGAGCACCGAACCACCTGGCATGGGTCACAGCTCTACAATGATAGATGAGGGAAAATACAAAGCCTGAACAGTTGATTGTTGCCCATTTTTTGTCCTTTTGCCTCCTTCTCTCCATTTCCAGGGCACAAGCAACTCTCAAACAGTGAAGAAAAGAGGAAAAAAAGCGTTCAAGTTGATTTCTGCCTCTAGCGTAATGCAAAAAAAGGAAAAAAAGAAAAGAAAAACCATCAAAAGAGAGAGCTCAGGAACAAGCGGAAAAAGCAGAGGATTTTGCATAGGCCCCTCAGGGCTTTTTGGGTTGGGTTAGCGATGGCCTCTTAATAAAGGAGGATCTTAGCGAGCTGTGCGTTCAGAGAGGAGAAGAGAGGAAAGGAAAGAAAGGGCGAATAGGAATCTGAGAAGACAAGGCAAAGGGGAAAAAAACATTGAATTAAAACCATCCTCAGCTCTGTAGTGCCGTGCTAATCCTCCAAACGGGGCACGCTAACACCAAGCGTCCCATGTGACAGAGATAAAAACCTCTCTCTCTCTCTGTAAATTCCCCCATTTACAAGGCACTTAACTCTCTCAATCTCTCCACCACCTCATGTCAAAAACACTTTTTCAACTGTAATTAATGCTTCCAGGTTAAAACATGGAAGACTTTGGAAATCTTTCACGGGACACTTTGGTCTTAGCATCTGCTTTAAAATTAAATGAGCCATGTCTGCAGTTAGAAGAGGATTATTAACTCTTATGAAGGAAGGCTGCTGTTGCAAACTTGTATGATAATGACCTTACGAGCTGAAATGTGGCGCCTCATAGGTTTAGACCGTTGTAATGATACACATCGGATGAATTGTTCTAAACTGTTTTGAAATATGCTCTGTGGTTTGAATGATATGGCTATGCTAGGATGTTGATGCTGTACTTTTTTTTTAATCTTTAAAGTATGAGGATGTTTGCTGTCAAGCTCCGAAAAGACACATGCAAAACCATAAAGCACCATAAATGTAGTCCATTTAGTTTGTGTTTGTGTGTATAGAAGTCTTCGACAGCCATGCAGAAGCTTTAGGTGAGGAATAGACTGACGAATTAAAAAAATCCATAATTAAAATCCTACCCAAAATTCTTATTTGTGTGTCTGCAAATTTAAATAATAATAATAATAGTGATAATATATTAATTGTAACTGTTATTAAATTGTTAATGATTTAATGAGTTGTTGTTGTTATATAACTAATATTTACTGATATTAATATTTACAATTACTACTAATGATATATCAAGTTTAAATATTAATTATACTTTAAGTATTATATATTGTAATGAATTTTTAATTAATATTAACAAGATATCTCTACATTCCTTGTGCCTCCTTGTCTCCTCATCCCCGCTACCGTGACAAATAGTAATTATATGATATTTTACTAATATTAGCAATATTTTTAAATAATATATTATTTTATAATATATATGTACTTCTACTTTAATATTTAATATTATTTTATTAATTAAATTCAAAATTCATAATATTTGAAAATTATTATATTCATTGTAAATTGTATTAATAATATGAATTATAATTTAGTAGTATTAATTTGTGTAATTAGTAATAATTATTATAAATAAATGATAATTTACTCTAATGAACAATATTATTAATATATTAATATGTTACATATGATAATAATTTGTATTATTATATTAATTATAAATATAGTTACTCTTTTCAAGTTTTTCGTAATAGAATATTAATATAAAAAGATGTAACATCTGAATATGCACATTTGAAATTTAGGCCTCAGCACTGCACACTTCCTCTAAGATTTATTCTAATATTATCATATTATATATTAAGATCAAATAATATTTTCTCCAGCAGTTTTTACCCAATTTTGTCTTTCTTACTGCAGGTTATCAGATTTCTTACCGTCTGGATATCAACGACCCCAACAAGTTCACCACAGTTGAGGTGGGGTCAAACGCACGTCAATTCACAGTGACGGGACTGATCCCAGAGTCAGCGTACGTGTTTCAAATCACAGCACGCACTCAGAAGGGATGGGGACCCGCGGAGGAGGCCATCGTCGTGACGACAGAAAAAAGAGGTACTTTTGAAGGTCATAACGTCTTATTGATGGTCTAACAAGGTCCACCAGCTGGTATTCCTGTACCCGTTTATTTTTTTGCTCATCCGAGATATTTGATATATGCAAATTTCTAAGCTTTCTAAAATATAAAGTATGTTTAATAACCTGTTGTACACAATTTCATAGAACTTTGTCATTGACTGATCATTTACAGTACTTTTTTAGTTACTTCTAGTATGAGTAAATGTAAGAATAACTTTTATATTATTGGTAGTATTTCAACATTTAACTGAAGCAAGCATACATAATTTTTCCCTTTCAAATATGAGCTCCACATTATCCTATTTCGTACTATATGAGCCATAAAAACCTGATGTATTTAATATGATACTCAACATTTACACACAATTGTATACTTATTAATAGTTCAGTAAACTGTTCCCTTTAAAAAAAATCTGATTATTAATATAGTATTATTTCATAGTTAGATTGATATCAATTTGTTTATTGTTTTATTGTAGAATAATTTACTAATTGAATCATCAACGAATCACTGACGAATGTGACAATGGCTAAAAACTACTCATGTCATTGACTGAATTGCTCATGTTTTCGTAGAATCAGTCTGTCCAAGTAGAATGTAAGTCATAAAGCTGAGAAAACACACCGTCAAAACAGCATGTGGCCCTTCAGAGCTCAAAATTAACTGAGAGCCGAGTCTGTGACACATGCGAATGCCCAGCAGTGACTCATTATACATGTCCCACAGAGCGTCCACAGCCCCCTCGCCGGCTCACGGTGCCTCAGAAAGGGGTGGAGTCTCATAAGCTTCGACTTCATTGGACGACGGGGGGAGACGGCTCTTCCCCAGTGCGCTACTTCACCCTGCAGACATTAGAGCTGCCGGACGGCGAGTGGAAGACCCACACATCCTCCATCAGTCATAATAACACCTCCTGGGAGGTGGATAGGTAACACACGCGCACATATCTCTCTCTGATTAGTCATAACTGCCTGTGCGGGCAAAGGCTGGTACAAGAACAGTCACTATTTATAGCAAAATGTGCTTTATTTCTGACAGACAGAAGACATTAAAATACACAAGATGGAGTTACACAGGGAATTTTTTTATTTTGCACAATAAAAACATTTGTTTGAAATGGTTGCAAGGATAGTGTCGTGTTAGCGCCACAATACAGCCATGCTTTGTTCTTTTGTTTTGTTTTTTACATTTATTATGGAGGTTTTTTGACTTCAGCAGAACAACAGCCTAAATGCATAGTTTTTAATGTTTCATGTCACTGTAAAGCTGCTTTGAAACAGTATACAGTAATACCTCGAGATACGAGCGTCTCTACAAATTTTTGCTTCTAGATACGAGTAAATATTCGAGATACGAGCACGCGTACTGACGTGACGCACGTTCACTTCACGTGTTCGCTGACTTCTGTACGCATCGCCCGCAAGTGATTTTCTCTCTATTTTGTGCATTATTCTTCATAATAGCGATGAGTTCTAAGAAAGTGAGGGGTAAGGATGGTAGTGAGAAGAAGAAATGCATGATGACCATGGAAATGAATCATGAAATTGTGGATAAATATGAGCGTGGTGCCCGCGTGAGTCATCTAGCACGCATGAACAACTGTCGACTGACGAGTTGATCGAGCTGCAGATGATGAACATACGCAGGTGTTGCAAGAGCTCATCACTGGCGAGGAGGAAACATTTCTACAAGTGAAATTAAGGAAGTGATGGTTATGTGGCAGAAGGTTTCTGATTTCATTGAAAAGAAACACCCTGATAAATCGTCTACTGGTCGTGCTTCGGCGCTTTTTGACGACACGTGCCTTACTTATTCTTAAAGCGAGACAGAAACAAATTTCCCTCGATATGAATTTTGTTAAAAGGTCTGCGACAAGTGAAAGTGAAAATGAGGGTGGTCAGGTGAAAAAAGGTAACAAAAGGGAAGAAAACAAATCGAAAAAGTAAAACAATAAAATAGAAAAGTAAAATAAATTAAAAAAGTAAGCCAAGTTCAGTTATGTTCATTTAATTTTACGTAAGTCACCTTCCTCCCTCCTCCGCACCTGCCGCTACTGTAAAACGTATAATTAAAACCACATTTTGTTTGATATCACACGAATCCTTATACTGCATACATGTACTATAATTGTGTGTGTATGTGTGTGTCTGTACCAATACAAAACATGTTTTTCTACATTGTTACGGATCTGGAACGGATTAATTTGTTTTCATTTATTTCTTATGGGAAAACATGATTCTAGATACGAGCAATTTAAGTTTTGAGCTCTGCCCTGGAACGGATTATGCTCGTATCTAGAGGTATTATTGTATATTGTATAAAGCTCTATATGAATAAAGGTGACTTGACTTGACTACTGCCACTGAATTAGAGAGTCAGGGTGAAACAAGGGGTGATAATTAAACACCCTTAATTGGACTGAATCAAACAAAGCTCCTCATGGAATAAGAATGGAATAAGACAAAAGATGTAGGACATTTTGTTATGCACATGCAGTGACACTGTTGAAACATTATTAAGAATAAAAAGAGAGAAATCGATGGACAGATTCACAGAGTGAGAGTGTGAGAGAGAGAAGGAGCGAGAGACTGCAATTATAATCAGACTGACCATCAGGTGGCCTGATGTCTAATCACACATCCATTCAGCTCCACCCGCTCACTAACCTGTTTTCTCCTCTCCGTCCTCCAGTACTGCAATACTAGCTCATATTCTTTCTCCCTGCCTGTTCGTTCTTCTCATCATCACCTGTCTGATTCATGCTGTCACCTTCGATCACGTCTCTAAATGTCCACTTGCATTAAGGCAAAAGATATATTGAGCTAAAGGACTTGCCTCTGTAACACCATCTTTCTCAACCTGTTTTGTAATGGAGCCATGGGAGCATTTCTGCATTGGTACCACTTGATTACCCACAGCCCACATGCCTGTCCATTTAATTACCCACATATGCCTTTCTCTGATATTCAGTGACTCATCGTAAGCCATTTTGGAGGCAAAGGAGGCACAGAAGATAAATCTGAAGTGGCATGTATAACATAAAAAGTGCATTTGCACAGACTTTTTAATGTGGCACAGAGCCAGCATAAATATTCACGTATTTACCCAGCGATTACAGTCGTGGAAAATTATCAATATGTTCATTAAACTACCATTACAATTTCTGCATTATATAGATGTGACAATGGCTGGATTACTAAAATCCTAATTTTAAAATGTAATATATTTCTCTGATGGCAAAGCTCAATCATTGTAATATGCTAAATTAATCTTCATCATTTCGTATTATTATAAACATTTGAAAACAGTTGTGCTGCTTGATATTTTTGTGTAAACCTCGATACAGTTTTTCAGGATTTTTTAACAGAAAAGGGAGCATTCAAAAGAACAGCATTTATTTTAATGTATTTAAAATCTTTATTGCCACTTTTTCCCTTTTTTTCCAAAAAAAGGCATGCTGACTTCAAACTATTGAATGGTATTTATCAATTCAATCAATGTAAAATAATAATAATAATTTCCCATGATATTTTAATTTATACCAATATCTTAAAAAGCCAGACTTCTGTGTGTTTTCTCTTTCATTTTGCTGTTTTGTTCAAATCTTTCAGTTCCATTAATTGTTCAAATTCAAACTTTTCATGAACTTTTGAAGAGTCTAATATTACATTGCAAAATGTTCAAACCCTTTGCGACAAATGCAAAGTTCAGTGTCTCTTCAGTTTCTTTCTCTCTCTGTCACACACACATTCTTCATAATTGCATGAACCAAGTGTTTTGAACCAAGTGGATGTTTGTGTTCAAACCATCTTGATTCTCAGCGGAGTAAATGCCTCCAGCTATTAAAACAGAAATGCTACTAACAGTCCTTGTCTCCAATACCCTAATTATAAACACACACACACACATGCGACACAAGCACCCTCACAGTCCTGATTATCAAATCCCTAATTGCGCACTTCACACACATGCACACATACAATCTCAAAGTTTCCCCGATGGCCCACTTTGATATACATTACCCACAACCCCGTGTCACCTCCCTATGTCCTCTCAAAGTTTGAAAGCAATAACAAATCTGTGCAGTTGACTAATATTAAACGAATTATAAATGAATAATGAGTATTCTTGATGCATGAAGCATGAAAATCTCAAGAAATACTCAAGAGTTCTGTTCAAGGTTGAAGGCACTTGAGTAAGACATTATGGGTTGAGCAGACATGTCTACTCAAAGGACTGGGATGTATTCTTTTGATTCTGTATTCATAAGTGCATTTTCTTTGATAGGTTACCTAAAGTAGCAAGTTCTCCTCTATCTGATTTTCTCAAAAGAAGTGTAAAAATGCATTACTTATGGTTTCTGTTGGTACGTGGGAATGATCTTGTCTCTCTCTATGTGTGTGTGTGTGTGTGTGTGTGTTGAAATGTATCTTCTTTCTTGTAGGCTGAAGCCATACACCTCTTACAAATTTAGAATGATGGCCACAAATGATGTGGGAGAAAGCGCCTTCAGCAAAGAAACAGAGCCAGTTACCACTCTGCAGGATGGTAATACTAGATTCCATGTGTTCTGCAAAGTGAATTGTAATTTTTTAGAGTGCTTTTTGGGTCTGAGTATTTGTGAGAAAATCTTGTGAATTATTATTTTTTGAGAGCTGTTTGGTGAGAAGATAGATAGATAGACAGACTGAAAGATAGATAGATAGACAGACAGACAGACTGAAAGATAGATAGATAGACAGACAGACAGAGAGACGGACTGACTGACCGATAGATAGACAGACAGACAGACCGACTGACCGATAGATAGATAGATAGATAGATAGATGGATAGATGGATAGATGGATAGATAGATAGATAGATAGATAGATAGATAGATAGATAGATAGATAGATAGATAGATAGATAGATAGATAGATAGATAGATAGATAGATAGATCAGGCCTCGATGAATTATTACAGGGTCACTCGCCCTGCAGGACTAGTGACCCTAAAAACTTACTCGCCCTTCACATAAAGCACTCGCCCAGCATTTTAACAGACAAAAATAGTTATTAAAGTAAAAAACACGATATACTGCAAAACCAAATATTTATTGGTTGAATGCAACAAGAACCCAGAAACAATATAATTAATCTGATAGTGAATCTGAAGATCATTTTTATGGAGATAAATTTAATAAATGTACTATATACAAACAATGGGATGCAGCCACGGAGGCGTTATTTACTGGATTTTATTTTCTATATTATAACACCGATGTCCGGCAAATCAGCCCATTTCAAATGATGGAAAAACAAAATACAATACGCATGACGCTAAATCCAACGCCGATAACAGTAACATTCACTTCGTCCAGCTCAAAGTCAAACATGCTCAATTTCAAACACAATAAGTAATAATTCTATGACGGCTTTGACAAATGTGATGTTACACGGGCAGCTATGTTTCTCTGTCTGCCTCAAGCCCGGCTGATGCCCCGCCCCCGGGAGTCATTTACTCCACTGTGATTGGCCCCCGGAGTCATTTACTCCACTATGATTGGCCCCCGGGAGTCATGTACTCCACTGTGATTGGTTGGCCTGTGCAGCTCGCACGAAAAAGGAACCTTTCACACACACACACAACGCGGTAAAGCGCTATTCATCCAAAACTCGTGGGCCACACTTACATTAAACTTTCATATCGTCCCGCGGGCCACAAAATATCGTTTCGCGGGCCGCATGTTTGAGACCCCTGAGGTAAATACTACATTCGTGATTCGTGGTTCAAACTTTAGAACTGAATCGTATATCTGATCGCTACTAGCCCGTCGTCGATTTTCTGCTCTTGTTTGGCATATTTTACGAGTGTTATACGGCCTGAAGTTTTTTCTATGTAGTAACCGTTGAATGTTAGAAAAACTGTATTGGAATCTGAAGAATCTACTCGCCCGATAGGGCGAGTTTTATCAAATTTTTACTCGCCCGAGCCGAGCTTTCACTCGCAAATGCGAGCGGGCGAGTGGATTTGTCGAGCCCTGTAGATAGATAGATAGATAGATAGATGGACTGACCGACCGACAGATAGATGGTTGGATAAATAGATAGATAGACAGATAGACGGATAGACGGATAGATAGATAGATAGATAGATAGACAGACTGAAAGCCGATAGATAGATAGACAGACAGACCGAAAGATGGATAGATAGACAGACAGACCGACTGTCTGACCGACAGATAGATGGATGATAAATAGATAGATAGATAGACAGACAGACAGACAGACCGAAAGATGGATAGATAGACAGACAGACAGACAGACTGAAAGCCGATAGATAGATAGATAGATAGATAGACAGACAGACAGACCGACTGTCTGACCGACAGATAGTTGGATGATAAATAAATAGATAGATGGACAGACAGACAGAAAGCCAAAAGAGAGAGAGATAGATAGATAGATAGATAGATAGACAGACCGATAGATAGATAGATAGATAGACAGACCGATAGATAGATAGACAGACCAATAGATAGATAGATAGATAGACAGACAGACAGACCGAAAGATGGATAGATAGACAGACAGACAGACTGAAAGCCGATAGATAGATAGATAGATAGATAGATAGATAGACAGACAGACAGACCGAAAGATGGATAGATAGACAGACAGACAGACAGACCGAAAGCCGAAAGATAGATAGATAGATAGATAGATAGATAGATAGATAGATAGACAGACCAATAGATAGATAGATAGATAGATGATTGGACAGGATTGGATTGGATTCAATGAATGAATGAATGTTTTTGTCTATGTTTGTTTAGTGCCAGATGAAGCGCCCGTCATTTTGAACATCAGACCTTCAACCACAACATCTGTGATTGTGCAGTGGCAGGTAAAACATGGAAAAACAACGAGCTGCATCCAGAAACTGCTTTCGAAAGTATAAAAAGTTTTATCCAAACTTTTGAATGGTAGTCTAACTATATATAAAGATTTTTTTCACTGACTTCGTTTCTATGCATTGTGGGATTCCCTTAACAGCAAAGCATTGTCTAAACAAGGTATCTTAGAAGGCAGCATGACGCTGGAACAGTCTTCAGGTCGAAAGCACGCCTGTGATGCTTTAAAATGCTCACTAAGTTTTGGAACAGAGCTTTAGTATGAGTAGGTGTCACAAGAACTTTTCCCGTCTTTCCATTTAACTAAAGGTTCTGGGGTTCAAATTGTCCAACGCCGTTTAATAGCCGACTTGTGTGCGAAGTATTCAGCTGGCCCTCTCAATGTTAATTATGTTTGGCAAGCAGGTTCTTAGCCCTACTCTTTACCCTCTAATTAGTTAGCAGTCATTTCACGTAGCTCCTCAATCTATTCACACACATATGGATACATTTACAAAGCTGGCCTGTTTTGACCCCATCTTAATTAACTTTGCCTATAACACTGATCACATACTAAATAAGACACGTCCATAATAGAATAGGAGAGTGAGAAGCATGTTAGAGTAAGAACAGCCAGATCAGGCCTTTACTGACCTGTGGTCTCAGCTAACTTGTCCTCTGTTGATCTGTGCTATCTCCTGGGCTGACATGCATTGTGCGGTAATTACTTTCTGTCACCGTCTCTAACTGCTAATTAGCAGGCAGCATAGGCACTGTCTTCAACATCCTTTCATTAAGTAGCATCACAGGTCATATGCTGAAAAGTCAGGTGAATATTTCCTAGGCTGAGTTAAATAGTGTAATTAGATGGTAGTTTGCTACTTGGAGACAGACTGAAACTCGATATGTCTGTCTGCAGCCTCCTGCAGAGGGAACTGTCAATGGGATTCTTGTGGGATATCGTGTGTATTATCGTGAACTTCCACGTGAGAATAACCCAGACGAGCCAAAGATGGCAACCAACCAATCAACAATCAGTCCTGAGACCAGAGGTTAGTCTGTCTGATTCTATCTATCTATCTATCTATCTATCTATCTATCTATCTATCTATCTATCTATCTATCTATCTATCTATCTGTCTGTCTGTCTGTCTGTCTATCTATCTATCTATCTATCTATCTATCTATCTATCTATCTATCTATCTATCTATCTATCTATCTATCTATCTATCTATCTATCTATCTATCTATCTGTCTATCTATCTACCTAGATATCCAGCTATCACTCTAGTTAGCTGTCTAGCTATCCAGCTATCACTCTAGTTAGCTATCTAGCTATCCAGCTATCACTCCAGCTATCTATCTAGCAAGCTATCCAGCTATCACTCTAGTTAGCTATTTAGCTATCCAGCTATCACTCTAGTTAGCTATTTAGCTATCCAGCTATCACTCTAGCTAGATATCCAGCTATCACTCTAGCTAGATATCCAGCTATCACTCTAGTTAGCTATCTAGATATCCTGCTACCCCTCTAGCTATCTAGCTAGCTGTCCAGCTATCACTCTAGTTAGCTATCTAGCTATCCAGCTATCACTCTAGCTAGCTATCCAGCTATCACTCTAGTTAGCTATCTAACTATCCAGCTATCACTCTAGCTAGATATCCAGCTATCACTCTAGTTAGCTATCTAGATATCCAGCTACCCCCTAGCTATCTAGCTATCTAGCTAGCTGTCCAGCTATCACTATAGTTAGCTATCTAGCTATCAAGTCTGTTAATTGATCTGTCTGTTGTTCTATCACTTGATCTGTCTATTCTTATAGCTGTCTCTTATTCTCTCTGTTGGTCAGTCTATCTGTCTGTCTTTCTATCTTTTTATATACCTTTCTATCTATCTTTCTATATACAGTAATACCCCGGTTTACGAGCGACTTGGTATACGAGCAAATCGGTGTACGAGCATGGAGGGTCGAATCGGTGTACGAGCATTGTATCGTGTACGAGAAAACATTTCCCTCACCCATGCGTAGTTTCGTGTGTAAAAAGTCCTAACGCTCAGCATCTTTGTGCGCATTTTTACATGAAATATCCTAATGACAGCCTCTCATAACACAGTCAGGAGGTTCCAACCCCTTTATAACCCCTTAACTCATTCATTGGTTGCATCATTCACCACAGTGATACTTTTATAAGTGATTTACAGAAGTTTTTACCTCATATTCTAAACATTAATTAATTGTGATCGCTATTGTTCATGTAGTGAAATATACACGTACAGTACCTCTAAGCAGTAACTGTCAAGGTTCATGAATTCAGTGTCTGCTAGTTCTGCCTAAGTGTGTTTGTGTGTGTGGTCACTGAACAACATCTGCTTCTCATATCATCTGCCTATCTCCCCGCTTTCGCGGCTCCCGCGCATTCGTTCGTTCACGGCTCTCACGTGTTCCTTCGTTCGCGGCTCCTGTGAATTCGTTCGTTCACGGCTCCCATGTTCCAGGACTTTAACTCTGGATTATCACTTTGTTTGTTTTCTGCACTATTATAATAAATTCACTCATTTGCTTTCATCCTTGCTTTCCCCGCTCCCCCCTCCTCCCTCCTTTCTCTCCTCCAAGAAGGCTGCTCAAACCGGAAGTGCATTACAGTAAATTGTCAAGTATTTTTAGAGTTTAATTGTCAATTATTAATTAGTATTTATATGAGATCTTAATGGTTACAATTTTAACTGCAATTAATAGGGTAAAACCAAAAAAAAATTTTTAAATGGGCAATTGTGGTCATGTGGAACGAATTAATTGATTTTTAGTGCATTCTTATGGGGAAATTTGTTTCGGTGTACGAGCATTTTGGTTTACGAGCTCCCTCTTGGAACGAATTAAACTCGTAAACCGAGGTATTACTGTATCTATTTAACTCTCTTTTATTCTCTGCTTGAATTTTGGTCTCAAACTGAAATGACTGTTTTGAATTATGTTCTGTTTCCAGGTGAAATTTGTTGCTTTCTTAATGATAATGCTAATAAAAACAAATGCGTTTTGTCAATGTTGTGCTACTTTCTGATTCAGATGACTCTTTTGTCTTCTGTTCTCAAATGCATAACAGTGTTCCTTGTGTAATTTCTTTCTTATTCTCCCCCCCCCACCCCCTCTGGGTTTATTTCACTACTCAAACAGCTAAGAGCACTTTTAAGACAGTGAGCAGCCCTTCATTAACAGAATTTGAATTAACGCGTAAGTATTTTTTGATATTATTTTAATTGCTGAGTTGTTTCAATAGTTGTAATCTTTGAAGTGTTAACAGAGTCACATTCAAGCCCAAAGGCTTTCAAACTCCCTGTTCTATCCTCTGATCTCCACTACCTCTATAACAAACACTTCCCCTAGTCTTAACGCTTTGTTGTTTAGCCTCTGGTCCTGTCATGATCTGCTGTGAGGAAGGGGAAAAATGTAAATCTATTTTGTTCTCCGCCTCATTTCCACACCCTTCATCTCATATACATGTCCCTCTTCCGTCGCCTAGCTTAAAAATAAATTAAATTATTTCTGATGTTTTTGGGTCTCTTTATCTGCCTTTCTCTAAACTTCAACACTCTTCCTACTTTTTAGCTTCCATCTTATTTTTCTTTTTCTTTAATGGTGTTTTTCAGAGCTCAGCAAGTACAGACGATACGCGATTGTCATGACTGCATTTAATGTTGTTGGTGAAAGCCCTTCAAGTGCTCCTGTAGAGGTTTTTGTGGGAGAAGCAGGTATGTGTTTATGCCTTATTTAGGAGCAATCCTATGACTCAGTTCTAAAACCTGAACCACAAACTTGCAAAAAGTCCATGGTAAACACAAAGTGCTTTTTTGAAATGTAGAAAAGTTTGTGTTTGATTTTAAATCTGACATCTTATCATCTGCCCTATAATTAAACACGATATTTGGTCTGGTCTGAGCACTTAGCACTCAGGTAATATTAACGTGGAGTACATTCACACATTAGTGAGATGAATATTATATGCAATCATTCTTCAAAGTCACACAACCTGTTCCATCCATTTGCGTTTCGATTATGTGGCGCAAATCAATTTAGCCAGTGATGTGCTGTCAGGTGGGGTATGTATATAAGTCCATTACGTCTTCGCTAAACAGAGATCAGATATTTGTATAATATCAGATCTGTGTAAATGTAGACAGAAATTGATATATATATATATATATATATACAAAACCTTTTACAAGTGCTATATATGTCAAACAGAGTAAATATGTCCTTCTTCCAGTCTATAGGCTGTGTTTGTGTGTTAACATGTATCGCAGTGCATGTCAAAGCTAATTTAACTGTAAACTCCTCTATGTAGAGCATTATGAAAGCTCATTACCTAAGCTCATTTAAAAAATGAGCCATGTGCACAAATCAGATTAGTGTGCACATCTGACCTCTCCGAAACATCCAAATGAGAGGGATGGCACATCATTAAATACAATGTCCCTCTGGTATGTCTTTAACGCACAAAGACAACAAGGCCATCTTAATTACACATCTCTCTTTACAGGAGTGTAGAATGAGCTGAAATGAGAATTGGACAGACGTACTGCCCAAAGTCACACAGACTATGACATAAAGCCCAATTAAACAACAGATCTGTGTAATATACGTTGAACATTTAATCATCACATTATACCACTAAGTCAGTTAAACTTCAGTGATATCAATCTCTCCAGTTAGGAAGCATCAGTGATTGTGACTCGCATGCTGTGGTGCAAATATAAGTGACAACAGGTGCACTGGAAAGGCAACTCCTCAAAAGATAATTGTTTTGTAGGAGGTTGACATACACAGTTGTTCTCTCCTTATTTGTCCAGACTTATTTGACTTCAGTTTTGTGTTTTGTTAGGGTCCTTGTTTCTGTCTGTAGCATGAGGCAGTACTTGCAACACAATTGTTTTGCACGTGTAGTCCTGCTCCTCCTGTTGTGTGCTGTTGCAAGGAGGTTTGGTGTCTCCCAGTTCAGTTTCAAGAGCATGGAGGAGATACCGGGAAACAGGCTATATGAGGAGAGCTGAACAGGGACGTTGAAGGGGAACAACCCAGCAGAAGGACTGGTATATGTACCTTTGTGTGAGGTGGAACAGGAGGAGCACTGCCAGAGCCCTACAAAATAATCTCCAGTGGGCTACTCGTGTGCATGTTTCTGACCAAACATGTGTCAGAAACAGACTTCATGAGGGCCCAACATTCTATAGTGGGACTTGTGCTCACAGCTCAGCACCACGCAGCTTGATTGGCATTTGCCAGAGAACACCAGAATTGAAAAGTCTGCCATTGGCTGCCCTGTTCTTCACGGATGAGAGCAGGTTCACACTGAGCACATGTGACAGACGTGAGAGAGTCTGGAGATGCCGTGGGGAACGTTATATTGTGTATTGAAGCATCTGAAGCTGCCATGTAGCGCCCCAGCCTGTCCAAGAGGTCACTGATGACCTGTTGTAGGTCTGGGAGGAGGACACCAGGACCACCATTTTTTCAGGAGCATGCTCAGACGTTGTTGTGAGTGCACATAGGCACTCGGGGACTGTACACACCACTGACTTACATTGCCACACTGTCACACTGAGTCGCTGTGATGAACTTCATGCAAGTTGAATCAGCCTGTAACTTCAGTTTTTTACATAGATTTTTGGTTTGATTTTAAATCTAGCTTAAAATTCTAGTTTACATTGACACAATAATTGTGTTAAAATTATAGAATGTGTGTATATATATATATATATATATATATATACTACATATTGTAGGGGAATTACAGTTAAGACCCGAGGACCAGATATGTTGAATGAAGACCAGGAGTCAGAAGTGCAGTCAAGAAATTTTAGTGAAGTTTAGTTTGCAGTTTCATCAGCAGAAGCTTCAGGTTTCACAAGGAGTTCGTAGGCCGCCTCACTTACAATAACATTGTTACAGCAATTATACTCTAACAGCGGGTACTAACCACGTCAATGATGACGGTTAAATGATTCTGATTGGCTAAGAAAGAAAGAAAGATAAACAAAACTAGTAATTTTCCACACAAGAGCAGACAGTCTGAAGCATATCTTCATTGATCACATGGTTGACGGGTTCGTGACGTGGCTTGTCGAGAACAACAAGTCATTCCGTCCCCTTATGGTGCCATTAATCACCCAACCAATACCGACCATATTAACGCACACAAAGATACACAGCTTCTCCAAGGCTGAACTCGGCTCAGGCTCCAACTATCAACAGAAAGACTTCCCAAAACATTCTGATAACATGTTCTATCTAGTGAGTCGTGCAGACAGTATTCATCCTTACTCTATGGAAAAATACAGAAAAATAAGGGAAGGCTTTAACTAATAAAAATCTCTAACTTGATCATAAATCATTCTTTACAAATCATTCAAATAAGAAAAAGGAAAAGAACATATGAAAATAAGACAAAGAAAAGAATATAGGTACAAATAAAAAAAAGAAAAGAATGTATATCAAAGTCAAAGTCAAAAGTCAGCTTTATTGTCAATTCTGCAATATATACAGCACATACATACAGAGAATTGAAATTCTGTAACTCTCAGACCCAAGGTGCAACCAGGTTACATTAACAGTAACAACAGCAACAAAATATATATATCAACAACACCAAAAATATATATATAAAAATAAATAAATAATAATAGATTAAATAAAGTAAAATAGATTAAGGAAATAAAGAGATAAAGTCGCGATGGAAAAGACAGTGCAAACAATAGTAGGGGGGGGGGGGGGGGGGTCAGGTGCATGGGGCAAAAGAGAGGAAAAGGGGCAGAGACGGGAGGGAGTTCAATGCCCTGACAGCTTGGGGAATGAAGCTGTTCTTCAGTCGGCAGGTCCTTGCCTGGAGACTGCGTAGTCTCCTCCCTGATGGTAGCAGACTGAAGAGGCTCTGGGATGGGTGGGAGGGGTCTCTCGCAATGATGAGGGCTTTGCGGGAGAGGCGGGAGTTATAAATATCCTGGAGGGGTGGGAGAGAGACACCAACGATCTTCTCAGCTGCTCTCACTATGCGCTGAAGTGCTTTTCGGCAGGATGCGTTGCATGCGCCGTACCACACAGTGATGCAGCTGGTCAGAATGCTCTCGATGGTGCCTCTGTAGAAGGTGTGCATGATGGGGGCTGGGACTCCGGCTCTTTTCAGCCTGCGGAGAAAGTAGAGTCGCTGCTGTGCTTTCTTGGTCAGTGCTGTGGTGTTGGTGGTCCAGGAGAGGTCTTCTGTGATATGCACACCCAGAAATTTGGTGCTCCTCACTCTTTCCACGGTCGCACCGTTGATGGTCAGAGGAGGGTGATGGGTGTGCATTCTCCTGAAGTCAACAACAATCTCCTTCGTCTTCTCCACGTTCAGAGAGAGATTGTTGTCGCCGCACCACCTGACCAGGTGGCTCACCTCACTCCTGAAGTTTGTCTCATCGCCGTTGGTGATGAGACCAACTACAGTCGTGTCATCCGCAAACTTGATGAAGAGATTGCTGTCGTGTATGGGTGTGCAGTCATGGGTCAGCAGAGTGAAGAGGAGGGGGCTCAACACACAACCCTGAGGGGCTCCAGTGTTCATAATGATGGTGCTGGAAGTGTTGCTGCCGACCCGTACTGCCTGAGGTCTTCCCGTCAGGAAGTCCAGCAGCCAGTTGCACAGCGAAGTGCTGAGTCCCAGCTGAGACAGTTTTTGGGTGAGCTGTTGAGGGATGATTGTATTGAAAGCTGAACTAAAATCAATGAACAGCATTCTGACATACGTGTCTTTTTTGTCCAGATGTGTGAGTGCTGAATGGACAGCAGTGGCAATGGCGTCATCGGTCGAGCGTTTTGACCGGTATGCAAATTGGTGGGGGTCCAGGGAGGGGGGGAGGACAGATTTAATGTGGTGCATGACTAGCCGCTCAAAGCACTTCATAAGGATGGGGGTAAGTGCGACTGGGCGGTAGTCATTGAAGCAGGATGGAGATGATTTTTTAGGGACAGGAATGATGGTGGTCGCTTTGAAGCAGGTGGGGACAACAGCTTGACTCAGCGAGATGTTAAAGATGTCTGTGAAGACATCAGCGAGTTCCTCTGCACAGTCTCTCAATACACGTCCAGGAATGTTGTCAGGACCCGGAGCTTTGCGTGCGTTGACCCTGCTGAGGGATTTACTCACGCTGTCCCTGGGCAGTGTCAACATCTGGTCATCGGTAGGAGGTGGTGACTTCTGTGCAGTGGTGCTGTTGTGTGCCTCAAAGCGAGCGAAGAAGGTGTTCAGCTCATTCAGTAGGGGGGTGGTGCTGTCACACGTCCGTGCTGGGGGTTTGTAGTCCGTGAGGGTCTGAATCCCCTGCCACAGACTCCTTGAGTCTCTGCTGTCGCTGAAACAGTGGGCTATCCTCCTGGAGTACTGTCTCTTAGCCTTTCTGATGCCGCGTGACAGGTTGGCCCTTGCTGTCCTCAGGCCCACCTCATCTCCAGCTCTGAAGGCAGCGTTACGCGTCTTCAGAAGACTGTAGACATTCCCTGTCAGCCACGGTTTTTGGTTGGGCCAGATGGTGATGGTCTTTGTGACTGTTACATCCTCAATGCAGTTGTTGATGTAAGAAGTAACAGTCTCAGAGTACTCCTGGAGGTCTACGGTGTTGTGGTAGGTTGCAGCCTGTTTGAACATGTCCCAGTCCGTGGTGTTGAAGCAGTCTTGAAGAGCCTCTGATGACCCATCAGGCCAGACTTGAATCTGCTTCTGGACTGGTTTGGTGACTTTCACGAGTGGTCTGTATGCTGGCAATAACAATACAGTGATGTGATCTGAAGCACCAAGGTGGGGGAGGGGAAGGGCTTTGTAAGCTCCTCTCTGAGTAGTGTACACTAAGTCCAGAGTATTATTTCCACGTGTCGGGAAGTCAATATGCTGATGAATTTTTGGAAACACACTCTTAAAGTCAGCATGATTGAAATCCCCAGCCAAGATGAGAAAAGCATCTGGGTGGGCTGTCTGCTGATCACTGATGTGTTTATAAAGAGTATTAAGTGCCTCACTCCTGTTGTTGTTGTTGGAGCTGGGGGGGATATATACAGCAACTAGTATAATAGCTGTATATTCCCGCGGTAGATAAAAAGGCCGACACTTAATAATCATTAACTCCACCAGGGGTGAGCAGTGTTTGCAGACTACAACAGCATCGCGGCACCACGCATCATTGGTGTAAACACAGAGTCCGCCGCCGCGGGTCTTACCTCCCTCGACGAGCACTCTGTCCGCGCGATGGCATGTGAGCCGATCGAGCTGAATGGCGGAGTCCGGAACGCTATTGTTGAGCCATGTTTCCGTAAACACAAAAACACAACAGTCTCTTACAGACTTCTGAGTAGAGAAAAGAAGTTGAAGATCGTCCAGTTTATTATCCAACGAGCGTACGTTAGCCAGGATGATGGTGGGGATAGCAGGTTTGTGTGGGTTAGCCGTTAATCTAACCCGGATACCTCCGCGCTTCCCCCTCTTCTGTTTCCTCTCGCACCGTTTGTGGCGCGTCCACTGTGGGGGAGGTGCAGTAGTGGGGGACGGTGATGGAATAGGCCTCCGGAGAAGACCATGGTCCCGCAGTTCTTGTACGAGCGCCGAGCTTGGATTGGAAACTGAAGTCTTTCCAACCTCGAGCAGAAACTCACGTCTGTAGCTGTGTTTGCAGACGAGTGGATGCGACAAGGACGTACAAAAACACTGTGATTTACACGACAAAAAACATGAAAACATATATATATATTATATATGTGCATATATATTTATATATGCGTCAATGGATTTCCTAATCGTTCCCATTAATATATATGTAATGTATTCCTCAAGCAATTAGTCCAGTCTTCAGTGTCACATGATCCTTCAGAAATCATTCTAATATACTATATTTACATTTAATTTTTATATCAATGTTCAAAACTGTTGCCCTGCTTAATATTTTTCTGGAAACTGTAACAGCTGGCCTTTTCACAGAGACATTACATTTGACACATTTTAGTGTGTCAATAAATCACTAAACTTTCCTTTCAGTTTAGTCACTGTCCATTATGCCACAGAGAACTGTATATGAGACAGATAATCTATGAAGTAAATGGTTTTCCCACTGTGGTAGTCTAGACACATGTACGTTTGATTTGTTTGGTACTCAATTTAAAATCATAATTTTGTGTGTTCACAGCTCCTTCAGTGTCTCCTCAGAATATTCAGGTGAAATCGGTTTCCTCCAGTCAGCTGGACGTAGAGTGGCAACCTCCACCCGTTGAGACACAAAATGGAAATATTCAGGGATACAAGGTGACGATAACTTTGTTTCCCCACATGCATGCACAAATTATTATCCATATGATTCATAATTGTTTAAAAAAAGGCAGATGACAAGATCAAAGATGTTTGTCTAGAGTATGTTTACATAGAATAAACATGAATAATTGCTGCGGATATTCACAAGAATCCATCCTGTGAACGACCTATAAGACTATAAGTATTGATAAGTATATTGGTTATTATATAATATTTTATGTTTTAATTGTCAAATGCATATTTTCACCCCTAGAAATTACCTATAATTCCCATGCACACATTATGTGGTTTCCACATTTTACACTATGTGCCAAAAGCTTCAGTGCATGAATACGTAATGCACAATTGTTTAGTCAGTTGTGAGCCCTGAATTTTTATGAAAAGTATTTCCAAAATCAGTCAGGCAGTCCATCTGTTTACCGGCATAAATAAACTGTCGTTCATCTGCAGTCTGTCTTCTCTTATCTCACTGTCATCTGTTGATTTCACCGCATTAGCTTCCACCGTTGTTTTCCTATTTACACCATCTGTACATCTGTCTCTCACAGACATTTGAACAGGAATTGGTTATGAATCCTTCTGTTCCGTCCACAAACACACAAAGTATCAATTCACATTTCATATTTCAGTTTTGGTTTGGTGTGTGTTTGTTTATTTACAGAATTAGTTCACCTAAAAAGTGAAAAATTTTCTTGCCTTCTGGTTATTCAAAATCCATATGACTTTCTTTTTTTACCTTGGAACACAAAATGAGACATTCTTAAAAATGTACTTAGTTGCTCTGTGAATGATTAAGGGATGTTTAGCATATGTTCTAAAAATGTCATAAATAAAAGATTATACGCTTTAGTTTAAAAAAAGTTTTTTTTTAAGGTTCACTATGTAACTTTTGGACTCTAGCAGTTAAAAAAAAAAAAAAAAATTGCATGCATTTTGCGGAAGAACATAGTTTTGGTTGTGCTTCGGTTATGTGTGAATATGACTCTCTTATGACTCTACAATGAACTCTGTTAGAGAGCTGTGTAACAGTTCAATAAAATGTGTTACCTGCTGAACAATAAAAACTGTATCCAAATACAACTTTTCAAATCCCTCAGTTCTTGCCACATCCGAAAAGCCAATCCAATGTTGATTCTTGTTTTATTACAATAACAGAATGTAATCACTGCTGAATGATTACATTATCAGTTTTGATTGATTACATTATCAGTTTTGATTAATTACATTATCAGTTCATCTGAATGATTTCTGAAGGATCATGTGACACTGAAGACTGAAGTAAATTATGCTTATGATGAAGTAATGATAAAATAGAAAAGTTATTTTAAATGTGATATTTCACAATATTACTGTTTGCATAAGATTTTTATGAGGAATTCATAAATCTCAGTCTCCATTAATTGTTAATGCATGGAAAGGAGCGACAGTCTTCAAAATATACGGTTTTAAAGTTTGGACATTTTTGGGTGAATATTCCTTTAAGTGTCATTCACTGTGTCATTCACTTCTTCCCGCAGATCCATTACTGGGAAAAGGACAGGCAGAATGAGACAGAGAAGGAACTAGTCTTGTTTGTTCCAGATACATCCGTGCACCTGAAGAACCTGACATCCTATACCACTTACCATGTGCAACTGTCTGCGTTTAACACGGCAGGGGACGGGCCGCTCAGTGCCGCCCGTAAGGGACGCACCCTGCAGGCTGGTGAGTCCTGCTGAGATCCTTTTACGCTCATCCGGATGCATGTGCGCCGGCCAACCAACCGAGACATCCAAAACATTGTCATTCCTCTGGTATTAATGATTCCGTGAAGAGTAAATGTAACAGTTGTTTCTATTTCTCTTCTAACCCTATTTAAGAGTCTTAAGCGAAATTTGACAAATAGAAAAAAAAATTATTGAACCTTTGATTAACATTTTCTGTGACAGATTAAAAGTATGCAGGCAATTATAGTAAAGTTCTGGCCTCATGATCTAACGACTCTTGATGGGATTGATTTTAGCAACTATTTTAGCAAAAAAACAAAAGTTTACTGCAATGTACTTACAGAAATTGCAAGAAATTGTGCTTTAAATGCAGAAATGTACAGCTCATATTTTTTCCCAAAATCACTTAAAGTGAGGAGGCTTTCTGAGTGCTTGTATATACACAGCGATACGAACTGTAATGATCGTGCTCATCCTTTTGAAGTGCATGCAAAGTGGATTTGACGTCATGACTCTTCATGAACACGAACCAGACTCTTCCAGGCCTCAGCTATAACTACAGAGTTTGAGGCAGGTCAAAGTAGACGTTGTTTGAGGTCAGCCGAACAGTTTCAGGTTGTGAGACTGGAATTGTCAGTTCAGAATTAATGCTTTCTTTTAGGAGACAATTTAATTTAGAGACTTAATTTAGTTTGTCATGCACTTGGATCTTTAGAACTTTGCAGATCTTTTACATTCCCAAACAGCTACATTAAATTTGCATGCATTTGAAAATGCATAATAGAGGACTTAAAATTAGTAATAAATCTTACTCTAACATTAAATCTCTCTTTTAGTGGTGGAAGAACTTTTCTAGAAAATTAAATTTTGATTATTTGTACAGATGTAATTCATGTTCATTTTTCATTAAAATTGTGAAGCTGGTCCTTTATTTTTTTAGTGTAATATTAAAAAAGAATCCAAATGTTTTAAATAGTCTTTTATTTTTAATATAAAAAAGACAACTAAAAGTGTATTCAGTATGAATTTTGATTCCACCATATTTATTTTTGTTGTTTAAACAATACTGTTCGAAAAGGTTGGTGAGATTTTCTTTTTTATGGTTTTGAAAGAAATTATAATATTACAAAATATTATTACAATTTAAAATGTCTGTGTTCTATTTTAATATATTTTAAAATGTCATTTGAAGTGATGATGTAACACAATTCGTTGTTCAGGGAAGAAGGAGACAGGAACCGGCGAACGTTCAACACTTTAATTAGGCGAATGTTCAACACTTTAATTACAAATAAATAAACAACAAAATGAAAGTAAGACAGAACATAACTAAAATGTCCAGGCCTGGTCCTCTCTCATCCGTCACTGGCGTCGCTCCTCCTTTTATACGCCCTGCTCGCAGTCTTCAGTGTCACATGATCCTTCAGAAATCATTCCAATATGCTAACTGACCCCAAACGTTTGAACAGCAGTGTATTATGGTTATTTGTATGTTGTTTTTATGAAAATTAGAGGTGTATACAAGAATGTTTTTGAGATGTGGCTTTACTAATATCTCTTTGTCTCTCAAGCTCCTGGAGCACCCAGTCATGTGATGTTTTCAGAGGTGACGGGAAGCTCCGTGAACGTGTCATGGGGGGTGCCTCTGCTGCCCAATGGTGTTGTGGAAGGCTACAGAGTGGTCTATGAGCCCACCGCACCAGTTCATGGTGAGCAGGATGGAGAGATCATCATTAATCATTATTCAAATTGTAATAAAATGCTCTTGAATTAATTTTTTTTAGTTTTGAGTACTGATACATATTATACAATATTCATTATGAGCTTTCATTTGACAGGTGTCAGTAAGACGGTTACAGTGGAGATCAAGGGGAACTGGCAGCGATGGCTAAAGGTTCGTGACCTGATGAGGGGTGTGACGTATCGCTTCAAGGTTCAGGCCAGAACCATTGGTTACGGACCGGAACTGGAAGCCAATATCACTGCAGGACCAGTGGAAGGTATGAGTAAATGGGAATAATATATCATAATAAATAAAGAAACATCCCTTGCAGTTACAGACACAAGAGCCGGAGGCTTATTTTGGATTTAATTAATTGTTGAATATGAAATGACTGCATTTAACTAGTGCTTTTCTAAAAAATAAAAAGGGGGAAAAAACACTTCTAAACCCTGGGACCCGCTAGACTAGAGAGATGGCATTTCATTATTTTAATTTTAAAAATGAGTTGGAGATGGAAATTAAAATAAGGGTGTGTGAACTTCATGGTTTGATTAGTGCACTGTAATGGGAATGTGATTTTACATAGCCTTTGAGCAGTTGAACATTCTCAAGACACAGCGCCTTCATTGTGGTGGGATGTTGGTCCTCACATAGACAGCTTTCAGTTTAGAATGTTCTTTTGATGAGTTCAGTTGATTCGTGTAGCGGTGAACTCTGATTGGTCAGTATGGAGTATGGTGGAGTATGAGCTCTTGTGTCATTAGCCAGAATTTTAAGCAAAAAATATTTTTCTTGCATGCATCCCATGTTAGTGAATGATTAAATGATTATTAACATGGTACTTCAAGATGCTCCAGTGTGTTCACATTGTGATATCTTGAAGTACCATGTTAATACTTTGCTATATGATTCAAAATATAGATTTAATTGTAAAACCTAAAGATAAAAATGTAAGATAACTTATACATTTACAAATGAACATAATATACTTGTATGAAAAATAAATAGATAATTATACAAATCAAATCTTTGACAAATACATATTCATATATATTGTATGTATATATACAAATCTCACCAACCTTTTGAACAATTTTTTATGTATATACTGTATATTGTGATTTTATATATTTATATATTTCTCATATGTATGTGTATATATATATATATATATATATATATATATATATATATGTGTGTGTGTGTGTGTGTATGTGTTTGTCTATATATATTGTTATTTCATGTATTTATGTATCTGAAATAACAATATATATTGACAAACATATAATATATATATATATATATATGTGTGTGTGTGTGTATTTGACAAATATAATACAAACATTTTATATATATATAAATATAGAAAAATTTTGTGTAAAGATTTTTTGGTCACTACCTAATTCTCATTCTACCGTTTAGCTTATTTCATAGTGTTGATGATTAATTATTCTAAACTATCCTTCTTAATAATAGCAAGTACTAGGTATTTTACCATAGTACATGTCTATAGAATTGGGAATACCATAATAGCTTTTTCTTGGCGATGTTACTATTTTGGTTGGTGGTTGGTTATTGCAAACACGCACAAACACACACATACAATGGGAACAAGTAAATTGAATCGTGACATTTAGGATCAGCTAGTTTATATAAAAAGGTGCAAGGATTTGTGGGAAAGGAAGTGTGATAACACTATACTGAATGTGTTGTCAGGTCACAGTCACCAATAAAGAGCATGTTTTAAAGATCCCTGTGTATCTCTACGACTTCAGTGTGACCTTTATGCAATCTAAACCACTTTAATATGACAGGGCTGCCTGTTTTACAGTCCTTACTTCCAAGCGGTCGAGAATATTTTAAGAATTATTCAGTTATAAAAAGAATCCATCATTTTCTTTCCGTGAGCCTAATGCTTGAAGCTTGTATTCAGTCTGAACTGTTATGATTGATAAAAATGACCAGATCTATTAGGATCTTTGTGTGCTTTTATTGATCGTTCGGAAGGGAATAACATGCTTTATATTTTATAGGCTCCCCTGGCTCGCCCTTGCAGACCTCAGTCACAAAATCTGCATCAGCTTTGACGCTTCATTGGTCAGAGGGTGTAGAAGGGGCGGGACCAGTCACAGGATATGTCATTGAGGCTCGTCCATCAGGTCAGCAGCAATTCCTTGCCCATCTGCTTACTTCAGATGACTTTTCATTATCAGTTCTTCATCTGCTTTACTCATGCAATGCCAGGATTATTCTCAATTAACCTTCCTCCTCTCACTTCCACCTCTTCCATCTTTCTTCTCCACTGTGGCAACCAATTACTCTCCCTCCTGCTCCTGCCTTTACATTTTCAGATGAGGGATCATGGGATACATTTGTAAAGCATCTCCCACCTGGAAGCTTCTCGTACACCATCAGTCTGGACCGCCTACGTTCAGGTGTGGCCTATGAATTCCGTGTCATCGCTGTCAATCGCTTTGGCTACGGCGACCCCAGTCCTCCTTCTACCGCTATGTCTGGTAATCTTCCTCACAACTTGTATTACATAACTACGGTATATTGAACACCTTTGAACGGAGTGCATATCTGTCCCACAGCTTTGTTTACATCCAATTAGATATGGCATTTGCCCTAACTAATATACATTACATACTATACCAAATCATTTAAAAAAATAATTTTACTGTTTTAGTGGACTATTTCAGTGTAAAGTGTCTGAGGAGTCTATTTTAGTGAGAATGTTTGAATTGTAGAGGCCTGGAAACTCACTTTGTGTACTCTGCTTCCATCTAGTGGAACATTCTGCTGAACATTCACTCATTCATATGTAAAGGAACAAGTCTGAAAAGTACAGTCAAAACTGTAATATTATGGAATAGACTGATTTGATATTAAATTTTAACTTTTTTCTTGTTTAATACACTATAAAATGCAATTCATTCCTATGAGGATAAATTTTCAGCATCATTACTCCAGTCTTGAGAAACCATTGTAATATGATGATTTGCTTATTATCAGTGTTGAAAAGACTGTGTTATGTTATGTTATCAGTGTTATGTTACATTTTACATTTTGATCCATTTTATTTTTGAATTATTTGATGAATAGAAAGATCAGAACACCATTTATTTTTAAATAATAATAAAAAATAATAATTTAAGATATTATAAATGTCTTTTTGATCAATTTAATGCATCGCTGCTGAAGAATTTTTTTAGGTTGCGTACCAGTAAAGAAACCATTTATTCATTTTGACTGCTGCAAAAAACACTTTGCATTTGCCAAAGAACATAAGGACTGTAGTGAGGAAGATTGGAACTGTGTTCTTCTGTCCGACAAGTTAAACTTTATGCATTAGATGGTGTCAGGTATGTTCATAGGCGACAAAATAGTACGATTGTATAGCATTGTGTTGATTGTAAAATGATTATATTGTAGTCATTGACTGTTTTATTTCCTGTGAGCCTCTGCCTTTTTTGCATAAGCCCATATTTATTATGCTGGAGTTTGCCTCTCTTGACATTTTTATATACTCCTTCCCAATTTAACATACTTCTAATATTTTGATGGAACAATAGAGCCTGAAGAGTTATTAAAAGCAAATATTGTTCAAATATTCCCTCTGGCCAGTACTGTTTGTATATGTACTGTATATATTTGTGTGAGTGTGTGTGTGTGAATATGATGTCAACAATAAATAAACAATAATACAGTATTATTCTATGTTGTTGTAGCTCTGTCTGAAACCCCTTTCTATGAGGAGTGGTGGTTCCTAATCGTCATGGCGTTGATCAGTCTCATTCTCATTCTGATGGTTGTGTTTGGTTTGCTCCTGCTCGGACAGAACAAGAAGTACAGGAGCTGTGGAACAGGTGGGACTTTTCAAAATAACACCATTGTTATGATTGTTATAAACAAAATATGAATAATTGACAATATTCTTGTATTTCACTTGTACACATACAATATTTGTATTCTATCTTCATTTACTCAATTTCGTTCAAACTCCTGTTCCCACAGGAAAGCACATCACTACGGTAGAAGAATCTGTAACCCTTGACAATGGCGGATTCACTGCCCTAGAGCTGAATAGCAGACATTTGAATGTGAAGAGCTCTTTCTTAAAAAAGAATGGAACAAGGTAAGGTTTCATCTGAACTGCTGCTTATAATATGGCAGATTACTAAAGATTATAAAGACTACTATTGCAGTATTTAAGGGGAAACTGAAACTCACTAAAAATCACTTTCGCACCAGTTGCTGTAAAGTAATTTAAAAAAAACGTATTCATATATATTAGTTATATATTAAATGTAGTATTTCCCTTTCAAAAGCTTCTCTCAATGCTGTGTTGAGCGCTATGGGAAAGCTTGACCCATCTTTGCTTGACCAGCTGTGAAGTATGTCTACAGTACATCAATGAAATTGACATTGAACTTGGTAGCCTCAGACGGTGACGTCATTGGAATGCATGCTTGTCAGAGGCTATAATTAGCTGTGCCACAGGTTCATCCTCTGGTCCCTTTGTCTTCAGAGCATACTGTGTGTGTGTGTGTGTGTGTGTGTGTGTGTGTGTGTGTGTGTGTGTGTGACAAGCTTTCTCTTTCTGTCTCTCTGCAAGGAGTTCGTTTTGCTACGCAGAGTGCCGAAAACCCTCTCAGCGAAAAGGAAAAGAAAAATAGAACAACATGCAAAGCAAACGCGTGTGTTTCTGTGTTCCTCGGCCCATGCCTGTTTCGTTAGTTTCATTTTTTTGTTTTGTCTGTTTGAGGCAAGAGCACGCTGCCTTCTCGTTGGAGGAGAAAAGGTGAGAGTGAGCATTGGGAGATTTTTCCAGTTAAAGTGCTTTGCACTCGTCACGCTTACTTCTGAGGGCCAGAGCCCACTCTACCATCATGGGGCTCTCACGAGCAAGAGACCCCCAAACGCTCCAAATTAGAGGACAGGGTACTGTCTGGTTGCTAGTAGGAGGATCTCCAACATCGTTCCCTCCCCTTCTTTGATGACCTCCATGACAAATGAACACATCCATGTGGGAAACCCTACAGTTTTCGACTATCATGGGTGCGATGACATGAGGATACAGGTCAAAGAGACACTTGCAGGCTTGCCACACCTTTATTGACGGGAGACCACTCAGGAAGCATCCTCTACTCACAAACTTCATCCGTGGGGCCAGGCGATTGAGAACTTCCGTTAGAACCAAGATTCCTTAATGGGAATTAGCAAAAGTTTTTGAGGGGCTGGTTGAGACCCCCTTTCAACCTTTAGAGTCGGCATTCTCTACAATAAAAAAAAATGTATTTTCTTATGGCTATCATCTCACTAGACAAAAGAGTTGGAAATTTGCAGGCTCCATCTAACTTGCCATCTTGCTTAGACTTTGCCCCTGGAATGGTGAAAGCAATTTTCGATCTTAATCCTGATTACCTGCCTAAGGTTCCTTTCTCAATTGTTCATCCGGTCACTCTTGAAGCCTTCTGCCCTCCGACGTTCACAATGCCAGATCAGGAGAAACTTCTCAGACTCTGTCCAGTTTGTGATCTTCAAGCCTATTTGAAATGCCACTAGGCAGTGGCGTACGTTAGAGGAACTATTCATTTGTCGTGTGGGCCAAACAGGGGGTTAGCCGGCCACCTCGAAATAAAACCATTTCACATTGGGTGAGAGATGCTTTGCTTTTGCCTATGAGGCTGCGGTTAAGCTTCACCCTTAGGCGTTAGGGCTCACCAAGGGGGTTTGGTTTCTACCAATCGTTGGGGGGAGTACTCCTTGTGAGCTCACATGGCTAGGCTTACATATCCTCGAGTTAACATCACAAGCTCATGTCTGAGACCTTATGGGTGTAAGCACACACCACACAACCGTGAGGGACCCACTGCAGCATTGTAGGTATTCTCCATAGCATTCAGTGCAGCATTGAGAGAAGCTTTTGAAAGGGAATGTCTCGGGTTCCTTGACTGTAACCCTTCAAACAAAGTGATACCTGAGTTATCACTTTGTCTGAATACATGCACTTGTGGCACATCTAATTATAGCCTCTGACAAGCTCACATTCCAATGACATCAGTGTCTCAGGCTCAATTTCAATGACGTGTTATACACATACTTCACAGCAAGTCTTGCAAAGTTGTCTTACCCATAGCACTCAGTTTGTTTATTGTTAAAGAGCCCAGATTAGGCTTAGAGGTGTCTTGATTTTGAGTTTGGCGTCAGCTAGAATAGTTATTTTTCACATATTTCACCTCTCTTCCCAGTCTGTCAATATTGCTCTGTTTAGTCCATCCCTTCAGTGCTCTGATTGGTCGGCTGGACCAGTGTGTTATGATTGGTGAACTGCTTTGAACGTGTTTTGGAAGTGTCACGCCCCATTTCAGTGTTTCAACACATTACTAACACATCTCAACCAGGACCTTTTTTTGCATATAGCTTCAGCAGAAATTATTAATATAATAAATATTCTGACGTGTTCGTTCCAAAACAAAACTCAAGTAAACAAATTAATAATTAAAACAATTAAACAAAACTCAAGACTACAATTGAGGTGTTTCAGGGAGTTCAGAAACCATGCGTACTGATAGAGAGAATAAATCCCTTTGGAGTGAACTTTGTATCAATATTACAAAATAAAGATATGTTTAACTGTGGTGTTTGGTCCACAGGTCTCCTCCACGGCCCAGTCCAGGTGGGCTGCACTATTCTGATGAAGACATCTGCAACAACTACAATGGGGCTGTTTTAACCGAGAGCACCACCCTCACAGAGAAACCCACTGAGCTGTCTGAGTCAGAGGTAATCTCATCGTACCAAAAACACTTCAACTGCCATGGGAGTTTTAGAGGCATAAATATAATTACATCTTGCGATCAATTAAATGCGTTCCTTTGATGTAAATGTACTTGTTCTAAAAAGGAACTTAATGAACTTCAAAAATGTTAAACCTAATGGAATGAATTAAATTAATAAATAAAATAAAACATTTAATAATCTTTATTTATTTAAAATGATGTACAAAAACTGCAGTCCTGTCTATGGCTGTTTTGTTCTGCACTATTAGTCAAAAGTTTGGACAAAGGACAGGGAAGAAAGAAGGACAACAGACAAAGGATATTTTTTAGACAAAAATAAATGCTGTTTACAAATTAATTTCTTACAAAAGGTCAAATAATGTAATAATACTTGTATATTATTTAAAAAAATATATATTTATACATGATATACAATAATGAATTGAAATTCCAAAATGAATATAGAAAAAAGAATAATAATGGGTAATAAATATTATGCAAACTGAGTTTTATGGAGTCCAGGAAAAAAATACTAGATATTGTGGCCATTAATTAATTTGTTCCCGCAAATTATTTACTCATTCGCTAATTGATCATGGCCAAGTGAACAAATGAATACATCATAACAGCTATTCACCTAAAACGAGGCAATGAGTTAATGGCCACATACAATATATGACAATATCATGATATATGATACAATACATATATGACAACATTCTACATTAACTACTATTAACTCTGAATTAAAAAATACAGGTATCAACAACTTCATTTATTACAGTGTGTAACAGATCTGAACTAAAAAACGAGTTTCTTAAACTGTTAACGTTGCGTCATGCTTCATCCAGAAGGTGTCATCATATATCAAATACTACCATTGTGTCATCTGTCCAAACAGAAACTTGCTTTGTGCACCTTTAAACACTCAGGCAACAATTACATCCATGCTGTAACTTTACTGTCTGATCTTTTTCTCTCTGATATGGACCCGTCCCTTCACCCTTCATGTAAAGGTGAGCGACAGCGACTACGAAGATGAGCAGCCCAAGCACTCATTTGTAAATCACTACATGAGCGACCCCACCTATTACAACTCGTGGAAGCGGCAGCCCAAAACCGTGAAGACCGGAGGAGGGTATGAGGAATGTGCCATGACGGATGCCGAGGGGGGGTATTATCAGACTGTGGTGACCCAGCACAGCGTAGGGGGCGTCTACACCCCCACAGGGCAGCCCGCACCAGGAACACGCACTCCAGTTACCGGCTTCTCCTCATTTGTCTAATGAACCGATGACTTGAATCAAGCTGAGGAGCTGATGACAGGACGTAGAACCCTTAAACGGGACAAATCAAACTGTCGGATTAATGACAAAGAATGATTTTTCACGAAAACGAACAAGTCCCTCATTTCCCCCCAAAGCGTGTATTTTAGGCCTTCTTCCTTCAAGGAAGGGAGGGGGGTATTGAAGTATCCTATTGTTAATGTGTTAATGGTTTTTGGGTGGATTTTGGCAGATTAACCACGACCCAGAAGAAGCGGAGACTTTGCACTGTGAGACTCTTTAGCAAGAGGTGGTATTAATTTTAAAGACTCAAAGACCCTCGAAGATGGATGAAGGAAATTCCTTTGTCACGAATTCCCGTTCCATAGCAACCTTCCGGGATTAGTCGTAATGTGCGGGCAAACACACGCTTGAGTGATTCATTGAATCTCGCTCGGATCTGCAAAACTCTAAGTGAAGTTGAACGTCACCGGAAAACTTGTACAGTGAGTGGTAGACTTTTGTGTGTGGTTTATTTTCGCGTCAGGAACGGGCGGCTTCGTTCTGGACAAAAAGGAGCACTGAAAATACTGCCTTTGCACACGTATTGCTCCCTCTTAAACCAAAAGCGTGAGGCTTTAAGCGGGAAAAGAAAGAAAATGTGTGCTCACAATGGATTGTTTTCTTAGGTTAGCAATACTGTATGTAAAATATGGTGTATGTGTGTATATTTTTAGGATCAATTTTGTACAAAAAGGAAACGTTTTTACTGTAGAGTAGATTTGTGCCAAGTTGATGTAGTTCTTTAGTGATACCCACAGCGGATCATTTCAGCAAGTCACAATCCACACTGTTTGTTTGACTGGCTTGCAGTGTATGTACAATCCAGTCACCCAGAGAGATGAGAAGAAATGTGTGACTTTGTCCCTCTACTCCAAATATACATATTTCTCATTTCATTTCATGTTGAACAAATATTTATTTCAGTATGAAAGAGCATTAGTGCTAAATGAAATACAGTACATGTGATGGTAAGACGGGTGTTGTTGGTTGGCGTACATCAATGGTTAAAGGTCAAGGCTGGTAACCAAAAGGTCCTGCTAAGACCATACTTTTGAATTACTAAGTACAGGTTAAAAAAAAGTCAAAATAGAGATAACCAGTCATGATATAAAAATCTTGAGATTAAAAAAAGAGAGAAGTCAATATGAGCAAATGTTAAAATGCATTTTGTAGTGTATTTTTATCTATGGAGCTTGAATATAATAACAAGTTTCCCACTTTCTAATTCAAGGTGGCATTCATGTGAAACTTGTACGTAAGTATGATCATTCTTACATGACTATGAGCATATGGCCTGAAGTGTACTCTACACAAGTTCATAAACGTGTTTCCAGTTACGCGCTATCGATTTCCCACGTTGTGTTCAGAGCATAGTTTTGTAAAGTATCACTGTACTTGAGCGGGTACTACATTTGAATTTGAATTTACTTAATTTGTGACTGTATAAAGTATATGGGTAAAATTAATGAAATTCAGACGTACTACATCCACATCCACAAATACAATGGCTGCATCCAAGATCGCATATTTCCCGATTATATAGTAGGTGAAAAACAGTATGTAGCAAAAATGTTGTCCAAATTCACAGTACTCATTAAAGATCAGACAAAAAGTACCCAGATGCCCTATTACTGTACTTCCGGTGAGATTCTGAAGTTCCAAAGGATTTGTGACGTAGTTGACTTATGTACTGCATGATAATGAAAACATGGTGAATGTACTACATACAGATTGCATTCATACTACACACATTCATACTACTTATTTTGACCTTGGTTAACTCGCCAACCCTATTATGTCAACGTTTTTGAAGTGGAACCGCCAAACTCCCTATTTGTCTTAGCATTTTCTTATCGGTTATGTCAATTCTTTTATGTCGCCGAACCCTAATATCTCGAGCACAAAACAGGGACACATGCGCTGAGTTTGTGTTGCATGTGAATCGCGGTCCATATGGTCGCTCTGTCAGTGACGCTTCACTCACAGCGCCGCGCAGCCGCAGAAGAACTAGCAGAAGTGGCGGAAAAATCAAGCCTTGCAGACAGTGTTGCCAACTTAGCGCATTTGTCGCTATATTTAGCGAGTATTGAGACCACTCTATCGACACATTTTCAAAAAAGTGACTAGCGACAAATCTAACAACTTTATCTGGAGTTATTGGAGACTTTTGGAGACTCTCTGAAGTGAAAGCACATGTCGTTCTTACTCTTCTCAATGAGCAGCGAGTACAGCCGTGGGCCCCACCCCATCCCAAAGCACTCACAGGCGGTAAAATTCGCACTCAGCCTCATCCACATAAAGCACACAGAAGCGATTTGAAGGCACACCGCCTTACCGACCAATGAGTATGTGGCTTAGATAAACACACAGACCCACACACACACACACACCCCTGCTTCTGTTCTGATGTGCTTCTGCTCTGCGCCACTGTGGATTGAAGAACCCGGTTATTAAAAGACGGGGCGAAGCTGAATTTGTTGAGAAAGCAGATTAGGCAGGCAGAACACAAGAAAGTATGCAATGTTGTTATCTCGATCATCTGTTATCTCGATGCTTTTTTGCAACTCCTGAGGCCGTTGAGGTAACTTGATTCCACTGTATGTAGCAGTTTCCCAACCCTGTTCCTGGAGGCACACCAACAGTACACATTTCGGATATGTCCCCTATCTGCCCCATATATTTAGTTGGAAAACCTCTCCGGTTACTATCGTAACCTTGGTTCCCTGAGAGGCGGGAACGAGACGTTGCAAAAATGCATTTGGGAACTCCTCCCCTTCACGTAATTTCAAATGCATTTTTGCAATGTCTCGTTCCCGCTCTCGAAAGGGAACCTGTAGTGTTGGTGGGCCTCCAGGAACAGGGTTGGGAAACACTGCTATATAGAATGTACTTTTTAGCGGCCGTGAAGTAATTACTTATTCAAAATTTAAACGATTTTGGATGCAGCCATCATCAAAGAAGAGATATTACTGTAAGAGGGAGGGGAAGTTATTTTGATCAAGATTATGAGGGCTCATCAATAAAAAAATGTGCTCGGATAAATCATTTAGCAAAATTCCATAAAAAAGTAGAATTGTCCATTTTTATTTCATGGTGACTTTAAGGGAATACAGCTGCCGCCTTCATAACTGCATAAACATCTGCGGGCTTCTGTAGAGTATGGTTTGGTGCATGAAGAGTCTATTCTATGATTTTAGAATTTCTAGGAATATTCTATGCATTGTCATTTAAAACAGAGAATAAGACAAAGACAGACTTCTTGCTGTGTTGAACATCCAGATGGGAAATACCTAACGTTACGTCCAAAGACAGAAAGAGCTATGCAAGGTGTTATTGATCGGAATGAATCAGAGAGAATATGCACTTCAAAGCAGGTTGTTAACCCTTTGAATTGCTTTGTGAAGTTATTACTTGAATGTTATGCCTCCTTCAGCTGTATTACCCACAGTGCATTATGTTCGCACCTGAAGGCATCATAATGCATTAAACTGGATTACTCCAAATTAAAGTGAGTAATTTTGTCTCAAAGTAGTCCAAATCTGAAGCATGTACATTATGACTTACACACCCAAAGGTAAAGAAAAAACTATGGTACCCTTTAAAATCAGTTGTTATTATTAGAGTAATACGTCATCATCATTTCTGGATCTTTTACATTTTCTTTGAAACACTGGAAAGTACCACTCACATTCAATTAAAAATCCAATAAAAAACTGTAGGCCACATTAAACTCTTCAAATGTGACTCTTATTTTAAACAAATGACATGAGTAATATTGTGTTCGTATTTTTCAAAAAGAGTTTGTACTGTGTGCAGACAGCAGAAGTGTGATCTCCTGTACTCTTGACACACTCACTGATACGCAGTGGCCCCAAACGTATTTGGACACTTACGGTAATAATGTGTGAATGTTTTGCATTAGATAAATCACTGACAAAAAAAAGTGGTAAGAGATTTCTCAGAAAGTATAATAATATAATGCATTTGCATTCATACATACATTGTAAGTGTGGCTTAAGTGTCCAAATGTTTGTTTTGTTTTTTCTGGCTTACTATAAGAACACTGTAATGTCTTGATACTGAAGCTTCATCATCGCAATGCACTTGTTTTGATTACTATGATTAAACAAATGAGATACAGATTTTACAGAAAATGTTCTTATTTGGCTCAACCACAATCCATTCAACATTCTCGTGCTGTTCAGTTTTTTCTTTGTTTTTCAGATCGTATCTGTAGGACATACCGTCTCAGCTGTTTTTCAGAAGTAATAGAATGAGATGTGTTGAGGCGGTCGGTGTCATTTTCTGACATTGGTTGCTAAAGCAATATGGGAATAAATACATGTGACTTTTCTTTTTTTATAACAAGTGGACATAAGATGGCAGCATGAAGAGAGCTGTCACACTGGAGCTGTCCATCCTGTGCTTGTGGACGTAAGAGTCTGGCAGCAGTGCAGTGAGACGGCAGAGGCGATAGATGGTATATGCAGTTTATTTGGCATAGATATGTCTGCTGGGTTGTAACAGATGCTGCATCAGATTCCATTAATGTTGTACTAGTAATTAAATTAAAGTGATCCCTCGTTTATTGAGTTAATGTGGACCGGAACCCCCCGCGATAGGTGAAAATCCACAAAGTAGGATCAGCCAATCAGCTCATGGGATACATCCACTCATGCTCTCATTGGTCGATCTCGCGCTGGTAACCAATCACGTGTCTTGTCTGAGTGCCCGTGGGTGTGTACAAAGCCTCTGAGAGAGTTTCTCTCTTTGTCTGGCGTCCTGGGAAACCGTTTCTCTCGCGCATCACTGAAAAAACAACGCTACTTTCCACAATATGGCAGCCGATATGGTGGTATTTTAGAACTTTTATTTTTCAATAAATATTTTTGAAAAATTCTGCGATACACTGAGGCGGCGAAACTGAACCGCGAAGTGGCGAGGGATTACTGTATATTACAATTTAAAATTCTCATCAAATTACATTTTTCATTTTACATTACATTTTGACATTTTTCATGGATTACATGAATTTTATACACGGATTGGTAGTAAATTATTCAGAATTTAGCAGACAATATGAATAACTAGTTTAAAACTATTTTTGGGGGGAAAACACTAATGTGCCCAAGACATTTGCACAGTACTGTAAATTATTTGTCTAATGGTTAAGACAATTATTTGTCTAAGTGGTGTAAATTTAGTCATCATATGAGACAACGCTTTAAAATATAGAGACTTCTATATTTATGCATTTGGCACACTTTTATCCAAAACAACTTGCATTGCATTCAAGGAATACATTGACATTCTCATCAGTTCTTGCTTTCCCTGGGAATCGAACCCATGGCCTTTGGCAACACCAATGTTCTATTGGTTGAGCTACCGGAAAGCTTTATCACAATAGTCAAAACTGGCATTGCTCTTTAGGTCTCAGATACTGTGAAGAGAGTAAATAGCAGCACAAAACAGTGTAAAGCAAGTTTAGCATTTAATCATGTTTAAGATCATGTTTGCACAGATAATTCAACTGAAAATAGCATTCAGTCAGCATAGTTAAGCAAGTGCTTTGACGTTTAGAGGTACATGAAAACAGCTTGTCAGCAGACAAACACAGACACCATTCAGATTGTATTTTTTAAAATGTAGTTTGGAAATGTTGAGTGGTGAACAATCCTTTAATGTGTTACACTTTCATCCAGATGCTTTTTTCAACCAGTTCTCATTCTCAGACTGACAGATCTGAAAAAATACCGTATGGCATTGCAGTATTTATGGCCAACGAAAGAGTTTCTTTCATTTATTCCATCAAGAGTCTCTCTGCCTCTTCCAAAGCTCTCTCCATTTCCTCCACATCCAAAGTGAACAATGCCCTCTCCTGCTGGAGCTTTTCATGCGCTTCCGTCAGGTCCCTCATGGTGTTCTGCACTTCCTAGAAGCAAACCGAGATTGACAATATCCTCGCTGAACCGATTCTAGGTCATGTTATATTCTAGTAATTCTGGAGAGGCTCACTCAATACAATTTAGAAGGATTAGAACATTTCAAATGAATATTTTATCGGCTGCGGACCTGGCATTATGATTAATTATACAGCCTCTGGCCCAGCAACGCAAAATGTGTGTAATTTCATCCTCATATAAATCAGTCTTAGTGAAACATTTGTATTAATGTCTGGTCAGTGCCGCAGGACATCCAAATCAGGATAAATAACCCAGAAATTTTGAATATTAAAAACAAAGAATAATGATACTCACCAATAAATTAGACGCATGCTCTTGTGCCGTCTCACCAAACAGTTTCAGCTCAGTCAGGAGATTTTGAGAAACGGTCTGTCATTGGAAAAGACAAAAAGGACAAGAAAATGAATTCATTGAGGGCCAATGTCTGTGATTCTTGTTTAACAATAGCTCTCCACTGCCAGGACTGACTCTCCAGGGAAAACATGCTATTGACTAGAATTAAAATAGCTTTTGCATCAGAATTGTAATAAGACCATAAAAAAAAAAATCTAATGTGACAACATTACAGATTATTGTACAATATGGCTGATTATATAATCAATCCCTATTATATGTGAGCATTAGTCCATTTATCAGTATCTCATGTTGCCAAAAGTCAAAGAATCTAAGAAAAACAATCTATTTTTACTGAAAATTTATTAATTAAATTTTATTGTTCTTTTTGTATTAGACTTGTTTAGTTAGCAAGATCAAACAATTTTTTGCATTTGTAAAATCTACGTATACACGTGCACACGCGTACACACACACACACACTGAAACACCTGGTTTCATAATAATTTAATAGTATGGTTTAGGGCCTTATTTATGACCAATACAGCATTTTGAGCCACTCCTCTTCCAGAACACTATGTGATGCTGGTGGAACAAAATTATTTCTGACTTGTTCCTTCAAAAAAAAAAAAAATGCTCAAAAATATTCAGATGTGGTGACTATTCAAGCCATGGGAGATGTTCAACTTCACGTTCATGAAACCAGTCAGTCTCTGCACAGCACCACCTTCAGGATACAATGTTTGAATTGTTAAGTGCACATGATCCTCCAGAATGTTTCGGTAGTTTCAGGCAGTGATGCACGGTAAGAAACGCCATGATACTGCAGCACAAACCATCACTGATACACCTCCATGTTTCACTCTGGGCGGTCTTAAGCCTCATTGTGGCTTCTCTACACCTTAATTGTGGAGAAAGTGAAGATGGACTCATCAGAGAGCAGTACATTTCTCACATTGTCCACAATCCAATATCTTACCATTGCAGCCCAACCTCCAGACTGGAGAGTCAAGATGCGCATTTAATTCTGCAACGAGTTGGGTAGCTGTGGTTTTATGTTTTTTGAGAAGAAAAAAATTCCAGGTTAGTACTTTCAGGAAGCTTCCTCTTGCATCTACAGTTACTCCTGTTGTAGTAATCTTTGTCCTTCATGGTGATATGCCAACATTGCCCTGGATTCAGTGGCTCTCGATACACCACAAAGACTTGCTGTCCTGGTCACAGATGAACCAGCGAGACGCGCACCAACAATATGTCCTCTTTTGAACTCTGATATCTCTCCCATTATGTTGTGTGGACTGAAATGTGTTATGTACAGCTGTGCTATTGCTCTGCTAATTCAGCCTTCCAACTCTGCTCTTTCTTATAGAACGTGAAATCAGTGAAAATTGGACACCAGTCTGCGCATGTATAGACGTGAAACCTCCAGCAAAATAGTGGTCTGTGTAACAGTTTCATATTATTTATATATATTTTAGAAGTAGCATTTATAGAAAACAAAATGAGTTACCATAACTTCTTTTCTTTGTTCTTCCTTCTGTTGTGCGGTCTGACCCAACTTTTCCCCTGAAACTGAATTTGAGGACATTTAGATTACAGCTCAACAGAAAACACTGCTCTTCCTCATGTAAATCCAACAGAGAAATAAAATAAATCAATTATCACCTGGGTCAAGATTATCAGCAACAAGGAGAACATGGCAGTCTCGCAGCTGTTTTTGAATTTCTTGATTTTCTCCTTGGAGGTCTGTGCATCGCAGCTCCAGTTCTAGCACTGTTTCCTTCAAAGACATGATTATTTTGAGTATTAAATGTATTTGTCCCAACTGATATTCTAAAATATCACTGTACACCTTTTGATTCATTTGTCTTGGGCGAAACACTAAATCAATGATTAGTGTAATCACCTTCATTTCATCAAGCTGTCTCTGCATGTCTTCTTTTGTTGCAGTCAAAACTCGATTCTGCTCCCTTATATCGTTTTGTTGCCCATATCTTGTGGTTGGCCTAAGAGAATCAAAATAGTATGCATTTACTTTATTTAAACAACTGGACAGTATTATCTTACTAGTAGAAACTACTTCTTTTTTGGCAGGCACATTTATCATTTCACAACGTGGTACTTACACTTTTAGAGTCCTGTGCTGGGTCTTCCTAAAAAAAAAAAAAGTAATATATATTAAACGATGATGGGTAGAGGAAATGTGTGCATAACGTTTAAACAAAGATGCCCACTTATTGTCCGTGTCGATTTTGACATGTGCGGCTCTGGACGTCACACTGGGCTGTGCAGAGATCATCTGAACTCTCTTCATGACTGAATGCAGCTTTCTGGAGAAACAAAGAGTCGCATTTACTGCTTTTAATATTTAAGAATATTGATCGAGGCGATTAGATAAAATTATGCTACAACATCGACTGCCTGAATTACATTAACATCACGTGTATACACTTAAATACACAGTGTGTGTGTGTGTGTGGTTGATCTAAAAAATGTAAACAAGCACTATAAACATGTCACACGTCACAAAAATTTAAACAAGCACTATAAACATGTTACACATCTCGTCATAACTAGCTGCGCTGCGATTTCTTACAAACAAATTGCACAAAGTTAATTAAAGGCAATTAAAAAGTATTTTAAATTATGTATGAATGTTTAATATACTTACCACACTCAGCTAATATCGATCTGCAAATAACGTTTTAAAAGTCCCGATTTAATTCAGCGCCATCAACTTTCAAAATAAACAACGTCACTTCCGCTTCCTATAAAACCCCTTTTAGACTGAGATTCGTTTATAACATTAAAATTAAATGTATATTTATACAAATTTATAGAGTTGTAAGATTCGTACATTGGTAATTAATCCAAGCTTCTTCTTCTTTTCAAAAGAATAGTTTTTGTTTAATTTATTTAAATGTTAGTTGTTTTCTTCCGCTCCACTAGAGGGCGCGAGAGGGAAGTGTCATGTCTCACGTCACGTTCACGTCATGTCACTGAACGCGAGGAAGAGACGCGGCGGTTGAGGTTGAATTTTGCGGAGCAAAAGGATTATCACCGAATGGAGGGAAATAACTTTTGGGTATTTTCTTTATTATTGTTATTATTATTATTATTCAATTGCAAATATGTCGTTTATGAGATTAAACTCGACAAAAAACTATTTGTAATGTCGAGAGTGATTTTATGTTTTTAATGTTGTTGTTGTTCTGTCTCGTCTGGCATAAAGACTGGAGGAAATACAGGCTATAATGTAGATGAACTGATGTAACTGAAACAACACCCTAAACATTTTATTGGTATATTTTGTTTCATTTCAGGCTACTATTAGTGCTTCTTATTTTTAATTTCGATTTAGTGCGTTGTTTTATGCACATACATTGAAGATGGAGCCGTTGAATTTAGGGTAAGTTGATGCTTGTTTGTGTGTGTGTGTGTGTTTTATTTATTTATTTATTTATATATATATATATATATATATATATATATATATATATATATATATATATATATACACTTTTGGGAGCATCTTCAAACTAAAGTTCATGTTTTGATACACCAATTATACATTTTCATTTGTATTGCTCTCATACAAATGGTAAAAATATTGTATTTGTTTATGACCCTCAACAGAAGTCTAATATTTTAGCATATGAAACTGGTTTCAGTAGGTATCCTGCTGTCACATTGTATGATTCAGTAAAGCAGCACAGATTGATTGGAATGAATTCTTTCTTTAATATCTTCTAATAATAATTGTTTAAATAAGCAATTTGAATATCCTTTGCTTTGAGTTGATAATTAGTTATTCACAGAATTACTGCCCTGCATTGACAAAGCATAAACATAATCTTAAACTTGTGTACTAATCCAAGTAAAACAAATTAAAGTGGTTTTGTGTACTGTGATTATGACAAACTTTCCATGTTCTGCAAATCAAAATCTGCAAATCTGGGTAATTTCCATATGATCTCAAAAAAAGAAAGAGAACTTGTGTAACTAATCCTTTTACTTTTTCCAGCGATGAGGCAGTGAAATCCTCAAGAAGGAGACTTTCTTCGGTACGTATCCAGTATGTGAAGTGGGGGAAAATGTCACGCTTTCTAATGATTTATCCTTGCAGTTGTTTACAATAACAAAAAAATGTATCCAAATGGCTGCTTTACTATCATCACATAATAGTTTAGGATTAACTTTTTGCTAATTTTTAGTAATGGAAGAATGTACACACAAATGATAGCTTATTAAGCCAAATATCTTAATTTACCTCTATTCACTCTATTGCAGCCTGCAAGACATGTCATAATAATTTTCATACATGTCTAATTGTCTCAAAACAGTAAATAGTGCCTCTTGATTTGCCTCTGACAGATTTTAAAAGCTCCTCGAACATCTATGAAACTACTTGGAACAGAGCCGGAGGAACCAAAGGTGACTTAAGTTACCTTTTTATATATGTTTTCTTATTATTCTTCTTTTTTTTAATGTTTTTTTATTTATGTACATTTATGCAGGAGGAAATTGTCAAACCCGTAGAGAAGAGAAATTCGCGAAGAGTGAGTTTTGCCACTACAAATAACATTCGAGTCTTTACAAAGTAAGTACAATAATGTTGATCCAAAATTACGTTGAAACTAAATACAAACACTATTTACACTTTAAGATAATTAATTTACAATCTTTAAAATTACACAGTGATGCGAAAAGGGAATCTCCTGTTCTGGCATCCATACAAAACACACATGTTGGTGAGCACTGAGCAGTTTACTTGTTTAAATCTTTCTTGTTTTTAAAGTGTTTTAGTTTTTACTTGATGCAATTGGTGAGTCGTGGATAAGGATATTTATTGTGCCAGTTCTGTCAAATAAAAAGTATTAAGTATTTCTGTTGTGTTTGTGTGTGTGTGTGTGTGTGTGTGTGTATATATATATATATATATATATATATATATATATATATATAAATAACACAAAAAAAAACTGACACTGTTATGTGCTTTATTGTGTTCTGTTAAATTTATCAGGAGATAGACCGGATGAAAAGTAAGTAATAGATTCTACAATTTCATTCCTTGTAAACAAAACTGACATCTTAGATGTTTTTGTGTGTCGACATGAACTGCATGAAGTTGAAAATCTGTAATTTTCTTTTTTGTCCCTCTAATGACAGGATGCTCCGTTTCGTTGATGAGGGAAATCACCAAATCAAAGGTAATATTTTCAAGGTATTGAATATATTGTTCAAAGTGAATGTGTTATTATTCAAAATAAGAGTGTGTTCACTTTTGTATAATTTCATATATGTTGTTCACTGTATCAGAATCTCTTGATCTCAAGCTTGAATTTACGTGCTTCCGAAAAACTATTCTCTTAGTCAGAGAATGAACAACTTTCCACTTCTTTCAGGCCTGGAAACTTTGTTGACCACTCCTCTTTATCTGTCACAGCATAGGGTAAGTACTAATCTGAGGCTGCCGAGGTGAAAATATTATGTATTTCAGGCTTCTGCAATTTCTAACATCCTTGAATAAAGTAAACATATGCTGCCACAGACATTTCATTTGAATGTGTGAGCTTACAATACTTGATGATTGTCAATACATACTGATGAGTTTTGTATTAAAGTCTCATTGAAACCCATCTTGTCTTGACACACGCTGATTATTTTGACCTTTCACTCTTAAATTGTAGGAGAATTTCTTCTCGGATCCAGTCTTACAAGATGACTGTGTGGATAGAACAATGTTGCTTGGAGAGAATACTGGATACATGGATATTACCCATAGTCACACAATTACAATTGATAAGGATTATGAAATTGAAGAAGAACCAATCCAAGATTGTAGCCTCAAAGTGGCTCAGAAGGTCTGTGGTGATCTGAATGTTGTAAGTAAGAAGGGTTTGCCAAGTGAATCAAAAGCAGAGAGTAAAAATGCTGCAACAGATCCAGACTTCAGTGCTTTTCTCGCCGGTATGTGCTTACCTACTGTAAACAGCACTAAGCCCCCAAATTCAGAAAATGAGATTGGTAATGTCTCCTGTTCAGCCAATACAAGCACGATGGAAATTGATAAGGAGAATCACTTACCATCTTATTTAATGAAGCAACATCCAGGTGGCAAGAGTAACCCAAAACAACCACAGGTACTTCAACGTAGACGATCCCGTGTTTCATTTGTTAAAGATGACAATATGGAGGAAACCATGAGTCACACTGTTATAATTGAAAACAAATATAATGCTCAGCCTCATGCACCCTCCATTTCTGAAGATCAAGGAAGTGGTGCATTCATTGCATCTGCCTTTTCAAACATCTCGGATGACATGGACCTCACTCTAAGCCAGACTGCTGCAATCAACGTTAAAGTTACTGGAAATATCACTCGCAATGTCCAGGCTGCTCTGGATCACAGTAGATCCCATTATTTCTCTGATGATGAGATGGAGATGATGGGGGCATTTGATTTAAAAGAGGACCACACAGTTAGTACGAAGGAGCAATCTCAGTCTCCTATTACCAAAACAAGAAGGATGTCCTCATTTAATGTGATTGGAAATGAAGAGACAGCAGATCAAAACAATGCTGGTTATTTTCAGAGCAATCTCTCAATAGCCAAAACTGCTAATTCTGATGATATTGAGACGACAGGGGCTTTAGATCTATCTATTAGAGAAAAAGAGGACAGTCTTTTCCCCAAACTAAACCGGATATCCACTTTTGATGCTCTTAGAAATGGAGAAATAGTTTATCAAAACAAATCTGGCATCAACTTATCGACAAATTTAACTCCAGCTGTTAATAATAATGATATGGAGATGACACTGTGTCCATCAAGTGGAAACAAGCCATTTAGCAACTCAAGGAAGAGTATCCCTCTTGCGTCTATTTCCAGAACTGTTCGAGAAGATGAACATGCTGGCATTATCAAGGAGGAAGCTCTGCATCCAATTCTCGGAGTAAGCAAAATCTCCTGCTTTAATATGGTTGAAAATGAAGAGAAATTGGATCACAACAAATCAGGCCACCTCTCAACTTCCCAAACTGCAAATTATTATGATATGGAGATGACACAGTCTCAATCTATTTTTCTCGAGGCTAAACAGGTCAGTGGAGACAAACCATTAAGCAACTCAAGGAAGAATTGGCCTCATACATCAGTATCAAGATCTGAAGACGGTGATGGGAAGGACATTACTCAAGCGCTTATACAAAATGCCTTTTTAGCCACCAAGGAAAGCGGTGAAAGCATTTTGATACCTGCTACAACTACATCAACTGAACGTAACGAGAGTGACTGTATAGACTTGATATGCCAACCAAGTACTTTTGCTGGGATTTCTCCCCCAAGCCCTGATGAAATGGAATTGACTGGATGCAACACTATTAACATTGACTCAAACCGGACTGGTTTAGGAAGTGGTGATGCAGATACAAGAAGGGTACCATTCTCCGCTAATCAAACAATCACTGTTGATGAAACAATGGAGATGACTAAAGTACATATAGCACCAGTCAGTGAGCGAAAGTATAAAGCGTTAATGACTCGAGGAAAGTCAGAAGCAAGGATGTCCTTGATTTTTGATCCTGAATACACTGAAGCTGAGAACTGTCAGGCCAATTACACCAACCCTGATCACATGGACATGACACAATGTCAGACTGTTGTGCTTGAGGCTGAAAACTCCAAACTGCTCAGTAAATCAAGGAAGAGTTTGAACCTTGTGTCTACGTCCTCCATTCCTGATTTTGACGGTATGGAGATAACCCAGGCACTGACTGGCAATATCATGTTAAAGAGCTTTGCATCCAGTAAGGAAAGGAGGCTTGAGAAAAATGTGTTGCCTACAGCACAAAGTTGTCAAAGGCAGGATGAGTCTAACGGCATGGATCTGACACGTCAAGTCAGTGCATCAAATCTAGCTATGCCCTGTGTTGATGAAATGGAATTAACAGGATGCAATACGATTGCAATTGACTCAAAAAGCACTTTGGCATGGAGTGCTTCAGAGATCAAAGCAAATGAAAATGCACTTTGGGCATCAACATCTGTTTCTAAATGCACAGTGTCAAGTGAAGAACAAAATGAGGTGAGTGAAGCTGCCAAATGTGCTATTAACTACGTCTTCCCCTCAAAGCATGCTTTTGATCTTGACGGTAAAAACCTTAAATGCAACAACATCGAGACAATGTCCTGTGACCCAGCTGACATACAAGAGAACAAATACTGCGAAATGGCACATCCAAGCAATGTTATGAAGACTGATGAAAAAAACAACATGCAGGTTACGAAGATCCTAACAGTGCCTATTGAAATTGTTTCAATTGACCAAAGAAAAGAAAATATAAACACTTCCAGTTGCTCGAGATATGAAGAGGATGCTCAAGCCCATTGGTCTAACAAGGAACAAAGTACAAGCTCAATCCAACGTGAAGGTTCCTCCTCAAATGAGTCCGTAGCTGATTCCTTCAGTAAAGAAGAACCACAACATGCAAAAGCAAGACGAAGAAGTCTAGCAGATTTTCAAATGGAGCTTCAAAATATAACACGGCGTATCCAGGAAGAGCAAAAAGTGATGACGGGAAGCACAACTGTGCCTCTGCCTTGTGCCTTCCCCAAGATTTCCCTTAAAGAGCAGCGTGAAATGGAGGTTTCTAGTGAGCCAGCTTCAATTGTCACGCCGAACGTCAAGCAGAAAAATTATTTTCAAAATCAAAAGACCACGCCTTTTAGTCTTAAAAAGCCGTTCTCGTCAAAGTTGTCATTGTGTGGTATTGTGCCTAAACTACCGAAAAGATCTACAAGTGCAACTCCAAACAAAACTGTGAACATACATACTAATGATTTACCAAGTCTACAACTAGAGAAACATTTTGATGATGTTGAGCAAATTAACAACTGCAAAATGGTCAATATTAATGATGAAGAGTTTCCTGAAATAAGCAGTGAAGAAGACTTGTCTGGTAGTCTTGAAAATTGGCCAGTTAAGAAGCAAGATGAATCGGATGATTCCTTGGCTATACCGATACTTTATAAGCCTTTTGAGGATGAAGTCTTTGAGTCAGCCACAAACACGAGTCCATGCTTTAAAAGACCGCATCCAGAGGAAGACGATGTTACAGCAGAACAAACCAAGAAAGCCTACATTTCTGACATGGTATGAATTAGTTTTTAGGTATTTCCTGCTACATGGTTCGAGGTTGTTCTGTAATAAAGTGTTAAGCGTGGGCTCGGTTGTTGTGCATTATTATGCTAATGCCTGAGATTCTGTCTCCTCAGGGGCCTGACTGTCATGAAGCTGCTGTACAGTGGGAAGGTAATTTTACAGGGCATGCCGCTCAGAATCCCAAGGCAAAGACAATTGAAGATACAGGAGTGTCTGAATCCAGTGAGTTGTTTCTGTCAGTTCTCAGATGCAATAAGCTGTTTATGCACTTTAAAAAATTAAGGTTTCAGCGTGTTTTTTGTTTTTTTTGTAAGAAAATGTGATTGTTTTGCAGCTATCAGATACTCGCAGTCTGACTCTCACATGGATGGGACGTTGGATCATGTATTTGATTTCAACAAGGTAGCAATATTCACACATACTTACATTATCTCCTATATTACAAGGATGTTTTTCTTTATTGTATATTACTATACTTGATTTTCCGGGTCTGAACCAACTTCCAAACCTAGGTATTACACCTTGCTGTGTAACCCCAGACTGTAAATGCGACGAGCATGAATGTTAAGTTGTGTACTTTTGTTTAGGGACGGTTTGCTTGGGCACCCTTGCATCTTTTGCATGTGCAAGCGTCACTTACATTTCCTTTTGAAAATATAAAAATCTGGATGTTTATCTCATTCATTTTCAGAACCTTGAGGATGGAAGCATCACAGTGAATGAGTTCCTACGCCACTTTGGTATCAAATTCGTCATCCACAGATCTAGACCAAGTATTCTGCCTGACAGTGTAAGTGGTCTGGCTCTCTTTGTGAACATAATATGTGGCCACTTTTAACACCTCTTTTTTTTTTTTTTTTAGTGTAGGGCTGGTGATACACGCACCATGGAAGATTTGCTCAAAGAGAAATACATATACCGTCCCAAGCAGAGAGTGTATGAGCAAGACTGTAAGAACCTCACAGAAATAGTGGACAGGTGTGTAATAGTCTGGTTTTGATAGTCATGTTTTGTGTGTGCGCGCTTGACAAAAATTATACAGAAAAATTATTGCATTTGGTGAAACTAATTTCTCCATAGACTTAAAGAACAAATGCCTGAGCAAGAGAAATCCCTGGAATGCATCAATAGAGCCCTTCCGCAACAGATATCCACTCTCTCTCAAGAACAAGTATGTTTCTATAGCCAATCTTAGGTCATCTTGTGTTAAATCATTAAAATATTTTAGATGAAGTTTTCGTGCTTGTTCATTTTCTCAGTTAAAAAGCTTTGGAACCAAGTTGAAAGAGCGAAGAGTTTACTTTGGAAAGAGAAGCAAGGCACATTCTCATGAAATGAAAGGAATTTTATACTCGGAGCTCATAAAAACTACACAGGTAAAGGCAATTTTGTTTAATTGTTCATTTTGTTAAACCAATTTTTGTGCATTTGTGTACTTTTGAAATTATCCATTACCGTAATCGAAAAATACCTCCTTGTTGCTCATCTGAGCATCCAGATTAGAGAAATTCTGATACTTGAGCACATTTCCTATTAAAACAGTAATTAGGTTGGGCAAAATGAAAGACATACGTTTTTTTATTTTTTATTATTAATTTAAAAAACAATCACAGCCATAAACTTGATTTACTGCTGCTTGAGTTTTATTGGACATAATTCGTAAGATTAACTATCAATATTTTCAGTCTGTTTTCCCAAAAGAAAGGATTGTACATTTTAGTAATTTTTTTGCTAAATGCTATATTTGCAGAACTTTTTATTTTGTTAGAGGCACTAAACTGCCGTCTACCTGAATTTCCCCTAATACAATTAGGATGCAAAGCAGAGCCTGATATCTAAAATCAAAGAGACCGACGAAATGATTGAAGACCTGGATGGAGTCATTAATGATTTAGAAACTGGTATGGATTTTCTTCTTTGCTCTGTTTCATGTTTTAATGTTTGTAACGTAAATTTCTACACAATCATAGTGAAATAACACACTGCTTCTTCTACACTAGAACTTGCAAGTGTAGAGACCTCGATTATGGGATATCATCTTGATGCTCCTCGAACCAGACCATTCTTAAAAGCCAAGGAAGAAGGTAAGTTGACTTCTAAATGTGATCTGTGCTGGCAAAATGACTCGGATTGAGCTAATTTTCACAAATGATGTCTTGTTATTTTCCGACAAACATTAATGAGCTACACCTGTGTGAAGTCGATAGGGTCAGCAAATTGAATTCTGTTTTCTGAAAGTTCCAAAGTAGCAACCATACCGTTTTTTCCGCACTATAAAAGACGTACATTTTCTCAAAAATCGGCCGTGCGCCTTATAATCCGGTGGGCCTTATGGTGCGGAAAATACGGTACCTTAAAATCCCTGGTAATAACACCAAATTTGGCAAACGCCAAGTCAAAACCGATATCTATAGGGAAAATATACGTTTGAACTTTATTGAAAATATTTATCATTGTTACCTTAACTGATTTTTCTGCTTAGCTGTCACTTTGATAAGTGCGTCACTTGTTAAGGGACACCCATGTAGCAAAATTGTGCGACTAAATAATAACAATAAATAATATAAATAATAACAATAAAAATCAAATTGCTCATCTCAAGTTTTTTTTTTTTTTTTAAACACTAAATTATGTGAAAGACTCTATTACTTTTGCTTATTTGCTTACTTATTTAATAGTGATCAAGACAGCTAGCAAAGCTAAGTTTAATACAGTCATGACAGTTTAATATCGTGTCCATGCCCAACCAATGTTCAAGATTTGCAACATTAATGTCCCCAATCGTCTTGTCCTGGTACATTATCACTGTCATAGTCATCATTTAGTTGAGAAAAATGTTCCATATCAATTTCTCCAACGAGATTCACAGACAGCGGTGAATTTAAAGCATTAGCCACCGATTGAGCACTCTCACTGTCATCCATGTCCACAACAAAGCAGGCATATAGCGACACAATTTTGAATTAAAAGCTTGAATATTTGACTATTTGAATATTTCTGGCTTGTTTACATTTCGTGTTTTCATAGGATGGCCGCTTGATAGCACAATGCATCATCGCACGCGGTGTTTTGAATAATCACAGAAGCGACTGGTTAGCAAAAAGCTGTTGTTTTATATCAGCATGGATTTGAAAATCACATTTCTTTGGTTCAGACACAGAATTGGATTGCGAAACTTGACAACAATTCCAAACCTTTTCAACAGTGTCAATGTTGAGAAGAAGTGAGCAGAGGGGAAAAAAAATTATTGTGCTTTTAGATGTTTATTTGCTATTTGGACAATTGGGATCACTAGATGAGGGCTTAATTAACTAGTTTTTCTGACAACCTCAAATTCGACTAAAATTCAGACATTGCACTTGTTTTGCCTGTAGCTCGTAATTAGCCTGTACACATTTCTCATTATGTCATTATGCCAGCATGGGTCGCATATTACAGATTTTTGCAGCTTTGTGAAGCCAAGAAAGATATAATGGTTGTCTGTGTGTTTCTCTACTGACAGATTTGCAAAGGCTTAATTCAGCTGTCACTGTGAAGGAGAGGTATGTTATTGTATCCACAACATAAGGATTGTTTAATATATAGATTTTTGCTAAAAACAGAAAACTGATCTTTTCAGGGAAATTGATGAGTTGGAGATTCAGCTGAGGACTTTGGAGGGCCAACAGGAGAGGCTGCGAGGAGAATCAAGTAGCCTTAAGAGTCATCTTGCAACCTTGAACAGGTTTTTTTCCCCTTCTGTTTAAAACCCATTGTAGTGGCACTTTGGCATCCAGTCTGCACTGCAAGTGACAATAACAAATACAACCCTATTATAATCACTGCAGCTGTCTTAAATGGAAGCAAACCATGCAACGTCGCTGGCTGATTTTGAGGACAGAGTTGTTGATTATAACCACTTCTAACATTGTAAAAAAGCTAGCAGAAGCAAGACTTTCATGCTTAATCTATATAGTTTGCTGATTTTTTTATTTATTTTGCTAAATACGACATGTTAAAGGTAAGTATTATCATTACCATTATTTCCGGACTATTGAGCGAATATAAGCCGCACCCACTGAATTTTTATACAAATATTATTTTGAACATAAATAAGCAGCACATGTGTATAAGCCGCAGGTGCCTACCGGTACATTGAAACAAATTAACTTTACACAGGCTTTAACAAAACATGACTTCTAACAATTTTTTGTAATACAAAATAGGAGTAAACAGTAGCCTACAAAGAAAGTCATTGGTCACTATCTTCCTCCTGTGCACTGTAACCACTGAAGTCATCTCCTTCGGTGTCGGAGTTGAATAGCCTCAGAATTGCTACATGCGATATTGGATCGTTTTCATTGTCGCTCTTGTCACTTTCATCAAAGCTGCATCATATGCATTTCTCTGTGTCTTTGCCATGATTAGGGTATCAGAATGATGAGAAGTTTGAATGTGCTCGATTTAATCTAAACAGTAAACAAAAAAGTTTTTTGACCGTAACCTGTTCAGCAATTTCATTGGTCTAATGCAGTGCTTCTCAAATAGTGGGGCGCGTGTGATACCGGGGAACATGCTTTTTTTTGCACCGAAGAAGAGCACAGCACAGAGCAGCAGATAACAAACCTTTAACCCTTTGGCGCGTGATCACACCGGTGCGATAAGAGAGTTCAGTGCGTTACATGATCAAATGCAAAATTCAAACGTGTTTTTGCGCGATATCTGGGGCTGATCCAGAGACAGACGCGCTCAGAGCTCGTCATCTATCACAATAATTCAGTGTTTTCAACCACATAAGGTTTCTTTTAGGTTTCAAACATTTAAACACTCATAAGTACTGGCAAAACAATACATTTATAGTTGGAAAAATACACACGGATGTCTGTAAAAGAGGAAATAGCAATCTGTTCAATTATGAATTGTAAATACACAATAGATAAAAATTTACATTGCATAGGTAACTATAAAGTTCACTCTATTCTTCTCCCACTTCACCGGCCACTTACTGTCATGTATTTCGGGAGAAGTGACTGAACTTGTGTGTAAATCCGACAGATCAGATTCTCTGAATTGCAACGCAAACTAACATGGCTGCGCACATCATAGATCAACTGACATGATCATTATAAAGGCTTTTAATCGGCAAAAGTTGGTGAATATTTTGAATAAAAAGAAAAAACGCTTAAAATAATAAATACAACGCTTTTTGTGGCTGCGGTGTGTCACGTGATAAGAATGACGCGTCACCATGGAAACAATAAAGGGGTAACTTCTGAAATAGGAGAGTTGGGGGGCACGAAATGTTTACTTCTTCCTGGGGAGGGGGGCGTAACGGAAAGTAACTGGGAAGCACTAGTCTAATGAAAGCTTCATGAAAACTGAGCATGTCACAGAATGTGTGTTTGTTTGTTTTTTGGAGCCGTGCCATTGTTTAAGCCGCAACGTTCAAAGCATGGGGAAAAAGTCACGGCTTATAGTCTGGAAATTACCATATTCATTTTTACCTGTGTTCCTAGCCAATAGATTTTGCTCTGTAAGTTATATATTGTGCTAAAAGAATGATGATTTGTCCTTCAGTTTGAACGAGTGGCGTCTTGATGCGACAGATGAAAGGGGGGCTTTGTTTACCTTCCTACACAACACTGTGCATCTGCAGGTGAACCTGCAAAAACCTGCTGGTGAGTTGATTATCGCTTTATAATTACTCCCAATGGTTTTTCATCATTATCATCACACGTAACGGTATCTTAAAATACACTCGTGTCTATTAGGAAAGGAATGGATGACTGAGGATGTGGAGCAAAATATAGATGTATGCTTCCAGTTGCAGTTGGATGGTGAGTGAACAATAAATTACTTTTTTTACACTTTGTATATATATATTTTGTTAATCCTGATACATTTTTTGTCATTTTTTTGTAAGTGGGAAAGTCTGAGTGTCATGCGAGCATGGTTCACAAATTACTTGCACTATACTGTCAGTCTCAAGCTAAATGGACACAGAGGTACCCAACTACCCGACATATACCAGAGGTGAGTATGTATATTGTATATTCATTTTTAAATCAATGTGTGACATCGTTTTCTACAAAGGTATATGAGAAAATATGTTAACAAGAGTCTCCGTGTTGTGTTGTCTGGTCATTTCTCAACAGCTGCTTCATGACATTAGTTTGGTGGTGGCTCGTCTCAGGCTCTTAGGTGAGGAGATTCACCGGCTGAAGAAGTGGGGAGGATTGAAGCTTCGCATCCTGAAGATCGCCTGTATGGACACCAGGTATGTTACACCTTTCAGTGCACATTTATTAGCTTGCACGTTTCCTTGTGCTTATCTCTGTGACAGATTCCAGTTGTGACATTTCCATAATTCCCAACAAAAATGTCCCCACAAGTTGAAGACTTCTATGCACACCTGCTTTGATGAAAGATTGTGATCATAATGACAAACTGAAATGTTTTTTTTTATATTGTATTTACTTTTCAGAGTTCATATCGTCTTCTCAAGCCTGAAAGCATTTGAAAAATTTGAGTTAAATCTGATGGTCACTCCAGACTATCCCTTTGGACCACTTCACATACAGGACTTCAAAAAACACACCGGGAATACAAGGTTTGAAAGAAATTAACATTTTTAGATCACATTGAGTGGAGATAATGTCACCTGCAGGATTGCTATTCATAGGAAATATTGTGAAGTCTCTAGGCAGCATTTAGTGAAACAACAGCTTTCCGCATCTAATCGTTCCAATAAAATGTCAAGTATAAAGCGTTAATGTAATATCAATTATAACTCTGTCTGTTTGACGGAAAAGTTATGACTAGAGCACTTCATATCAGAAAGTTTTCTCTTCTGAGAGTGATAATATTTTGAATAAATCATATTTTAAAAAGCATTTTTCTCAAGATCTTTCATCGACTACAGCTACAATACTGTTCACTTTATAAAATGTTAATTCATACAGTGTTGGGTTGCTTTTGTGTTTTCTGTCTTCTGTAGGTTGAGTCAAATTGAAGACATCTTATCATCAGTCAAACCAGCCAAGAACTATCTGACAAAAGTCCTCAAGAAGATTCACGACGATCTCCTGTGCTAGGAGATCATCTGAACCCTTGATGTTTACTCTGTTCCTTTCAGTCTTTTAAACGCTTGTATATATTTATGTTTGTATAATCATTAAAAATGTAGCCAAAAACCAAGTTTACTCTCATTCATTACGTTTCTTGGCCTTTTACGAGTGGATCCCTGTCTGTTTTTCAGTTCTGAATTTAAAAATTAAATGAAAAATTAGAATGTTAAAATTAAGCCCCATATGCTACTACTAAATATTATGGGATTTAAGAATGTAGGTAATATTGGTGATTGGAGTGAATGCTCCATGGCCCCCATTTTTGTTCAACTTAATATGATATGGATGATCATTATGGTTTGAGTGTGGAAATGTAGCACAATTTTTAAGTATGTCCATAAATTAAATATTCCACATAGAAAACAATCCTCTTAACCAAGTAGCATAATTAAGCCAGAAACTAACCTATTAGATGAATTTAAGATAATTAGATTGTCAACATGCCATTGCAAAAATGGTGTCAACACTGTAACTTCATTGAACTTCGTTTCAAAAGGCTAGTTTAGCCTCAAGCCCATCCAACAATCTCCTATAGGTACGTGAACAGAAGAATGATTTGTGTTGTGTCGAGCTAATCATTTGTTACAGTCAGCTAGCTGTCAGGTAATCAAGATTTAATGCCTTGACACCACAGGAGAAGATTTTAGGAATGATGCTGACCTTTGACAAGACTTGCACTGCATGGAGATAAATGGATGGGCTCTGTTGATCCCAGAGAAGATGTTTTGTGCAACACAATGCGAAAAAACTGCCAGTGAAGAAATGTTCCGGTACAAGAGCATTACTGCAGTGCAGCCAGGTAACGGTGAAAAAGTGCAATAAGACTTTTGAAGAATATTGAATGTGTTTGCAGAATCCACTTTCGGCAGTTATTTTACATCTGCTTGGATACAAGAAAGAATGATGGATTGCTGACTCGTATTTTTATCTTCATTACGATGAAACCAAGGTTAACCCAAAGTGGAGTGGTATGATATCATAAAGAACAGAAATAAATCGTTAATGCTAAGAAATAGATACCCATTTTCTTCGCATATTTAGGCTGTAAAGCGATAGGTGAGTTTCAAATCTCAAAATGCAATGGGCAGCCCTGCTTCAGTGAACTTTAATTACTCTGTCCATGTTGTTTCTCCCACAGCATTAAAGTGGTTTTATAGCACTGAAACTATCAGCTCTCTGATCATTATACTATCTGGACACAGTCCAGGAAATTGGGAATGAAGAGGAATCTAGTTGGCTATGGTTGAAAGACAGTGCTTATTACTACGTCACAGCTGACATCATTCTGTGATTTGCATCATAATAGAATGTCCTCCACAATTACAGCGATGTTAATAACAGTGATTGACCTTAGAGGGTACAGAAGAATGTATTGAAAGGCTTGGATTTTAGATTCAGCATGAAACGCCATTAGCAGACACTTTCGCTTTTGTACTGTGACTTATTTAGAAATAAAACAAGTTGTGTGGACTACTTTTATTGTACTTTGGCATTTCAAGAAGCTTGACAGACTCCCAAACATTTATTCACCCCAAACTGCATCTAATATTTCGTTTTTTTGGATAATAAACATGCTTTTAGACTGTTTGCTAATGTTTTAGCATTAGGCTTTTGTATGCATGCACTCTACTTATTTGGCAGTGTGATATTGTGATTGCGATTTGGATGCAACGACCCTCAGGCTGGATTTATTTAAAGATGTGCAGCAACTATCTGGTTTATTAAACCAATTTTTGTGTATATTTGTTTTCATCTTCTCATCAATTTGATCAGGCTGCTTAAAACGAATCCTGTGGATGTCAAAACATGTTTACTGAGTTAGAGCTATATGGCTCTTATGTTAATGAATCTGTGTTTCTTGCTGCTTCATTTTTTAGCCTCTTCTGTGAGTAGGCAACAGATTGTTTTTCTTTATTTCATTTATTATTATTTTTAAAAGACCTTCAGAAGGCAAACAATCCCAAAGACATAAGAGCCGGACAGGCTTTTTTTCCCCTTGAAATTCCATTAACTGAATCACAAAGTGCACTGGTATAAGCCGCATTCCCCTTGATCAAATATTTTACTGATATCATGCCAGCGAATTTGGTTTACTTGTTTACGCACCCCGTGCCATTACAATAATCAAGCAGAATTGAATTTTATTTACATTTCTGAAATGTGTTCTTGCATCAGTAGATGGAATGGAGTGGTGTTTTAGGAGTCAGATCACATATGAATGCACATATCGATGAGTCTACGCCTTATGTTGAAAAATACCTTCCAGGTATTTCTATGCAACATTTGGACCCATTGGGACCTCAATGACATCCATTGTATTTTTTTCCCATACAAGTCAATGGGGACCATCAACTGACCATCAAATGACCAGTTACCGGTATTCTTCAAAATATATTTTATGTTTAGCAGAAGAAAAAAATCCATACAGGTTTGGAACAACTTTCATTTTTGGTTGAACTATCCCTTTGAGCACCAAATCAGCAAATCTAAAGAATCATGTGAAAAAATGGCTACTGAAAATTTTAATAATATTCCCAATATTATGGTAATTTTTTTACTGTAATTTTCATCAAATGCTGCCTGGTTTAAAAAAAAAACGTTAAAACCAATTGAATGTTAGTGTAACGTATTATAGTTTTTTGTTTGTTTGTGTTACGTATCTGTCTTGTTTATTTCCTGATTCCCCAAGCTTTAATAGTCATCCAAACCATCTATCTTGTAATCATTCACCTTGTTAATCTGTTCAGCTGTGTCTTGTTTCCCTCATCATGCCAATATATTTATTCCCTGTGTTTTCCATCAGTCCTTGTTCATCAAGAAAGGGTCCGTTAGATGTTGTCGCATTGTTCCTGCTGGGTTTTTTAAAAATATTATTGTGGTTTTTCATTTTGACTTCATCATACTCTTACTAAATGGATCTAAATTAGTCGGGGAAGTAGAGGAGAGTTCTAGCTGTTGTCTTGTCCCATTCCATCCCATCCAGCTCATCCAAGACATTAACAACATGACTCAAGTTTCTCCGTCTGCTCCAGCAAGACAAATTTTCCAGTCTGCTCCAGCGTATAAAGTGTCCCTGTCTACTCCAGTGAGACAAGTGCTCTTCTGATGATGTGGTGATGACCTTGTTGGCCGCCATGCTCCTGTGTATGGGCTACACACAGCCTTTTTAGAACACCCTCTAGTCCCTGAGCTCCTCCTGAACTTTCCCAAACCCTCTCCTGAATTGCCTCTAGCCCTTGAGCCAGCTCTTGAATTACCCCAAGCCTACCAGCCAGCTCCTGAATTGCCTCTAGCCCTTGAGCCAGCTCTTGAATTGCCCCAGGCCTCTGAGCCAGCTCAAGAATTGCCTCTAAACCCTGAGCCAGGTCTTGAATTGCCCCAAGCTCTCAAGCCCACACCTGAATTGCCTCTAGCTCCTGAGCCAGCTCTTGAAAAGCCCAAAGCCTCTGAGCCAGCTCCTGAAAGCGCATCCCTGGTTCTCTGAACTCCCGCTGCAACGGGGTTAGGGGAGTAGTCTAGGGTGGCCCACCCCCCCCCCCCCCCCCCCCTCACATGTCTGGTCTATCATCTTATAATCACGCACCTCGTTAGACTTTCAGCTGTGTCTTGTTTCTCCTCATCATCCCAATGTATTTATATATGAAGAGTCTGTTAGACATTGTGGCACCGTTCGTGCTATTTGTTTGATGTTATTGTCGTTTTTCATCATTAAAGACTATTTACATTTACATTTATGCATTTGGCAGACGCTTTTATCCAAAGCGACTTACATTGCATTCAAGGAACCCTATTGACATTCTAATAATTTCTTGCTTTCCCTGGGAATCGAACCCATGACCTTAGCATTGCAAGTGCCATGCTCTACTGATTGAGTAACAGGAATATTTATTTACAGGATTTAAGTTTATTTCTCATCTTCGCGCCTTCATCCATCCACACACGCACCATAAACTGACAGTTTGTTTTGTTGTTGTTGTTGCTGTATCTTTTTTACTATACAGACCATACAGTCTTTGTCAGTTTAAGGTCTTTGGAGTTTGAGTGGCACAGGGGTTAAAAGTCTGGTTACTAAAAATTTGGAGATTCGAACCCTACAAGGTGCAATCTATGAGCTATAACTATTGAGCCTTTGGACGAGACACTTCTCCCCAGATTGCTCTGGAGGGACAGTCGCTTTAATTAAGTTTAGGAAGTGATGCTTTATAAAATTCTGAACCTTTTTTTTTTTTGCAAGAGTATTATTGGTCATTTGTTGTCAAATAGCACGGTGACTGATCCTTTACTGTAAAATTTGTATTTGTGTGTGAGAGTGAAATGAAGCAGGCCTTCATACCAACTCTCTATTTTAAGGCGAGTAGAATTTGCCACCTGTCTCTGCTTCTCTGGAAGCCTTGACAGCTCTTTTCCCTCTATCATAACAGTCCACAGACAGTCTCGTCCCTGTGTCATTCACAAAAATTTTGGTTTGTTCAGAGGGCAGTAATTTCCGTCATTTGTGGGATCTTGGTGTTTTTCCTTTTTATAAAACTATAGGATTAAAGGATTCAACGGCAGTTTGGATCTTATGTCATGGCTGAAGCAGTGAGCCCACAGGACCAATGGGAGGAAGGTTTTGAGGATGAATTCGGAGAAATCATAAAAACTCGATCAGGTAGGAGAAATTATTTATTTATCTAAAAGAGAAGTCTTTTTTCCTGGACAAGCAGTTAAATATATTTAATAAATGTAAAAAAATATGGCTGTTATTGTTTTCTTGATCCCCCAATAGACATTCTACTAACTACAAGTAACTTTGCAACATTGTCATTTGTCAACTAGCAGTCATTAGAGTATTAGTAAACTGTCTGCTTAATATCTACTAACACTTTATATCGATGATATTTGACACTTTGTAGCAAAGTTACCCATAGTAGTAGAATGTCTAAAGTGGACCGTCGAAAAAGTGTAAACCAATACACTTCTAAATCATAATCACTAAGATTTGTAATTTCACTCCTAGCCACAGTCTATATTAAATAATTATATAAATTGATTATTTTATTATTTATTTTTACACAAACTGTTCATAATTGGTAACACTTTATTTTGTTGGTCCCCCAACCTACTACTACAAGTAACGTTACAACTACATGTCAACTTTGACAACTACAAGTAACTTTGCAACAATGTAATTTGTCAACTAGCACTCATTAGAGTATTAGTAGACTGTCTGCTTAACATCTACTAACACTTTATTTTGATGTTCCCCATCAGACATTTTGAATACAAGTAACTTTGCAACTACATGTCTACCTATTCTACTGATCAAAGCTTTAACATCTTACCTTAACCTATCAGTCTACTAATAGTTGACAAGTAGTTGCAAAGTAACTTATAGTAGTAGAATATTTAAAGTGGACCATCAAAAAAGTGTAAACCAAAATATTTCTTAATCATATTCACAACGATTTGTAATTGCACCCCTAGCCATAGTCTAAATTAAATGTAAAAATCTATAAATTGACTTTTATATTATAAATAAACATTAGTTTTTAATGCAGATCAGACATTTTGAACAGTCCTCTGAAAAGTCTCATTTGTAGCCTGTGCTCCACCCCGAGTGAGTTCATATCTATTTTTTTTTCATCACTGTCATCCAGTATTCAGTAGGGATCATGAGTGATCTATAAATGCTCTCTGGTGGAAATAGGACAGGTCTTAAAGAGCTTGATATAGTTGCAGCTGCCTGGTGTTGGGTTTCAGGGTTTGAGATTTAGCCATGTTGTTGTTGGCTTTTTTGTTGTTTTGTTGGCAATAGACTTTCTTGTGTTTTCCATGTGAGTGTGTTTATGATCAGCAGTGAAAGTAAGGAGAAAGTAGCAAAATGAGTCAACAGCTTGATGAGCAGCCAGAGGACACAAACAGTACAGTAAACCTCTGAGAACAGAGCTTTAATAGAGGACATCTGTTATCTGTGCTAAATCTCACCATACACTATTATTTAATGGATGAGTTTAGCAAGAAACCTTTGGTTACATTTTATTTTAATTTACCTTGTTACATTAATTACATAATATAATTAATAACTTATATGAGGGTTACGATTTGGTTTGGTTTAGTTGCATTTAACTAATGCTAAATTTATTGTTATGTCTATAGTAAATACATGTAAAATGTGTAACTAATAAAGGGAAACTGTGTTTTTTGGAGAATAAAACGTTTTTTGTATTATAGGTTCTTTTAATAGATTCTTTCGAATATTTGTTTCTGTTTTTTCTAAAACATCACCAGTATATAAATCGTTTTTAAACGAGCTAGACATTGTAAGGGTGAATCTCAGGTCATATTACACCTCAAAATAAAAATAAAAAATATAATTATAAGCTTTCATGTGTTCCGCAACACCAAGGTCATGGGCTCAATTCCCAGGAAAGCAAGAACTGATTAGAATATCAATGTTTTCCTTGAATAAATATAAATAAAATGTTTTTTCTTTTGAATAAAAGTGTCTGCCAAATGTATAAATGTAAATATATATATGTATTTTTTTTAAATAAAATATATATTTTTTGTATAAATATTTTTTATGTCATTTAAAGCACATTTAACTGAAAAAAATAAAAAACTTTTATACACATTTAAGTTTGCTTCTTGTGTACTGATTTAAATGAATGCAGATCATGATTATAATAGTAGATAATATTTTGTACAAACTCAGAAGAGATTCAAATTCGGTCCCTGCAGCGAATACTAGGCGCTTCTCTACGCGACCGGCTCCGAAATGCCATGTAACCTCAGAGTGTTGCGAGCAGAACCGGAGGGGTTACACTGATGCCGTGACCCAGCATGGAGGGAGGTTTAGGGGTGTTAGTGTAGTGCGTAGACCGTGGTGTTCAGCGTCCTTGTTAGTTCACGTCCGCCCACCCTCCATGCCGGAAACCAACAGTGGAAGAAGTAATCCAAAAGCTCAGGCTACCGTGGATCAGTGGCATATCCTGAGTGAAGGAATGACGTCTACCTAAACGACTACTCTGGCGGCAGCGGCCTGTGAAGTGGAAGGTCCAACTAATGGTGCCCCAAAATACCTAGGCAAGACAGATTGAAGCTGACTTTAAAACCAAAGACCTAGCCTTCCTGATGTCAAATGCAAAGCTCTCAACCGCCAAGCTTGGAAAGCTATTGTACAAAACGTTTGTGATCCAGCAGCACAGCACCCACACACAGCAACTTCTTGGCTCCGGAACAAATCTTGTCGAAACGTTTGCTAAGGGACTTATGAGAGTGAGATTGTCCAGCAAGGGGAGATAACAATCATGTCATTAAAATAATGTCATTAGTGAAACACATTTAGGCTTCATTTTCTGTATCTAAAATCTAGATACTATTTGTCTATAATTATTCTTATTTGCTTTGTCTTTTAATATTGGGGGGAAACACATCCCAAGTGATTATTTGGAAGATTCAGGCAAGATGTTCTTTCTGCTATAAACCCCTTTATGGTCCTGATAAGAACCCTTGTTTATTTTTAAATGTGCAAGCATTTTGAAGTCATCAGCTTTATGTTTATAATTGTTTAAATGCGTTCCTGAACCCTTCTGGGGCTTCTGGTATTCGGTGGCATTTTAGAGCTGGGCGAGACAGTTCGACTCCTGGAAGAATTTGAGGTTGCAACTCTATCTTCTGCTCATGGTATCAAGTCTAGGGCTCTGTTTTGTGTTCAATACCACTGCATAAGGCCTGCTGGAGTGACTGACGTGTTGACATCTGCCATAGAATCTTCTGACTCAAAAGATTTAAGAAATTCTCTAAATAACTTATGGTACAGTCTCTGCTTCACATACTCCAGAGATCACACTTTATCAAAGCGCATAAAACGTTTTATGCTAGCTGTCAAACCATTGATGTTTAAGCCTTTTTAAGTAATCAAATATTACTGGGAAATTATAATGATAAAAACACCCCTCTACCCTTGTTGATGTGGGTCAGGATTCTTTTCTGCTTGAGCCTCTCAGGGACAGTCAGTTGTATTTTGGTGTTTCTATTTTTGGCTTTAATGGGAATATATGTAAAGTAAGAGATATAATTCTGTATGAGCAGCCACTGAAAGGCAGTGTTGAGCAAGTTCTACTGAAAACAGCATTCAGATCTCCTCTCTCTCTCTGCAAATTCAGTCACTGGAGACCTCTGATCATTTTTCATTACATAACCAGAGAAGTACACACTGTTAAAACTAAAGGAGCTTCATAGAATATACTGTATTTTCAAGAAATGTCTATTTCAAAGCTTTTTTTATGATGAGGCTGCTGGATCTGGAGGAAATGTTGACCATCGTCAGAGTTCTTGTGGGAACAGACTTTAAGCAAACTTTTCCCCAGAAAACTGCCATGTTTAGACACATCTAAGTTTCTTTCAGTGAATTTCAATTACAATAAATACTGTATTTTCCTGCATATAACCCTCAGACAACCCGCACCTTCATATAGCCCGCGGGTTGGGGGGGGGGGGTTGTTTAAAAAATCGCGGGTATAACCCGCACCATTATATAATCCGCACCCATAGAATGATGAACTTTTTTGTGTACGTTCACATTTTGAATTTCGAATGTTGCTCACACGACGTCAATTATCCACAACTGTTCAGGCTCGGTACACAGTGCTTGTGCGCGAAATTCAAACAATAAGAAAACAGACACAAGTCAGAATCAGAAGAAAAAGAAAAAGCAGTCTCTCCTGCTGTGCAGCAGCACGTCCCTTAAGAAGCGATTCTACAGGTGTTGATCATCGGATGAGATGAGAAGATCCCGCCCTCATGGCAGCACAGCCAATCACGTGTTCTTGCATCAGTGGCAGCGGCAGCTGTCAGAGTGATAGTACAAGAGCCAGAGAAAACAACCCTCACAAGAAAGAAAAACAGAAAGAAAATGCAGAAAAAAGACCCTTACGTCCTTAGGGACGTCACAAATATATTGAAATATTATTGCGTGTAAAAAAATTCTTATATAACCCGCAGCCTTATATAACCCGCACCCCCTGCGAGGTTTGTAAAAATCTGGTATAACCCGCGGGTTATATGCAGGAAAATACGGTAAATACAATATATTGTACTTCAACAGATAATTTTTGGTTATGTAACTATAGGACCAAATTAAAAAGTTAATAAACAGTGAAGCACAACTGGCATTTTTTCAAATGTATTTAGGAAGGTAAAGTAAATATTTATATAGCTTTCCTGTAGCTCAATCAGTATAGCATTGATGTTTACAACACCAAGGTCATGGATTTGATCCCAGGAAAAGTAAGAACTGATTCAATGTGTTCCTTGAATGCAATGTAAGTCGCTTTGGATAAAAGCGTCTGCCAAATGCATAAATGTAAATATTTGTTATTATTATTTATATATATTTCTTATAAAATTATATTTTTGAATTTATGAATGAGATCAATGCTAATTTTTTTCTACTTTGATCAATACATAAGGACTTATGGTAAACATACCCAACAAGTATTATTTATTTATAAGTTACTTTGCTTTCTACATGTTTGAATGCCACCATGTGTGGTGTTCTGAGGAATCCTCAAGGGAGTCTCCAATATCTTCTCACTTTACAGTGTGTGGAGTGAGTGAACAGATTCAAATGCTGAAGTTTTGGATTAAAATACTTTTCGTCACTTAGGAAACTTCAGGTGTTTACCGCACTCTATCAGGGTGTGTTTTAAAGCCCTGGGGGCTTTTATGACATTTCCTGTTCACTTTTTTCTGCAGTTATTCATCAAATACATAAGCAACGGTTGGCATCAGGGGTGAAGAAAAGTGACATCGAAATGAGATCTACACCACTGTTGGCATTTAAAAAAATTCAAATGACAACTAGTAGGCCTACTTAAAATGGAAATGCTGCACATACAGCCCCTGAATGAAAACCAGAAGCATGGCATGTCTGTACTTATGCAGGCTATATGTAACACTGGCCTTTATTTTGAATGTTATGATTGTCCTCCGTGTCTGATTCAAGTGTTGCTGCTACTTTATATTTCTATCTGCTTCTGTTGAATATTTGGCAGAGCGATATTTTGTACAAAATACATACCATTTTTGTGTCCAAAGCATAGATCAAATTTGGAGAAAGAACTACTGATGAGATCAGAATATACATATATATATATATTTATATAAATATATTTGTATATATATTTAAATAAATAAAATTATATATATATATTTAAATATAAAAAATATATATTTATATAAATATGTATTTTTTTTTTATTTTTATTTTTTTTGAGCCAGTATGATCATGTATTGCAATATTTTCCCCTTCAAAGAGACAAAATGAATTGCAATCCTCTTTTTGGGCAGCAGAGTCATTTCAGAATTGAAAAATCCCACAAGAATGGATTAAAAGCAGAGACTGTTACTTATTTAGGATTTCTCTGGCAGATGTACAGATGGTATGTTGATGTTTTGAGTCCCGTGATTTTATGTGAGATGTGCCCACCAGCTGCACAAAAACTCAACGTCAACATGAAATTGCCCGTTCCAGACCGTTGTATTGAATTCATCCATTTTTAATAGACCACAAGCCTATTACAGGAGACGAAAAGGACACCACAAAAGATGTGTCTCTTACAGTGCTTTGAGAGAGGCTTAAAGAGGCTCCAGAAAATAATTTCACATTAATTATGCATTATTCAAGGTGGTGATTGGGTACAATGACTTTCACGGTTCTTTTTCATTGATTTTCAAAAGTCATTTATTTAATTTTTTGTTTCGGTTCGAATGCACCTAACCAAATTATATTTAGCCGGCAATTGTTCACTAAGCTATCTTTCATTAAGGGATGGTTCACCCAAAACTGTAAAATTCTGTCATCATTTATTCACACTCACGTTGTTCCAAACCTCTTCTGCTGAACACAAAGATGAATTTTGATTTGTCTGGCTATCCACATTCTTCAAAACTTTTTTTAGTATTCAACAGAAGAAAGAAACTCATAAAGATTTGGAACAACGTGAGTGTGAATAAACGATGAGAGAATTTACATTTATGGGTGAACTATCGCTCTTACGATTTTAAAACAAAACACCCAAATGTTTTCCTTATTTTGTGTGCAAATTTGTTAATTCAAAAAACAAAAGTGGCTTAATTCTCATTTACGCTTTCCTATAGTTTCATTTCATCCCTTGAACTTCTTAATAGTAAAAAAGTTCAAACTTTTTGATGCAATATGGCAAAGTATTTAAAATATGATTTAACCCTATTATTGGGCTTTTCTTTTTCTATACCATTGCACATTTAATGTAATTTTTTTGTTCTCTATTTTGTAGGTATGATTGTTCAAAATGAGAGAAACATTAATATATATTAGATTCAATTTCTTGATTTTGTATTGTATTCCTGTAAAGCTCTGCAATAAAAAAAAAAACTTGTCCTCAAAGAGGTTATCTTTTATTATGAATACCAAAAACTCCTGTCCCTTGAATATGCTGCTAATTTCCTTATTTTGTATGCAAAACATTTCATTTACAAACAAAAGTGGCTTAATTCTCCTTTATGTTTCTTGCTAAACTTAACTCTGTCATTTCATCCCTTGAACTTATTAATAGTAAAAAAAGAACAAACTCTTTGATGCACTATAGCAAAGTATTTAAAATATGATTTAACCCTATTATAGGGCTTTTCTTTTTCTATACCATTGTAAATGTAATGTATGCAAATCTTTTTTGTTCTCTATTTTGTAGGTATTATTGTTCAATGTGAGAGATACATTCTAGATTCAATTCCCTGATTTTCTATTGTATTCCTGTAAAGCTCTGCAATAATTAGTTTTAAAACTAGTTTTGCTACGTCCTCAAAGAGGTTATCTCTCATTATGAAAACCAAAAACTCCTGTCCCTTGAAAATGTTGTTAATTTCCTTATTTGGTATGCAAACATTTTCATTCACAAACTAAAGTGGCTTAATTCTATTTTACGCATCCCTTGAACTTATTAACAGTAAAATAGTTCAAACGTTTTGATGCACCATGGTGAAGTATTAAAAAAATATGATTTAACCCTATTATTGTGCTTTTCTGTTTCTATACTTGCAAATGTAAGGTATGCAAACCTTTTTTTTTGTTCTCTATCTTGTAGTTATGATTGTTCAATTTGAGAGATACATTCTAGATTCAACTCCCTGATGTTGTATTGTATTTCTGTAAAGCGCTGCAATAAAAAATAAATAAATAAACCACCGAGTGTTGCTATGGTTACCGCGATTTCTGTTCGCGAGCGTCTACTGGCCGCTCGGTGAAGATACGCGCCCTGACTAACTTGTAATCTAACTTTCCCGGACAGGGAACTATACGAAGCTCGAATATTCGTTAATTTTGGCACCTTGTTTACGTAAGTAACGAGCGTAGGCACAAACAAGTTAAATAAAGTTGTGCGTTGTAACTATCCGTCCGTCCGTCCGTCCTGCGGTCCATCAGCGCGCGTGCCAGAGCAGAGCAGCGCTACACCTGCCGGCATCAACGCATCACAGCAGCGCTACAACTGCACCCAAGTGAGGGAGTACGACCAAATAAAGCGGCAAAGTGTCCACCCACAGTTCCAGTTAGGCATGGACGAGTCTGTTTAACAGCAAGAGAACCGGATAATCAAACTGCGCTCGCTGTGTTTATACACAGGTAACGGATACAACCACACAAACGCGGCTGCCTGCGACTCTAAAAGCCGTTACGGAGGAAATAGTTGCGTTTGTTCTGGTGTAAACCCCTCATTTAGGTAAGACGGAATCATCATGCTCTTCCAGTGAGGTGATTTTTAGGCTGTTTTGTCACGGCACGTCACGTAAGGTTTAACCAGGTTTAACAATAGATCCTCCAACCGGGTGCGTGTTTATCTCTATAGGGATCTGTTCTTCTCACGCACGGACTGTTTTGTTTTACTGTTCATTATTGCGCTTTCTTGTGTGGTCTGTTGGTTGGCTCGTTAAACGTACGCACTTTGTAATCAGTCGTGATTTTATAGACGAATGTGAGAGAAAGTTTGGTTGCTGTTGAACTACACGCAGGTCGATCGCATGCGCTGTTGTCATAAAGACGCGCTGAGTGTTTCCAGTCTCATCGAAACATTTGGGCTCGCGCTTTTAAATTGTCAGAGGAGGATGGTGGGGGGAACGTATGGCTGTAATCTGCGAATACAGTCTTCCCTCGGATGTGTGCGCTGAGATTAGGCGGCTATAAGCAGGTGTGTGCGTCCAGCGTCTTTGTATTTGCCCGTTAGCTTCGGCTCAAGCCTGTCACCCCATCATCCTATTTGCACAAGGGCGGATATAATCCAGCAGCAGCTGCCACCTGCCTGGAGTCACGCCTCCGATCAATGGCAAGCCATGCTTTCATTCTCCTGTCTGTCTGCACACATTATTCTGTCTGCCAGACCGGGCTTTATACCTTTATTTGTTTACTTTATTATGTCTTCCATTCCAGTCTTCCAATCATTTCCATAGACACGATCCTCTTGATGCTATATTACTCATTTTGTATCCCTCAGCACTCATATATACATCATATAAAATCTATTTACACTGTAAATAATAACATTTTTATAGATAGATAGATAGATGCAAAGTAGCGTCACTACCACTAAGCTATCAGTGTTCCTGCTGCTGAAAATTAACATTATGATTGTATATTTATTGCATTAGTGCATAGTACATTATATCAGATGGAATATGGGGTGGGCTTTATGCCACTTCAGACAATCACAACAGGTGGACAATTCAGAGCAGATGCGGCTCATGGAAAGGAGGGGTTTAGAAAGATTGAATCTTCCAATGAATCGTTTCAAACTCTTTGAGATATTAGTTGATGTGCAATGTATAGCTGGTATAAGAAAATTAGTGGGGGGTTTTCTCGCTATGGAGAAAAATTTGTTGTAGGAGACCCCCGAACAAAATTAGGAACCTTTAAAATAGCATAGGTGGGTCACTTCACATTTTTAAAAACCGTTATTGTTAATAAAAATGATTTAAAACTATATTACCTGTTTTAAAAAACATTTAATGTGCTGTTATACTGTTTCCAAATTTAAACTCCAGTTCAAAATCCGTTTAGTTGTTGACGTGTGTGTGTGTGTTTGTATACACACACACATTTAATATTCGTCAATATTATTGATTGTTGCTCTTCTAAAGCTGTGTACAGCCAAAACTAATTTTGTTGCATTATCTTCCTGTTATCTCTGTAAATCTGCTTTTAAACAATCTGTATAGTAAAACGTGCTGTATGAATAAAGGTTGACTATATATATATATATATATATATATATATACACACAGTAATACCTCGGTTTACGAGTTTAATTCGTTCCAAGAGATCGTAACCCAAAATGCTCGTACACCAAAACAATTTTCCCCATAAGAATGCACTAAAGATCAATTAATTTGTTCCACGTGACCATAAATGCCCATTTTAATTTTTTTTGGGTTTTACCCTATTAATTACAGTTAAAATTATAACCATTAAGATCTCATATAAATACCAATTAATAATTGACAATTAAACTCTAAAAATACTTGACAATTTACTGTAACGAGTAGCTTTGAGTAGCGTTGTCGTTGTCTCTGTTGTCGTGATGGAGAGGAGGGAGGAGGAGTGGGGCGGGGCGGGGTGTTACTGTCAGCAAGGGAAAACACAAACCCGGATTCAAGTGCAGATGAGGGAATTTATTATAATATTGCAGAAAACAAACGAAGTGAAGAGTGAAGGTCATGGAACACGGGAGACGGGAGACGCGAACACAGGAGCTCCAAAGACAGCGCGGACATAACAGAGACAACGCCTCGACAACACAGGAGTGGAGAGAAGTGAATTAAATAGGCAGATGAGATGAGAATCAGGTGTGTCAGTGATCAGTGACCACGCCCCCACTCATACACACACACACACACACACACACACACACACACACACACACACACACACACACACACACACACACACACACACACACACACACAGGCAGAACTAGGAGACAAGTAATTCAGGAATTCTTTTACTGCTAAGAGGGAGGATTTCATACCTTCTTTCTACAGGGAGTGCAGAATTATTAGGCAAGTTGTATTTTTGAGGATTAATTTTATTATTGAACAACAACCATGTTCTCACTGAACACAAAAACTCATTAATATCAAAGCTGAATATTTTAGTATCAATATTTTAAGTAGTTTTTAGTTTTAGCTATTTTAGGGGGATATCTGTGTGTGCAGGTGACTATTACTGTGCAGAATTATTAGGCAACTTAACAAAAAACAAATTTATACCCATTTCAATTATTTATTTTTACCAGTGAAACCAATATAACATCTCAACATTCACAAATATACATTTCTGACATTCAAAAACCAAACCAAAACAAATCAGTGACCAATATAGTCACCTTTCTTTGCAAGGACACTCAAAAGCCTGCCATCCATGGATTCTGTCAGTGTTTTGATCTGTTCACCATCAACATTGCGTGCAGCAGCAACCACAGCCTCCCAGACACTGTTCAGAGAGGTGTACTGTTTTCCCTCCTTGTAAATCGCACATTTGATGATGGACCACAGGTTCTCAATGGGGTTCAGATCAGGTGAACAAAGAGGCCATATCATTAGATTTTCTTCTTTTATACCCTTTCTTGCCAGCCACGCTGTGGAGTACTTGGACGTGTGTGATGGAGCATTGTCCTGCATGAAAATCATGTTTTTCTTGAAGGATGCAGACTTCTTCCTGTACCACTGCTTGAAGAAGGTGTCTTCCAGAAACTGCCAGTAGGACTGGGAGTTGAGCTTGACTCCATCCTCAACCCGAAAAGGCCCCACAAGCTCATCTTTGATGATACCAGCCCAAAACCAGTACTCCACCTCCACCTTGCTGGCGTCTGAGTCGGACTGGAGCTCTCTGCCCTTTACCAATCCAGCCACGGGCCCATCAAGACACACTCTCATTTCATCAGTCCATAAAACCTGAGAAAAATCAGTCTTGAGATATTTCTTGGCCCAGTCTTGACTTTTCAGCTTGTGTGTCTTGTTCAGTGGTGGTCGACTTTCTGCCTTTCTTACCTTGGTCATGTCTCTGAGTATTGCACACCTTGTGCTTTTGGGCACTCCAGTGATGTTGCAGCTCGGAAATATGGCCAAACTGGTGGCAAGTGGCATCTTGGCAGCTGCACGCTTGACTTTTCTCAGTTCACGGGCAGTTATTTTGCGCCTTGGTTTTTCCGCACGCTTCTTGCGACCCTGTTGACTATTTTGAATGAAACGCTTGATTGTACTGTATGTATATATTTCACTACGTGAACAATAGCGATCACAATTAATGTTAACAACACGAGGTAAAACCGCTGTAAATCACTTATAAAAGTATCACTGTGGTGAATGATGCAACCAAACCGAGCGACGCTGAGAGAATTAACAAGTTAAGGGGGGATAAAGGGGTTGGAACCGTGTGACTGTTTTATGAGAGGCTGTGTTTAGGATATTTCCAGTAAAAATGCCCGTGACGATGCTGAGCGTTAGGACTTTTCCACACAAAAATGCACAGGGGTGAGGGAAAAATTTTCTCGCACTCCGATACAATGCTCGTACATGATTTGCTCGTATACAAAGTCACTCGTAAACCGAGGTATTACTGTATATATCTATATATATCTATATATATATATATACACACACATACATACACACACACACACACACACATTTAATTACTTACAAACCAACTTTGTTATGTCTCCTGGTTTATATTTGTCTCCAGTTCTATCTTCCGCTTAGATTTTATGCAAATTTACACCATCACCATAAATTCATTCATCAGTTTTATATGTTTGTCCAATTACATTTTCAAATTCCTGATTTTTATCAATGTTTGTTTTGAATTTTGCTTAAAACATTTGGGTTTACTTTATTTAAACGCTTGCTATTACCTCCTGTTATGCCAGGTAACCAAACATGCTCTTAATTAGGTGACATCTAAATTAATTTAAATATTCTGCCATCATTTACTCAGCCTCAAGTCTTTAGAAACTCATTTCTTTCTTCCCTGGAACACAAAAAGAGTTATTTTTAGCAAAATGCTCTCTTCTGCTCTCTTCCATATAATGAAAGTGAATAGTGGCCACAGCTATTGTATGGATTCAGAAGATTTTAAATATAGCACACAAGTCATATGGACCGCTTTTAGAATACGTTTATGCTTATTTTGAGAATAGCTCTGACATTATGCTGCACATTTGCTTTGAGGTTACATGGAAAGAAAGATATGGTTTGGAGTTAATAAAGACAAATTTTTCTATTAGTTTTCCTATTATGCTATTTTAAAGGTTCATAATTTAGTTTTGGAAGTCTTCTAATATTGATTCGCATACATCAAAGGTCAAAAAGTTCTCATAACATACATTGGACATCACCTAATTTCTCAAATAGTCTGAAAACGGTTTGTTTGTTGATTCAGCCTTTCTAACTTCCCTCCCCTTCAGCAAGGGGACTTCGCTCTGATTGGTCAAATGGCCCTTGTGTCAGTCTCTTGTGATTATTCTACCACTTACAGCACTTGTTAGAAACTAAACAGCCATTACCATATCTGAATTTCAGCTCCGGAGGCTTCCTCGGCGCTTGTTACCCAGTGATACAAATTATGCCGTTGGTTTTACCATATCAATTCCATTGTGAGACCTCATCATTTTGATGTGAAGCGCTAAAAGGAGCATCTTCTCTACCTTGCCTCAGTTACAACTACAGTGTTTGAGGCCGGGTCAAAGTAGACGTTGTGCGCGGGCAGCCAATGAAAACCATAGGCGGACATTATGCAAATTTGCCATATTGTACGAGCGAGTGAGACTAGACATGTTTTGGCAGTTCAGATTTGATTCTTTCTTTTAGGAGACAATAGCTTTGTTTGGTGAGCTCTTTAAAACTTTAAATCTTTAAAACTTTGCAGATATTTTACCTTTACAAACAGCCATATTACTCACTAAATGAAAGGTTATATTCGATAAAGCATAACAGGTGCCCTTTAATTTCGGGATGAATTAACACTATGTAAGGACAGCATATTTTAACCTTTTACAGTGCAGATCAGTTTTTGTTTAGTAGCAAATGAGTCATCCGACCAACAAAAATGCTTATTTTTCTCTTAGAAATTACAACATAGAAATGTGACAATGAATGGTGGATTAAGGCTTAGGCATTCGACATGCAGTTTGTGAATGGACACTGCGGGAAGTTGACTACCCTGAAGAAGGCAGAAATATAATTTCCCTGTCAAATCCTGAGCTTTTAAAAGCAGCTAATTTAGAGCTTTGTAGATCAATATCAGTAATGCTGTAAGATAATGTGAAGGTTCCCTCAGCAACAAAATACTTACAATAATCAGCTTTTCCTTTGTGTGGTGCTGCTGCATTCTGCACGTTGTCAAGGGGGTTGACAGTCTAATTGATGCGGATTGTGTTAAATCAAGTAAAGGAATGACTTTTGCCATAATGGAACGTTAAGAGACGTCTGATTTGCTCCAGAAATTATTGATCTGCGATAAGAATAGCTTTCAATTGCTGCTTTTTGCCGTCTTGAAATGACTTTACAAGTCATCCTTCTCTACAGCAATGAACTCAAAGTAGCCTGGGTAAATGGCATTGCTTTCAAGAACTGAAAATGTGGTCTGCATGGGATAACTTATGCTTTTGGATAAAACTTATTGTTAGTCAAATGTATTTTATGATTTACTTTATATTTATAATCGTTTTAATTTATGTTTTGTTCTTTGGAACGGATTTAATCGTATTCAGTGGTTGATCTTAAACATTGCCGTTTACTCTTCTGTCATATTATTACAGCAAAACCGTGTGAGTGTGTGTGTTATTGCGATTATAAGCATGACATGGTGCAGTCAGGCTTGAAACGAATCTGAGCCATGCTACTGTGATTATACCTTCAGCTGAAGTGTAGGCTGACCAATGGGAACAATGAACTGAAACTACCCATTTCATGATGATTATTGCGATGGCGGCAAAAACAACTGGAAGCTTAAAATCAATTATGCATGAAAATGCTGTCATCCATGCTGACTCTGGGAACCTTGTGATTCACCACCCAGTGCTTTTTGTGCATAAGGAAATATAAAAACAGTGCTTAATCATTCTTAACGATTCTGAAAGGTTTTGCAGAGAGAGTTTCCCCAAACATGACAATTCTGCCAGACTAGCATGGAGCACAAAAGCGATATTTAGCAAAACATCCAAGCTGCTAATTTCCAAGGAAAGTAGAAGCAGAACAGGGATCGCCTTGGCGAGATAATTCCTTTTGTGCCCCATGAAGGAAGAGAAAAGATGACTGAATTTTCATTATAGCGGTGAACTCTCGCTTTAATAACATCAGGGCCCCTAGATAAGAATTACACTTTTGTAATCAATCTCAAACCCAAGCAAGCCGAGAGTGTTGAGCACAGAGATCAGAATCAAAGCAATTGGAGAATATTAGAGCAGGGAACAACACAAGCTTTTAATGTGATATGAAAGCTAAACGTTCTTTGTACTGATTAATTTTTAATGTTCCCAACACCAGACACTTCTCTCACCGTCTTTGCAAATGCAAGAGTGACTTTTTGGCATTTTATGAACGGTTTTTATTTGCGAGGCATAGACCACAAAGATGACTTTTTACACAACAAATGTATTTTAATTTTTTTGTTTCCTGGGCTCTTGTCTAGTCAATTGCTTGTGTGCGCTTTAGGGTTGCTGAACCCTGTAGTAAATATTTTAGAAGTGAATGGGAATAATAGAGGAATTTCTAAGCAGGTTTATTTGGCTTTTCTAATCAATCTCTCACTTTACTCAGTCATTGTGTTTGTAAGGCTTGCCTGATCTACACCCTCAGTCTCTCTGAGCAGTAATCTTCTTTTAAATGCCGGCTGACCATTGATCTGTATATTCCCTCAAACCCTCTCAGGTCTTTCAGGGGCTTTTTCCTCATAGTCTCTTTGTATTTAACCTTCCTCATATCAAATAACACAGTGTAGTGAATATTTATCATTGACCATTTATTCTTAATATATGCTGTTATGGACTTGTTTGAGATTTGTTTTAACTTGTAAGAAATTCAATTTGTAAAAGTTGAACCCCTAATCTCTCTTATTTTTAGATGAAAGAGAAGATGTTCAAAAGAAAACCTTCACGAAATGGATAAACTCACAGTTTGCAAAGGTAATGTAACTTGAGTCTTGTTTTATTGTGTGTTGAATCACCTTTAATGGCAAATCAAAATGCTTTATCAATTGGTTTTAACTAAACGATTCAGACAATGTTTATATAGCGATTTGAAGAGAAATGAACATGATTTCTTTAGCTGGAAAAGCATGTTATAGGTGTATGAACTGAAATGCTGTTATTCATCCACCTACTACATGTGGGTGGTTGGATGAGGAGACATAAGGTAGACAAGCTTGATATCAAGGTTAAAAGTTAAGATTCACTCTTGCACATATTCTTGATCTTAAGGTTAAAAGTTAAGATACACACTCGCATAAAATCTTGTCACTAACCTTCATCTATGTCAGGATGTGAGTGTGAAGGCATGAATGTGTGCTTTAGATTTGTTTGTTTGACGTGCCATGCTCAAAGGTAAGGCATTTCAAAACAGGTTTTTGTGTTCTCTTTGTAACTCTGCTAGCATCCTTTTACAGTATGTTAACAGAGGAAGGACATCAGTTCTTTGTCCTTCAAGCTGAGAGAGAAGCGTTTGCTTCAAGGTAGAGTTGTGGGGGAAAAAAACTCCAAGAATGTCTATTTATTTTTTTCCTTCTCAGCAAACTAAAACTAAAGGTCTTGTCTTGTCATTCTCCTGTATTTGGGATAATATACGTTCATAAATGCTTCATGGACAACTCAATTTTGCATATGAGTATATTAAGGGTATTTACACTTGCAGGCATGTTTGGTTTGATTAAAACAAACCCAGATGCAATTGCTCTGTTAGTGCAGTTCATTTGATTAAGTGTGAACGCACACCAAAAAAGCAGACCAAGACCCCTGTAAAGATGGTTCTCAGTCCACTTCCAAATGAACTCTGGTGTGAACAGACCAAAGACATCGAAACCAACCAAAATTGGGACGTGATGTCACAAGATGAGAGAATAAAAAGGACTGAATGCTCAAGCATACTCATGTTTTCTCGCCATAGTTGGAATTTTGTTCATCACAGTTTGGTATAGGTTTCAGAACTGCGTCTTCTCACTGCAGATCTTCATTTGTGTCACATTTTATAAGCTCCTCACGAGTTCTCAGCAGGCCAAATGTAGGCTATGCATATACAGCGTGCGCATTTTGCACAACACACAGCATGGTTCTGTAATTTTCGATAATGTCATAAAAGCCGACTTGGTTGTGAATATATCCCTTTAGGTTTGGTGTTAAATGGAAATGTGATGTAAAATGTAAAGAGACCTGGGGTATCATTTATAAAGCGTGCGTACACACAAAACAGGACTGGAAACTTTCGTACGCCAGTTTCCACGCAAAGATTGTGATCTATAAAAAGCAAACTTGACGGGAGAATGTGCGCACCATCAAGCAAACTTTGAGCCGCGTATACACATTGTGGAGACAAAGGGAATTGGCGACACAGATGGTGAGGTTTTATAAATCGGAATATTTTTTGGCGTATGCCATTTTTGGCTTTTGGGTGCACGTAAACTTTTAGTAGGGATCCTACGCACAGTTTTATAAACAAGACCCCAGGACTCTTTTTTTTTATTTAAAGTGTGAACATGTTCCCAAAGACACTCAGCCTTAATTTCTAAGTTGTGTTTATTCTCTAGACAAGAAGACCCCCTGTCGATGACCTCTTTACCGATTTGTGCGATGGCCGACGTCTTCTTGAACTCCTGGAGATTCTGGTTGGACGTGAACTAGTGGGTCCATCTTTAAATTTGAACATTAAACATTCTCATTACAGGAATAGTTCACCCCAATAGGACACTTTTTGTCATCATTTACCGTACTCTTGAATATAAGATGAGAAATGTTGAGGATAGTTATGCTAGTATTCTTTTCCATGCAGTTGCAATGAATGGGGACCAAAAAATGGTTTATTGGAAGATAATTCACCACATGTTTGTGTAATATAAAACATTTTGGGGTTAAATTAAACGCGGCATATAGTTAAATTATAGTCTTTTCTTCCCTATTGCATTTTATATTTGGTTGAACTATCCCTTTAATTGGCTCTGCTGGGTTGTATATTGAGACACTTTCCATTGTTCTAATTTTATCAAGGAAAAGTACTCCTGGTTTCAAAGCATTTGGACAGGGATGAGTGCATGAATGGTTGAATTCATTTGCAATGGATGCTCAAAGTTCAGTACTGATATATTCCCCATTTGCAGGTTAAAGAACGTGGTTTCACTCGAGTGCACTCCCTCAACAATGTTAACAGGGCCCTGCAGATCCTTCAGAAGAACAATGTGAGTTAATTGGTTCAGCTGGCTGTTTTACTATTCACAGCTTTTGGAATTTCAATGTTTCGTTGAGCTTTTTTAATCAATGCAAGACAAAACTAAGCAGAAGCAAAAATGTACAGTTTGATAAGGTAATGGCAATTATCCATTTCACTAATATGAAAGCTTCTCTGCTTGTTAAAGCATAGTGAAAAATCCCAGCAGCTTGAAAATGTGTTTGAAGTGCGAAATAAAAGCTAAGTAAGATTGCAAATTATAACGTCTGGTTGAAGTAATTTTCCAGCTAATATCAAACTGTTATCAGTGATGTGACTGAAATATCTGATCCTTATCTTGTTTAATGTCAACATAAAATTAAAAGTGACCCTGTTTACTCTCTTAATACATGCTTCTTGTCAAAATTGTGTGCAATTAAGGGTCTAACATTAAAATATTCTCCATTTTAAGGTTGAGCTGGTGAACATCGGTGGAGCTGACATTGTAGATGGGAATCATAAACTGATCCTGGGGCTCATCTGGAGCATCATTCTCCACTGGCAGGTATGAGAGTTCAATACGGGAAATCAGTCCCACAATCTTTCTGGTTTGCCTTCAAGGGCAGTAGCACACTAAAGGACCTTTATCATCCGTTATGTTGGTCTATCAAAGATTTTATATGTAGCACATTTGCAGTGGACTTTCATGTGCTTATCTGTACAGGAACTCGTTTCCTCTGTTTTTTTCTGTTCATCTGATAAGGTGGTTCTTCTGTGGTTTATGTTCAGAGCTACTGATGTCCTCTACTTTAAGTTTGAGTTGGCAGTGGTTTTACTAATAAAGGCCTTAAGTAACATTTCAGCATTGAGAGTGATTCAAAAAGTGTTATGGCAAAACTGCAGTACAGTGATAGTATCAGATGGTAAAATTACATAACATCATGGCAATTTTTTTTAATACCTAGGAGTATGATATTGTAAGGATTAGGTGTTGCTGTGTGATGCGGAGGGACGAGGGAGACGCGGAATTCCAAAACTGAAAAACTAATTTAATACAAACGAAAACAAAAAACTTTAAATAACAAAACAAAGAAGCACGCATGTGCATTAAATTGAACTAAAATAAAACTCTGAACTATAACCATGGCAGGAGACCTGGCAACATCCACACACAATTAACCTAGTCATTACTTCTTTATCTACAGATATAAATTCCAAGGTTCATGAATATGGTAATCAATAACCATAGCCCTAAATATTTCAAAAGATGCCATGGTGTTATAATGGTACATGTCCAAAAAACATGGAAATACCATGGTAATCTTAAATATAAAATGCAGTTTAAAATTTTTTTTAGTCATTAATAATTTAGTTTTTAGTAAGGATGTATTACATTGATCAAAAGTGAAAGTAAAGTAGTAAAAATTAAGAAGCTCAACTGTTTTCAACATTGATAAGAAATGTTTCTTGAGCAGCAAATCATTCAAATCATATTAGAATTATTTCTTAAGGATCATGTGACACTGAAAATAGGAGGAATGATGCTGAAAATTCAGTAATACGTTTTAAAATATTGTAAAAATATAGAAGGTTATTTTAATCTAACAATATTTCATAATCTTACTGTTTTGCTGTATTTTTGTTATGTATAAGTGAATTCTGCCTTCCTGAGCATAAGAGACTTTCAAAAATCTTACAGACCCAACACATGGTGTTGACTGATTATCATTTTCTTATACCTGGTATTTACTCTTCAAGGAATCCCATACACATCCATGATACACATCCAGCCAAGATGTAACAATTTCTTTTTGATATGTATCATGATACTGACTGATATATACCATATTCATCTAATGAAATGTTGTTATTATCAGGGTACCGTTCATGTCCAAAGACCAAGGTTTTACTTTAGTGTGTGTCAAAAACATAATACTACAACATTGTATGTAATAATAAATGAGTTTTTGTGTGTGTGTGTTTGTTAGGACATATTGTTAATTGTATCCTCTTAATTCTGTATCATAAAGATGAATACATCTCCTTTTACCACACAGGTTAAGGATGTGATGAAAGATGTCATGGCAGACTTACAGCAGACCAACAGTGAAAAGATTCTGTTAAGTTGGGTCAGGCAGTCCACTAAAAACTACAAAGACATCAATGTGGTTAACTTCTCCAGCAGCTGGACAGATGGTTTTGCCTTCAATGCTCTCATTCACAGCCACAGGTACTGTTATATTATGCTTCCTTTTTTGTTGTTGTTGTTGAAAATCACAGAAATCACAGCTTTCACGTCTAATGAAATTGAAAATTAATGTTTTATATTCATTGTTCAGAAACTGCATGGTTGAATAGTAGCTTGGCCTAAAGCATTTTTTGAAGCTGATTATGGCTTATTGCTTTTCTAGCTTTCTGTGTAGTTCATTTGGGTAATGAACCAGCTGTTTCGATCTGCTTTTAGCTATTTCAAGCATGTAAGTTTACTATTTTATATTAATTACATCATCTGCTGTGTCTTTTTTTGCCAGGCCGGAGCTGTTTAACTGGAGTGCGGTGGAGCAACAGGATAATGCCATTGAGAGACTGGATCATGCCTTCAACGTTGCAGAGAAGAGTTTAGGCATCGACCGACTGTTGGACCCGGAGGGTATGACCTCCTCCTTTCTTCTTCTTGTTCACATTAGCCTTTGAAGTTGTTATGAGTAATACAGACAGGGCTTTTTTAGTTTAGTTTTTTGGATGAGAGGAAATGTCTTGTTACATCAACATCTAAAACAGAATTTCATTACATAATTTATGCCATGGGGGTTTAACTCATAGTTGAGCATGTACCAGTTAAAACCTGTTCTCTATTAATGTATACAGACGAGAGAGAAATTATGACAGAGATATAACATATTTTATATATATATAATTAAATGACAGTTGTATGCACACTGTATGTACATATTTTTACAATTTTACAGTGGAATGAAATGTTTGAGCACCAAATCAGTATATTAGACTGATTTATTAAGGATGTTTTGACACTAAAGACTGCAGGAGTGATGCTGAAAAATCATCAGCTTTGCCATCAAAGGAATTACATTAAAATGACATTTTAAAATATATTCAAATAGTTATTTAAAGTTGTAATAATGTTTCACAATATTACTATTATTATTTTAGACTAAATAAATGCAGCTTTGATGAGCGTTAGAGACTTTACATGACTATTTAAAAATAGTCCCCAAACCTTTGAAACATCGAATACACACAATTTATTTGATATACTCGTATTTACTTCCAAATGGAAGAATCTTTTGCTTTTCACATTTATCTGAAGTTTCCTCTAGGAGTTTATTGTGCAGTTTCTTCTCCTTCACAGATGTTGCTACAGCTCATCCTGATAAGAAATCCATCATTATGTACGTCACCTCCCTGTTCCAAGTGCTGCCCCATGGCGTGAGTATGGAGGCCATACAAGAGGTGGAAACCCTCCCTCGAGCTGCAGTAACCAAGGAGGAGCACTTCCTCTTTCAAACTCAACAGCGTTACTCCCAGCAGGTCAGAGGAACACACACTCATAGCTACACAGAGTTTAGAATGGTATGTTGTAATCATAATGCATGGACCCATTATCTCTGGCGCCACATACGTCTAATATGAAAGCATTAGACTTCTCTGGTTTCAGAGAGGGTTTATACGTTCTCAGGACGTAGAATGCACATCTAGCTTGTCAACGCACTTTGCCAGCTGACATTGAATTATGTTTTGCAATTTGTGATCTAATTTTGCGGCTCAGCATTCCAACGCCCTTCTCGCTGCCATATCCAGCTCATCGCTGCATCACTCAACTCTCTCCTCTATCCATCTTTTTCTTTTTTCAGTCTTTGTGGTTTTCTGTACCTCTCTTAGATCACAGTCAGTGTGGCCCAGAGTCGTGTGCGCAGCCCGTCTCCCTCCTATAAGCCTCGATTCAAAAGCTATGCCTTCACTCAAGCTGCCTACGTAAAGACGCCTGAACAGCAGAGGAAGTTTCTCACCATGCAGGTTTGTTTCTGTTGACTGCTGGCTCCTCCTTGTTGCCAGGCATTGCAGCTGTGTCTACAAAAACGTCCGACTGATATCAGTGGTGTCACACTTCACTTGCTAACCTGTCCCAAGTTATTGATTGAATTTATGACTTTTTTTTCTTCTGCCAGACAATAAAACTGACAAAAAATGTCATAGATTCGCAATGAGGAAGGGACCTGTGGGAGAGATTTGTTGGTGGCCTATAAGGCTGGGTGATATGTAAAAAATATTTTATAGATAATCGCCTTAAATTGAATTAAAATTTAAACTATATCCGATTATATTGTCTACCTCAGTGTTTTTCAACCAGTGTGCAGCGGTACACTAGTGTGCCGTGAGAGATCGTCAGGTGTGCCGTGGAAAATTATTAAATTTCACCTAATTTTTCAATTTCGCTTGATTTCAATTTCGATTTTTTTTTTTTTTTCAATGAAAATATGTACCTTGGCTCAAAAAAAGTTGAAAAACACTGGTCTACCTGAGCCCCAACCCTTCCCTCGCCCGAAACAACACTCCATCAATGATGGATACGTTAAAGGTTTTCCTTTTGGTTAGTTTGAGCTTAAACTAACATACAGGAATCTTTGTTCTAATCGAATTTATGTTTGAAACGAATTTCGTTTTGTGAAGAGAACTGTTGAACACATAAATGCATGTTGTCACAAAACAATGTTTTGCATATTTTTTTTCCATAAGGTCCAATGTTTCTTTTTCTTTATGGCGTGATCTCCTGAGTAGACGCATTTCACGATGATGAATTTCCTAATAATTTTGTGTAACATTGTTTTTAAACTTGTATTCAAGCTATAATTTATGTTATTTGTCTAAAATCAGGGATTATAGGCTCTCCTTATAGGCAAAATAAAACAAATGACTGCTTTATATGCTTTAGTTAGAAATGGAAGTATTATTTAAGTATTTTATTTTTTTAATCTACAGCAAAGTATAACTCTCCAAATATGCCTTAAGTTGAAAACATAAGAAACTCCGAGCGCATGCATGAGATATTCAAGGCACCACAATTTCTTAATTCGTTTGCAACTAAATTCTATTTTAATAAAATTATTTGAAGTACAATAGTCATGTTTGTGATATTTTTATTTATTTTCATTATGTACTCTATTTAAATTAATATTTAGAAATGTGTACAGTTACTGCTACATTTTATTTATTCTAAACTATTAGACTACAGACCAAAAATAGGCTAATTTGATAATATAATTTTTAACATGGCATATGCTACACATCACTGCTAGTTTATAGCAGTTTCTTTCTTTCTTTTTTTTGTCTGCAGATTAAAATAAAATAAAATGCATAAATATAATTAGCAACATTAATTTAGGATTTTTTTTAATAAAGATGTGTAATCAAAATGAAACAAATTACATAAGTAAGGAAAAATGTATATTACTAACACTTAAATTAAAATATAAACTGAGAAAAGTTATTTCAGTTCAAAACATTAATAAATTCTGTAACAATTTATAAATAATACTACAATAACAGTGGTGCAAAACACTACGTGTTATGTATAGCTTCCAAGGACTTGTGGTTACGAATGTCTTCTGAGTTTTGTTTAGCATATTGCTATGGTGTTCTGGGTATTTGCAAGGTGGTTAGTCACACCAAAGATATTTTGGTCACTAAGATATGACTCAAGTCTCTCCTTTACTGTCAGTCTATGAGTCTGTCAGTCTGTCTCTGTCAGTGTGAAAACTAGGTTAAAGGTTATTTTAAAAAGTAATAGCACAGCTCTCCTCAACAATCTGTGTGGATTGATGATTTTATTGCCCACAGTGCAAGTAATATCAAGTTACGCACCAAATTTGAATACTTGAATATGGAAATTGTTTGAATTTGGGCAACACCACAAGCACTACTAATAAACCAAGGTTTAAATCATAACCCAACACCATGAGGCCCTTCTCAATCTTCAAAATCAATCTGAAACCACCCTGATGTTATCACTCAGCTAGTGCATTTCACTCCAATTCATACAAGGGCAGAGGGTATTTCCCAAAGCAGGAAAAGAAAATTAGAAGGCTAACTTTAAGAACGTTTGAGGATGAAACAGACAGAAGTACTCTAGGGGCTTTAGTGACAAGTATGTGTGTATATTCCCATGCTTACCCAACCACTCCTACCGCTTCACTGCCAAGTCTTGATTTAAAGACAAAAAACTCAATATCTTTATTCTTTTTAAAATCTATACCATCATCTAACCCAGTTGTTTCCCCTCTGTCTGCCTGCAGTCTCCAGACAAGCCCGATGAACTGCGACCGTCCACCAGTCCCCTGCCACAGGGGCTAAATGAGCTGGAAAGCTACCAGAGTGCCCTGGAGGAGGTCCTGACCTGGCTGCTTTCTGCGGAGGACGGCTTGCAAGCACAGCCACCCATCTCCTCTTTTGTCGACGAAGTCAAAGAGCAGTTTCACACCCATGAGGTAATTCACCAGTTCTTCTTCTAAAGCTTTTGAGGCAAAAGTAGATTTTGTTGTCGATTCAGTTAGCCACAAGTGATATTTTTCACGGTTGGTGATGTATTGTTTGAGAAATTTTCACATTTCAATGTAGCTACTATACTAGATTAATGATTAAAGTTTGATTTGTGTACTTGCTAGAATATCTAACTGGACTTCATTTGAAATGTCAAAGTCAAATGGTAATTTAATCAAAATGTCATAACTATACCTTCCAGTGAAATAACAGACTTTTCCAGTCATTTAGTCCCCTTAAACCCCACCTCTTACTTAAAATAAACTGCAAGCTCCATCCAATCAACAACTGATGTGGATGGAACCAATTCCCGGCCTCTTTTTCGCTTGGATGTGCTTCAGTACGGAAGATACATTGCAACTTTAAGGTCTTTAATGCTGCCTTGAGATGTTGGAAGGATATTATTGGCACATGAACAAAATGGTGGGAAACTCTTTAGACTCTCCGGAATGTAAATGAAAGAAATCATAGCGGAAATTATGGCTGCGGCTATAGTTGGTGTTAAATTGGTATCATCAACATTCAAATAATTGTGAATGTTGACTGTACAATTTAGTTGAATGTTTAGCATTTTGTGTCCTTTGATAATAAATGATTACATAATAGCTGAGCTTTTCTCCCGGCTTAGATAGTAGTTTTGTTGCTGCATTAAAATTAGGTTCAATTACTATTGGTAGGTGGAAAAAGAGAAAGAAGCACTTTTCAAATTGGCACTTTTCTACAAACATGGCACTAAAATCACTTGAATCCACATGTCTCAATTATGATGTCAAAGTGGACTTTTCCAGAAGAACAAGTGTACATCATGTTAGTCTACTAGTTCAATGCAAATTTTTTTACTAAACCCTTTACACCCTTAATTACATTTGGAATACACCCTTAAAAAGACAATGCTGTCATGCCTTATGTCGTTTTTAGCATCAGCAGACTATAGTGATTCCCTCTAGAGTTGAAGATGTTCCAGGAAAGGCTAAAGCTAGCTGTATTTGATGTGATTTCATAAGCTTTAGCTGCCATTTGGCAGCTTTGGATTCCTACATAAGCTCAGAGTCTTATGATACAACCTTTGTGCAAGATTGAAGGGCATGCAGGGAAACATAGTTCCTGACTATCAGTTTACTGCTCTTATTAATGCATTAGTTGACTAAATAATTGTCTTACAAAATTAGGATCATTCAACAATTAAACGTTGGTTTTATCTAATTTAAAACGTAAAACAGTGTTGGGTAAGTTACTCTTCTTCAACAGTGTAGTTATATTACTCTCTCGAAAAAGAATTGCATTACTTATTGCTTTCTAAATCCTATATGAATCTTGACCATCTAAAAAAAAGGGATCAACATGAAACGTATTTAAAGGGAGATGGTTACATTAAAAACATTTTATTATTAGCTGTTCAATTTTGATATTAAATTCACTTTTTAGTATTTAGAATTGTTCTGTAGTTTGTACAGTATTTAATGCCATTAAATCAGAAGTTACTGTAGTTAAAGAAAAAATTGAAAGGGAAAAAGTAATTAAATTACTGTAATTTCTTCATATTTGCTCTAAAAACTACTCATAGCTACTGTAAATTTCAAACTGTATTTTGTCTATAAATTTAAATCTAAGTCTATATTGTCCAAGAGATGGTCTATCTCACTTCCATGGTACGTTTATTCCATATCTGACATCTGGTCGATATGAGACTGATGTTTTAAACTTGTGTAAGACGTATATGAACTGCTCTAAATTCGGACAGGTGATTAATTTCTTCAAACTAACTTTGAACCCAAGGGGTGAAGGATACTGTCTGAAAGTTTTAGGACTAAGATGTATTATCCATGAAGTTGTGCGCTGTTATTATTATCCAGATCTACGTATGCCCCCTGTGTTTACCATCTCTTAATAAATCTGATTTCTCCATTCATGACAGATGGTATTGAGTGTTTCCCCTCAGTTTCATATTTCAACATCTGTTAGAATGGTTGGTCTGAGAGTCGAAGGATCAAACTGTGCCTTGTGTGGGTGTGAATTGAAAAGTTAACTGGGGATATTTAATGACTGAAAGAATGGCATGATATAATGAGTGAAAAAACTCATTGCGAGGTGTCAAAGCATATGTGCAGAGAGTTTTTTTCTGCATGATGGTGCAAATAAACATTGAGAAGTTGAGTTCTTAAAGCAATTTATTGCATATGAGCACATTTTTGTTCTTGTTGATAGTTCTGCTGTGTATTTTGTTGCCGTGTGAAAAAATGTAACTGTGTTAAATTTGATTACAATTTTTATATACAGAAATACCTCTAGATACAAACATAATCCGTTCCAGGGCGGAGCTCGTAACTCGAATTGTTCGTATCTCGAATCATGTTTTCCCATAAGAAATAATAGAAAACAAATTAATCCGTTCCAGTTTTTTATTGGTATAGACACACACACACACACACACACACACACACACACACACACACAATTATAGTACATGTATACAGTGTGATACATGTGTGATATCAAATAAAATGTGGTTTTAATTATACGTTTTTACAGACAGTAGCGGCAGGTGCGGAGTAGGGAGGGAGGGGGTACGCAGACACTTGATTCTGTTACACAAACACTACGTAACTTACCGTAAATTAACATAACTTAGCTTAAGTATTTTTTTTACTTTTCTATTTTCTATTCTTGTTTAGATTTGTATTCTTTACTTTTGATCACTTTTTGTACCTTTTTTGTTTAGTAAAAACTGTAATTTTCTTGAATAGCAGGAACTAAGCTTAACTGAACTTAGTATCTTTAAAAAAACTTTTTCACAATTTCATGCTTCACTTCCATGGTCATCATGCGTTTCTTCTTCTCACTACCATCCTTAACACTCACTTTCTTTGAAATCATTGCTATTATGAAGAATAACGTACAAAATAGAGAGAAAATCAGCTATTCGCGGGCGACGCGTACAGAATGAACACGTGAAGTGAATGAGCGTTGGCATCGGCGTCAGTACGAGTGCTCGTATCTCGAATATTCAATCGTATCTAGAAGCAAAAATCTGCCAGAAGGCTTGCTCGTATCTTGGAATACTCGTATGTAGAGACACTCGTATCTCAAGGTATTACTGTATTTGGAAATGTAATTTATTCCTGTGACCGCAAAGCTGAATGTCCAGCATCATTACTTCAGTTTTCAGTGTCACACGATCCTTCAGAAATCATTCTAATATTTTGATTTGCTGCTCAAGAAACATTTCTTATTATCATCAGTGTTGAGAACTGTTGTGATGCTTCATATTTGAAACCCTTTTTTCAGGATTCTTTGATGAACAGACAAAAAAGAATTTCTTTGAATCTTCTGTAACAATATCTTTATTGTCACTTTTGATTAATTTACTTCATCCTTGCAAAATGTATAAACAAACAAAAATTTGCAAAGCTAATGGGATAATTTCCTTTTTGTTTCTTTACATGTTATATGTCTTCAGTTTATCTTTGCCATCAAAAATGGCAAATTTCTAAATGTAAATATCTTACTTTTGCACTGTACAGGGCTACATGGTGGAGTTAACGTCTCATCAGGGCAGCGTGGGCCGGGTTCTGAAAGCAGGAAGTGTGTTGTTGTCTGGGGGGCAGCTGACTGATGATGAAGAGAGGGAGGTGCGGGAACAGATGAATCTGCTCAACTCTCGCTGGGAACATCTGCGTGTGGCCAGCATGGAGCGACAGAGCAGGTAGTCACATGTTTGCATGATGAGCATTTATTTAGACAGAAATATTAACAGAAAAATCAAAACCTATGCTATTTACAAGTCCTTAAATAACTGAGGTTGTGGAACATTTCTAGGCTTCATGAAGTTTTGATGGACCTGCAGCACCAGCAACTAAAGCAGCTCTCTGATTGGTTGGACACAACCGAAACGCGGATTAAAAGAATGGGAGCACAGCCTTTAGGGCCTGAACTTGATGACATAAAGCGTCAAATTGAAGAGCAAAAAGTATGTCCTGGAATTTTGAATTTAAGTTTGTTTGAATTCAAAACAAACAAATAAGTAAAGACGTAATTGTCCTTACTGTCTCTACAGCTCTTACAGGAAGATTTGGAGCTGGAGCAAGTGAGAGTGAACTCTCTGACTCATATGGTGGTGGTAGTAGATGAGAACAGTGGTGATGGTGCCACCGCAGCCTTGGAGGAAAAACTGCAGGTAAATGTTACACTTTCTGTAACTACATCCCTAAAGTCTGACTGCTTTATTGGACTAAGTAACTGTGGTATAATGTTTTGTTTACTTGGATCAGTCTTCCATAACACCCCTATGTTACTCACACAGGTCCTTGGGGAACGCTGGGCAGCGATCTGCAAATGGACCGAAGAGCGTTGGATTCTCCTTCAAAAGATCCTGCTGTGCTGGCAACGTTTCTCTGAGGAGCAGGTACTGAATCCTTCCAGACCATGCTGGAAAATCTTTTGCAATGCATTTAGCAGCTTTGAAAATGCCTTTTGAATCCTGCCCGTTAAATGACTATAATGAGAGCATGTCTGGGGAAACATAAAGCTTTTGAAGACCTCTTTTCTCAAGAGAATCAGCATGATAACATCACCAGTGCTCAAAAGAAACAGGAAAAGCAGCAGTGCAGAACACATCTAACAATCTCCCTTTAATCCGCTGTCGTTGTTTTATAGCTGCTGTTTGATTCATGGCTGACTCAAAAGGAGGAGTTAGTTCAGTCTATCCAAAGCAGTGGCACAAATGACCCAAATGAAGTAGCCGTCAACCTAAGGAAGCTCGCTGTAAGTGGCCGCACATAATCCAAACTCAATGAAACATTAAAGCATGATTTGATCAAACACATTACAAAAGTAAAATATGTTTCCAACGCTGTGTCATGTTAAAATCCTTTTTAATGGGTTAGAAATCCAGTGGTTCTGACTTTAAAACCGGAATGCATTTCGTAATTTAAAGATTGCCGGCTAAATTTCGCTCCTCAGATTTTAAAAGCAGACCTGGAGTTGAAGAGGCAGACCATGGACAAGCTTTGCTCCCTCGTTCAAGATCTGCTGACCAACATTAAGAGCAAAGAGGCCGCTGGAAAACTAGAGGCAAAGCTGGAGAGGTTTGCTCAGCGCTGGGACAAATTGGTACAGTCACTTCAACTCACAAGCACCAAGGTGGTTATGCTAATGTCATTCCATTTACTGTGTCTCATCTTTTCTGCAATACTGTTCCATCTATTTCTATTTCACTCAAAATTTCATATGCCTTCCTGCGTGGCCCTGCCATCACTCAGAATAAATAAACCTCTTTCACTATATCTCACCCTCTCTCTTTCATGTGCACTCAAGAATCAGACTTACACGTGCATTTCTTACAACTTTTGTCCCTCTTAGTTTTCAACTATTGTCACCACATCCCAGTCGGAGCTCACGCACACAACCATGGCAACTGTCACCAAGGTGACCACGAACCAGAAAAAGATGGTGAAGCATACTAAAGAGGGCATGTCTACCCCTCCACCTCAGAAGAAGCGACAGATTGTCGTTGATTCAGAACTACGGAAGAGGTGAGCTTGCATACCTTGTTTTCACCGCAGGTCACTGAACGTGAAGGACCCCAACAGAAACAGGAGGATTTGTGTTTTTGTTTTTTCCTTAATTACTGATAGTTCTTTTTTTTCTTTTTTTTTTAAATCTTGATTATCACTATTGCAAGATTGAGAAATTAAAAAATTATTGTTAAAAAAACACTGTGACAAGTACACTTTTATCCTGTGTTGATGGATTTCCTTTTGAAACAAAGTTGAGGTGGAACATATTGAAGGGCTTGTACTTAAAAAAAAAAAAAGAAAAGTAAATAAGGATTTAACTAACTACGTATGTGCGAGTAAATATAATGGGGAGAGACATTTGAGTATTCGATCCGACACAAAAAATATAATAATAATAATTTAATTTAAAAAGTACAGTATGATTCAGTGATTTTATGTTCTGTGTGCGTGTGTGTGTGTGTGTGTGTGTGTGTGTGTGTCTGTGAATACTTAAAATCTGTGTGTGAATATTATATCTGCTGAAAGTTGATTTTGTCAACTTTTAGCAGTGCTAGTTCAAGGTAATCATTTTCGAAGTGCGTTTGCCTCATCTGCCAGTCATCGCTATACCGAAGAAGGGAAATGTGGAGCGGCATTTTCGAACTGTTCAGAAAAACTACGACATTGACTTGCCTCTGAAAAGCGAATTGAGAAGAAGAAGGGTGAAAGAACTAAAATCTCTGTTGTCCGGACAGCAGTCATTTTTCTCACAGCTAACTTCAAAAGCGAAGATTGCATTGCAGAGTTGTATTGTGCAATATGGGTTCATGTAGTTACGCTACACCAACATATATTGTGCATATAAATAATTCTCAATATATTAATAAATAACTATGTTTTGTATTTTTTTATTGTAGGTAGATCATTTTGACTTTTTTGACACAAGCACCCCAGAGTTAGTATATAGATGTCTTAAAGCTAATACACAACAAATATAAGGAATAAAACTAAAAAATTAGAGAAATAATTTATAATGAATAATTTAATAATAAACATTTATCTATCCATCCACTTGTCCCATGTAATGGACATGGAATAAACATATAGATATTTCGAAAGTTTGATCTAATGTAATACTTTTAGTAATAATTCTATTTCATTTTATAGGCATAGATTTAAAGTGAAATATTTGCAGATAATAGTCAAACTTACAAACAGATCAAACTATACAAGTTTATTTTCATAATTTTGTTTTAAGTGGGAATTTTGATCACTCAGTATGATTCTTTTGTAATAAAATGGAGCAATTTTTGCACATTTTCTGAATAAAGCCTGTCCAAATCTTGATAAAAGACTGGCATCTTGGCATCTTGCATGACGTAAAAACTTTGAAATATGTCTTTCCAAGTGCACTTATCTAAATGAGATGATAACAAATAGATTGTCTTAAAAAGTCCCTATGATGTCTTACGAAAATCTAGTGAATTTCGCTTGTTTTTTATTCTTTTACCGTTTTTTATTTGTGTTTGTTAAGGTTGCGTTGAAGGCTTTTTCATCTAAATAAGCAATTTTACAGCCTGTATGAGTTCAACTGCACATGTGAGTTTAGAAATTATGCTGAAATCCAAAGCCTGCAGTGAGAGGGAAAATGCTAATCAATGCTAATCAATGCCAACAACATTCAAATGGCTAACAAACAAGAATAACTAATTTGTTTTTCTGTTCTCTCATCAATTTCCCTGCAGATTTGATGTGGACTTCACTGAAATTCACAGTTTTATGACTCGGTCAGAGGCTGTTTTGCAAAATCCAGAGTTCTCAGTTTCCCGTAAGGAGGGCAGTGTGGCAGACCTCTATGAGAAAGTGCTGGTAGGTAACATGTTCTGTAACACGTCACCTGTTTCGTTCAACAAATGAACGTGTGCTGAAAAGATATTAGACTGAAAATTGTGTAATATTACATTAGAATTGTTTTGAACTGCAAAGAAAATAATAATAATATACTTATTATGACTACTCACATTTATAATATTATAAGTACAGTATATTCAAATTATGTAAATTAAATATAGTGTAATAGCTATATTTTAAAGCGTATTTAAGATCAATTATAAAACACATAAAGCAATACTTTTAAAAATGTGTTGACTTGGGGTTTACTGTGTGATTATTTATTTATTTTTTCTGGATATTTTTGAGGCAATTGACAGGGAAAAACCAGAAAAGTTCAGGAAGTTGCAAGAAGCCACTCGCTCAGCCCAGGCTTTGGTGGATCAACTCACTAGCGGTAAAAGGGATTATTTTTATATGCACATTCATTTCAGTTCGCTTTTCACCCCTTGATTTTCAATCACCCTTGTAAAATTCAAAGGTTGCCCTTGTTTTCCTGTAACAAAACACAAATGTCTCCCCTCTTATTTAGAAACCAGTGTCTTTATTGTCCTGTTTAATGTCAGCTTTATTAATGATTGATAGAAACGTACATTGTTGGGACATTTCCTAGTTATTTTGAAAGTCTAAAGCCTTTAGCATCATTTATACTTGCCTCAGCAAATGCTGTTTCACTATGCATGAGTCTCATTTGTCCTAATGGATCTTTCTCTAAAGATGGTCATCATTCCGAGGACATCGAGCAAGCGGCTCAGCAGTTGCGTGCTCGATGGGTCGATTTCTGCGCTCTCCTGGCTGAAAGGCTGGCGTGGTTGGCCTACCAGACCAAAGTCCTGGCTTTCTACAATCTCTTCCAGCAACTTGAGCAGGCTGTGGCCACCGCTGAGAACTGGCTTAAGGTCCAGTCACCCCCTGCGAGCGAGCCAGAGCCTCTGAGGATTCAGCTTGAGCGTTGCAGGGTAAACCACCAGTGTCTGTCCTCGTGCATGGGGTCTTGTTCCTCTGTAGAGTTGTCTTTCAATGTGTGTCTGTTCTGTGTCCATATACAGGGCACAGTCTGTCTTTTCCTGTGTCTGGCCAGGTAATGCCCTTAACCGCTGCATGTGTTCATCTGATCTCATGCAAAGAAAGAAAAAAGGGGGAAAAATGCAACGATGTGTTCATGCTGGGCATTTTATCATGCCAGACAATACTTTTTTTTCTTGATCTTTTGAGATAAGAGAACTTGGTTTACTTGGTAAACATACTATAACTTTCAGATCTTCTAAGATCCTATCTGCATGTTCTTCTAAAGATTCCCAACAGTAGAAACAAGCTGATATTTGTTTTTTCATTTTATATGTACCAAGGTACCTGAAGTTTAGACTGTTTTGGGCACAAGAAATGACAAAACATTATAGGTAGGGAAAAAATAAATATGAAATGAAAAAAGTTTAGAAGATAAACACTCTGAGTTTTGCTGACAGAGCCAATATAGTTGTCACTCTGGTTTTTGCATGACATTGTGACGGCTTCACAAAGCAGTCTGAAATAATTCTGTCTTTTAAATCAAAACATCAAGGAAAATCAATTTCAATAAACAATCAGTTTGTGAAATTACAATTTTAAAGGAAACTCTGGCTGGTGAATTTTAACTGCAGTTAGATTTTATGTAATTTAGCTGCGATTATGGTACTTGTATAGGATGATTTAATTAAAAACAGGAGTGCATTTCCACTGTCTGATGGCTGTGGACTAATTTCAGTGGGGTAGATGTGGCTTGTTAGATTAATGAATATGATATAACAGGATGAGAGACAAGTTGTGTGATTAAAAAAGTTTGAGTGATCAAAGCTCTGCAGGTTTAAAATCTCTCTTTGTTCATCTCTTCTTACCTCTTTTATCCCCAATTATATCTGTACCTGACAGCTTTCTATATGAACGTCTTTCATGCTTCTGTATCTTTACCAGATTCTAGTTTTTGTAATGTGTCTTTCAGAAGAGACATGTCTCGCTAAAGACCTTGAATGTCTGTGATGATTTTATCATTTGTTGTGATTAACCCGTTCGTTATCTTACTGTTCCCCAGCCCAGGTTTACTCTTTTATTATTACACACACACACACACACACACACACACACACACACACACACACACACACACACACACACACACACACACACACACACACACACACACACACACAGGGTTTCAACATTTTATCTTGAAAAAAAGAAAGAAAAAAGAAAGCTGAGACTCTTATATGGCACCAGACAGCGATTTGTGTAAGTTACAACGTTATTATTTTTTATTAGATCTATAAAAATAAAAATTTTATTAGAACTATTTTATTGGCAATTGGGATTTCTAAACAACATATCATAAGCTTTATGTGCGGTTTATTAAAGGAAAGAAGGTGCAATGAAAGAGAAAACTCAAGATAAGCTAAAGATAAGGTTTTATGAAGTTTTTATTGAATTTCTGAAGTCTGTAAAAACAATTGTCTCACAACAAAACAATATTCTCTGCATTTGAATTAACTTAGACACAGTTATAAGTTCTAAATATTCATGTTTATTCCCACTTCAGGTGACGAGGGGAACAGCAAAAAGATGAGGCCGTTTTCCTGCCAGTATTTGTGCTATTAAGTGACTTAGTTCTGAATGTTACAAGCAGTGCTTTATATCATTTCACAGGATGAGATCGCTCGCCTCTCTGCTCTACAACCACAAGTGGACAAGCTGCATGAACAACTTCAGGAGCTGCGGCAGAAAGAAGAGACGCCTGTTCTCTTTGATTCTGACATCTCTGCCTTCCAAGAGCACTACCACCAAGTCCTCGAGGACCTGAGGGCCAGGGAAAGACAGCTTGTTCTGGGTGAGGGATGTCTTCTGCTATGCTATTTGGGTTAACGTTGAGGGAGTTTAAAAGTGGATCTCTCGCAAACTCTACTGTGACAGCGCCTGTACGCTAGTTTCAGACAGCAGTGTATGTGGTTTGATCATGATAGCTTCTGAGCTGGCAGCATTTTCATAAATCTTTCAAATCTACAAGTTTCTGCGTATGAAAATCTGTTGGTCTTGTTCTAATTTTTACTGAAAGGTAAGTCGTGTCTAATGAGTTTCTAACTTAAAACTTAGTCAATTCAAGACAGCAGTATGTATCCACCATATTTAATTTTTGTGTGCTGATTGTGTGAGCAATATCATCAGAATTATGCAGAATAGAGCTAAGAGTACTTCACTATTAATAGTAGCTGAAAGTGTAATCGATTTAATTATTTAAAGGGCTATATGTAAGAATGTTCATGTATTAATAACTATTTTAATTTTTAGCCAATAATTTGTTGCTGGTCAATTGCAGAGCTGGTGCAGACATGTCCACCTGATCGCTAAGATCAGATGCTTTTTTACTGCTGTTTTCTCACCACTGTCAGACTGTTGAGAGGAAACCACACAGCACATGTTTGCATACACATATAAACATCTCTCTTATCAACGTGGACGGTGTCAAGATTGAAGTCAATAGTATATTGCCCACTGAAACAGTATTTCTAACTTTTTTACTTTTAAGCGAAGAATAATAGACAAAAACTTTGCTGAGAGTATATTGGGACCTTGAATCACTTTCAGTCTCTTGTACATGTGCACTGAATTCTACATATTGTCAGGTTTGAGAAGGCGAGGACTCAGTAGTGCAGGGAAACAGGATCTTTATTAATAAAAGAAAACAAGACTTCGAACATAAACCACCCCGAGGGGGAAAACATAACTAGACTCGACACAACTTGACTTGGGCAGACTGGACAAGACATGAACCGACAAGAGTATAGGCAAAATAAAGACAACGACGCGACAAAGGACAGCAAACTAAATACACACAGGAGGGAGGATAATTAATGGTAAACCAGCTGAGAGAAATCAAACTAATGACAATGAAACAAGACGGGCGGTAAAAGACAAGACATGTACATGCAGCCAATTAAACAAAGACGTGGTGACCAGCTGCGCGTGACAAAACACAAGAAAGCACGCGGTCAACGGAAACACGAACCGCGTGCCAAACATAAACACACGGACGAGAGGAAGCGCGGCTCGCGCAAAGCTAGAAACCGCGCCCACTCACATGACATAGAACACGCAAGAACGAGTGTAAACGTCTCGGTTTACATATGTAACCCTGGTTCCCTGAGGGGAACGAGACGCTGTGTCGAAGCACTAGGGGAAATAGCCTTGCGTGAGTCACGTGAAGATCTGTGCAACCAATGAGAAACGAACGCGTGTGAATGCGTCACTGCCGGCGGTAGCCGGTGACGTCATGAGGAAGAGCATAAAGGCGCGTCTGAAACCGGGGCGCGTCAGCCATGAATGCCTGAAGCGGGCCCGGAGGCGCCAGGAGCTGAGGCAAAGACACAGCGTCTCGTTCCCCTCAGGGAACCAGGGTTACATACGTAACCCGAGACGTTCCCTTTCTGGGAACTCGAGCTGTGTCGAAGCACTAGGGGAACGCTATGCCAACGCCACCTCAGCGACGTCAGCATCCGGGTGTGTCCCAGCTCACTGAGAGAGCACCCTGGTTCCCGGGGCGGCATCGAGGTCTAGCTGATAGACCCTCATGAATGTGTGCGGTGAGGACCAGCCAGCCGCAGCACAAACATCAGACAAGGAGACTCCGGAGAGGAGAGCCTTGGATGCCGCCATGCTCCTAGTGGAGTGGGCTCAGACCCTCAAAGGAGAAGCATGTCCGGCCGACTCGTAAGCTAGACAGATAGCCTCGACTATCCACCTGCTTAGTGTTTGCTTAGAAGCTGGAGCCCCCTTAGGGGTCCTAAAGCCAACGCAAACGAACAGTTGGTCCAACCTACGCCAAGTGGCAGTCTTGGAACGTAAGCGTCCAGTGCTCGCACTGGACAGACCTTGTTCTTGCTCCTGCTCATGATCATCAAATGGGGGAGGGCAGAAGGCCTGCAGCGTGATAGACCGAGCCACCTCAGTGGGAACATTGGGGACATAGCCTGGCCTCGGGTGGAGAAATGCCTTTCCCATCCCGGGCGCAAACTGAAGACATGAAGGGGCCACTAAGAGGGCCTGAAGATCCCCGACCCTCTTGAGCGAGGCGATTGCCAGCAAAAGAAGGGTCTAAAGAGAGAGGTACTTAATAGAGATTCCTCTAAAGGTTCAAGGGGTGGCTGGGACAGGCCTAGGAGTACCACGGACAAGTCCCAAGCCGGCACCCTGGTCTGTGCCGCAGGTCTCAGCCTTAGTGTACCACGGAGGAAACGTGTGACTAGGGGGTCCCTGCCCAAGGATACCCCACCCAGAGGTACGTGGCAAGCCACTATGGCAGCCACGTAGACCTTCAAGGTGGAGTGGGACAGCCCTGCCGCAAATCTTTCTTGCAGGAACTAGCCTCGGCCACGCCTGTACCATAACAACCCGCCCCAGAGGCCCTGGATGTTTAAACGAAAGCCACAGAGGGCAGAGAAATTCTTACGGAGGCAAACAGGAGACCTGTGCCTGCCGTATCTGTCCCAAATCTGATCCAAATAAGAAGGGGACCAAGGGTTCCAGCCCTCGGGGAGAACCCCTGGTTTTCAGCCACCACTGCAGGGGTCTCGCACACAGTCGGCCCCATGGAATAATCGCTGGAGCCGCTGCATGGACCCTAACACCTCAGAGTGTCTCACGTGAGTGGCTGCCCCTCGATACTCTTGATGGCTGAACGAAGGCTTGAATGCGCTCGGGGAAGAGCCGAGCCAACATAGCCACTGAGTCCCAAAGACTCCCAAGAAAGTGGTTCTCTATGTGGGAGAAAGAACACTCTTCTTGGTGTTCAGCGTAAGAGTGTCACTCGTCGCTTAACAGCTCAATGAACGGCCTGGATGCTCTCGGGGAGGAACCGAGCAGACATGGCCACTGAGTCCCAAATGACTCCCAAGAAAGTGGTTCTCTGAGTGGGAGAAAGTACACTCTTCTTGGTGTTCTGCCGTAAGCATCGAAACCACAGGAACTTCCTATTGTGGAAGGATGGGAATGAGGGATTTATATGTCTCTGATGTCGATAGTGCCGGACCCGTTAAGGACCTAATCTGTACTACGATCCGCCTGAGCGTCGCATCTCTTCGCATCAATTTAAGAGACAAAAATCCAGAATGAGCCGCAACCTTCCATCCTCCTTTCGGAACTATGAAGTAACAGCTGAAAAGCCCGGACTTGCTGTTCACGAGGGGTCCATACCCGATGGCCCCTTTCGCCAGCAGAGTGTCCACTTCTTGCTCCATGACCAGAGCCTGCTGGGTTATTTTTACCGTGCGCAGGACCCACTGAGAGATACCGGGTAGCCGTAACCACGCAGCCCGGAATTCTACTAAGGGAACCAGCCTCTGCGGGCTGGTCTCTGGTACTAAGAACATATCCACCACTGAGCCGGGGCTGATACCGGAAACCCGCGTGGATTGACTGGCGGTCTCACTTGGAGGCGGCGGGGAAGAAATTCGCTAAACGCCACCTGCTGTCGAGCAGCCTCCTGAAACTCGTCGACGACGCTTTTCACGGCATCGCCGAACAAGCCCGAAGGGGACAGAGGAGCGTCCAGCAAAACAAATTTGTCCTATCTTTCATAGCTGACAAATTGAGCCAAAAGGTGTCTCTCCGTAGCCACCAGAGCTGCCATGGAGCGGCCGACAGAGTAGGCCATCTCCCTAGTGGCCCGAAGAGACAGATCCACGGTCCGGCGCAGCTCTGCCACTGCCTCCGGACCGATACCGCCGCCCTCGTTGAGGTCCCCAAGCAACTCCGCCTGATATGCCTGCAGCAGTGTCGTGCAGTGCAGACACGCTGCGGCATGACTCGATGCTGAGTATGCTTTCCCCACCAAAGACGATGTGACGCGCATCGGCTTGGAGGGGAGCGCCAGAGCTTTAATGGAGGACGCAGACTGAGGGACGAGGTAACTCGCCCTCATCCACTTTCTTCAACCCTCCATATCAATGATCTTGAGCCCCTACTAGATTATTATACATCGTAATATTACGTATATAAATTTTCTCAGAGGCTGGCCTTACCCAAAATCTAGATACCTCGGCATGTAAATCAGGTATGAAAGGCATTGCTCGGCGCGGGGAAATGACGCGAGTCAGAAGATAACGCTCGTCTAACATACTTAGGACGAGCGCTTCTGGTCTCTGCTGGCCAATCAAGCCCCAGACGAGAGACCGCTCGCGCCACAACCTCAACAAGCTCCTCAAACGCCGGCGAGGAGAGTGGCGAATCCTCCTCGACCGGGTCAACACTAGCTAAATCGATCTCACTCTCTGAACTTGATAGAGCTAGTGTTGGAGTCACAGCACGGGCATCTCACTCAGAGTGCTCGTGACTGGGACCCGCTTGATCTCGTGAAGGCTGAGGTAAGGACGGACCCACCCCAGCAGCCTCAGCGAGATCCATTTGTGATCCCCAGGACCGAGAGCGCCACAAAGCCTCGGCTACTGCAGGTCCCGAATCGCGGGGAACACTAGCCTGGGCGGCCTCGTTACAGACCGCCAGGCGGGAGCGGAGATCATGCAATGAAAAAGTTCATCCCACCGGGGCTCCGAACCCCTGTTCTCACACGCTCACGACAAGGACAAACACACAAGTTATGAATGCCCGAATCCCGATCCAAAACGGAAACTGAACCAGACCCAAGTATCGGGACCGGACATCATAACTCGCACAAAAGACGTCACATCGACACGCGCGCACGCACACACAACTAGAGACATAACGGTAGTGTCAGAGCTCTGCCACAAAACCAAGAAATGACTAGACCGAATGTGGTAGAACCCTGACACATATAGCCCTTTTAAAAGTAAATTATTTTTGAAAAACAAACCTTCAGGCAATGAGACATTTGAAATGACATATTGAGTTCTGTTGAAAATTGCAAGAATTTTGCTGGCAGATATTATGTAGGTGACTGTGTGTGTTTTTTCTCCTTTATTAGTTCAGTCTAGTCTTCCACCAGCACGTTATAAGAATGTGATGGCAGCGCTGCTGGCATGGCTGCAGCAGTGTGAGAATAAACTAGCCATCCCATCCACAGCAGTGACAGAGTACCCTGTCATGGAGCAGAGGCTCAAAGACATCAAGGTTTGTTTTTCACTTAGTAATTGAAATGCTTTCCATATCTATTAGTGGGACCAAACAAATGGCAAAAATAATAGTTTTCAAATTATAGGTTACCTGAACATTCTTCCCATCTGACACACTCTACCCTTTCAAAAGTTAGGGAACAGTATGAATTTTTTTTATTTTTTTTATTTTTTTTAAAGAGATTAATACTTTTATTCAGCACGGACTCATTAAATTGACCAAAAGTGACAGTTCAGACTTTTATAATGTTACAAAAGATTTAATGATATTTAAAAATAAGTTCTTTAAAGAATCCAAAGATATTAAGTAGCTGTTTTTCACATATGATAACTAAAAGAAATGTAGTTTGAGCACCGATTCAGTATAAGAATGATTTCTGAAGGATCGTGTGACAATGAAGCTTTGCCATTTGAAAATGTATAAAAATAGAAAGTAGTTATTTTAACTTGTAATAATATCTCTCGGTATTACTGTTTGTACTGTCATTTTGATCAAATAAATGCAGCCTTGTAAACCATTTTTAAATCTTTCAGACCGCAAAGTTTTAAACCATAGTGAAAACTGTTTGTAACACTTTTTTGATGAAATCAGCATACAATAACATATAAAGCCACATAACATCATTGTAATCATATCATGTAAACGTTACTTTGCCTTATAAAAAAACATTAGTGGTAACCAAAACATATTAAAAAGATATAAAATTGCATTAAAAAAGTAGATTGCCTTAATTAATACATTTAACAACATAATTGACACTTAATTGATAGGATTAGTTTTAAATTGATGGTTTACTATGTGATGGGAACATTTCTTAAGGAATGTGTGTATGTTTTATTTTAATAATAATACTAATTAAAGTGGATTTGCTGTTTTGTGTAAATATTATTTGTATTATTTGTTAAACATTTAGTGTGATTGCCTAATAATATTTGTGATATTAGGACTGAATGAGTGCCAAAATATTTTTGCAGGCAATTCAAGCAGCACAGAAGGAGCATCAGGGTGACGTTGATGACCTCAATAAGATGGCCCAGCAGGTGTTCCAAAAAGCACCTCCTGAAATCTGTCAGAAGTACCGAACTGAGCTGGACAACGTGATGGTGCGCTGGCGGCGTGTGTCTGAGCAGCTGGAGGAGAACATCCAGAAGCTGCAGGATCACATGACCAAATTACAGCAGTTCCAGGCACGTGCTGAAACAATACGCTGATGATGCTTTTCCCCAAACTACACCGGCTCTAGTTTCTCTGTATCAGAAACACTTCACCTACACCACGTTGGGTGCTTTCCAAGTAGAATGCACTTGAATGCAGGCACCTGGAGATGTTGGCTGTGTCTCAAAACCTAGTCAGCTGCCTGCTTGCTAGTATTTTGTTTAAAGGTTGCTCTTTTTTCAATCTCAGGTGACTATTCTGGGTTCGATTAGAAATTAAGCTCAATCGATAGCTTTTGTAAATTATAGCAAAATGTCACTTTAAAAGAAAAAGGAAGCAAAAATCAAGGTTGTGGTCGGGCACTTCTCAGCGGAAGTGAATTAGACCACTTTTTGGAGCATTACAAATTATAAATGTGAAGCTTGTGTTTTTACAAAAACTTTCATTCTTTTGTTAAATCTGTTCATTTTATTTAAGGTCAATTAAGTGTTTAAGACGTTGTCGTGGCAACAAAGTTGTAAAATTGGTTGTACTTTAACTTTATACAGAAAAGGTTAGCATTTTTTTGCCTTGTTGTTGCCTTTCCTATAGCTTGAACGGTAATAGCGCTAGCAACAACCAAGAACATTTTACATTTACATTTATGCATTTAGCAGACGCTTTTATCCAAAGCGTTTTTATACATTGCACTCAAGGAACACATTGAATCAGTTCTTGCTTTCCCTGGGATCAAACCCATGACCTTGGCGTTGTAAACACCAATCAAGTCAAGTCAAGTCACCTTTATTTATATAGCGCTTTTTACAACACAGATTGTTTCAAAGCAGCTTTACTGTGGTCACAGGAAAACAATTTAAACAAAGTTTGTTTTGGATGAACAGCAGCCTTAAAAGAGCAGGCGAATTAATACAATTGATGAATATTAAGTGTTAAGTTTCCCCAACTGAGCAAGCCAGAGGCGACAGAGGCAAGGAACCAAAACTCCAGCAGGTGAAGGAATGAATGAAGAATAGAATGGAGAAAAAACCTTGGGAGAAACCAGGCTCAGTCGGGGGACCAGTTCTCCTCTGGCCTTCAGCCAAACAGTGCATGATTATTATATTGACAACATTTCAAGTCCTATATTAAGTCCGGTTGGGGATGGGTTCATGATCTTCACAGGGGAGGGTCTAGACCAGTGGTTCTTAACCTTGTTGGAGGTACTGAACCCCACCAGGTTTCAGTACCCACCAGGTGTTGCACGATGCACGACTATTGATGGCGGGGTGGGGGTGGGGGGGAAGGGGGTGCTTCTTGGGGATGGGATGTTGGGGGGTGATTGACTGTTGTGGGTTACGCGATGCTCAGCTCCTAACAATAAAATGTACGTAATTGTATTTCCATGGCCGGTCCAATACCATTTGATCCGCGATACGATCCGCAGACCGAGGTTTGTGGACCACTGCTCCACCGAACCCCTAAGACTGACTCACCGAACCCCTTGGGGGAATTCCCAGGTTAAGAACTACTGGTCTAGACCAATGCTCTACTGATTGAGCTACAGGAAAACTGGGGTTAAATTTCCAGGCAAAAGATGACCTAATAAAATGTAAATGTGTACCTTGAATGCAAGGTAAGTCAATATGGATGAAAGTGTCTGGCAAATGAATAAATGTAAATGCATGCCCCTGGTGCTTTCGATTGAGCTTAACTTGTTTTGAATCCTGAACATTCCTTTAATGGAATTTGTTATATTTAAATAAAGCAGCTACTTCAACTCTGGTGTTTATCCTAAAATACCTTAGCAAAAATAAATGATTATGGGCTCTGTGTATCATAAAAACATACAAGAAAACTGCATCTTCTGATAGAACGTCTCTATCCAATGGTAGAATGACACAAAGACTCTACAGAAGTGGATGGCAGAGGTTGATGTTTTCCTGAATGAAGAATGGCCTGCTCTGGGAGACGCAGAGGCTTTGGAGAAACAGTTGGAACAGTGCACGGTGAGGACAGTCTTCATTTATTTAGCAACAGAAACTAAGTTTTGTGTTAAGTAAAGCCATAATGATCTAGAGCAAGATGTGCTAAAATAAAATAAAAACGTGATCCAAAAACTTAGCATTGTGTTTCACGAACATGGCCCAAAAATTAAAATTCAGAAGAAGTGCTTTTTATGCAGAGGCAAAGCATAGCCTGAATTAAAGCAATGGTCTGGAAGAGGAAGAACTGTTTCTCATTAAGATGAAATCTACGAAAATGTGTTGTTGGAAGACCTGCTAATATAGCCGCAGCGGCGGTTGAATAAGCCGTAAAGCCATTGGGACCTGACTCAGTAAAGACCCTGCTTTCCCCTTTCAGGCAATGGCAGGAAATGATTTTTCATATTACTAGTCATGAAAACTGTAGCTTAAACATGAAATTACATTTCTCAAATTGAATTTCAATATTTTTGTGCCCTATGGTAAGTTATCTGTAATAATGGCCTCTATCTAGTAGAATTGGGTCAATGCATCGCCATGACCTGGTTTTTAGGATGGCCAAGACCATCTATTTCAAATATTCTGTTTTGATTTGCCAGGCTCTGGTGAATGACATCCACACTGTCCAACCAAGTCTGAATGGCATCAATGAGGTGGGACTGGCCTTGAAATGGGAAGCTGAGGCACCGTTTGCCATCAAAATACAGAAGATGCTTGATGAGCTCAATGCTCAGTGGGAGCTCATTTGCAAACAGGTAATTAACATGCCACATGGGCTTACGGTGCATTATACTAATTAATTACGAAGTGAGGTACAATTTAGTCATCTCAAAAAGCCCACGCATGCCATTTTCGCACCTAGGCAGCATCTAAATGAACCTTTTTGATGTTATTTCAGTGTTACCTGCAGTTTCAGGTAGATGTTAAAACAAATTAATGAACTGTGTTGTGGTTGGTCCTCAGGCTTATGCAAAGAAATCAGCCCTGAAAGGAGGGCTGGATATGACGGTGAGTTTGAGGAAGGAGATGCAGGAAATGCAGGAATGGATCACTCAGGCGGAGGAAGAGTACCTGGAACGAGACTTCCAGTACAAAACACCTGAGGAGCTTCATAAGGCTGTGGAGGAGCTGAAGGTTTGTTCTTCAGTGGAAAGTCTTGTTGCGGCAAAAACATAATGGAGTTGTCAGTGGTTTCTTAAGGCCCGCTCACAACAAGAAATAACTGTAAAGATAACTATGTTAGTGTACAATATCATTATGTTTACTCTAAATGCATGCTTGTCTGCTGCTTTAACGCTCATTACAGAAGGATAGATTCTGATTGTCTGTCAATGTTTTTATTGTTCATCAGCTGGATAAAATCGTTCTGAAAGTGATTCCAGTGATATTGTTTCTCTGTGTTGTTATCGTTATAGCTTTGTTGTGCACTCTGCTATTTGATTTTTAGAACTATGCCTTTATTGTTATCTTTATAGTTATCGTCCTTGGTGTGAACTGAGCTTTACTTAAGTATAATAATCTGGATAAAGTATAATAGCCTGGAAAAGAAAACATCAAAACAATTGTTGGCATGCAGTAAGAGTATATAGATAGAGAACAGAGAATCATTAACCTCATTTTGACCCATTTTGACCCAAAATTCATAAGTAAATAAAAATAGTATTACTAAAAGATTGAGTGTTCATCAGAGTGGACTTTTTTCACACTTAAACCATGAATATACAAAAAAAAGGAAATGGATTTGAGGAGTTCATGTGGTTATAATAAAAAAAAGTAACAAATCCTTTTCTCACCGATCAATTTGACCCTATCAAGAAATTAAGGGAATTCAAGAAATGTTTCAGTATACATGGAAACAAATGCTCAACATTATAATTTAAGAAAAAAAAAAAAAATTATAATGTCTACATGTGTATCTAAAAGCACACTGAAGTGATAAACTCAGAAACTGACTTTAGGACCCAACGGAACAGATCATTTATGAAGTTTCAAGTTATTTTATTCTTTAGAGGTCGGTAAAGACCCCCAAATTGACCCAATGTGAGAGATTTTGAGCTGAGTCATTCATGTAGTGTTATTTTGAATTTAAATTGTTAAAGAATGTGAAGAATGTGCTTAAATTATTTGTTGATAAAATCTAGTAATTTAAAGGTAAATAAAAAAATATATATGAAAAATAGATTTATAAGAAAAGAAAGAAAGAAAAAAGGATAATTTTAGGGCTTTGTGTCATTTTGACCTGTAGGGGAAAGATTTGATAGACATTTTTGCTTAGGAGAAAATTTTAGAAATGTTTGTTTGTTCATGTTTGTTCATTTATTCTTGTTACTATACTAAACATTTGAGATCTTTTGATATTTCTTTTCTATGGGTGTATCTTGAAGCACTTTTAAAAAACAAAACTTGAATCTTGCGGAAAGTATCATTTTTTCTCTTTTACAGCAAAATGCCACTGAAAAGGAAAACTTTTAGAAAGTAAATATTATATGGACTGTTTTATATTAGACTTGCAATCTATACAAATACAAAGCTAAATATTGCATTTTGTTCAGTTAAATTCATTAAAACATTTTATTTCTACAAAAAAGTGATTATGTTTGAAGGAATTGTCAAAACTTGACATTTGTAATTGTTGGGTACTGTTGGACCATTGAGGTGGAACGAGCCAAAATCAACATTTTAAGGGGTAGACTGATAGTGTTTTTCTACTTTTCATGGTGTGTTAATTTTATGTTTGATAATAGCTTATTTAACACATCTAATCTCACTAGAGAACATGGGATTTCTGCCTTTATTTCTTTTACGAACAGTCTAGGGACTATTTGTACCCTGTTTATTGAAAGTGTCAAAGTTTAAAGAAAAGCATGTTCTACTGAGAATAAAGTGTCAGAGAATCTCCCCCGACTGTTTTTATGATAGCAAAAGACTGACAGCCAGACAACTGGGATATAATAATTTCCTAACAGGTGCCGTGTCAGTGCATGGATGCATTTCATGACCATGTGATCCTGTTGCTTTGTGCTTTTTATGAAGTAAATGGGGCAAATCTTTGCTTAACTTCCTAAGTTCAACGGTGAACAGCAGGAATCGTTCTGTCTTGTATTCTCTCTGCTTCAGTGCCAAGCTTAGCTTAACATTGCAAACCGAGGCTTAAAAGAATGCTGATGTTCACTAAGTGAAGTGAGAACATCTGAATGCTCTCATAATCTCTTCTCCTCTCTCCCACTCAGCGGGCTCAAGAGGAAGTCCATCAAAAGGAAACAAAGGTGAAGCTACTGACGGATAAAGTCACCAATTTCATTTCAAAGGCTCCTCCCGTGGCCCATGATGCCCTAAAGGCAGAATTGGATGTTTTGACTTCTAACTACCAGAGACTGTGCAGCCGACTCGATGGAAAATGCAAGACTTTAGAGGTGAGCTTGATATTGTGCCAGTGATGGGGTTGCGCTCAGGAATCAGATAGTCTATAGTTCATTGACATTTATTCATTTGGCAAACTCTTTCATCCAAAGCAACTTAAAGTCCTTTTAAGGTTTACATTTTATCAGTGCGTGTGTGTTCCCTGGGAATCAATCTAGTGACTTTGATGTTGCTTGGACCAGGTTCTTTCAGTTCAAACCTCTAACGTGGTTCTTCTAACCTTTGATCAAATTCTCAGGACACGGGCCCAATGTGATATGTTTGATTAAGCACACACATCTCTCCATTTCTGTTTTCTGTTGCAGGAGGTGTGGGCTTGCTGGTGTGAGCTGTTATCTTATTTGGAGTTGGAGAATGCCTGGATGGACTTACTGGAAAAGAAACTTGATGAAACAGAAAGCCTTCAAGGAGGTGTAGAGGAAATAGAAGAAGCTTTGACTGTGAGTGCTTAAAATCTTTGAGTTGAACTTCAGGGATAAAATGAGACCGTTTACTGAAACTGGAAGCATTTTGAAAGTCAGTTTACTATATTAAAAGAATCTAGTTTTTGATCTGGTCCTCCCATGAGGATATCATGTGGCTTAAGAAACTTGGAATATTGTCAAATAGCCTGTTCGTCCTTTTTATCGCTTGACAGCCTGTGGTCACTGTGCACCTTTGTTGTTAAAAGAGTCGCAAAAATATATTTCCTTTTGTGTCGCACTGGAAAAATAAGACCATATAGGTTTAGAATGGCATGAAGGTGAGCAAGTGATGACACAATTTTCTTTTTGGGTTAGTGTTTGACTTGAAAAGGTAACTCTGTCGAGAAAAAAATGGTGTTGTTGAGGTTGTTCTTTTATATTGCAGATGACTGACTTAAATTACATTTACATTGGAGTTTCCACCATGCAAAGAGTTTGTGTGTATAAACAAACAAAATATAAATATATATTAAAAAAAATTTAATTTAAAATTTAAATAATAAATGGGACTTTACAATTCATCAAAATGAAACTGAAATCTCTGTATAGTTTATATACAGATTTACATATAGAGATGGTTTTCATTAGATAAAATGTCAAGCTGCAGTTCACATCACAATAGCCTGTATGACCAAATAAACACAATTTATTTTAATAAGATTAAAATAAATAAATGTGGCTGTACAATTAATCTAAATAAAACCTAAATCACAATTTAGGTTACAAATAAATAAGTATATATATATATATATATATATATATATATATATATATATATATATATATATATATATATATATATATATATATAGTTTTACAAATTGATATATAGTTTTCATTTGAGATAAAATGTTAAATCGCAGTTCAGATTGAAATCTCAATATATGACAAAATAAACGCAATATATATTTTGCCCAGGATGGGCAGCCCATATACAAATAAAACAAAACAAAAACCTCTTGGTTTGTAAAGAGGCTGACAAGCGTTTGTGAGTTGATGAAAAGCTAATATAGAGTTAAATCAATTGTGCAGCCCTGAATATAAATGATTTTAATTTTGTTTTGTTTTGTCTGGAATGTCATATGACCATTAACAGACATCAGAAAACCTGTAAAAATGCAAATGTTTGTTACTATTTTCCGTCTACAACAAAGAAGTTTTGGATCCTCTGCTGTAGACACCAAGTATGGCTGTGTTCAAAATCACCCCCCTATTCCCTCATTCACTATGCCGCACATTTCTCTCACATTGGACAGAGCGGTTTGGAAAATGGATAGATGAAAGGCATCTTCTGGTGAGATGCTAAAATTAATTTGGGTTATGGGTATTCTCGTTATCCGATTATATATGGTGCATTGTTGGATTGAATGAGTGCACTTGATGATGTCCACTATGGTTTCGAACACCACTACAATTGGCTGTCCCATCAAATAGTGTCCTATTTTAAGGGTATAAGGGGCCGATTTTTGGACAGAATCTTTGCGATTTAGCAGATGTTTCTATATAAAACTACTTGAAAAATGAGACATAGCAATTGCTGCCTTGGAGAATATTTGAGATATTAAATAGATCTCATTTGTGATTTTTCTTTCAATGGAGGTAATGCATGCACTAATGATGATAAAATAGTCCTACCAAAAATGTAATCTCGCATCGTCACCATGGAGAGCATCTTTTATTGAGTTTTATGTTGAAAATGACATCTAAATTATTGGTATTAAAGTGGTTTCTCATTCCCTCCAGTCTTTAGACACAATGATTAGAGAGCATCCTGAATATAACCGCAACCAGATTCGTGAATTAGCCCAGACCCTTATGGATGGCAGAGTCCTCGATGAGCTTATACACAAAAAAGTGCAGGACTACAACACGCGCTGGGATGAACTAATGGAAAGGGTAAGAACTTAAAATGATTCAGCTGTATTCCTGCATCTAAAAACCTAAGTATATTCATTGCATTTTCTCACACCTTGATTCATTTTTGCTTTCTGATATCAATAATAGGCTTTACAAAGGCGACAGCAGCTGGAAAAGAGCTTGCAATGGGCCCAGGAAAACGACAAAACCCTACGCCTTATTCAGGACTCTTTGAACACTATTGACCGACATTTGACTGCTTACATAACAGATAGCATAGATGCTGCACAGATACCTCAGGAGGCACAGGTATCCTTATTATCTCAGATATGGGACAAATAAAATGTATTTATTTACTCATCCATCCATCCAATAATAAAAATAAGGATATCAATGATCACAGTATTATCTCATTAAACAGAAAATTCAGACTGAGTTGAACGGTCATGAGACGACTCTTGATGACATGAAGAAAAAGGCTGTTGAGGTTGACGCATCAGAGAAAGTGATTGGAGAAATTGATGCCACACATGTAAGAGTCACAGATCATATCATTTCAAAGTAGCTGAATTTTTGTCACATTGCTGAATCCTTACTGCATGAATACATTCATCAAATAGTAAGTAATCAAATACTTGTTAACAATGCCAGTTTTTTGTGTATCCGTTCAGGATAAACTATTGCAAGTGAAAAACAAGTTCCGGCTTTTCCAAAAGCCAGCTAACTTTGATCAGCGGTTGAGGGAATGCGAGCGAGTGCTAGAGGAGGTGAAAGGGAAGCTGGGAGTGCTGAATGTTCGGAGTGTGGAGCAGGAGGTCGTACAGTCACAGTTGGAGCAGTGCATGGTGGGTAGGCTGCTTGGTGTTTTAATAAATGTATCCCTAATATTTTATGAGTGTAGTTTTTGTTTAGTCATAAGTTGCAGTTAGGTTTTTGCATGTAGCAGTGTTTCATTTATGGGGAATTTGAACACATTTTCTATTTCCCCTATGTAGAAGTTCTATAAGAATCTGAGTGAAGTGAAAACGGAGGTGGAGACGGTGATAAAGACGGGAAGACAGATTGTGCAGAAGCAACAGACAGAGCAACCCAAGGAGCTGGACGACAGGCTGACGGCTCTCAAATTTGTATACAATGATTTGGGTTCACAGGTAACACACAGCACCAAATTGATCACCCACTCATTGCACATTGTTGCTATTTTCCGTTATAGAATAAGTCAAAATCATTACATGGATTAAAGTATGAGAATTATGTACATTTTTTATAGAAAAGTATCTTTTGTAGATTTTTCACGCAAATGTTCAAAACTTTGGGGTCAGTAAGATTACTTTTATTAGATGGAATGTGTGAAAACTATCTTTGAAATAGCGTTCCCATTTATGCTGAACACTTGTTGGCTGATTTCCCTTTACAATCCGCTCTAACTCATCCATTTAGAAAAACATATTTACATAGTGGATTAAAATGTCTCAGAAATATCTTCCATCAACTTTGTGACCTTTTGAGTTGTCAGTCTCATTTGTCTGTGTGCAGGTAACAGAAGGAAAACAGGAACTGGAGAAGATTTTAAAGTTATTAAGGAAGTTTAGGAAGGAGGTAAACAGTCTGACGGAGTGGCTGGCAACTACTGATGAGGAACTGACGCGCCGCTCTTCGGTGGAAGGGATGCCAAGCGATTTGGATGCAGAGTTGGCTTGGGCCAAGGTGAATGAATACACAGCTGGTGTAATTTCAGCAGCATTGTTTACATCTAAACGAGTTCACTAGTCATTAAAGGAATAGATCTTCATTCAAAAAAGGACAGATCTGTTCTCATTTACTCACCTCCATGTTCTTCCAAACCCATTTTTCCTAGAGGAACATGTTTCTACCTTATGAAACAGCCTTCCCAACAACATAAGGGCTACTTCTAATCTGTCCGCATTCAAATCCAGCCTCAAAACATACCTCTTTTCATTGGCTTTTAATATTTTACAATATCTTGTTTTGTTTCAACAATTTTAACAATTTAACTTGTATTCTACAGCACTTTGGTCTGCCTTGCGGCTGTTTTTAAATGTGCTGAACAAATAAACTGAACTTGAAATATGTGTGACTGCTGCAGTCCATACAATGGAAGCGTACAGTAAATTATATTTTCTTACTTTTTGACTGATCTACATTTACATTCATGCATTTGGCAGACGATTTTATCCTAAGCGACTTACATTGTATTCAAGGAACACATTGATTCAGTTTTGCTTTCCCTGGGATCGAACCCGTCACCTTGGTGTTGCAAACACCAATGCTCTACAGGAAAGCTCCTATTCCCTTTAACTATTCCCTTTAACATTATGAAAAATGTTAAACCAATCCTAAATTGTTAGTTTGTTTTCAAGAAACAAGTTGTGTGTTTTTTAAAAAGACATATCACTCCACATTTGAAATGGGAAAACTCAAAAACAACCGATTAAAACATCATCTCTTCCACCCAGGGGACGCAAGAGGACACTGAGCGTCATAAGCCACAGCTGAAACTAGTGAGGGAGTTGGCACAGACCCTGAAGGGTTTACTTCGTAGCCAGGAGAACCTGATTGATGACAAGGTCAGTCTGCTCAACTGCAACTGGATCGCAGTGACGTCGCGGAGCGAGCAGTGGCTAAATCTCCTACTGGTGAGCAACCGTTCATAGCAACCGTCTGACCCTGTTCTGAGTCATTTCATTCTAGGCAAAATATTTCTTCTGCTAAATATGCCCTGCAAGGCTAAATTCATTTCCTTTCAATTTCACATCTCCATATTGTTCCGTTAAATCCAGACGGCGATTTCTGGGGGTGGCAATAATGTTGTGAAACTGTTAAGCACATTTATCTCCTGCTTCTCTTTATTACCTTCTCTACTATTTACTTTCCCTCATCATTTATCTCATCTTTCATGTCTTTGACTACATTTTCTTCTTGTTCTACATTGTAAATAACTCTATAAATACATCAACAGATGAGGCTTGGCCTCGAAGGTATAATAAACCGATTAAAGAAATAGTTCACCCAAAATTGAAAATTCTGTCCTTGTTTTCTAACCCAAATGTCATTCTAAACCTCTATGGTTTGTTTTCTTCCATGTAACACAAAAGGAGAAAGCTCTTTTTGTTTTTCCCCATGCAGTTGAAACTCAAAATCTCCTGAAGTCATAGATAAATATCTGTCCGTTTGACAAAAAAAGTGGTACTTGCAACTTTGCACTGTATTGCACTGTAGTTATTACTGAGAAGAGCATGGGAAAATGATGTTCTTTTATCTCTGAATACAGAGATATGTCATACAGGTTTGGAACAACAGAACAGTGAGTATAGTATGATAGACTGTTCATTTTGGGAGAACTGTTCCTTTAATTCAGTATGAAATTTCAAAACTCTTTGCTTAACATATTTCCATATGCTGTCCACTGAAGCCAAATGTAAACACAATTCTTCATCTGTTATTCAGGATTATCAGAGTCAAATGACAACACTTGATCAGAACATTTCTCAGATCAACACTTGGATGGATCATGCTGAAGAAACGCTGAACGAGATGGACAGCCAGGGCTGCATTGAGCACGTCATAAAGGTCTTCAGTAGCACATGACAGACATTCACAAAGAGCTATTGCACTTTACAACCAACTGTTCTCCATTATTGAGGACTAGAGATTGTTTTATGCAGCCATACTTTTGCATCAAATTAAACAAACAGTTATCCATCTTTCTATTGTAGTAATGGTTTGATGGCTCATTAATTGGAAGCAGTTTGCAGCAAATAAAAGTCTAGAATTGGCCATTAGGGAGAGCAAAACAGACAGGCAGACAAAAATAAATAAATTGTATTTTAATTTTATAAATTGATAATTACTATTGTCGTCTATAGAGCAAATTTAACAACCTTTTAAAATCATACTACCATAATATTTATATCAGTACATTTAGTTTTTGTGCATTTTGAAGTTTTATAACGTTTACATGTGCGCACAGTTTGTGTGTGTGTGTGTGTGTGTGTGTGTGTGTGTGTGTGTGTATGTATTTTTAAGTAAAACAAGATATTGAACAGAAAAATGTAGGGCAGGTCTTGATTTAGTTTTTTGTTTTTATCACTTTTTTTCAGCAACTGGGAATTGATTGATTATATATAGTTTATGCATTCAAAATGTAGCACACGTAATTGATGTGTTCTTATTTTCGTGGTTTTATTTCAGGGTTTGAGAGTAGAGCTGGAGGAGATGAAGGGGAAGGTTGAAGCAGTGCAGGTTCTGGCAGAAGATCTAATAAAGAACAGAGGAGAACACTGTAAAGCTCAGGTGAAACCGAAGCTAGAACAGCTCAACCAGCGCTTTGACATCGTCGGGAAGAGGATTTTAATGGGACAGGTAGTCTTATGAAAAGCTGTACATCTTATATGTGTATACATATAGAACACATATGTTCAAATAAACACATATGGCCATTATCAATCCGAATCGGATTTCTCTCATATTACTAATATAATAATAATATATATATATATATATTTTTTTTTTTTACTTTTTGTATTTTTTCCAGGCCTCCTCTCAAGAGTTGGACGAGTACCACAGACAGGCTAATATATGGCTCCAGGTGCTGGAAGAGGAGATTAAATTAGGTGAAAGTCTAAAAGAGGACGATTTCCTGGAGGATGCGGTAAGAAAATATTCTCAGCTGTTTCTTTGGCTAAAATTAATTTCAGTCATTGAAACCCGCACGGGCAGAAAAAGGCTGAAACAGCCTCCAAGCTTTAGCATAAAGATCTCATGACAAGAAAGATAATGAGTTTCGGGGAATGGATCTGGTTCATGAGTAACAAATGCTGGCACAGTACATCTTTCCATTGCTTGCTGATAGATAGATAGATAGATAGATAGATAGATAGATAGATAGATAGATAGATAGATAGATAGATAGATAGATAGATAGATAGATAGATAGATAGATAGATAGATAGATAGATAGATAGATAGATAGATATTTAATTTGATATTTTTGAATGTTTGTTCTTTTACAGGGCATAGATGAGGATGCTCTAAATGAACTGTTCTTAAAAGGAGAAAATCTCCTGAAGAGAACTCCTCCTGGGGAGAAAAAAGAGGCTGTCCGTGAGAAACACAACCTTCTCCACGACAAATATGACACTCTAAAGGTAATTATTGAGCACTCTGACACATATCAAGTACACGTTTTATTTGAAGATAACGCCATGAGAATGCATTTACAAGCTCTTGACATTGGGCTCATAGCATGTCATTGAATTTAAATGTGTGTCCAAGGACAGCGGCAACAAATTTAACATAACTGGCCATACAATGTAATTTTTTTGCGGTAATACTAAAGCACTTTGATGTCAGGTTGAGTTATACATTGCAAAAAATAATAATCTCTTAAAAGTGTTCTCAGTGTTTTATTGTTTTTTAGTAAAGCTTACTTAAAACAAGACAAATTTAGTTTAAAATGATATAGTTAAAGAAAATTTACCAATTGAAAAAATCTTTGTTTACACAATTTTGTGAGGTTTATACCTATAAAAATTTGGCAATGGGTTATATTACATGTATATTCTGTGGTAACAAATACACTCTTGATTCTATGTGATTTGTATATAGGATATAAGATCAGTCCTTTATTGGTCATGATCCATATCACGCAATCAGATTTTAGGGTTAGGTATTTGAAATATTTCCCAAATGAAATACTGCACTAGAGAATTTGAGTAGAAACTGATAAAATAGCTGGTATTAAAGGTAATTGTAAGGTCAGTGTAAAGTTGAACTCCTGTATTATGATTCAAGTCAGAGACAAGGTCAAAGGTTGGCCTGATTCAGTGTTGATGAGAGTGGGAACTCTGATTAGATGTTCAGTTTAGTGAAGGAATCAGTGCATACTGATATTCAAAATGGTAAGCAAGCACTGCTTTGTTTTCGGTGTCTACTTTTGAATGATGAATATAGATAGTTGATGCCTTCTGATATAGACAGTTAATTCCTTGCATGCATGCACTCATTGTATGAGTCTTAATATATTAATTCTGCATTCATAGAATCTGAGAGCCCTGAGAAAGAAGAAGGCCCTTGCTCTAGCCCCACAATGGTATCAGTTCTGTAAGAAAACAGATGACATGAAGCAGTGGCTGGACAAAATTGAGAAGACCCTATCAGAGCTTCCAGATCCCCCCGAGGAGCCGAGAGTGAAAGTGAGAGCTAAAGTTTCTTTACTGTATACACTACCAGGTCTTAATTTATATTTATATGCTTATATTTTAGCTTCTTCAAAGTAGTACTCCTCTCCAGGGATGTTTTTAAACAGTATAGAGAGACTTGCTATGCCCCTTTTGCTTTCATCTTAACAAGTGTAAGAATGTTTTAGGACTGTACACGAGAATTGGATTTTTTCCATCAGGCAGTTGGTTCTGAGATTGAACATCAACGTCCAAAGTTGGAGGACTTGCGTGGACTGGGCCGTGTGCTTTCAGAGGGTGGAGCTGCCAAGCTAGTGGAGCCCCGCCTCCTCCCGGTCAATAAACGCTGGGCAGAGCTGGACGTTAAATTCACTCAAGTGCGCAACAAAAATGTAAGTCTACTCTTAGGCCACGTCCACACAAAGCCGGTGCATTCCCTATCCGCAATTTCTTTTTTCCTCGATCTAAAAAAAAATTCCGTAAACACGTCGTCGTCTCAAGAAATATCAGCGTACACACGAAACCACTAAAACCGACTGAAAACGGTGTAGTATATATGCCAGACCAGTATGGGGCGCTGTAATTCTGCCACAGATATACACTATACACGGAGAAGAAGACTTTGAGCATGCGCATAACCGTGTGACGCAGCCGACACATGATGTGATGACATCATCGTTTCACAAAATATACGGATTGGCTGTCCACACGAAACTCAAGGGTGTCGTTTTCAGATTTATCCACTTTAGTACCCGGTTTAAAAAAACAAATGTTTTGTGTTCCCAGAGTAACTTTACATTCGCCCTCAAAATGTTTTGCGTTCCCCTGAGAAACTTTACGTTTGCTAAAAAAATAGCAAAGCAAAAAATAGCTAAAAAATAGGGGGGGGGGGGGGGGGGGGTGCAAAGGTTTTGCGAGCAAATACAAAGTTTCTTGAATTAACGCAAAACTTTTGAGAGTACAAATGCATAGAAATATTTATGTCCCTTTAGGGGCTCCATAGTCTTTAATGAATTCTCTTAAACATTAATTTTTCCTATTGTTTATTGCTCTCCATTGAACAGTAACCTGTTGTTTTTTTTATTAGAGTAAAATGTTTTCTATCCATATATGTGCAGGAGCTGCAGTTTTTGCTGCAGTGTATCGCTGAAAATGAGGCTCTGCTGAACTCTCCTGAGCGCTGGTCTGCAGCATTCATCAACGTTCCTCACCAAGAAAAATGCCTTAAGGTTATATCATAAACAGTGTCTAATTATTTTATTAGCTGATGCATTTTTGTGTCTGTGAGCTGATTCAATCTATTATTGAATTACTCATTAACTGTACATGAACATGCATTTTTTCTCACACCACTGAAACGGCAGTAAAGAATGTATAAATGCTTTAATCTGTCGTTACATGTGGTTTAGGAGGTTAAAGTAAATCTGGATAAACTGGAGCGTCCGGTGACGGAGGCTTTGGGCAGAGGAGCCTCTCTTCCTGAGGAGAGTTTACTGGTCCAACTGCTCAGAGCCAACTGGGAAAACCTTACAAAGCTCTATCATGACAGACTCGCGTAAGGACGAATGACATCACACTGTTGTCATATGACTTATCACTTTAAGTCAATAGCAAAATAGTGTTTGTTAATTAATTGGTGAATTTTTCAAAGGTGTTTTCTCTTTGTATAAACTTGAAGGATATTCTACTTGCGTATCTATTCCAGAAACATGAATGTTATACTGTATGTGCGTGCATAAGAATTTGAATGATGCTAAACAGGGCTATTTTAGTATTATTTATAAACTGTTTATATTTTGTTTTCATTTTAATTTTAGTTTAAGTTTTGGTCATTTTATGTGCTTTTGTAATTTTTATATCTATTTAGCATCGGTTTCTATTTTTCAGTTATATTTTAGTACTTTAACTTATTATATTTCAGTTATTTGAAAAGATCAGTATTTAAAATTTCCATTTTTTTTCTAAGACTTTATTTCAGTTAACAAAAACAATTTTTTATCATTTGAATTAAAAATAAATACTATGAGATTAAGTTTAGAACATTACCTACTAGTCATAATTACTAAATATCATACTAAATGAGCTGTCAAATAATCCAGATTAAGTAAATGATGCCACAAAAGTGAACAACTAAACAATATGTGCATGTCAACTTTTATTTTGCAGTTTAAATCAGAATATTGATTTTTATTGTTAGAAGATTCTCTCCCTTTACTCTGACTCACAATGTTTTGTTTGTCTACTTGTGCTGCTGTTCAGACGCCTTGAAAAATCAAAGAAATTCAGCGTAGAGCTCAAAGCGCTTGACGACTGGCTCACAGATGCTGAGAAGATGATTGTGAAGTATGAACAAGACCCCATAAATAATAGAGACCACCTCAAGGTAAACACATATTTTACAATTTTTATCTTTTAATTACAATAATATATACAAATCATCAAACTCATAGTGTATAATACTATATTAAAGAAATAGTAGATGAAAGTCTACTGATTATTTACTCACCCCAAGGCCATCCAAGATGACTTTCCTCAGCTAAAGAGAAATTAAGGTTTTGAAGGAAAACATTCCAGAATGTTCCTCCATATAATGCAACTGAATGGTGCCCAATGTAGACCATTTTTGATGGTACAAAATCTATATTTAGGCAGCTTCAAGTTCAAAAAGCTCCACACAACCTCAGCCAAAATATTGCATTCTCCAGCAAAGTGATTTGTCATTTTCAGGGAAATAAATTACACGCACATTTACAGGTTATATATATATATATATATATATATATATATATATATATATATATATATATAAAAAAATTTGCCTGAAGTATTTTTTTCTGAAGTATATACTGTGTATATATATATAGATTTTTCCCTTGAAGTATATATATATATATATATATATATATATATATATATATATATAATTACGTACAATTATATATACCGTATTTATTCGAGTATATCGCGCACACGTGTATAACGCGCACCCCTAATTTCCGATTAAAAATCGGTATAAAAAATTTTTTTCACACCAAGCATTGTAATGGACAAAAAAACGTTGTTGAACATGTGCAGCCATGATAAAAAACATTTATTTATTGTATAACATATACTTATATAACATACAGGGAGTGCAGAATTATTAGGCAAATGAGTATTTTGACCACATCATCCTCGTTATGCATGTTGTCTTACTCCAAGCTGTATAGGCTGGAAAGCCTACTACCAATTAAGCATATTAGGTGATGTGCATCTCTGTAATGAGAAGGGGTGTGGTCTAATGACATCAACACCCTATATCAGGTGTGCATAATTATTAGGCAACTTCCTTTCCTTTGGCAAAATGGGTCAAAAGAAGGACTTGACAGGCTCAGAAAAGTCAAAAATAGTGAGATATATTGCAGAGGGATGCAGCAGTCTTAAAATAGCCAAGCTTCTGAAGCGTGATCATCGAACAATCAAGCGTTTCATTCAAAATAGTCAACAGGGTCGCAAGAAGCGTGCGGAAAAACCAAGGCACAAAATAACTGCCCGTGAACTGAGAAAAGTCAAGCGTGCAGCTGCCAAGATGCCACTTGCCACCAGTTTGGCCATATTTCCGAGCTGCAACATCACTGGAGTGCCCAAAAGCACAAGGTGTGCAATACTCAGAGACATGACCAAGGTAAGAAAGGCAGAAAGTCGACCACCACTGAACAAGACACACAAGCTGAAACGTCAAGACTGGGCCAAGAAATATCTCAAGACTGATTTTTCTAAGGTTTTATGGACTGATGAAATGAGAGTGAGTCTTGATGGGCCCGTGGCTGGATTGGTAAAGGGCAGAGAGCTCCAGTCCGGCTCAGACGCCAGCAAGGTGGAGGTGGAGTACTGGTTTGGGCTGGTATCATCAAAGATGAGCTTGTGGGGCCTTTTCGGGTTGAGGATGGAGTCAAGCTCAACTCCCAGTCCTACTGCCAGTTTCTGGAAGACACCTTCTTCAAGCAGTGGTACAGGAAGAAGTCTGCATCCTTCAAGAAAAACATGATTTTCATGCAGGACAATGCTCCATCACACGCGTCCAAGTACTCCACAGCGTGGCTGATAAGAAAGGGTATAAAAGAAGAAAATCTAATGATATGGCCTCCTTGTTCACCTGATCTGAACCCCATTGAGAACCTGTGGTCCATCATCAAATGTGCGATTTACAAGGAGGGAAAACAGTACACCTCTCTGAACAGTGTCTGGGAGGCTGTGGTTGCTGCTGCACGCAATGTTGATGGTGAACAGATCAAAACACTGACAGAATCCATGGATGGCAGGCTTTTGAGTGTCCTTGCAAAGAAAGGTGGCTATATTGGTCACTGATTTGTTTTTGTTTGGTTTTTGAATGTCAGAAATTTATATTTGTGAATGTTGAGATGTTATATTGGTTTCACTGGTAAAAATAAATAATTGAAATGGGTATAAATTTGTTTTTTGTTAAGTTGCCTAATAATTATGCACAGTAATAGTCGCCTGCACACACAGATATCCCCCTAAAATAGCTAAAACTAAAAACTACTTAAAATATTGATACAAAAATATTCAGCTTTGATATTAATGAGTTTTTTGTGTTCATTGAGAACATGGTTGTTGTTCAATAATAAAATTAATCCTCAAAAATACAACTTGCCTAATAATTCTGCACTCCCTGTATATAACTTATATAACATATATTTATTGACAACATAAACTAATGAACACAATAGAATAGAATTACCGGTAAAAATATTTATTTAAAATCCTTCAACGTCAGATTCCTCATCAGAGACACTAAAGAGTTGCTCCCATTCTTCTGGAGTTAATTTTTCATCAGTGTCTCAGTTGGCAGGAACATCTGTTTCTCCAGTTTCTTCGCTTTCTTCTGCGTCTGAATTCCACAGCAGGTCGTCTTCTGTGCCGTCAATTTTATTGCTGATAACTGTCTTCACAAAAAAACACAAAATGCCTGTCTTCTCCGTAACGTGTGGGCGAGGAAATGAAGCGGCGAGGGGACGTTTTTTTTCTTCGCCCTCGCGTACAATGAGAGGCTGCAACCTGTAAAATGTGCAGCGCAAACTCACAATTCGCCGGCGCCCTCAAAGGACCGGCCGTCGTGTACAACGCGCACCCCTAACTTTGATTGATTTCTTGGTTGAAAATTGTGCGCGTTATACTCGAATAAATACGGTAATTATATAATTATATATAATTATATAATTATATATTATATAAATTTTTGTGTTCATGAGATGGTTGAGTTCACACCTATCAAGTGATATGCATATTGGGAATGTTCTAAATTGGGTACCATTCACTTTCATTGGATGGAGAAAAAATACTGGAATCTTCGGCTGAGGAAAGAAAGTCATAAACAACTTGGATGGCCTTGGGATGCGTTTTATTTTTGAATGAAATATTCCTTTAAGAATACTGTTAATAATTATTATTAAGAATAAGAAATCAATACAGGCTTTATAGATAGCTTTATATGCATCACAATATTTAGTTTTCCTTTACTTTCCCAGGTGCTCCAGGGAGAGTTGGAGAAACAGGAAGCAGCAGTGAAGGGGATCAATGCTCTTGGGACAGATCTGACTCCACAGTGCAGTAAGGACGACAGGGACCACATTAAACAGCAACTCGCCTCTATCAACTCCCGCTGGGCTAAAGTGTCCAACCAGCTTGCAGAGATCAAGAGACGGTTAGTAAAAATTCAGGGCATATTAATGCAGGCAGCTTGTGAGAGAGCTAGGCACGTTTGAATATCTTAGCATAATTCGATTTGAGAAGAAAACACCTACATAATTGCCCTCTTTTGTCCTTATTTTGAAGGAATGCATTAATATGGCTGCTGTGTGTTTTAGGTCTGCCGGGGCAAAAATTGTTCTTGCCGAGTTAAATGAAGACATGGGGGAGTTTCAGTCCTGGCTGGAGGATGCAGAAGCTGTGATTGCACTCCCTGTAGAAGCAGGTCACAAGGAGCAGCTCAGGACAACATTAGAAAAAGTGAAGGTAAAAATCAGTTTGCTTAAAAAGATGGCATTAGCTCACACATGGGGGGAAAACATAGCTTTTAGCTCCACATTACAATTTCAATTCTCCCATGAGGCAAATCACCAAAAATGAGTCACAAAGAGGAGCAGATAATTAATATGTGAGCATGAAATTTTTCAGGCCCGGGTGGAGGAACTGCCGAGCAGAAAGCAAACTCTACATCAGATCAACAGCAAAGGCTCATCTCTCCCAGCTGATAAAGTCAAACCACTGGAGAAACATCTGAAGGTTATTAACATGCGATGGGCCAAGGTAATTCAAATCATTTCTTTCCTTCTCTACTATTTGATCTTACTGGCCCATTAAATTCAATGATTTTGTGACCTTGGCATGATTAATGCTAGTATCATTTCTGATAATAGTCTAATGAGGGCATTATCATCGAATAGTCAGATTGTTTACAAAAATAGCTTGAAAAATAGCATACCCCTAATACAATATAGTGAGTCTCTATATACCCTATATATATATATACACATGTACATATGAGCCAAAACATTTTGACCAGTGACAGGCGAGGCAAATATTGCTGATCATCTCCTAAAAAAGCCACATATTAAGTTCTGGGTAGATTAGATGTTAAACACACAATCCGTTCTCATAATAAATATGTAGTTTGCAAGAGAAATGGGCAGGAATAAAGATCTAAGCGACTTAGGGTCTTTCATCGGTACGCCATAGGGAGAATTCCCGGTGGGATGCTCATAAATTGGACCGGTACATAGTATCATGCCTACTTGATTTTCAGTGAGAGACACACAACAGCAAATTGTGCAAGCGGTGCTCGTACACCCGAGATCCCGTCACTTTGGGTTAAACATTATAAATATTAGATTACGCACACCATCAGGCAAGCCACTTCTCCCCCGCTTTCTCTCTATACTTCACATAGTCTACACGCAGAAAAAGCATGTTACATTACTATGTGACTGATGACTGAATTAAGTAATAACATACATTTACTTTGTATGTAAACCAGTCCATCAGTTTATACAATGAATTAAATAATGTGACTTGGCAGAGAGCACACATGCGATGATCTAATCAACCAATCACATGGCAGTTGCATCAATGCATTAAGGTGTGTGGTCCTGGTCAAGACAATCTCCTTAACTCCAAACTGAATGTCAGAATGTGAAAGAAAGGTGATTTAAGCAGTTTTGAGTGTGGCATGGTTGTTGGTGCCAGACGGACCAGTCTGAGTATTTCACAATCTGCTCAGTTACTGGGATTTTCACGCACAACCATTTCTAGGGTTTACAAAGAATGGTGTGAAAAGGGAAAAACATCCAGTATGCGGCAGTCCTGTGGGCGAAAATGCCTTGTTGATGCTAGAGGTCAGAGGAGAATGGGCCGACTGATTCAAGCTGATAGAAGAGCAACTTTGACTGAAATAACCACTCGTTACAACCAAGGTATGCAGCAAAGCATTTGTGAAGCCACAACATGTACAACCTTGAGGCGGATGGGCTACAACAGCAGAAGACCTCACCGGGTACCACTCATTTCCACTACAAATAGTTGAAGACTGTTGAAGACCAGTTGAAAACTGGAAAAATGTTGCCTGGTCTGATGAGTCTCGATTTCTGTTGAAACATTCAGATGGTAGAGTCAGAATTTGGCGTAAACAGAATGAGAACATGGATCCATCATGCCTTTTTACCACTGTGCAGGCTGGTGGTGGTGGTGTAATGGTGTGGGGGATGTTTTCTCGGCACACTTTAGGTCCCTTAGTGCCAATTGGGCATCGTTTAAATGCCACGGCCTACCTGAGCATTGTTTCTGACCATATCCATCCCTTTATGACCACCATGTACCCATCCTCTGATGCTACTTCCAGCAGGATAATACACCATGTCACAAAGCTCGAATCATTTCAAATTGGTTTCTTGAACATGACAATGAGTTCACTGCACTAAAATGGCCCCACAGTCATCAGATCTCAACCCAATAGAGCATCTTTGGGATGTGGTGGAACGGGAGCTTCGTGCTCTGTATGTGCATCCCACAAATCTCCATCAACTGCAAGATGTTCTTCTATCAATATGGGCCAACATTTCTAAAGAATGCTTTCAGCACCTTGTTGAATCAATGACACGTAGAATTAAGGCAGTTCTGAAGGTGAAAGGGGTTCAAAAACATTATAGTATGCTGTTCCTAATAATCCTTTAGGTGAGTGTATGTTTTGCATTATGGTAATGAGAATTGGGGTCCATAGCTGTCAGGATAGCAATGCAAAAAAAAAAAAAACTCCTAAGAAAATATATATGCTCTATAAGAAAAATAATATTTGTTATTTAATTTATTATCTTCTAATATTTCTTATATCTCGATGTTTTTGTAAAACATGACCTGGACAAAACAAACCCATAAACAAAAATTAATAGGTTTTGGAAGTTATTTAATTGAAAGAACTCTAAATGTTTATTTCTCTCCTCCAAAGGTGTCCACTGATCTTCCTGAGAAGCAGAGACAAATCGAGGATCTCCTGAGGGATTTGTCTTTCTACCAGGAGCAGCTCTCCAAGCTCTCAATTTGGGCTTCCACTACAAAGAATCAGCTTGAGCAGTCCCCTACTGCAGTAGACCCGAAGGTAATCTCACAGACGTGAGCAAGCACACATGCACAAGCACATATGTAGAACATACTGACCACAGTAATTATGCTATTTCATAATACTGTTGTCTGTCTTATTTAAACTTTATGCTATAATAACTATCGGTGGTGTAGTGGTAAAAGTTCAGGGCTGGCAGCCATCACATTTCTAATTTGATCCCTACTAGAAGAAGCGTGTTGGTAATAAAGCGTTCTTCAACTTTTTAATGATCATAAAAGTCATTGCTCTGATTTTGCACTGTCTCTCAAATTTGTGCAAAGAGAGGATGTCTTTCCTAGCATCCAAGCATCTGCTTCATAGTTTCATCTGCTCTCATCAAGGCACAGGTTTCGCTTCTCTAGACATGGAACTAATAGGTTCAGGAAATCATTTGTTCTTTCAGTTAATGAACTTCAGTACAAATCAGTAGACCAAAAATCTGTACAAATGTAGTGGCTATTTTGCTCTGATTCTGCTGAACTCAACTGTTCTTGTTAGTGGTGCTTGTCAAGGCAAGTATAACTATTACTATAGCTCCTTCTCAGGGTTAAGAGTTTTCAATACCATATTTCAACTCAAAATCAAAGGACAGAATACAAAGGATGCAAATCAATTTAAAGAAGAAAGAAGAATTACATTTTGCTCAAAGAAACTGAATCCAGTTTTTTAGGACCATTATTTGTTTTCTAATTTGTTTTCTTCTTACCCTCCTCATCTCATGACATAAGGTAAAAATCTCATTCTGATCTATTTCTGTAATACAAAAATATATATTATTTAACCTTTAAAGCATTTATACATATTTGTAATGTATACTCCATTAATTATGTTAATGTACAAATAAACAGTATTAAATTGCTAAGAATACAATGACTATAACTATTTAAAATTAAATGTCCAAATGCTTACAGGTGTTACTGTGCAAAAAATAAAAAGGGTTCATTTCTTCTTTTTAAATAAAATAAATCTTTCTTTTTTCCTTTTGATCCTGGGGTGAAATGTGACCTGGTTGTGTGATTTCCCCATCCCTTCCTCCAGTTAAATGAGGGTTTGTTGTGAATTTCTTTTTCTTATTTTACTTTTGTGCAGATCGAGGAAGATGTAAAGGAAAAGAAACCAGCAGTGGAGGCTGTTTTGACAAAGGAGAGACCTCCATGCCAACCAGAGAAGGTGTGTAATCGACCACAATATCATTAGATATGATCTCAGAAATACCGTGACTATGATATTAGATTACTCTGCACACTTCCCAGTAGTATCTACCATCACTGTACTGTAATGCAATATATCAGACTATATCAGTCTATCAACTTCATGGCATGCAACTTTATTTAATATAATTCTCCTGGATTGATGCATTTCAGGGGCAGTTTGATGGCCTCAGTGCAGATTGGACATCCATTCAAGTTCTCCTTAAAGAGTGGCGAGACAAATGTCAGCTCGCAGGTATGATATCATGTAATGCTATTAAAATTCATGACCATCTCAAGTTGCTTATGTGATGTTAGATGTCTGAACAAAAGAACACTTTCTACTTTCCAGCCGTAACTTTGACTGGTAGTGCAGCAGGAGATGCAGCCCTTGATAAATTCAATAAATCCTGGATGGAGCTTGATGATTGGCTCGCTCTTTTGGATCACATGGTCCAAACTCAGAGAGTAATGGTAGGAGATCTTGACGAGATCAACGACATGACGGTGAAACTCAAGGTCAGATTATATCATCTTGCAGCTCTTATTCCATGTCCACAGTAAAATACTGTTTACTGTCCTCCGGGGGCTGTTTTCTAGACTTTTGTAACTTTTCACAATAAAATGTACTCCACATAAAATGTTAGTTGATGGAGCACCAATTTAGTTTTATATAACCGTTTTCCAACCTTTCTCTGAACCAAAAAATTCCATAGGTTGCATAGTATATGTTAATGGCATCTGTAAATTTAATATAAACATAAAATAATAACATTTTCTTTGTAAGTGGATAAAATAAAATATTATGTGGACTATATATATATATATATAACTGACACGAGACCAGAAGATGCCACACAACCCTGCAGTAAAGAACTCTTGTGTTGTGACTATCTAACAGTCAACACTGCAAGACATGGAGCAAAGATGCCCACAGCTGAACAAACAAATCACTGCGGCTCAGAACCTGAAGAACAAAACCAATAACCCTGAGACACGGGCATCCATTACAGAGCGCAGTAAGTCAGCTTTGCCTCGTCCATTTCCATATCCTGATATACTTTATTTGTGGTGATATGAGAGTGTCAACATTGTAGCAGCTTGGTCTCTGAAATGATGCAGAAATTAAACCATGACTGTTGCCAAGGATTGTGTCTTACCCGGCATTTCAAGGTCATATCATTATAAGACAGCACTACTGAATACAAACTACAGTACTGTAAGGCAAAAGTGCATTTAAAATTGTGTTTGGTTAAGAGGATCAATCAAGCGTTCATTTTAATTTAATTTAAACTGTATTTATTTCTATAGGTCCATTATATTAACTTTTTTCATGTATTTCATTTCAAGTTGAAAAATTGCAGGCGCATTGGGAGGATTCCCACACCAAGCTGATGGACAGGGTCCTTCAGCTGCAGAACATGTACAAGGATTCCAGCGATTGGTTGGAGGCCAGAAAGAGGGTGGAGCCTCTCATTAAGAAAGCCAATGAAAAACTAGAAAGCTGGAAGAAAGTTTCGCACAGTGTTGATGATTTAAAAGGACAAAATGCTGATGTCAAGGTAATGCACAATAAACACAATATCTTTTTCATTACAGACCATGACTAAGAAACTAAGAAAATTAATTGATTCCTTGAAAGATTTTCTGGCTGAATGTTGTTGGATGAGTAATTCGATTACTACAAATAACCGCTTATAATATTACATTGCAGCAACTTTCTAAGGATATACAGCAGTGGCAAGCTCATATGAATGTCACAAACGAACTGGCAAACAAACTACTGACCCTTTATGCAGATGACGACACAAGCAAAGTTAAACAAATGACCGAGAGCATGAATCTGGCTTGGGCCAACATCAATAAGCGGTGAGCTTCTGTTTTAATCTTTGATTTTTCAGTATTTCCAGGCAGCGGTGGAGTGGAATATAATAACGTTTTCAAAGAAAGGACGCATTTATGGCATGAAAATAATGCACTGATGACATGGTACGGGTGCATAAGAGGTTATTTCAAATGCTCTTTAAAGGTGCTGTTGCTTTCAGCAGAATTGTGGGCCACTCAAGATTCTGAGGCTTAATGTTTGAAGCATTTGTTAATATCAAATTTAGCAATCCAGTAATAACAAGTGTATTGGGGTACTAATTTAACAACTTTCTGTATAACAATGAAGTTATTACCCTTTTCAGTGTAGGGGACAAGGAAGCAGATCTGGAAGCTGGACTTCGGCAAATGCAGCATTTCTACTTGGACCTGGAAAAATTCCTTAATTGGCTCACTGAAGCAGAAACCACAGCCAATGTCTTACAAGATGCCACATTTAAGGAGGGACTACTGGAAAACCCTGCCACAGTGCGGCATTTATTCAGGCAATGGCAGGTGTGTTAGCAGAATTTCCAAAATGTATACGAAAAACAGCAGTTTGCCCTCCTTTTTTAAAGCATATTAGTCACTCCACTCCAGAGCCAGTCCGGGTTTTCCTTGTTCTGCTAGTCACAATCACTGGTGAGAGAAACCATAGTGAAAAAATTATGAAATGTCTGTTCTTCGAAAATATATGTGAAAATATATATTGCATTTTTTTATATATTGCAAGTACTTTTTTTGCTTGAACACTTTTAGAAAACATTCTACGCTAACGTTTTAATTAGAAAATTCCAGTAAATTTCACAAATAAACATGGTAGAAAGACAAAAATAGTGTTTTCTTGTAGAACATACTCCAGTGGTCTTTTCAGTTTTATTTGCAACTTAATTTCTTGTTTATTAAATTTTTTCAAGCGCAGAATGTCATTAACCAGCAACTTTTCTGCATTAAAATGTAGATTTGACTTTGAGAAAAAATATGTCCCTCCTTAGATTCAAACAGTGATGCAGGTTTTTTTCCCAAGGGTTTTAGGACATAAACATTATAATGGAAGATAAAAAAAAATGAAACTCCGCTCTCATTATTAGCTCCTTGTGGTTTAAGTGTTGTTTATTAGGAAGGCTGATGAAACTGACGGGACCATTGTCTGGGTCGCCTGCTGCTCACTGGTATGGGAGATATGTGCATTTGGCAACGGTGCAGAGACGCAGTTAAATATGAAGAGGCAGACAAAGACGTGGGCTATAAAGAGAAGCCTCTGTTCTCCCAGAAAACCATCTCTGACCCAGTCCTCGCTTGCAGTGCCCACTCTCGCCTCAAACAACAGGGCCAGTGTGCCTCCGCCACTGGCATTCTGCAGCTCGTTTCACGTCGCATGTAGACACATGGTCGCAGAATACATTTTCTCGCTCTCGTCCTCACGATGTCCCTTTCTCCCTGGTTTTTGCCTCGCGTCAGACACGTCCACATGGTTGGGAATTAAAGGATTGTCGCTGTCGAAAGTCAGACGGGCTGCTTTTGATTCATTTGATGTCGCTCATTCATTGGATATGTTGCACAGGAAGACATATCATGTTAAGGTTTGATCTTCACTGTCAGATTCAGAGTTGCTTCGTGACTTTCAAATTTATTTGGCTTGCATCGTGACTTTGAATGAAATTGGTTTATGCCGTTTCAAACTATGGGAACAAGCACTTGAAATACTGTCAGAAAACACATGAAAATGTTTGGTTTGTTAACAGTGTTGCTTTAATCCATTCTAAAATAATGCAAAAACTTATTTTTATTAGTAATTTTTGTATTTGAATATATCATATCAGTTATAGTGATTTGTGAAAAACGGTGAGAAAATGTAACTACATTTAAATCAAAAGAACTTTGAAATATTGCAATATTTGAAATATAAATGCTAAAATATAAAAATGCAATGCATAAAATGTATGAATGTAATGATAACATTGGGGACTATAATGATTTTATATTTTGTCTTGAATTCAATATTAATATTTTAAGAAAATTAATATTTCAAATATTCAAAGCAGAATTTCTCTATTTGATTTAGTTTAACTTGATATAAAACTAATAAAAAGACAACTAAATTAGTAAAAGAAAATGAAAAAGAAAATGATTGAAAATACACAAATAAAAATAATTCTAAATATTTAAAAAAATACCACATTGATATTAACACGTATGTCATGTCATCTTGTAACAAGTACCCAGGGAAGTATAAGAAACTCTTTCTTGATCCGTAATTGCATAGTGAACTGTTACTTAGATGTCACTGATCTCTTTTATTCCTCTCAGGATCTCCAAGCAGAGATTGATGCCCACGGGGAGATGTACCATTCATTAGATGAAAACGGACAGCGTATTGTGTCATCTCTGGAGGGGACGGACAATGCTGTGGTGCTACAGAAGCGGCTTGATGACATGGGGCAGCGGTGGCATGAGTTGTGTAACAAAGTTATGAGTATAAGGTAAGACCAATTAATCATCTATATTTAACCTGGGGAAAATTCACCATGAGCAGAAATAGGCTTTGAAAAATGTGATCATATACAAGCCTCAGGCCTGTGTAATGCTATATGCATATCACTGCAATTATTCCACTTTATATTTAAAGTATAAGCCTGCATATTTTTAGTGTTGCTTGTTATATCTATCTATCTATCTATCTATCTATCTATCTATCTATCTATCTATCTATCTATCTATCTATCTATCTATCTATCTATCTATCTATCTATCTATCTATCTATCTATCTATCTATCTATCTATCTATCTATCTATCTATCTATATTTTAGTGCTGCTTGCTGTAACATATCTATCCATCTATCAGTCTATCTATCAGTCTATCCGTCTATCTATCTATCTATCTATCTATCTATCTATCTATCTATCTATCTATCTATCTATCTATCTATCTATCTATCTATCTATCTATCTTTCTATCTATCTATCTATCTATCTATCTATCTATCTTTTAGTGCTGCTTGATGTAACATATCTATCCATCTATCAGTCTATCTATCAGTCTATCCGTCTATCTATCTATCTATCTATCTATCTATCTATCTATCTATCTATCTATCTATCTATCTATCTATCTATCTATCTATCTATCTATCTATCTATCTATCTATCTATCTATCTATCTATCTATCTATCTATCTATATTTTAGTGCTGCTTGCTATAACAATTCTATCTATCTATCGATCGATCCATCCGTCCATCTATCCGTCCATCTACACTAACACACTCTAAACACCTTACCATATAACAACACCCTGGCAACCTTTTGGCGTCTTTCACACCACTCATATTTTCAGAAAATGTCACACACACAAAAAAATCATTTAGCTTTAGAGTCTGCAATTTTGTCCAGTCCGAATCTGTAATACCTTCTCATAATGTCTTAATTCATGCAAATTCGAGTGCCTTTACACGTAAGAAGGAACTTCTACAGCCTAATTTTCCTTGATAGAGGAAGAAGCTGGTAAAAGCTTTTTTAATGTTCATGCATATTCAAATACAAGATTTGAAGATTTCTCAAATCTCCCCCTTAATCTAGCACTTTCTTTGTTAAATTCAACTGTGGTGTGACAGTATAGTGCTCTCTGGTGGTGTCTGTGATTTAACACTTGGCAGTATCGCATCTTACCATCCATACGACTCTTTAGGCCGTATCTGGATACAGGTATGGATCAGTGGAAACACATGCATATGTCCTTACAAGAGCTGCTCAACTGGCTACAGTTGAAGAGGGAGGAGCTAGAACAGCAGAAACCAGTAGGGGGCGACGTGCCGACCGTGCACCAACAACTCCTTACGCACAAGGTGAGTCTAGGACACATCCCCTTCGCCCCTCACTGAAAGCATGAAGAATGACGTTCAAGATGTGATTTATGCATTCTGTCTTTCGTTGCGCCCAAGCGTGATCATTATCAGAGTCTGTTCTTGTTAAATATTTAAACAGATGGAGGTGATATCTTGCGTAGGAGAGGTGCAAAGTCCTTTGTTTCTTTGCATGGTTGTGTGGACCAATTAACATCTGCTGATGGCCATCAGCTGTCAGGGGCCGCAGTAAACAGGATGCGGTCTTGGAGTAGTTAGTGTAGGGGAGCACAGTGAGCGTGTTGCCGGTGACAGCTGAGTCACTGTCACACTCTACAGGTGCCGTTAACTGGGAAGTAAACTGGCATGTGTGTAGGAGCTGCAAAGTGAGCCTTGGCAGAAATGTTATTGAACAAAGTTTTTGCAAACTATTAAAGAAATTGACATTGCTGTGCTGAGCATTTGGCTGAGAAAACCTCAAATTTCTTTTTCACTCAAACCTGGAAAAAATTTGCCAATTTTGTATACCGTATTTTCTGCACCATAAGGCGCACTGGATTATAAGATGCAGCCGCAATCACAGTTCCATTTATGTACTTAATCCACACATAAGGCGCACCACATTATAAGGTGCACGTCAGTCAATCAAGTGGAGCGCACCACTTGATTATAGATTTGGGAACTCAGTCCACACATAAGGCACACCGGATTATAAGACGCACAGCCGATTTTTTTAGAAAATGTACGTCTTTTAGGTGCGCCTTATAGTACAGAAAATACGGTATATACAAATTTGTTGCACTGAACATGTGAACTAAAGGATGCTTTTTGGATCATCATCAAAACATGCTGGATAACGTGGTTTTATGATTTGTGGAACTGGTGGAATTCATGTTTATTTTTTATTAAAATTAGAAAAATGCAAGACAGAAACATTTTCACTGAGTAAATTAAATGAAAAAAAGAGAAAATAATAAGGCTCAGCTTGCTTTAATATCTTGCTATCGACTTTGTAATTGTTTTTAGTTTAATGGTTGAAAACATAAAAAACAGAATTAATGAAATGTGCCCACTAATAGTGTCACATGCAGCTGTGTTATTTTTATTTTGTGTTATATACTAAGTTAAAGTGTTTTAATTATTTTAGTAAAAATACTAAAGTTGACTTTTTATGTTTTCAGTTTAATTTTAGTCATTATTTAGTTATTATACTTTTTCAGAATTTTATGTGATTGATATTTTATTAGTTTTGAATTTTAGTACATATACTAACCTTTCAGTTAGTTGCCAAGGGAACATTTAACTTTTTTTTTATTTGATAGTTATATTTTATTTGATTTCAGCTTTAAGTCAATTACCAAAATTCATTTTAGTTTTAGTGTCTGTGTTATTTTAGCACCTGGTTCTCAGAAAGGAATTATGCAATCCATGTAATAATGTGAATGCAAACACAAAATTAGTGCTGATCACAGATTGTATCTGCCCTGAAAATGTCTGAAAGACAGTGAGCAGCAACACTTTCAGACCAGGATCACTAGAAGATGTACACAAGCATTGTAACAGCACTGTGTTAATTGCATTAGGTTGCACTGATATTTGTGAATCCAGTGCATTATATAATGAGCCTTCTTTGCATAGGAAGGAAGCATGTTTGCCCAGGAAAGAATGACAATGGCTCCATTTAAATATGCATGATGAAGCACTATGCCAGAAAAAATAGCACCTGGTTTAGTTTGACTGCAGGGGGGTGTACAGTATGTGAATAAAATGCAGGTTTTCACAAGGTTGCACAAATGTTTACCACTCGTGACAATTAGTACTGCTGGTAGCAAGTTCTTGTGGTTTCATAGGTCTTCAGAAGAGAGTTGGGTGCCAAAGAACCTGTAATCAATGGAACACTTGACAATGCTAAAACCTTTCTGTCTGAGATGCCTCGTGAGGGCCTGAAACAGAGGCCTGGACAAAAGGGTACGAAGTCTTCTGCACTTACACAAATGCCCAATACAATAACATGTCATAACCTGTATTTTACTTTGTGTGCTGCCCAGATGTAAGTCCTGAGGAGAGGGTTCAAAATGTGGGCCGCATATTGCGTAAAGAAGTGGAGGATGTAACTGTGCGATGGAAGAATCTGGGTGCAGCTGCTGTTGACTGGCAGCAACAGCTGGAACTAGCTATGGAGAGGCTGATGGAGCTGCAGGATGCCCAGGATCAGCTGGACTTCAAGCTACGGCAGGCTGAGACCGTGAAAAATTCTTGGAAGCCTGTTTCGGAGATGCTTGTAGATGATTTGCAAAACCACATAGACAGAGTAAAGGTCAGGATCGTCTTAGCCATTATAAGAAAAGCTTTTTTGGACATGTGCAGTGGCAATACCGTGGAGTAGCATATTTATATCGTGATATAGATGTTTATTACATCATCTTTAAGCCTTTTGGGGAAAAAAATAAGGTTTTACGTGTTTTTCCAGGTGTTCCAGGAAGAGATCGCTCCCATTCAGGATAATGTCAATCAAGTCAACCAACTGGCCTCCACATTTAGACCACCTGACATTCAGCTCTCTCCAGACAACCTGAGCAGAATCGATGACCTCAACATGAGATGGAGGCTTCTGCAGGTATCCATTCATAAGTCACTTATAATATGAGTGACTTCCTTTTTTGCAACTTTAACTTCTGCAAATTTACATGTTTTCAAGTGAAAGGCCATGTTTGATGAGAAGTGCGGGACTTGATCTGTTGGGAATTAATTAGTCGTTCCATACCAGTATGGAGCCAGTACACCAAAACAATGCATACATTGCTATTTGGCTAATTCACCCAAAAAAGAAAATTATTTCATTTACTCACCTTGTCATTTCCAAACCCATAAGACTTCTTCAACTTTGGTGTATAAAAGCATAAATTCATTCTGTTCATCATATAAAGTGATCATGTCTCTTCAGAAAATTTGGACTAAATTCATGTGAACTCTCAAATCATATGGATGATTCTACTGTTTACACCTGGTTTAAGATGCGTTTTGGTTAATAAGATCACAAGTGGACGTTGCTAAATACAGGTCTAAACGGGGTCTACTTGAGCTTGTCCACTTACAGAGGTAGACTAAAACGCATTCAGCTGGATTGCTTTTGTTGTGTAAATGCTCATGTGGTTGAATGTGCTCGAACAGCCACAAAAGACCACCTACTCTCCACCTACTGATCTAATGCATAAATATTATGGGACGCTAGCAAGACTGGATTTAAACTTTGTCTGCTGAAGACCCAAGTTTGAAAAATGTACCAGGCACAATGTTAAATCAACTTTCTTGATTTCTAACAAGCACTCGCAGCGTTCGGTATGGTCTTGGGACTATCAAAGTAGAAACGAAAGCTGATTCTCTCAGTAAGTTTTTCCATCATGTCCGCTCGCGTTCATATGTACATTACGCAAGTTTATTTTTGTTCATTAGATCAACAAATCTAGATAAACCCATATTGACTCTCCTTTGGAGAAATTAGGATAAAAGTGGACAAGAGACAAATAAAGAAAACACCAGGTGTGTAAATGGTTATATCTTCCTCCACTTGTGATCTGATTGACCAAAACGCATCTAACAAGTGTAAATAGGACCTTTATTTTTGTTCCAAAAATGAATGACAGTCTTACAGGTTTGGAACGACATGAGGGTGAGTAAATGATGACAGAATTTTTGTTTTTGGGTGAACTAAACCTTTAATGACATCAGCAAAAAGAAAAAATGTTTTAATTAAAGATCACAAAGACAAACTAGTTTTCATTTGGAATAGCATGCACTAATGAATTGTTCAAAATACAATTTAGTATCAGAATCAGAATCAGAAAGAGCTTTATTGCCAAGTGTGCTTGCACACACAAGGAATTTGTCTTAGTGCTGGAGCTTCCAGTGCACATTTACAACATGAACAAACAAACAAAAACAAAAACAATCACTGAGGAGCTCAAACACCGAGGCAGCCATTTGCGGCACCAACTCTTTTTCCAGAAATTACAGAATGCAGATTAGCAAGCGTTACATACATTACACATAGGAAACATAATAATGCAATTTTACACACACAGTCCACGAGGTCACGTGTAGGAATTTTTTGTCCAGTGGAGTTTTGGGGGCGGAATAGATAAGAACAGATAGGCAGGACACTCAGACGGTTGAGAGGGAGAGAGTTAGTCACAGCATCAGATGTTATGAGAACAGCTCTGTGGCTTTGTCCCTGAAGGAAGATAAGGGCGACCAGGCTGACGTCATCATGCTGGATTCCCAACAGAGAAATAGAGGCAGAAAAGTCTTAAAGTCCCTTTTTTTAATAATCCATTTTCGATCTTCGGTAATTTGTCCGGATCATAATCAGTTCAGTCAAGTTCAGTTCAGTTCTGGTCCTCAGCACCGTGTCCAACCTCATAGCCAGACCAGATACCATCCGTGAAAGATCACCAAACTGTCTCGCTGTCGCGACTGTGTTGTTGCGGTACAGTTCACATAGGTTACGAGTCAGTTCCTCAATCTTAACCACTCGCAGATCTAATTCCTTCACACGGTCAGACACGGCCTCGAGGCAATTCTTCATTTCCACAGACAGCGGCTCGGTGAATTTGCTCGCAGCTGTCTTCCCAATCTTCCGATAAGTCAGGAAAATTCAGAAGCCAAAGAATAGGAATCCCGCTATCAGTAATCCAATCATATATAAATCTTCTGCATCTTCAATCGATAGTGCCTCTAGGCACAGGACCTGCCAGTTGTTCCATGGGTCCATTGCATACCCAGCAGCAAACGTCCCGTCCGGGCAGGTGGGCTCTCCCGGAGCTGCCTTTCTTTGTGAAAAAATCTTGTCGATCGCGCTGATTGACCAGTTGATCAATTCCATTTCAATATTGTCAGGAGTCCAGTAGCAGCGGGTCAGAGGAAAAAACAGACAGAATGCTGCGCAAGGGCAAAGCAGGTCAGAGCGGAGCTTAGGAAAACACGTCTGCAGTGTCTGGAGTCAGGAAGTGGAAAACTTTGTTACTTTACTTTGTCACTTTGTTAGTATGTGTACTAACAAAGTGGTTTTGATTTCATGTTAACTTTAATATAATAAGCATTATTTATAAATCAAGTCCTGTCAGATTTAGCTCCTGAACCAAAACAAAAAAAGAACAAAAAAACTGTTCAATCTTTGAAAAGTGTACATGTCAGCAATAGATGCAACAAGCAGATCACAGAAATGATCTGTCCTTCAGAGAGTTGACAAAGGACACAGTAAAGCTTTATTTAATAAAAAGATGTAGGAGAGAAACATAAAAACAATCATGATGAAACATTTTGCACATTTACAGAATAGGTTTCTTTGAAGTTGCTTTAACCATTGCTAGCATGCGTTCCCTACTTTTCCAGTGCTGTTTTTGTTAAATAAAACCAAACTTTTAAAAATAGTTTCCATTAATTGAAGTAAAGCTAAAATAAAATAATATATACTGTGTATAAATAGTAGATGGGGGGGGGGGGGGGGGAGAGAGAGAGAAATGTTGGCAACTAACTGAAATATTATAATTTTAATTCACAGTGCTAACATTACTAAAGACTGAAATAAAAGTAAAGCTATTTTTATATATAAAACATATGATATAAGCACATAAAAATGAAATCATTACATCATTACAAAAGCTAATAGTAAATTATATAATAGCATGTAAATAATACTAAAATTCCCCTATTCTTCACAGCCATTTATTCCTGTTCCTTCCGCCTCTTCTGTGATTTTTAGGTCTCCATTGAGGAACATCTGACCCAGCTGACCACAGCCTACAGGGACTTGGGGCCCCAGACTCAGAATTTCCTGCATGGTGAGTGTGTATTTGTGGATCTGTTTAGCAATACTATGAGTATTGTAATGAACAGATACTTATGTGAATCGTAAACAAGTCTTAAGTCGCTTACTGTACATAAAATGTGTCTAACCAAATGAAGTGAATAATGAATAGAAAGGCCTTTAAAATTGAGGTAACATGAATGGGTTTTCTTTTCTGCACACAGCATCTGTCGAAAGCCCTCTTGAACGCTCTATTTCGCCCAACAATGTCCCCTACTATATCAAGTAAGTCTTCCCAAACTCAACCCACATGTTGATGGCAGGCACATTCAAGGTCCACACTGAATTAACAAATTGAATTTCAACACTATGAAAGCTCGCAGACTAAGAAATACATCACAGCTGGCGGCAGACTACCAAAGAAAAGTGATTTTCCATGACCTTTTTCCAAACAGAGATATCACCCTGGAAAATTTGTGCAGAATAATCTGAGATGATAAATTAGGCTCTGTCAATGCATGTAGCAGCATGCATCACAAACTGAGAACTTCTGCACACAGATGACTGAGTTTCAGAAATACTTTCCTTCGTATTAAACCGGGAAGTTTGCCAGTTTCCATTGAACTGCAAAAAATGTGTTATCTTTGTAACAGTATAATAGGTTAAACAATATAAGGGAAGGGTGAGTTAAATTGTCAGACCTTCATTTACATCTGAAGGTATGGCAAGTCTTCTATATGGTACTTCTAAATGGCAAGTCTCATGAATTTGATGTCAAAGCAATCTTCAGAAATATACCCATGTGAAAATGAGATTGTAACATGGCAGCAGTGAGGAAAAGTGTGTCAGATGTTTTGCGGTTGGCTGTGCCATTAGCTCAACTATACTGGCAATATGTTTTATTTGATTCTTTTCATTTATATTCATATTTTCTTCGCTGTTTAGTTTATCCCTTGACACGTACACAGCTTAGCACCTTTTTAGATGTCATATTTCCATATTTTTGTATGATATAAATGCTTTCCTCTCATTTCGGTAGATGGCAGACATCCTGCAATGTAATTATGAATATTACATTCACCTCAATATAATTTTTCTTTGCCAAGAAGACAATTTAAAGTGGCATGGCTTATCAAACTCTTCCCCGTTAGATTGAATTTAATTTTTTTGAAGTTGTAAATAAAACAAGGATTATTGGAGTCTATTTGACAAGAAAATACTATTTCATGTTTAATTCAGCGTTTTACTTTCTTTGAATCTTTGTAATGAGTTGTAATCACTTTCTGAGTGAAAACCAAAAAACCTATGATGTATATATACATTGGCTTATTCCAATATAGTTGATTCATCTCTTGTGTGGCTGAAAATCAATATCATCCTCAGAAATGTAGAAAATTGTCAGTTTGTGTGGTTAAGTGGTTTCTCTGTTCAAATTAAGTTGAGTCATAATTATGACAGGCTTTCTCTATTATAGATCAGTCTTATTTATTTTCAACAACCTAGTTGAACCCCAGCCAGCCTGTAATGCATGTTTTTACTTATTCAGTTGGGATAGGGTAATTCGTTTAATCTCTAAAGTATGTACTCAAGCTTCATATACAGTCAGGGCAGCATTTATGCTCGTGGCAGTGCATGAATCTGATTTCAAGTAGGAGAGAACTGACTCCTAATGATGCTGTCATAGATTATGAATGTCATTAATGCTGGTCAAACGGAGCAGTACTTTCAGATGGCACGAGCGTTTGTTATTTCCAGCCTATTGCATATGATAAGCTGCAGGACAATAAAGGGTATCGTTTTATAATAACTTTCATTAATAAGTTATCAACAAACATTAATGCTTAACAGATCTGTAGTTCATTTACTAATTTATATGAAATATACTGTAGGATTGCAAGTCTGGTGACATTTATATATATACACACTGGTGATCTAAATGTTGTTACTGTCAGTAATGAAAGTTATTATAAAAGTTTAGCCAGTGAAATATTTTACCCATAAAGTTTCTATGGGGTTTTTATTCATAAACTTCATCCCATTTGGTACATTCAACTAATTATTGCATATTATGTTGATCACAATTTATTTTGAATTTATGCAAAATGTAAGCCTCATAAAATGAGATTCCAGCTCTGTGGCAGCAGCTTTTGTCAGAGAATAAATAACCCATCTAGTTCTCAAGACAAGAAAATGCTGATCATTTTCATACTAAGTGGCTGTCTCAAAACCCAGTGAGAGGCCTAGCTAGATGTACTTTTTTTTTTTTTGCGTCATAGATCCTTTTTTGGCATCACACTTTCGATTCGTGCATTTTTACCATCATTAACAAACGTTTTTTCTATCATTCGATTTTAGTATTTTTGTTGTTTAGTAGGTTTTTATTTATTTATTTTTTATAGTTGTTGTTTGTTTGTCTTATACTGTTCACAGGTTCGATTTGAACAATGGGAATTATCAGAACGTTCAAATTATTAATTTGAGCATTTTCAGCATCCATTTCGAGTTTAAAGGTTGATTTGAGCATTTTTTGGGGGCATCATTGGCGATCGGATTAAGGTTTTTCATTATGGGAGAGTTGGAACATTGTACTAAACAATTTAGCGAATGGTACTGGAAATCTTCAGAACGTTCGCATGATTGATTTAAACATTAGACTGAGCATTTTAGACGGAACACTGGCAAGTTCCGATTAACGCGTTAGTTTTTTATGGCGGAAACGTGTGAACATCGACGACTTGGCAAATCAGGCATTTTCGAACATAGAATCGCTTGTTTAAGTGCAAGATGCTTCAGAACAGAGTTACCACCCGATACGTCGATGCCGATCTACTTGCAGTGTTGCCAGATTGGACTGACGATTGGACACCCAATCTGGCAACACTGTCTACTTGTCGATCGCAAAGGTAGCATGGGTTGATCGCGTGGAACCATCATCCGTCCTCACTATGAAATTTCTCACTTGATTGACGTACATAGCGGCCAGTCAGTCATCTGACACATGGATCACCGCGCATGCGCACAACAGCACCAAGCGCTGCAAAACTCTAGCAAGTTAGCGAGAAAGCCTCCAATTTATTTATTTTAAACTTAAGAAAGGGTATAAAAATGAGTGGAGGAGCTGGACAAAGAAGTCAAAAACTTACCTCTTCCATATGGAGGTGGACTTTTTTTACTGTCATTTTTCGTAGTGCGTTTGCCTCATCGGCCAGTCTGTCATCGCTATACCGAAGAAGGGAAATGTGGAGCGGCATTTTTGGACTGTTCATAAAAACGACGACACTGACTTTATTCTGAAAACCGAACTGAGAAGAAGGGTGAAGGAACTAAACTCTCAGTTGTCCAGACAGCAGTCATTTTTCTCACAGCTAACTTCAAAAGATGTTCTACATTCGAAGATATACAGAGTTGTATTGTGCAATATAGGTTTATGTAGTTATGCTACACCAACATATATTGTGCATATAAAGAATTCTATATATATACATAACTATATGTTTTGTATTTTTATAGTAGGTAGATCATTTTGACTTGGTCATTTTATAAGTAGCTCACCAGCCAAAAATAAAAAATCTGGGCACCCCTGATTTATAACATTCCATTCCAGAATTTTAGGAGTGTATTTTTTTTTTTGGTCCCGTTCGGACGTTTAAACGATTTCCACAAAATGCTCGAATCGATGTGCTAATATGCGGTCTATGTAGGTGGTATGCTAGGTTTTGAGGCACAGCCTGAGTGAGTGAGAGAGAGAGAGAGAGAGAATGGAGTTGGAGGGGGAAGGGAACGGGAAAAGCTCCGCCTCGTCTGAGCCGCTCTGGCTGAGGGAGATCGCAGGGAAGTCGGATGCTTTTTCCCCAGTAGAGAGGGAACACCGCGGAGGTGATTCACCCCAACAACATTGAACCATCGGGATTTTAAAAAAAGAAACACGTTGGATTCCGCTATTACTAAGAGGCGAGATGAGGGAGAACTTGAGAAAGTAAGTGCAATGCAAACACGAATAAATGTCGGCTCGTGCGAGTAGAGGACGCCGAAGGAGTTTTGCATTCGTCCATCTGCCGTGTAAGCGCTGCTTCTTTCCCTTGCTCGTGTTCCTTACAGCCTAGCAGGTGCTTATTCGGTTTGCACAGGGAACCGATGCAGTCGTGGACGTCCACGTCTCAGCGACATTCCAGTTCAGCGCTTGATTTGTTTATTTTTCTAACGCCGAACACATCGATAGTTCTTGATGCATCTGCTGTGCCGTTCTTGCAGCATGATTAACCTAACGTGGCGTTCATATTGCCGTTTATGTTTTCGAGGTGTATTTGATTGAAATCCTTATGTTGATAACGAGGCTTGGCCTTAAGGATCCTCCATATTCGTGCTCTTCCCATAAGTTAACATTATACCACACAGAAGATAACTGTTTTGGTTTTAACCACAAACTCACGGCTGCGTTTGCATTCAACCATAACCAAGAGCCAGGATGAGAGGTGTTTGTGTGGGTACACTGTGCTGTTGGATTCATGCATGCATGTAGGTGGGCATTCCTTTTTCTTCTCCAAACCCACATTACTGCTGTACTTCCGCTCATGCAGTGCCTTGAGATGTGCAGGTATGGAGATCTCAGTGGGAAATTTGCCATCAGGCCATTGGCATGCTCTACTGAGACTACCTGAACCTAGAGGGCGCTGCCAGATACTGTTTCAAAGCCTGTAGTGAGATGCCTGTGATGCCCAGAAACTCGTATGTTAGGGGTTTTCAAACTTGTTGATATGAAAGATTTAGAAAATAAAGATTTATCTATCTATCTACATACACAACGGGCCTATTAAATGCTTGCTTTTGATTGATTGACATATGTGAGGTGTGCAATTGTTTTAAGGGAAACGCACGGCTAAAGTACCTTACACTGCTCAAAACATTTGAATGCATTTAAATTACGTGTTGGATCTCAGTGAATGAAATATTCAATTTAAAAATCTTCATTTACATCTTGCACTTAAACAAGCGATTCGAAAAGTGCCTGATTTGCAAAGTTGTCGACGTTCACATGTTTCCGCCATAAAAAAAAACTCAACGCGATAATTGGAACTTGCCAGTGTTCCGTCTAAAATGCTCAGTCTAATGTTTAAATCAATCACGCGAACGTTCTGATGATTTCCAGTACTCAAAAAATATTTGAACGCAACTACAGTATTAAATAAGTACAAAAAAATGCTAAAATCAAATAATTTCACCTATGATGGTCAACACACTCGATTTGAATGTGTGTGATCCAAAAGAAGTCTGAGATTCACTAAATTGTTTAGTACAATGTTCCAACTCTCCCATCATAAAAAATCTTAAACCGATCGCCAATGATGCCCCCCAAAAATGCTCAAATCAACCTTTAAACTTTGGATGCTGAAAATGCTCGAATTTAAAAACAAAATTATGTGACAACAGTCAATGGAAACCAAAATTGACACGCTGAGGGCTGGTTTCAAAATCATACTGAAAATCTATGTAAAAATTACGTTACGGGCTGGTCCAACTTGCATGAAGTTCATCACAGCAACTCATAATGTAATTGGCTACCACATAGACCCTGTCCGCCCCTCCAAGGGTATTCCTCCCCAGATTATTACTGACCCACCGCCAAACCAGTCCTGCTGGATGATGTTGCAGGCATCATAACGTTCCCCACGGCATCTCCAGACTCTCTCACTTTTGTCACACGTGCTCAGTGTGAGCCTGCTCTCATTCGTGAAGAACTGGGGCGCCAATGGCAGACATGTCAATTATGGAGTTCAGTTGGTGCTGAGCTGTGAGCACAGGTCCCAGTATAGGACATTGGGCCCTCATGTCAACCTCATGAAGTCTGTTTCTGACAGTTTGGTCAGAAACATGCACAACAGTAGCCTGCTGGTGGTTATTTTGTAGGGATCTGGCAGTGCTCCTCCTGTTCCTCATTGCTCAAAAGAGCAGATCCCCGTCATCTTGGATTGTTGCCTTTCTACATCCCTATCCAGCTTTCCTCGTGTATCCTCTTAAAATTGTGGTGGGAGACACGACAAACCTCGGCATGTATGGATGTGCCATTTTGTGCAACATAATTGGGTTGCAGGTACTGCCTCATGCTACAGATAGCGACAAGGACCCTAACAAAGCACAAAACTAGGGACAAATCAGTCAACAAGGATGAGGATGGAGCCATTTTCTGTAGACACCAGCTGCAAAATCATTCTCTTTTTGGGGGTTGTCTTGCTGTTGCCCTTCCGGTACACCTGTTGTTGCTTTTATTTGCACCAAAGCAGGTGAAACTGATTCCCCAAGCAAATAAATATAGTAAACAATAGGATAAAAATGACATTTATTTCCATGTTTTTTTTGCTACAAAAAACTGCAAACTCTTTCTCTCACTCAAACACGCACACGTTCAATAAAGACACACACTCGTACAGAGACGTCAGAGCGGCGCTGATAGCACGATTTTATCAGTAAATAGTGTAACAACTTAAGCCACTTGACATTTGTCACCTAGCGATGAAACTCCATGTTCTTGGAGCAGATAAACAGTTTCTCTATTAGTGGACAGAGACTGTTGCCGAACACGGTTGAGAGACACATGCCCACAGGTAGGTCTAATTCAAATTTGCTTAATCTTTCTCGCTGTAATTGTATTACCCTCATGTCGCTCCAAACCCGTAAGACTTTCGTTCGTCTTCGGAACACAAATGAAGGTCTTTCATGAAATCTGAGAGCTTTCTCTCCCTCCATTGATAGCCTACACAACTGAAACGTTGATGCGTAGTTTAGATTAGTAGTTTAGTCCAAATTTTCTGAAGAGACTCTGATGGCTTTATATGATGAACAAATTGAATTTAGGCTTTTGTTGAGTGAACGTAAACAGAAGCTCAACCGAAATTGCTTGATGTGCGCGAACAAACCTCTTGCTGAAGTTCAAGCGTTCTGAACATTTACAACTTCTGTTTACTATAACTGATGGCTTAGTTTATGAATGTTTACATCTGAATAAAAGCTTAAATTCAATATGTTTGTCATATAAAGCGATTGTGTCTCTTCAAAAAATGTTGGACTAAAACTCAATTCATATGGATTCATTTTGTGATCTCTTTATGAACTGTACATTTTCAGTTGTGTAGCTTTCAGTGGTGGGACTGAAAGCTCTGTATTCAGTTTGTGGTCAGAATATGAATGTCTTGTGGATTTGGGACGACATGAGAATAACAGAACATACATTTTTGGGTGAACTGACACTTTATTAGGGTCAGTCTATTTTTTTATTCAGAATTAATACTTTTTAGTGCTTTTATTCAGAGGAGATGCTTTAAATTGAACTAAAGAACTGTAAATAATTTGGCATTGTTAAATGCTGTGCTTTCGAACTATTCATAAAAAAATCGAAATTTCCACAGTAATATATATTTTATATTCACATTCCAAGTATATTAGAAGGATTTCTGAAGGATCATGTTACACTGAAGACTGGAGGAATGATGCTGAATAAATTACATTTTAAAATACAGCGTTTTAAAATAGAAAACAGTTCTTTTAAACCTCTTCCAGGTTAGCTGATTAACATCACTAACAACGACAAAAAATACTCTGGCAGTCCCATGGTAAATGGCATTGCTATTACCACAATGCCTTTTTTAATAGCATGGTTCCACCCCATAATGTTTGCATTTCAGAGAGACTAATCTCTTTCTAAACTTTGTTTGAAACTTTTATTCCTTCATTTTGACCCCTCTGACTTTTTCCGAATTATTTCTTCTGGCAGGGAAGAAAATGCATGAAAGTTCGCTTTCATCTAATTTTTGTTGACCGTGTTTCCCCCTACTACTAAAACACTGTAGGGTCTGGGTATAATTTATAGTTGTGAAGTTTCTCTACCTTATTAGAATTCTGCAGAGCCACTTGCCTGGCTTAAGCCCAAAATCACAAAAACATCCTGGCCCATAGCAACACTTCAAAACAAGGATTCTCAGTAGTGTAAATTGCATTTCCACTAATGGATTCATTTAGAGTCCTTGTAACAAAACGGGCACTGTTCTGAATGTAGAAATTTAAACTCCCTTCTTTTAAGATTCAAAACAACAAGTACAACAACTCAGACGCTCAAAACATTGTCACATGTAGGATCTAAACCAGCGGTTCCCAGCCTTTTTTCTAGGAGACCCCAATGTTAACATTCAAAATTATTACCTACCCCTAAACACACCAGCAGACATGCATTTTATTGATTGGCAGGGATTACGAAGGGCCCGTCCACACGGAGACGCACATCACTGTATATGTATACATTTTTTATCGTATTGGCATTTCGTTCACACGGATCCGGCGTTTTGGGAGATTGAAACCGCTATTTTTTTTTTTTAAAACGGATCCTAAAGTGGATAAATCAGAAAATGACCCCCTTGCAGTTTCGTGTGTACAGCCAATCCGTATATTTTGTGAAACGATAATGTCATCGCATCACGTGTCGGCTGCGTCACATGTAACTTTGTTTTCTTCTTCTTGGTTCGTATACAGCGCGCAAGGCTATGCGACTGCTCGCATTATGCGAAATCTTCTCTGTGTATAGTGTATATCTGTGGCAGAATTACAGCGCCCCATACTGGTCTGGCATATATACTACACCGTTTTAGTGGTTTTGTGTGTACGCTGATATTTCTTGAGACGACACCGTGTTTACGGAATTTTTTTTTTTAGAACAAGGAAAAAAAAGATCGGATGGGGAATGCACCGGCTTCGTGTGGACGTGGCCGAAATAAGTTGTCAGGTTTTTAATAAATGTAACAACATCAGAAACATTAAAATAATTAACGGCAACAACTGGATTTGAAGTGACCGGGAGTGTTGTGTGACTTGCAACATGTACTAACATGAACTACGTTAAAATAAGTTGTTGGGAAAAAAATGATAAACCTCAGCTTTAAATCTTTTCTAAAAAATAGTCATTATGGGGATTATAGGTATTTATCAGCTCTGCTCAATTGTTTAGATTTGTAGAATGCACATTAGCTTAGTTTTCATGAGCTGGTGAAATTTTTCAATGGCACATCAAAATTTGGTCTTATTTTAAACAAGCAAAAACCACAGACAGCCTGAATGAAATGCAAATCAGTAGACATTTCCCTCAGCACTCGGTTGTAAAACGTCGCTTTCCGCCATGTTGTGCGTGCATGAAAAACTATTACTAACTTTGCTTAAAGCTAGACCGTATTTACCATGATTTTTTTTTTAAGTCCTGGTGATCAAATATGGTTTAATGATTATTAAAATATTAAATTGTAAGACTAACCATCGGAAACTGTATCCGCAAATCAGTAAATGTTTCATAACTTCCATTCCTACTTGTAACCTCAAACTAGAGTGAGTTAAGCGAGCTCTCCAAAATCCTTTGTGACCCCTGGGTTGGGAAACACTGATCTAAACAATGGACAACAAAATATTTATTCATGTGAAATATCAGATAAAGTGATTATGAGTGATTTGAAAGCTGGGTTTTTGGCGAAGATGAGCTTTTGGCGATTTAAGCCCCCAGTTAGAGTTTTTAAATGTTTTCAGTCACTGCCAAATCCACATGCAACAGGATCACTATTATTATCTGGGAGTGTTGTGAGTTTAATTCTACACTATTCAACTCTAGATCTCAACATGCCCTCAATTCTCTGTGTAACTCGTCCAGTTTTGGCACATGGACAGTTTTGGGATCTTCTGGCATAATGGTGAAATTCTTATGGGTTAAATTGCTGGGAAAACATTACAAAAAATGTTAAATGGGAATCGGTCGAAATTCCCTAGCCTCTTATTGTTCCAAATCTGTCGATCGTTTTTATTTCTTCCGACATGAAAAGCTATATTTTTGGTGAACATTCTGGTCATTATTTTCTGTATAATGAAAATGGGACTCCAAAGTCACATACATATATAAAAGGGATTTATTTATGTGTGTGCGTCTATATATTTAGGCTGTCAAAAATAACTTTTTAATTTTCCACAATAAAAGTCACCATAATGTGTTTTTATGGAATCTTTTTTTAGTATTTATTAGAAATGATTTATCCTTGCAAATCAATCCTTTAATTAATTGGTCTGTTTCTTACACAAACCTATCGTATGATTAATTAAACTTTTCCTATTAATTAAACCTTTTAAATGTTTGATAATTTAGGATATGAATTGTTGCAGTTTGCATGTGGAATATTTGCCTGCTGTCAACAGTCTGTGCTCATCGCTGTCCGATTCTTCTTTTCATGAGGTGCCATACATTTCAATAAGAGACTAGATTGCAGCAAATCCCTTCTACAGCATAGTGTCTTGAAACCATTGTTTAGCATGTTTTAGCACGTCCAGAATGAGGTCCAGAACATCTCGATGGCAGTACCGGTACAATCCCAGTATATGCTTCCACATCAATGGTACCTTCACACAAATGCAAGTCACCCGTGCCGTTTGCACTGATGCGCCCCATACCATGACAGATGTTTGCTTTTGCAAAAGTCTTGATGGTCTGGGCTGAGAACTCTGTTAAATAAAGGTTAAAGTGTGATTAACAAATCTGAGTTGTACGATTATGCTGCCTTTCTTAGAATCCCATTTCTTATTTATTTCCATTATACTCAAAATAATGACCTGGCCTGAACATCCTCGTAAAATATACGTTCTGTCTTCCAGAAAATGGGATCAGTAAAGGAAGACGGAATGTTCACCTTTGAGTGAACGGTTCTTTTAAATTTTAAAGTAGCTTAGATGGAGGATGACACTGTTTCGAGGACTAAATTAAAGATTTTATGTAGCCTTTTGTTGGCTTTTGGTATTTATTATTATAAATCATGTTTTTATTGTAATTCATCTAGTATTTTCTTTCAGCCACCAGACCCAAACAACATGTTGGGACCATCCAAAGATGGCAGAACTGTACCAGTCGTTAGGTATGCCTGATTCTTGATGTGCTAGATGGTGTATTGAATATTAATGGCATAACTTTCCAAAGATGGTGCTTAAAATTTTAATGGAGGTCGCATGTGACATTTTACTGTTTTTCAAAATGTTTTTTGTGAAAAAAAAGTATATATACTCCTATAAAGTATGTATTCTAAATTCTAACACAATTTCACAGTTCTTAATGTACTTTTGATCTTAATATTGTAGGTTACATTTACATTTTTACATTTATGCATTTGGCAGACGCTTTTATCCTAAGCGACTTACGTTGCATTCAAGGAACACAGTTCTTGCTTTCCCTGAGATCGAACCCATGACCTTGGTGCTGTTAACACCAATGCTCTACTGATTGCTACAGGAAAGCTTGGTTAACAAAAGAGACTTCTTTGAAAACAAAAAATTGGAAAGAATTAATGATGGATGATACTAGCTTGATGTTTCTGCTGCCTGTTTGTCAGATCCAACAAATAAGATCAAAATCATAAATTGTCAGATGCTTAGATAAGAGGTTTTACTATGGCAGTAATGAACAGTTTGCTGAAATGAACGTCACATTTTCTCTTTCTAAACAGCGGATCTCAACAACGTACGGTTCTCTGCATACAGGACAGCGATGAAGCTCAGACGAATGCAGAAAGCTCTTTGCTGTGAGTTCACAACTTGCTTTTTTTACACTTAATCTTTTTTTCATTTATTTTCTATACGTTGATTCTATGACAATGAGCTAAACTAGTCTTTATTTTGTCTGAAACCAAGTCTGAAAAACGTTTTGTGAAGAGGAAAGAGTTAGAATTTGTTTCCTTCTCTGTCAGATTTCATACAAAGTTTTAAATGATGAAGCAAAGAAGAACTTGTTTAGAATGACTACTTTCCCACAGATTTGATTACTCAAACAAGTTGAACTATAACCTTTTAGGACTGGTTTAAAAATTTGATTTTCCATTTATGCATTTGGCAGATTCTTTTATCCAAAGCAACTTGCGTTGTGTTCGAGGAACGCATTGATATTCTAATCCGTTCTTGCTTACCCTGGGAATCGAACCCATGACCTTGATGTTGCAAACGCCACGCTCTACTGTTTGAGCTACAGGAAAGCCCATTTTGATTATATAGTTTCTTAAATCCCAAGAATGGATCTTTTAGTCTATGCTGTTTTCAGTTGCTGCGTGAACAACACTTCACTAAACATTACTTGTAGCGTACCTAACATCCAATAAGCTTTAAGCTTTGTTACTATTCTTATTAAACAAAATCTCAGCTTTCATTATCTGTTCATTTTATAACAAACTATTTTGGCAGGACAGATCGCTGTAGAACCTTGTTTCAAACGGCATGTGAATCAATCATCTCTTCCTCTTTACTACTAGTTATAGCACAGAATAAATATGACTGAACATCAGAAGGTATGTTAAAAGAAACGGTACAAACATAATAATAATACGAGCGTATTATGTCCCATGACGTATAGAGAGGAGCATATTGATAAATGTCAACTATATTACGTGTTCATTATATTTTTATTTAACCTGTTCTTCTATATTTAATATGTTTGAATAGGTCAAACAGCCACCCTTTAAATGATTATATTTAAAAAATAATAATTGAAGAAACATTTGTTATTATAACATAATACTAATTATTATAGTAACTGCCTTATGTGCAGTTTAAATGTTTGTATGCAGTAGTTAGCAACCCTATAACAAACTTGGCAGCCTCCTAGAACATCATAGCAATGAACACTTTATCGATTTTCGTATTTTTCTATCCACAGTGGATCTTCTGGGCATGTCTGCGGCCTGTGAGGCCTTTGAGCAGCACAATCTGAAACAGAATGAGCAATTCATGGACATCATGCAGGTGATCAACTGTCTGACCAGCATCTATGACCGTCTGGATCAGCAGCACAGCAGCCTGGTCAACGTGCCTCTGTGTGTGGACATGTGTCTCAACTGGCTGCTCAACGTTTATGATACGTACGTTTAACTTTTGTTGTTGTTGTTGCTTTGCCTGTTTAACATGAGGGTGAGTAAATGTTGAAAGAAATTTAAATTTGGGGTGAACTAATCCTTTAAATATTCGAACATATGAGGCGTTGGACTGAATTGATTCTCGGCATGTTTCTCGGTAGCGTCTCACTGAGCCATAAGTCATGCAGTGTTTGTACATGGAGGGGGTAGATTCCACAGAAGACCCCTGTGTTACCCCCCCCCCCCCCAAAGTAAACTGAGAGAAAAACACCACAGGTCTTTTCTTTCTATGCGAAGCAATGTTTCTCCTCAGAAGACGACTTGAAGAAATGCAGTCGTCAGGGTTCCCTTGGATCTTAAATTTTAATTTTTAATTTGAGGATAAAAAACAGGATTTGTGCTGTGCCCTAATATAAATATTATACTTTAAAAATCGAGGATTTAATTATGTAAATGGAAGCACTTTTAAAAATACTGAATTATGTGCACATGCTTGCACTTTGTCTCTTACTACAAATATTTAAAACATTTGAAATATTGAATTTTAGAAAATCATGCTTTTAATAAAGAAATTATTAAAAATGAACAAATATTGAAGTTCAAACGTTTGGCCTTCTGACTTGATCATATTTGATGCTAAATTAAATCTGTCTAAACTTTCATCTAATCACAATAAATATTGGATACATATTTGATTTATGCTGGAATAATAAGTCTGAATGTGTACCGGGTACAAGCGAAAAAAAAAAAGAAATGTCGCATTTGAGGTTTTCACAAAAATGTCTTCGTTAAGCCCTCTTCTAGTTATCCCAGTTTTGCAAGTAATAATTAAACATCTAAAATATTTTACTTTATTAGTACTTTTTCTGAGAGGTGTACTTTCCTAAATCTTTCCTTTGTTTTAATAATCCATGAAACATTGCAGTTTTTTCTAGCTTTCTTCTGGGCTGACCCATCACAGGAAGGAAAAACTAAGACGTTATTTAATATTTTCAATTTTTTTTTTTTTATGCATTTGTCAGACGGTTTTATCCAAAGCGACTTGCATTGCTTTCAAGGAACACATTGACATTCTAATCAGTTCTTGCTTTCCCTGGGAATCAAACCCATGACCTTGGCGTTGCACGCGCCATGCTCTACTGATTGGGCTACAGGAAAACGTTCGTACTGTCGTTCTTCAAGCACATTATCATCATATCGGCAAAATCTAAAATGCATCAACCTGATACGTATTGATACTACGTACATTCATTTCAAAACGCATTTAATAAATAAGTTTTAAGTCTTTAAAACATGCAGTTCCTGTTTGGCTTATATGATCCGCATTAAGCCCTCGTTAAATGTGCGACTCAGCCTGTTCTAAGATACATTTATTTTGATAGTGTGGGTTTGTACTGGATGGAAACAAAAGTAAATTTGAGAGACCTTAGTTAAGAAATTCTTTGTTTTTTTAAGTGAAAACAGTATACTTTCAGTATACAGTATACTTTGTTTGGTACAGAAAGAGTTGTTTTGTTCCTGATCTTGACTGTTTGTCTGCAAAAAGATAAAAAAAGAACAATTGGGAGTCTTGCTTTAGTCATTTGTCACTTTGTTGTTTTATTTTATTTTTTTCCCCGCAGAGGACGAGCTGGCAAGATTCGTACCCTATCCTTCAAAACAGGAATAATCTGTTTGTGCAAAGCTCACCTCGAAGATAAGTACAGATGTACGTTTTTCTCCATATCTTATGTGCTTCATTCTTTCTATTTAATCTCTTAAGTCGTAGTAATAGCCAAGGTTTTTGTTCAGTTTACAGAGGTCTACTACTAGCGGTGTAGTATGTTATCACTGTTTACTTGTTAATAGCACTGCTGTAAATGTTATGTTATTTCAGAACGCACATATATCCTGAACTCTTGGTTAATGGAGTTTATGCTCAACAAACTAACACATTCTGTAAAGCGGCTCGCGTCTCTTCTGGTTCAGGTCTGCTGTGTGCTTTGTTAAATACAGAGACGTTTTACTAAAGATGCTTTCAAAGGAGCGAGCAAAGATGAGCATATATATGGGGGGAAAAATTATTCTTGGAGATATTTAAATCGAATAAAGCAGCTACGATTAAAAATAACTAGCTAGGTTAGCTGATAACTTTAAAAGTCATAAATATAGCCGTTAGTTTGTACTTTCTCCGACAAGTGGATGAGATGAGACCTGTTTTCCTTGTTTGTTCATTGGATGTTCGGCATAACCTTGCTTGTTTTGTGTTGACTGAAGTTGCTCCCGGCTGCGAGAGCAAACACAAAGATATTCTCAATAGTGTGTCGATTCCAGGAGTCATCACGAAAACGTTCTTCTTCTTTGGTTTAATGGCGATTTACATTCTTATTGCATATCACCACCTATGTTTTATTTATTTTTTTACTTGCTATATAAAAAAATCGTATCTCTTGACCAGGTTGTGATTTGCTATGGCTACTTACCCTGAAAGTTACCTCCATTTTTGGAACTAAAAGATGATCTACCTATTTGTCTGTAAACTTAGCCGGGTATGTTGCATTACCTACTCAGAAATAAATGTTTACTCCACACAGAAGGCATTTACATTAATAACAGGTGTGTTAATACAGTACACAGTGATCATATAAACAAAACCGTTCTCAGTGGTGAAACGTTCATTCAATGTATGTTTCGGTGTGGAGTTTTTTATCCAAACGTGATGGTTTTAACTCTCTGTTTTGATCATTTCCCAGTTTTATTCAGAGAGGTGGCCAGTGCCACAGGCTTCTGTGACCAGCGGCGCCTCGGCCTCCTTTTGCACGATGCCATTCAGATCCCCAGGCAGTTGGGTGAGGTGGCGTCTTTCGGAGGGAGCAATATCGAGCCCAGTGTTCGCAGCTGCTTTCAGTTTGTAAGTAACCACTCTCTCTAGTCATGAACGGATTACGTAAAAGCAGCCATGCTTGTTTTGTTTTTTGTCCAAAACAGTTGTACAGTTGGTCCTGCTCAATAAGAAACTTCCATCAATTCACATGATCTTTTAAAAGCTGTCAAATTCTCTACTAATGTTCATTCAAAGTCCTGTACAACACTCTACAGTCACTCAGTCTATTCAATGTTTTCATCAGTTTTATTTTCTTTTGCTCCGATACAAAGGCCAATAACAAACCCGAGCTAGAAGCTTCAGTCTTCTTGGACTGGATGCGTTTAGAACCTCAATCGATGGTTTGGCTTCCCGTCCTTCACCGTGTGGCGGCCGCTGAGACAGCAAAGCACCAGGCTAAATGCAACATTTGTAAGGAATGTCCTATTATTGGCTTCAGGTATGGACGTTTTCTGTAGTGCTATTATTCAGAATGACTGATTTTGCCTCAAGTGCTTTAAAAATCTCAGCACTTTTTTGTGCATTATTAAGCATTGCACCAAACTTCAAGGCAGACGTTGAAAAAGAAGAACTTTTGTCTGTGTTTTGAGGCTTAAAAAGCTGCAGTGTTCATTCTCTTCTATTAGAGGTTTTATTGGTGGGAGAACACAGTCCTACTTTTAAGTATTTTTAATATTTTTGACTTTAAAGTCAACATGACATCAAAGTGACCCTGTTTACTCTCTTCCTGCTCTTATTTGTTGGTGCACTTCTTTCAAAAGAATTTTTTTGGCTCAGGTCTGGCTGTCTTTTTTTAATAATCTGTTGCTTGATAATCTGTCTCACACTTGTACAGCGTTTTGCCTTGCGTTTGTTGTATATGTTAGGCTGAAAAGCACACTTCTGATGTTGTTTATTAACAATTCAAGCTTTCCTATTCATATTGTATCATGTAAAGAGTTTAACCATTAATACATTTCAGGGATTGATTTTTGTTTCATTTTATACAATAAACTGTGTTGGGTAACCTCTTGGGTCCAATCTAAAATCCAAAAGAATAATGGACAGAAACTGACTTCACTTGTCCTTAGTCGTTGATGTTCTGTGAGAAATATTGCGGAACTGGACATTTGTCTGTTTTATCCTTTGCAATAAGGGATTTTAGTCTACGGCTATAATATTATCCTTTCCTATCTGTTCCGTTAGTTATGTAAGCAGAAGAAAATAGTTGATGGAGAGATTAAGATGGATTTATTCTATTATTATTCAGAATAATGTATACTGGTGAATTCTACACAAGACCAGTGGCAAATGGGTAACCAGTGAATGGGGTCAGTTTTGATGGCAAGCCAAAATGCGAAAACCTTTATTAACTCAACCTGTGTTATACTTCTATTTCAAAAATGTTGGTTTTGTTTAAAACCAAAAGTTCAGTATAAACTAAATTGTAGTAAAAAAGTAATATTGAAGTATTATTACAAATGAAAATAACGGTTCTATTTTATTAAAATGTAATTGATTGCTGGGATGCGTAGCTGAATTTTCAGCATCATTCCTCCAGTCTTTAGTGTCACATGATCCTTCAGAAATGTATAAAATCAGACTGTAATATGTTCACTATGGAGAGTAGGTGAGAACAGGGAGCATCTCCATCTGGAGGATCAAGACGAAACTACATCTTTATGGGAAATGATCTTGCATGCATGTCACTGTTGATCCATGATGTTTTAAATGTTTTGCCAATGGATCTTATTGTCTGATCTCAATAGGTACCGAAGTTTAAAGCACTTTAACTATGATATCTGCCAAAGCTGCTTCTTTTCTGGCAGAGTGGCCAAAGGTCATAAGATGCAGTACCCTATGGTTGAATATTGCACACCGGTAGGTTTTATCTCTTTTTGCATGGCAAATACATTGTAGATTACAGCATTCTTTGCATTGCATTTAAAATGTAATGTTTGGTGTGAATGGCAGTCAACACATTTCAAGTTGGAAGTGCAGGTCATGGTGTTTTGTGTTCTTTTACTCCAGACGACGTCAGGAGAGGACGTGAGAGACTTTGCCAAGGTGTTGAAGAACAAGTTTAGGACAAAACGCTATTTTGCCAAGCATCCTCGCATGGGTTACCTCCCTGTTCAAACCATCCTTGAAGGAGACAACATGGAGACGTGAGAGCCGTGAATTTTTTTAACTTTTTGTTTACCATGAGCTTCTGATTAAGTAGACATGTGACAGCCGGTAGGGCTGTTATTATAAAAAGAAGAGACTCTAGATGCAAAATTAAAGTGCCCCTATTTTAAAGGTTACTAATTTTTGTTTTGAAGGTCTCCTAAAATAGATTTACTTGCATCCAATGTCAAAAATCACTAAATGTTTTCATAAACGATTTGTTTGAAGATTCAGTCTGTCTAAACCCCTCCTTTCTGAGAGCCTGCTCTGCTCTGATTGGTCAGATGGCCCAGTCTGTTGTGATTTGTCTACCGCTTACAGCGAGTGTTTGAAACGAAACCCTCATCTGGACGCTTCCACGTGGTTTGATAACAATGGCGTCGTTTTTTCCGTATCCGTTCCAGCTCAAGTCATCATCTTTGTTTTTGAAAGCACTTGCGATGTGGATTTGCAGTGCTGAAAACGGCAGCTTCTCGATGTTGACGGCACACACCAAACTCTTCCACGCCTCAGCTTTAACTACAATGCTTGAGGGTGGTTCAAAGTAGATGATGTTAGCGGGAAAACAATGAAGACCATAGGTGGGCATTATGCAAATGTGTTACTTTATGTAGGTGTGTTACAGGAAGTGAGACTGGAATTGCTGACGACTCATTTTTGCAGTTCAGAATTGATTTTTTTCTTTTGGGAGACACTAGTTTAGTTTATTTATCGTGCACTTTAATCATAAAATCTTTGCAGACCTTTTACATTCCCAAACAACTACATTACACATTGCATGAAAGGTAGTATTCGAAAAAGCATAATAGGGGCACTTTAATGTGTGCAGGTGTGAATGTAATGTCAACTATTCTTGATGGTTGACTGGTTGGATAATCAGTTTTCTTCTATTTATGTTTAGTATTATTTGTATAGTATTATGGCATTTATTCATATTTTGAATTGGCTTTTATTTTTTATATTTCCAGTGTTCATTTTAATTTTAAAGTTGTAGTAATAGTATGTGCTAACCTTTATTTAATTTATTTATATTTAGGTTATGTTTTTATTAATTTCAGTACTTCAACTTCTTTCTTAAATTTTAGTTTATTCCAAAGCAGTATTTTTTCATTTACATAAAATGTTTTCTTCTAGTGTTTATACTTTAAGCTTTATTTCAATTAATAAGAACTATTTTTAATAGTTTTGACAAACAATAATTGCACTGACACATTTCTTAATTATGTTTACAGCATTTACATTTTACATTTCTGCATTTGGCAGACACTTTTATCCAAAGCGACTTGCGTTGCATTCAAGAAACACAATGGTATTCTAATCCGTTCTAAACAGCAAGTGCTTTTATTGGAAAAACAAACCTAGAACTGGAAAACACGACCTAAAGATTGTGTAGTAATAGAAAAATGGATCACAGTGGAGAGTTTGAAGTTGTTTTAAACTGCATCTTCGACCATCTGCTTTGTGAAAAAGTTTAAAAAGGCTTGTCTCAAATCATTTATCTCCATAAAAAATAACAGAAAAAAAAATGTATCCGTTCCGGCCCTTATTAGTGCTAATAACAATGTAAAAAAAATGTTGTTAATTGCTATAGAGACATACACACACACAAAAAAAGATAGTATATAAGGATTCCTGTGATATAAAATAAAATGTGGTTTTAATTATGAGTTCTTACCTTCAAGACAGACGATACAGTAGCGGCTAATGGCCTCATGTGCGGAGGAGGAGGGATAGTGTAGATCAGGGGTGCTCACACTTTTTCAGCATGGGAGCTACTTTTGAAATGACCAAGTCAAAATGATCTACCCATTATATTTATTGAGAAATAAATAAATATATATATATATATATATATATATATATATATATATATTAGTCCGAAAATGCCGCTCCACATTTCCCTTCTGTGGTATTGCGACGGTAGACTGGCAGACGAGACAAACGCACTTTGAAAATGTAATCGTGAAAAAAAAAGAAAAGTCCTCCTCCCATTCCGTATGAGAGTGATACGTTTTTTCTTCTTACTTGGTCCAGCTCCCCCACTCATTTTTATACCCTATCTTACGTTTAAGAGGAAAAAACCGAGCAAAAAATTAGGATGTAATTAACGTCTAGCTTGTTAGCTTTGCAGCGCTCAGGGGCGTTGTTTGTTTGAGCACAGTGACCTAATTGTACAGAAAAAAATCAGATGTCATCTGACTGGTTGTCCTGTGTATCAATCAAGTGATGGGATGGCTGATACGCTGACGTCTAGTTTTTATTCAAAACAACTCAACATTATTTGTATAGCCTCAGTTCATGACAATGTCACCTCACCTTGTCATGCGATCTACCAATAGTACCTTGGAGATCGACTGGTAGATCGCGATCGACGTATTGAGCACCCCTGGTGTTGATAATGCAAACACAATACGGAAGTGTAGTGTTTCTTCCCATGTTGTGTATTGGATAGCCTCAGATCCTCATATTTATTATTATTGAACACGCATAACTCGTGCTGCTCCCAGCATAATACTTGTGAATCATTCGACACCCCCGGTAACCTCCCGCTGTAAAACTAAGGTGGTCCTCTAGTGGAGATCGTATGCAATTACCCTATAAATGAGGCGGCTTGTGCTGCTTCAAGTGCTCGACTACCTAGCGTCGGCATCTACAAGCGTATTCGTTTCTCAAAGCAAAAATTAGCTCGAAGGCTTGCTCGTATTTCGGAATACTCGTATGTTGGGACGCTCATATCCCAAGGCATTACTGTACGTTAAAATAAATTCCGAACATTGACATGAAAAAGCTGAGTTCCATCTAACACTGAAATAAACCATTTCAAGCCTTCTCAAAGCCTACCCACTCCCTTCTCTTATTTGTGGACAGTTTGCACATATATAAATGGTACTAAATGGTCAAACAGTATAATACTGGCATTCCACCAAAGAAGACAAGTAAAGCGGACTCTGAACTCTTGGTAACCTGAAATTGCAGCTGCAAGAGTTTTGCTTGGATTTTTTTCTGTTTTACTGTACGCGTTGATCATTACTCGTGTTCATGGTAGCAGTGTTTATGCTGTGGAATAATTTTCCCCTTGTAGAGGAGCAGCTGCAAATGCGAGCAGTCTGTCAAACTAATTGTAAAGCGGAGCTAAATGCATACACGCATTATTCTTACAACATTAACCTTTTCTTTGTTTCCTTTTTCATTTCAACACCAACACACAGCCAACAAGAAACCCATTTTTTGGTAAAGAGGTGATTGTGATGTGTATTTTGGCCATTTTAAATGCTTTTAGGGTTTAACAGTGTTCTTATATCCGAGGGGGTGTGTGTTTGGTGCTTCTTAACCATGTCACCATCATGCTTTCAGTGCATCTACTTGTCCTGTCCGTCATCTCATCTTTTTTGTCTTGCAGTCCTGTTACACTGATCAACTTCTGGCCTGTTGACCATCCGTGAGTACATCTGCACACCAACACTCCTCACAAATCTCATTGAGCACCTGCTTACTAGATCACATGATGCAAACGAGGCCATTTGGTGATTTGTCCACAGAATAGAAGTGAAGAAAGGCCATTCAGGATTTTAAAATGTGACTTGTAATGCTAATCTGAAATTGAGTGTCTTTGAAATGTAGATGTTAATTTCATCGAAATGAAAATTGGAAAGTCTGGCACTCTCTTTAAATTTAATCTGGAGTTTCAACAATCATCAGTAAATGATGTTCCTATTGGATGATTCGCCAGTGAAATGTCCAGGACCAGTGTCATATTGGTAGGTAAAGATAAATATAAAACACTGGGTGTAGATAGTATATCATATAATTTAATACCTTGAGATACAAGCATAATCACTTCCAGGACCGAGCTCGTAACTCGAGATGCTCGTATCTCAAATCATTTTTTCCCATAAGAAATAACAGGGAAAAAAATGATCCATTCTGGCCCTCTAAAAAAACTCCCTTATTAGTGCTAATAACAATGGAAAAAACATGTTGTTAATTGCTGTAGAGATATATATATATATATATATATATATATATATATATATATATATATATATATATATATATATATATATATATATATATATATATATATATATATATATATGTATATATGTATGTGTATATACACACACACACAAACAATTATAGTTTCTAAGGATTCCTGTGATATAAAATAAAGTATGGTTTTAATTATGAGGTCAGACGATACAGTAGCGCACTGTTTTTCAACCTTTTTTGAGCCATATTTTGATGGTGCGCGATACTCGTTTGTTGACGGGGTGGGGGGGGAATGGAGCGTGATACTCGTTTGTTGACGGGGGAGGGGAGCGCGAGATTGTTGGTTGGGGGGGGGGGGGGTTCGCGCGATTATTGAAACTCAGCGCCACAGCCGCTCACGGACCGGATTCGGTCCGCGGCCCGCTACCATTTCCCGGGGGTTGGGGACCACTGATGTAGATAACGCAAAAACACAATATGGAAGACTCACGGGAAGTCGATGAGAAGTGAGGTACGTGAGCTGCTCCGAGTGCTCGAACACCTAGCGTTGCCGTCTGTAAGCGTGCTTGATTCTCAAATGTTTACTCGTATCTCAAAGCAAAAATTTGCTTGAAGCCTTGCTCGTATCTCGAAATACTCGTAGCCTGGACGCTCGTAGCCTGGATTACTGTACATGGTACTACTGATCTGTTCTACTGTTCTACTACTGATCTGTATGAAATTATACACAAGTCTCCATGAAACACTCATCTTTCATCGTCAGAATTGTGAGATATTTTGGAACGTGTTCATTCCATGGCTTCTTCCATCCATCTGCAAATTTATCATGATACAGTTGATTAGTATTAGGTGCTGTTCTAAATGGGGTTATCATTAATGTTAAGTGAACTACGCTCTCACATACTACATGTACATGACTGTTCAAAAGCTTGGTGTCACTAAGATTGTTCTTTTATTATTAATTCTTTTTTTTAAAGAAAATAATACTTTTATTCAAAATCGGCACATGTATGTTTCTAAATATTTCTAATATCTAAATATTTATGATGAATTATTTATTTTAAATGAATGTTTTTCTTTAAAAGCTTGTATTCAAAGAATCCTGAAGATAATTATTTAAATAGAAAATATTTTTTCGATTTATGTATTTTATAAGGTTTTACTGTATTTTTAAACAAAACAATTCAGCCTTGGTGAGCATAACAGAAGAAAAAATCCTACCAACCCCAAACTTTTAAACGGTAGCTTGTGTTTTCTTTAACCAGGAATACAGCTCTAAATATTGGGAAAATTGACCAAACTGAGCTGAATCATAAGCTGCAATAAACTACACTTCTCAAGAGACCGTGTGTCACCCTAAAATAGTAGGGGGAGGAAAAAAATCCACATGGTTCCTATTTAATATTATACATAATTTCTGTAATGTTCAAATTTAAAAAGAAAAGGTTTTTCCTCAATGATATTACTTTGTATAAAAGGTTAAAAAAAGAACCTTTATATTTAAGAGATTTGAAGAATCTCTAACATAGAACTTTATTACACATAAGGCCCTTTATAATGGAATAGAAGCTTAAAATATTCTTTAGATTATTAAAATGTTCTCCACACTAGGGAAAAAATAGTTATTTTAAGGACTGTTCACTGAGAGGTTCTTTTGGGAAAACGCAATGGTTGCGAAACCCCCATTTTTAGATTGTTTATTTTTACGAGTGTATAATAATGGTATATTTAGTTTGACTTTTGCTCTTGTCACTGGTAGGCCGACATCCTCCCCACAACTCTCCCATGACGACACCCACTCACGCATCGAGCATTACGCTAGCAGGTGAGTCTTTTTTGAGCATGGTTATTTTGGTGTTACTCTGTAACCGTATATTTAAGAGACCGGCCGTGACGTGCAACTGCACAAACATGTCAGCCGGTAGCAATTTTGTACCATTTTATAACGTGGTTGATCTTTTTCCGTGGGTTTGAAAGTTGTATTCTAACCAGAAGTATCTTACAAATAATATTTGAATGTTGTTTGCAGAGTTTAGTCACCAACAAAATGCATTTGTGTTCATGTGAAGCACGTATCTGGAACAGTGGTGTCTTATTGACATGAGTGATTGCAACTGCATGAGCTTTTTATGAATGATGTTGTGTTTTCACAGGCTAGCTGAAATGGAGAACCGAAATGGCTCATATATGAATGACAATGTATCGCCCAATGAAAGCATGTGAGCTTGCATCTCCTTTACACTTACTGTACATAGTATTCATATGCATAGTATATGAATGTAATAGTGTGTGAAAGAACCTTAAACTGATCTACTTACAAATGTCTGAGCACCTGCATACATTTAAATGCTTGTGATTGCAGAAAAACCTTAAAAAATGTGTATGAAAGTGCAATAACTTCTAGGAAGAGTAACTCCAAAGAGAAAGATTATTTGCTTACCCTCATGTCATTTCAAATTAATTTTCTTTTTCGGGGTGTATAATCAGCTTTTTCCACTAATACACAAAGTGGATGAGATCAGTAATAAACCCATAATATTAAATCACAATAAAACGATTACATGCAAATGCTCTTATACTGCAGTTTTTTCTTTTTTTGTGATGGTATAACAATAGGATTGTTTTTAGACCAGCTTGCTTCTCACAAGCTGATTGAGCTGGTGTGTTTTTCAATTATTTCGAGTTTAAGGCGGCAAATGTTAATTGAAATCTTGAGCTATGGATGTTATGTAGTGAGCTGTTGTTGTGATTGTAGGGATGATGAGCATCTGCTGATCCAGCATTACTGCCAGAGTCTGAATCAAGGCTCTCCACTCAGCCAGCCGCAGAGCCCCGCTCAGATCCTCATCTCAATGGAGACTGAAGAGAAGGGAGAGCTTGAGAGAGTGCTCAACGATCTGGAGCAGGAAAACCGGTTGGTTTGCATGACTGCTTTTTATACAATTCAAATGAAATGCAATGGGTGTAAACTGGACTGTACTCCGTGACGACAAAGAGCAATTTTTAAAATCACTTGTTTATTTTCTGTGAAATCCAGAGCTTAATGCATTTAAAAAAACAATGTAATCGTGCAAAATCAACTTTTACGACCGAGATTCAATATTTCATTGTATTTGGCATCAGCGGTTCTTAAATATTCCTTAAAGTTCACCATTCAAAGTACTACCAGCACACACGACTCTTCCCACACTGCTGAGTCAAATAATGTGTGGGCTACACATTGGAGTCTAATATTACTCAGTGAGCTATATTCAAATTGTGAATGTAGATGAGCAAGCAGAAATAATAATTTGATCAATTTAACCCTTTCGCACACAAGTTCTACATTTTCAGTCTGTTAGCCTGGCGTGATTAAATTTTTTTTTAGGCGACCATTATTTTAGAATGTTTCCCTTATTGTTTCCATGGCGATGCGTCATGCGCTATATGACAAGAATCGCATTTATTTCAATTTTTTTGTCTCGTTTATTCAAAATATTCACCTACTTGTTGGCTATGTCATCAACTACCTGATATTCAGATTCTCAAATATACAGAGGTGAATGTTTTGTCGTTTAAAAAGCTTTATAATGATCATGTCAGCTGATCTATGATGCGTGATGGGCGCCGCCGTGTTTGTTTGCGCCGCAGTCTGATTTACAGCACAAATTCAGTCACTTCTCCCGAAATACATGACAGTAAGTGGCCGGTGAAGTGGGAGAAGAATACAGTGAACTTTATAGTGTACTATGCAATGCTAATCTGATTTACCTGATCAATTTATAATGAACGATTGCCGTCACTGCTTTTATGGACATCAGTGTGTATTTTTCAAACTATAAATGTATTGTTTTGCTAGTACTCCTGAGTATTTAAACATCTGAAACTGAAAATAAACCTTATGTGGTTGAAAATAGTCTGAATAGTCTCTGGATCAGTGCCAGATGACGTTTGAATTTAGCAGTTCACACGATCACGTGACACACGAACGTTCTGATCACACCAGTGTGATCGTACGTGCATCCTTGCTGAAGTAAAGCATTAATTTCTTTTGAGGAAAAAACAAAACATTCACACTGACGCCCACACGTTTGAGAAATGGTGTATTTCGCTGGATGGTGTGCAAACTGGGCCATTAAAAATTAGCAATCCGTGCTCACAGCATGTGCTTCTTGATTTGTCAGAATATCCCTGTTTCTTAAGACAATGTTTTCTGGGCTTCTGTCTGAATTTATTGTGGTCGTTCAGGAAGCTGCAAGCAGAGTACGATCGTCTGAAGAAGGCGCATGACCACAAGGGGCTGTCGCCGTTGCCCTCGCCCCCGCAGATGCTGCCGGTCTCGCCCCAGAGTCCACGTGACGCGGAATTGATCGCAGAGGCCAAATTACTGCGGCAGCACAAGGGACGTTTGGAAGCAAGAATGCAAATCCTGGAGGATCACAACAAACAGCTGGAATCACAGCTCAAACGCCTTAGACAGTTACTTGAGCAGGTGGGTGGCGCATATCCTTAAGAATGTACTGATGCTTATACTTACTAGCAGTGAATAGTAAGTTTTGGAAATGTAAAAAGAAAATCAAGCAGCTGTGTCCGAGAGTAAATGTCTTCAGATTGCACACTGGTCTTTTATAATCCGTCTTTTAAAAAATGTTCATGTGCTTCCTTTTGATTGATTGTCAACAGAAGTCAAATGCTCAGAGCATTGATATATTTAAATGTCAATATTTGGCTTTTAATGGTTGTCAGATAAATATCAGATAATTAACTTTGTGATGAAAGCCGGTTTTAACAATATTTTCCAGTATATTAATATATATTAGGGCTGCACAATAATGGTTACATTGATAATCACAATTACTTTGCTCAAAAATGATAATCCTGTTTAATATGCAGATATTCCAGAGAAGGAAAAGTGTGTATACTTTTATTATTCATTCATCAAAACCTAATATGTAGCGCATGGACTTCATTTAACCAACAGCTGTAAATGTTACATTTTGACTTTCTATTGTAGCAACGAATAAGTGCAATTATCCACCAACCATGACCGCAAACAATGAGATTCATGTTTGGATTTACAACACTACTGTCACAGAGAAGGTTCACTTGCAGATTTAGTAGCAGAAAATCGCAGACGTGGCCTCGTGAAGGACCAGAATTTCACAATGAATGGATGAAGTTCACAATGAAGTTTGTCGGTGTTGTCAGATCAACAGCGCTTTTTTGCACCCCAGAGAGAAAGTGTGTGTGTGCTTGTGGTTGCCAGGTTGGGAAAATAAAGTACAACACTGGACAGAAAACATACCCTTTTAGAGAAAAGTTCCATTTGGGGGATTTATGCTCTTGACATCTTGGCAACCCCAAACAGGAAAGACAGCCAAATTGCCAAAATGGTTTCAGGACAAATAACCAGCGGTTATTTAAAATGTCAAATCAATCGTGCAGCTCTAATATAAACATTAAGGATATTTATAGTTGAGTTGTTGCAATACGTTCTTGCATTATCTAGTCTATGAATGTTTCCGTAGAATATGGCTAAAAGGACGTGCAGCTCACTAGGTTTTTTTAGTGTACTGTTTTTAGTTGTATCAATTGTTACAAGAAATATTTCTGTTAAATGAAGATGCTGTCAGGATCAATAAATGTTTATATATTTAGACAAAAGATGTCCTGAGATGTTCCATCTGTTAAAAGATGTATTAATTATCTCTGCAAATGTGGCTGTGTTTTGAAATCAAGTGTATCATCAAAGATTTTAAATGTATTTTTCTTAGATGTCTAAACCAAAGAGCTATACTATGGAATATTGTAAAATAAATTGTTTTGTTTGAATGCAGACATCTCTGTTAATTGTCCTTGCAGGACACATGTTGGTATTCACTGTTCTGTATAATAACAGCATAAATTATATTGATTACATTAAGAATACAGTCCTATTCACACTGAATCGTTTTACAACAAGGTTTTAAAATTAATGCATATTTATGGACTCCTTTATATCAAATTGTTGTACTCTTAATTATTCAAGGGTTTGGTTTTGTTGGTTTATTTGAGACTTTTATTCTATTGCATTTGGTCTTGTGAAAAGACCTCAATAGTGCATTAATGTGCTTTCTTTCTCCTACTTTTTTGTTGTAATTGATAGCCTAGCACATACACAAATATAGCTTGTAACTGATTGTTTCAAGATACATGGTTTAAGTTTTACCTACCACACTTTATTGGTTGATACGATATTGCAGGCATTATAGATTGTGCTATTTTCAGTTCCACAAAACTAAAGCAGAGGATGAACGGCAGGTCTTTTTGGTGGGCAAAAGAGAGAAATAATTGTTTTCTAGGGGTCCTGTCTTTTTTTTCTCAAGTGACCAATTTCTCTCTGTAATTTGTTTGTTGGGTTTGATTGTCGTCTTTTGCTTGAATAGAGGGGAAATCAGATATTCTGTCTCGATGCATAATTCTGAACAAACATTAGTTGGCTTGGGTTCTCTGCCAAATGGAATATATATCAGATTTTTTTTTCTGCGAAGAACGCATGAAGTCATTTCTTTGTGGACCCTTTGAACTAAAATCTCACTAGACTCCAGCACCACATGCTGCTTCCAGTGGCCGCTTGGCCGAAGCAAGAAGAACCAGACTAAACGAACATGGATAAATATCTCTCCCTTTGTTCAAAGCCAGTGGATAATTGGCTTGGCGTCTCTGTATTTTGTATGTAACCATCTTCAGTTTTATCCAAAAAGATACCAGTGTATGTTTTCCTTTTAATAGTATCAATTATTTACATTTTTATCTCTGTTATTTGTTAATAAACATGTTCTGATGTTTAACGTATGTTCATGTGTTTCGCTTGGCAAAAATCACAGGAATCACCAGAGCTGTCAGAGATGTCTGGTCTCGTGCTCTGAATTGTTAATGGTTTAAACACTCAAAAGTAACTTTTTAAATTGTTTTGGAGTGACAAATCATTTCATCATTTAAACGAATTATTTTAGGTACTGGTAAGATTTAATTGCAATTAAGTGTTCATTTTAAGATACACTTGTAAGTAATATATAAGCCAAAATGAGTGAGTACAGTGGTCAACGTCTTTGATTATGAATATGCTAATAACATTCAAAAGTTTGGGGCTGGTCTTTTTAATGATTTTTTTTTAAAGAAATTGATACTTTTATTCAGCAAGGATGCATTAAATGGATAAAAAAATGACATTTATATTATTACATTTTCTTTATGCTCCTCAAAGAATCATGGTTTCCACAAAAATAGTTCATAATAAGAAATCTTTCTTGGGCACGAAATTAAATATGCTGGATATGCTATCATCACTGGTAAAAAGAATTTAAGAAATTGGAATTTTTTTCAGAAGTTAGTAGTAAATAAATCTTAAGCACCAAATCGATATTATTATTTGTCTATAACAAATGCATAAAAAAATGACATGCAAGAAGGTAGTAACATCATTGCGAATATTTCATATTTATTTAAAATAGCAACTCCACTGCAGTTCCAATGATAAGATTGTATCTTAAAGACTTAGCGTTTTGAATGTTGATGTTTAGGACAAAGTTTACTGAAGGTTTTTTGAAAAGTATTAACTGTCTGGTTCATTTTATTTTATTCTTTATATTTAATAACGGCATCACATTTACTCTTTTGTGTGTATCCTTGTGATGTTGCTTTGGCTGGACTGTCTTTTTTCTAAAAACCTGAATGATGCAAAAAACACAGCAACTCTGAGAGCCCATGCTCTTGATTTACATAGCACTTATTAATGTTTTGAGCAAGTCCTTGGGGAGAGTTGTAGATATGAATGTTGTCAAATGAATCTGGAAATACAGAAGTACAACCCAGTGCTGATGTCTGCGTCCAGTCCCCTGCCTAATCTATATGGTTCCTTTCTACCTATGTCCTAGCCACAGACTGAGTCCAAGGTGAATGGCACTGCCCTGTCCTCACCCTCCACTGCCTCTCCGAGATCTGACACCAGCCTGGCCTCACTGCGTGTGGCCGCAAGCCAAACCACAGAGACCATGGGTAAATGTCCCTAACAACTTCAGTTTAAACCTAACTCTTCCTAAAAACAGATTGATCATGTTCTGACATTAAGCAGGGCAAATAAGTCATCAGTGTTATGTCAGTCTTGCATATTGACATCCTTAACAGAATACTGAAATATACAGTACGATATACAATACTGAATATATATAATATTTATTGTTCAAATATGAAAAACACAGTCTCTTCTGTTTTGGTGTTTCTTGAATTATTTTGAATTATTGAGTCATTAATGCAGTCCTCTCTTTTTGTCCACTGTTAAAATAATTGCAATGCATGTCAGTTAACTAGTGGAATTGTTGAGCTTTCGGCTGAAGCCCAGGCTGGTTTCAGCAAACGATTTCCAGAAGTGATAAAAAGAGGCCCTTATCAGTGCCAAACAAAAAGGAACGCCAGGAGCTTTTATTTGTTTGTGTGTATACAAAAGAAATGTTTTTTTGCTCTTAACTGCTAGCTATCTTATTTGTTGTCTTTTGAGGGAAAACTTTCCTGTAGCTCAATCAGTAGAGCATTGGTGTTTGCAACGCTAAGGTCATGGGTTCGATCCCAGGGAAAGCAAGAACTGATTCAATGTGTTTCTTGAATGCGATGTAAGTCGCTTTGGATAAAAGCGGCTGCTTAATTCATAATGCAAATATAAAACACCGTCAACAAGGTTCCAAAAAGTGGGGCGTGCTTCAATTATTTGAAGAGCAAACACCCAAACGTTTTAAAAATGCACTTTGACTTTTATAATTCAGAATGTCTATTATAGCTTGACATTCTTTCCATAAAGATTAGACATAGTGATTAATCAGAAATATCTTCATAATTCAGATGAAAGACTCCCCTTTAGATGTCTGGAACTGGAATTTGTTATATATGCCATTGGTCCTATTTTTCTATTTAAATGTGTTTATTGAATACCTGGCACAATTTAGTGGGGTGAATACAGGTTGGGAATTTTCTGTTTTCTTTTTTTTTGCAATTCTGTATAAAATACAGATACCTTTTCTGAAATATTTGTTTTAATATTGAGGTAGTTGATGTGTGATGTACTTTATATGAAATGATTTCACACTATTTCTTAACTCTTGTTTTAATGATCTAATGTAAATATTACTTAATGCTCCTTTAAAACGTATTCGTCACAGCACTGGACCATTTAAACAAACTGCAAAAAAGTTCAAAACTACAAAGCAACTACAGCACATTAAAGCACATACTATATATATATATATATATATATATATATATATATATATATATATATAATCTTTTTTTGTCAAGTCCCCAGTTGCTTAAACTTTCTTTACATATTATAACCTGATAGTTAATATTTTACTTGTACAGCTGATGTTTAATTTGTACATTTATTGTTTAACAGAAACCAGAGCATCAATTTATTTACAGGTTCGTTCTTACCGTGATAACCATGATTTGATTCTCTCTCTCTCTATATATATATATATTAAAAAAATATTTTTATTTTTTTTGTTCTGTCATTCTGAGAATAGGACTGTATGGTCTCATATTTTGGCAGATAGTGTTTTTTTTATTACTTGCTTTTATAGTGATTTTTTTTTTTGTGTGCATTTTTTGCTTTATGTGGGTCTTTTCTAACACTTTTAACAACTACTTTTTTTTCAAGAATTAAGTTTTGCTTTTTTATTGTTGATTAATTTATAAACCTAAATTACTATAAATGAATGATCTGACATTTATTATGGAATTTGTGAAATATATCTGATTATGTGACTTAATTAAAGAGATCTTACTTTCATATTTGTCGTTTTCATGAGAAAGCGAGGAAAATCTCTCTATATATCCTTTTCTTTTTAGCCTCTTTGATATTTTACTTTGGCCAGAGTTCTGCTTGAATGTACAATAGACTTTTCTGGAGCTGGATGCTCTCATTTCACATATAGTGGCTTCAAAACTCTGAGACAACATTTAAAATCTTTGGTTTTCATTTAAGCCTCCAAATAGACGAGCAATTGTGTCATTTAAAAAGTTATGATGTAGAATGATTTCTAGATCACTAATCAAATATGTGGCATTGACCATTTGAGCCCTTTTTTACAGATAGTCTGAGGTTTGAAGTGCTGAATGCTTAATGAAGCATCATGCTAGAAAACATGATCGTTGATCAAATTCGTGTAAATAGTCAACTCAAATCACTACACTGATGATTCAACTGACAATGAAATCTTAACATTTGTGGACACTTAAGAATTTTTTTTATTTGTCCTCAGACTCTTGGATCCTGTTGAACTCTATTTGAAAGTCCCCAACATCACCTTCAGTTTTATCCTCCAAGTCAATAATACAGGAAGCCAACACAGTCTCTATTTGAACATGAGATGTCATGGAGGCTGGACAACTTCCAGGGTTTTTAAGGTCATTTGTCAGTTGTAATCGGGTCACTTCTGTGTGTTTCAGGTGATGATGAGCTGTCCAGTCCCTCCCAGGATGCAAGCACTGGATTAGAAGACGTCATCGAGCAGCTCAACAATTCCTTCCCTCACAGCCAAGGTGAGAATCCATCTCCAATGTCTGTACAAGAAGGATCTAAAAGGGCCAGTCATACAGCCGAGCACTCACAAATCACACACAGATTGGGTTTGTGCGTGCTTGTGCGTCGAGAAATTGACCAAAGTATTCGACGCACGCCCGACGCATGAATCACTGATGGAGCGCGTCCAAACACGCACGCTTCACGAACGTTCCATGAACAAGCACTTATCATTGTCAGTGGAATGAACGTGATTCGTGCGCGGTTCATGCGTGATATGAAGGTGGGGCGTCAGTGGACGTGCGCGGTTTCGAACCAGTTCCGACGCATAAGCACTGACGACCGACGCGTGTCCCGCGCATAGTCACACATACTCGACAGATAATCTACGCACGCCAACTCATGAATAACGCACACGAAAAAATAACAAAGTTTTTAACCGTTCAAAACTCAAAATCACGCACAAACTGAAAAACCTACGCTCCGCGCAGAAACGAAAATCTGTGCGTAATCCGTGCGTGATTCATGCGTTTTTTGCTGTGTGACTAGCTCTTTACACTGATGCAGATAATCTCAAAATTAGTAAATAATGATTAAAGTGTCCCTGTTATACTATTTTAAAGGCTCCTGATCTTGTTTTGAAGGTCTCCCTCAATGGGTTTACATGCTTCCAAGATCAAAAAACACTTTAATTTTCACTTTAAGGCCCTGTTTACACCCAGTGTTGAGAAGCAATCGGATCACGAGTGGAATATAGTTGTAAATTGGGTCTAAAACGCTTTGAGCTTGTCAAAAAGCCGTTCAACCAGATTGGATTAGTTTTGTAAACCCTCATGTTTCAAATGTGTTCGAACATCCGCAAAAAAGCGCCTTCAGTCTCTAAACCCCTTCTTTCCATGAGCCTCCCCTCTGATTGGTCAGATTACCCAGAAATGAAAATACTATTACCATATCTGAATTTCATCTCTGGAGTCTTCCTCAGCGCTTGTATACACAGCGATACGAACGGTAATGATGGTGTTGGAAGTGGAAAACAACGTTGACGACACAAACCAAACTCTTCCAGGCCTCGGCTGCAACTACAGTGTTTGAGGGAGGGTCAGCGTAGAAGTTTCTGGACCTTTTTTTTTTTTTGTGAGACAATAACTCCATTTATCGTGCACAATAATGATAGAAGGATGAATTGGTAACAATTTACACATTTTCTTTTGTTGACATTAGTGAACATGAACTAACATAATATAAATCTCAGCATTTACTAATTTTAATATCAAAAGGTCGTCTTCTGACATTAACTATTGCAATGTGAACTAACATGAACACTTAACTAACATGTAATTTTTTTGTTTACTAATGTTAACAAACAAGATCTTATTGTGAAGTACTACATGAATTTTGAACCACCGCCTGTAAAAGTTTTCAACCCACTCCTTTTCTACTCTTGTCACTTCTCATTTTTCTACTTTTCCCATTGATGATAAATCAAATGATAAATATGAAAATGCACCTTTTAATAGACAGAAAGAGTAATATTGATCTACAGTTGTGTTCACACCCCTTTCAGAATCAGTGAAAATGTGCATAATTTTAACAAGAGAGATCATACAAAATGCATGTTAATTGTTTTTGTACTCTCCTCAATAAGGAAAGGTTTGCATACCCTGTGTTTCATTCCCTGAATAATCCACTGCTAGAAAAAATGTTTAGATTTGTGATGGTTGTTCATGTTAAACTGCTCAGTGTTCTTTTCATATTTGAACTCTTTCCAGCAGTGACTATGATTTTGAGGTCCATCTTTTCACAATTGAGGAGCCATCCGGCTCTTAATACATCATGTTTCCTTCTGGAACATCAGTGAATATTTGCAGCTCTAATAATAGTTTTGTTTGAGACCCTGAATTGTCTTCGGTGTGATCCTCCGTATGGATCTCAAAATCATGCAGTCACTTCTGGAAAGGGTTCAAATATGCAGGAAAATTGAGGATATATTTGTGGGACCTGAATGATTTTATATACACACACACACATATATACAGAAATACATAAGCATAATCCGTTCCAGGGCCGAGCTCATAACTCGAATTGGTCGTATCTCAAATAATTTTTTCCCATAAGAAATAACAGGACAAAAAATTATCCGTTCCGGCCCTCTAAAAAACTCCCTTATTAGTCCAAACAATGGAAAAAACATGTTGTTAATTGCTATAGACACACACACAATAGTATATAAGGATTCCTGTGATATAAAATAAAATTTGGTTTTAATTATTAGTTCATACCTTCGAGACGATACAGTAGCGGCTAATGGCGGCATATGCGGAGGAGGAGGAGGGAGGAATAATACAGATAATGCAAACACAATACGGAAGTGTAGTGTTTCTTCCCATGTATTGGATAGACTCAGAACCTCATATTTATTATTATTGAACACACATAACTTGTGCTGCTCACAGCTTAATAATTGTGAATTACTCGTCGCCCCCGGTAACCCCGCTGTAAAACCAAGGTGGCCCTCTAGTGGAGATCGTATGCAATTACCCTATAAATGAGGCGCTTGAGCTGCTCCGAGTGCTGAACACCTAGCGTCGGAGTCTTGTAAGCGTGCTCGTATCTCAAAGCAAACATTGCTTAAAGGCTTGCTCGTATCTTGAAATACTCGTATGTCGGGACACTCATATCTCAAGGTATTACTGTATATACATATATATATATATCTATGTGTGCATATGTGTATGTAATTATATGCGGGTGTATGTATGTGTAGAAATTTTTTGGTCTTGTGGACTGTGTAAACATAAAATATCTTATTTAGGACAGTACAAATTGAAAAATAAAATGCATTTTGTATGATCCCACTTATCGAGTTAAAATGATTCACATTCTGCAAGGGGCATGTAATCTTTTGAGCACAACTGTACATTATCATCTTAACATAAGTGTTTCTCTTTTTAACAGTGACTCTTAACAGTATGCATGTTGTGGGCAAGCGTAGAATTGCAAATGCATAATAATAACGTCAGAAAGATTCAAATGGAAGCTAAACAGCTTGTTCTGGTAAACAGTCCTTGCTTGCTGCCATATGCACACAATTTGTCTTAACTGTCTATCTTTTCTCTACCTCTACTAATTTTTCTTCTTTCCTGTTTTCCTCTGTGTCTAAGGAGGTGGACGGCTAAACCCTTGAGAGGTTAGTATTGTTACTAACCCTTTAAATTTTTTCCGGTCTTATTCAATTCACAATTTGATTTGAAGTTTACATTCACAGAGCACGTATTTATTTGTAAAAAAATAAATAAAATAAAAAGTAATATTGTGAAATATTACAACAATCTAAAATTAAAGGTTTACTCTTTTATATATTTGAAAACTCTGATGGTAAAGTTGAATTTTCAGTGTCATTACTCCAGTCTTCAGTGTCACATGATCCATATCGTGCATTCCTGCTACTCAAGATACATTTCTTATGTATTAGAACTGCATTATTCTGGATAAATTGAGAATCAGTTTTTTTATTGATTCAGAAAGAGATCAAGATTCTCCCACGGTTTTGAACAGACAATGAAACAAATTGTCAATTGCTGCAGTCTATTGTTTAAATCGGTTTGAATTAATAATTCAATAAAGGCTTCAGCTCTTTCATTACTGTATGAATCAGCATTTTTGAACGAATCTCTTGAATGAATGATTCAGAAGTCACTTATCGCTGGCGTAACTAAGTAATTAGTCTATTCCTCTTGATTTAGTAGTTTTACACCTAATTTTTTGTTGCATTGCTTGTTCAGATTCTGACATCAGGTCTGGTTTTTCCGTCTTTCACAGGTCCTAATGTGGGAAGTCTTTTCCACATGGTTGATAACATTGGACATGCCATGGAGTCGTTGGTTAATGTAATAACCGAGGAGCAGGATTTAGACTGAAGATGTCTTCTCCTTGTTGCATGCTTTTGTAGTGTCAACAACTGGACAGGATATGTTTACAATGGGAATATCAATAAAAATCTATTTTTCTGAAGGATCGCGGTTCCACATTGTAGATTTGATCTTTAGTAGATTCAGTAGTTTCTTACAGAGAGTCTAGAATTGTTTATTAATAAAAAAAAGGTTTTTAAACTTCTATGCAATTGTACAAAAACAGAACGAGAGGTGTGTGATAACATGTAACATTGCGTGCCATGTCTTTGTACAAAGTGGAACGCATTTTAAAAGTGTTTTATCTAAATGGGTGACTTGAGTATATGCAGGGGTGCTTTATCAACTAATTTTGTTTGTAACAAAATAACAAATGCATATTAAAAGGCAAGTCCGTTATCTGTGTGTGTGTGTGTGTGTGTGTGTGTGTGTGTGTGTGTGTGTGTGTGTTAGCGTGTGCAAAAAGAGTGAATGAAACGTGTGTCTGTATGTTTTTGTTTCTTCTGAATGTAAGCCAGCCCAACTACTGCAGTCCTCATGAAAAGAAAACCGATCCCCTGATTAAAGGTGCAGTAAGCAATTTCTGAGAATTATTGTTGAACACTTGAGTGGATGTCTATATCCTAGCCGAAGCAAAGCAACATAAACCTCTGAAAAAAAAATAAAACGAAGATTGTGATCGATAAGAAATAAAGTATGTACATACCTTAAATGCAAACGAGAGTTTGTTGTTAGTCACCGGCATTCTGGGAATGTTCTCTTTAGGTTTCAAAATAAACCCCAAAAAATAACCTGCATGGAACGTTCTGGGAATGTTCTTTTTAGGTTTCAAAGTTAACCCCAAAAAATAACCTGCAGGGAACATTCCCTGTAGGTTACACAAAATAACCAATAGAAAATGTTCCCTGAACGTTCTTATTTGGTTCCCCCAAACATAACCAAATGGGAACGTTCTGTGTTTACTTCATTGCTCCGCCCCCAGAATTTACAAACGCACAAACAAATGACAAAGAAGAACAAAAAATGAACATACGAGCGAATTTGTTGTTCATCACCGGCAGCAACACACACTCAAAACCAACGTTATCCATGTACGGAGCAGAAACAACGCAACCTCAGCATCAGTTTTCAGGCCGCCTTCTTTAAGTCTCTCCTGCGCTTTCCAAATATTAACATGCTTTCTAAAGTTCTTGCCTGATCATAACCCTTCTTTTTCCACTGATACTCCTCTGATCTTTTCACTTTTGTAATGTCTCTCAGCCATCTCTCTTTCTACAGTCTCCTCCCCCATCATGAGTGGACACACCCCCTACTCCTGATTGGCTACAAGTGTGTTGTGACGCTCATTTCAATACACTTTTAGAAATTGCTTACTGCACCTTTAAGGTGAAATACTGTCTACCTCACAGCAATTCCTTTCCACCATGCTCTGTCCGTGTTTATTAATGGAGCAATAAGAATATTGATCATAATATTTATGTTTGAATGATTGGTCACATGGTCACAGACACTTTAACCCATGTTAAATGGAATGATCATTTATCTAGTGCTTGAATCGTATGGTTTTAGTTGTATTTCTTCAAGCAAGAAAAAAGACGAGAAAAAGATTTGATATAATTGGGGTATTGAAACTAAAGACAAAAAAACCTAAAGAATAACCAACCTCTAATAATCATTACCATCTTGCAATACTGGAATGAATCGCAAATGAAAGGTTATGCTGTCATTGTTCTAGTAATTCAGTGTCTGACTTTAAATGTTCGTCTGAGGTTATTTATGGTCATGGACGTGTAAAAATGCAAGCAAACAATAGTACGGTTCACAGAAGTCCACTTGAGATGATGAAACAATACAAGATATTCCGCTCTGCATTGTTCTTTAACACATCTGAGTTTGTGTCTGTGTGTCTTTTCATTAAACCTTTATGCTTTGTGTGAAGAACTATACCAAAATAAATGATCATAATATATATGTATGCACAATTTATGACCTTTACAATTACAAAAGAGTTTTGCACCTTGGAGATGAGCATGTCCAGAGTACTGCATATTTATTTCGGAGATGTGCTATTTGATTGTAAATCCAACATTTCATTTGTAATTGCAAAAGGAATATTTTACCAGACTTTGAAATGTATTTGTGGTATAAAAAAAGAAACGCATTACGGCCACCATTTGTCTGTTTCATTATGGATTCACTTTGCCACAAAGCAAGTAAATGACGGCATTCGAAAAACTCAATATCTCTTATGGAAATGTTTAGGAGAAATGAAATGTTAGACATTTAAAGTCAAGCAAACGTTTGGCTTTAACAACTAACATGATGATTCATATGATATGCATAATAAATATAATAATAGACTTAATATTACAATTGCTGAATCCATTGACCGGTGGAAATAAATCATTTAAAAAAAAATTTATTATAGAAATGCTTAAAAAGATAATGAATTGCAACTGGGAAGTGTTGAGGCTGATAATTTCCAAACCACAGAAAAGTTTCCCTGTTTTTACCCGGCTGGTCAAGAGTTTTACTTTCCAAGAATGAATGTCACTATATTCACGCAATGGAAATGAAACGTTCAAAAAATAAAAAATAAACATGGTAACACTTTATAATAAGCTTTCATTATAGTTAACACAAATTAAGAATAAACAAAACTCCTAATCATTACTAAAATCAAAAGTTGTTCCCTTTAACAAGTTAGGTGTTGGTTAACATCAACAAACAGTGAACATCTATTTTTTTAATTAACTGACATTATGAAAGGTGAATAAATAATGTAACAAATGTTTAGTTTGTGTTAGATAAAACATTAAACCACATTGACAATCTACATATACATTTCAATTGATTTCAGTGTCGACATTGGACAAAATAAAGCAAACCTACATTACACAAATAAATACCGTAGTATTTTACAAATCAGCAGAATTACTCTCAGCATTTTTACTGTTAATGACATTAGTGTGCTGCTACACGTTTTGTGGTTGCTGTGTTTTTGTGTGTTTTTTTTACCCCATCTCAAAGAGGAAGCCGTTGAGTCATACTGCTCCTGGTTCCCCTTGAGCACATGACAGATAAAAGTTTAAAAGCTCTCCGGCTGGGCTCGTCCCATCAGTGATGTTATCAGTCATGTTTGTGAAGCTCAGAATCTTGGCTCTCATATTCTTTGCGACCAAGGATGTTCACTCCACATATGCTGGTCAGTATTATTTGCTTCTTTATCATTATTACATTTAGTTAATATTTGGAAATTAAAGTACTGTGCTATTTTAATTAAGAGTATTAAAACTGAACATTACAAATAATTGTATGATACTAAAGTGTATTAATATTGTCCAATAATGGTGCATATATGCAGTAAAATAGTATTTAGACATATAAACTGTACCGTACTTTTAGTAACACTTGATTTTAATGCTCCTTCAAAAACTTTGCAACTCCACGTCAACTTATTCACCAACCTAACCTTAATCTATCAATCAACTAATACTCTAATGAGAGTTTGCAAAGTTACTTATAGTAGTAGAATATCTAAAGTTGACCATTGTGAATATAATAAAGTGTGACCAACCTTTTAAGTTCAATCATTTTAGTCTATACTGTTGATATCATAATATTTATAATTACAACATTGATTAAAAAAATTGAACTTAATGAATACTTGTGAAATTAGGCGGTGGATATATAGCTCCCATCATGCTTATGTTGAAATTATGTTGAAAGGAAAATACCTGTTAGTGTTTAATGCTTATGTTTGACATTTAAAAGCACTTCAGACATGCTGAGGTTTTTGTGGTTAACATTGTGCTGAAAAGGATATGAAGGTAAACACCAGATTGAGTCTATAAGCAATGACTGCACTAATATTAATAACAAGCAATATTTTACTCTTTCATGCTATGATAGCTGATACCTCTAAGGTTTCCACTCAAATAACTGAAGCAAATACAAAGTTACAAATTAAGTTCCTCTAACACGATGCAGTTTAATTTCATTTAAAGTTGCCACAACTCAAAAAGATAGATTTTTTATGTTGGGTCAACACTGTTTTTAGAGTGTATGAATGTCTTTGTCATAAAATGTATAACTTTTAAATGGAAAAACAACATACAGGTTCAAAATGCTTGAACAGTATTCTGGTAATTAAAGGTTAGTGGAAAATAAAAAGTATGGTAACCTGTGGTTACGGCTGCTGCAGGACACCTGTGAGAACTTCAGAGGAACTTTTAAAGCTAATGCATCTGTGCATCATTTGCTTCTTCAGAAGTGTTGTTATTAAATGCAGTGGGTTTCTATCTGGGTCATGACCCAGAAGAAGAAGAAAAAATGTAGCACAAAATGTAAGAGTCGGTGGCCTGCTCATGCAATGTCAGTTCTCAAAGTCTATTGGTGAGCATAACTTAATAAATATTTTAATACATAATAATAATACAAATTTTGTATTTTCATATATCTGACATGATGCACCACAACTCTCAAAATGATAATATCATTGGGCCTACTGAATGTAAAAGAGAAATGTTAACTAAAAGAAAAGAAACGCCTTTCTCGCCCTCATGTTTCACTATAACAAGTTTCATCATACCTCTCAAGGTGGGTTTTAGTGTGAAAAAGTTTAGGAACCCCTAATCCAATCCATACATCCATATTACGTTAACAATTCCTTATACAATTCTCTATATAATGTGTTACTGAATGTGGAGATCCTCTGTTCTACTTCAGAAACAAAGCTGGCAGGACCGCAGAATGTGAAAGTATCCTCCGTCAATTTGGGTGCCGTTGTCAAATGGACATCGCCACACAATCCCACGAGCAACGTGACGTACACGGCGAGATTTATGTAAGTACACTCGAAATACATCAACAAATACTTGCGTGCCGTTATAAAACATACCCATCATGATGTGTTTGATTGCTATGAAAGTCAGTGAACTATTGTTCTGCTGGAATCTGAAACTTCTGAGCAGAAGTTGAGAACAATAGGCCTATTCTTTACCAGCATGAATAACATATTTGCCTAATATTCTTTGTGTTTGTCATCTACCCTGTCCTTGCAGCCTGAGAGACAAGTGCGTTTCCCTCTGTGTGAACACCAAAGAGCTGAAATGTGATGCGGGAACACTGCCAGCTATATTTGGGACCTATATTTTTCAAGTGCGGGCGGAGGATCGGGGGCTGGTCTCTGAGTGGGTTAATGCACCCAAATTTATACTTAATAAAGACAGTAAGTGTTAATCTGTATTTGCAACTCTTAGTGTAGGCTCTGTTGTGTTGTATGTAGTAAGCAATTTCTGAAAATGGATCAAACCGAGCGCTACAACACACTTGTAGCCAATCAGGAGTAGGGGGCGTGTCCACTCGTGATGGGGGAGGAGAGAAAGGGAGATTTGATGAAAGACTGTAGAAAGAGATGCCAGGGAGACATTACAAGTCTCAGTGGAAAAAGAAGGGTTATGATCAGGCAAGAACTTTAGAAAGCATGTTAATATTTGGTTATTTTTGTATGGAACCAAATAAGAACGTTCTGAGAACGTTTTGTATTGGTTATTTTTTGTAACCTACAGGAAATGTTCTGGGAACGTTCCCTGCAGGTTATTTTTTGGGGTTAATTTTGAAACCAAAAGAGAACATTCCCAGTATGTTCCATGTAGGTTATTTTTTAGTAATAATTTTGTATTCATTCTTATGTTTTTGAACAATAAATCATTTAGAAGATTAGTTTATAATCTGATTTTTTGTATCAGGATGTAGCGGTTAAGAGAACGTTCTCGGAATGTTTTAGGAACGTTCACCTAACCTAAAGGGAATGTTCTATTTACATAAAGAAAACTTTCCTGGCTAACCTACAGGGAACGTTCAAATGTTTCTTCTGTGAACGTTCTGAGAACCATAAACTAACGTTACCAGAATGTTCTGGCAACCAAACATTTTTAATTGGGTTGTTTGGTTTGATTTCAGATGTCAACTGTGTTCAACAATAATTCTCAGAAATTGCTTACTGCACCTTTAAGTCAATATAACGATCATATACAGTATAATCATTATTTGAACTGCTTTGCTCCCTTGTAGGTATCATAGGACCTCCTACTGTTTTTGTCACCAAAAATATGACCAACTTTTATGTGCATGTCCAGCCGCCAGTGCTGAAATTTGGCAAACTTTCAGATGTTTTTTCACAAGTGACCTACATCATCAGATACTGGAACGAAGACCTTGAAGATTTGGTATAAATATGCTTATATTTTTCTGTATCATTCTGTGCATATTTCAAGGACGCTTAAATTGTTAAACTAAAGCTAAAACCATGAAATTGTTGCTTGTCATAAACTACCGAAATAAAGTAAAATATAACAAAAAGGTACTTGTTGAATAACTAAAAGTAAATAAACTCTAATAGACATTAAAAACAATATCTAATAAAAATTACAAAAAATTAAAATCTAAACGTAAAATATAGAAAGAGCATTAATGTATTCTATAGAACTAAATAATTCAAAATATTATATATATATATAATAATATCAAAATGATGCAAAAATACTGGTAATGTTTCTTTTTTAAATGACAGAAAATAAATTACAAGTGAACTTTTGAGTTGGATTGATAAACAGACCATTTTAAGTATGTATTTACTTCATTAAGAATAAATCCAAGGACAAGAAATATACCCTATACTGACAATAAATAATCATTGCATATAATGAAAAAATAATAATTCATTCTCAAATTCAAAGTGTGTGTTCAAACTCTAGAATATATTAAGATATAGACCTGGTTGTCAAGTAGGAATATTTTATTTCATTTAAAGTTGAACATCATTTAACCATAAAATGTTCTTTGTCTGTTATAGGCAGTAGAAAAGAAAGTTACTGAACGCCATAAAAATGTTACACTGCCTATTAAAGGACTACGTTCGTGGAGCAGATTTTGTGCTCAGGCAAAGGTGCTTCCCGAAGGCTACAAAAATTTGGATCAGTTCAGCAATCCCGAATGTGTGAACAGTATACCTGGTGAGTGTCTTCATCTACACCTGTCACTCATATCAACACTTGTAAAGTGTATAAAAGTATAAAGTATATGATGTTATATAATAATTACGCATCTTACGTCTTATGCTTATCATTTGCATCCAGGCATTATTATGATTGACACTAGCACAGGATATCAGTTGCCTGTAGTGGACAATATATTACAACTCTATGACTGACCAAAATATAATTGCATACAGATCAGAATAATCAATTCCAGGCAGCAATGCAAGATAACGATAAAGCAATAGTCATGTCTGCAGATAGATAAAGATCTCATCCGAGTCTTCCGTTACACTAAGAACCAACATGACATTGATGACTCCCGTGTGTGTGTGTGTGTGTATAAAGAAACACCAGTGCTCATCAGCTGTGTGATAGCTGCTGCCATCCTTCTTCCTCTGGGATTCCTGGCCGTCTGGTTCACCTATAAATTGTACAAATACCTGTACCCTAAAACCAACCTGCCAGAACATCTCAAGGTATGTCTCGTGTGATTAAACTTCTGTTTAACTTTAATTTATTTTTCAATTTTAGTACTTCAATTAGTCCCACTTTATATTAGTGTCTTTAACTGCTACATACCTTGAGATAAGAGCATAATCATGACTGAGCTTAATTGCTCATATCTCAAATCATTTTTCCCCATAAGAAATAACAGAAAAAAATTTATCCATTCCGGCCCTCTAAAAAACTCCCTTATTAGAGCTAATAACAATGGATAAAATATGTTTTTAATTGAGACATACACATACGTTTTTTATAGTATAAAATAATTCCTGTGATATAAAATAAAATGTGGTTTTAATTATGAGTTCCCACCTTGGAGACCCTAGAGTAGCGCATGTGCAGAGGAGGGATAATGTATATAATGCAAACACAATACGGACGTGTGGACTAGTCAGACTAGTGTTTCTTCCCATGTTGTGTATTGGATAGACTCAGAACCTCATATTTATTATTATTGAACACACATAACTTGTGCTGCTCACAGCATAATACTCCTGAATCACTCGTTGCCCCCGGTAACCTCCCGCTGTAAAACCAAGTTGGCCTCTAGTGGAGATTATATGCAATTATTCCATAAATGAGGAGTTTGAGCTGCTCCGAGTGCTGATCACCTATAGCGTCGGCGTCTATAAGCGGGCTCTTATCTCAAATATTTACTCGTATCTCAAAGCAAAAATACTCAAAGTCTTGCTCCTATCTCGGAATATTTGTTTGTTAGGACGCTCGTATCTCAAGTACAGTACTTACAGTGAGTCTTAGGTTCAATTAACATGCATGTACATGTTCATTTAAAGGTGCCTATCACTTTTGTTAATGCAGAAGAACATTGTACTTTGGTTCTGCGTGACTATGCGGAAAATGACCCTTCACAACAGATAATGCTTTACAATAATCTCCAAAAAGCCATGCCAATGTTGATTCTCGTTTTATTACTGTCACATTCTCTTTTTGGCAACAGACTCTCCTCTGTTCTGTTCTCTTTTTTCAAACGCGTGATTTCCCATTTTTTCTATTTACAAATATGACACACGTACGCAATTTCAAGCAAAAACCATCCTGAAAGGTCTAAAATATAGCACTAACAGGCTTTCTATAGTGAATCAGGGTAAGACAAAGATACATTTTTGGAAGAACGATATGATTCATTTCAATTTTGTTAATTTTGAACAAAAGAAGGTTAAATCGTCTACCTACAAAAGTTAGTACGTGGCAGTTAAAGACGCAAGCTTTACTGAAAAAGTATTTTTAAATAATATTTTTAGATATAATTTAAATATCTACATATATATATATACATATGTATATATATATATAAATATTAAGAAGATAGGTCCTCAGATATATATGGTATATATATATATATATAATATTTCATATTTTTGCTTATATACCGTATATATATATTTTTTTTATTCTATAGTTTTAGTCAACAACAACGCTGTTTAAAACATATTTTTTTAACACTGGTTCCTTCTAGAATCTGTTAGTACCTTCATTTTGGAATGCTGAGGCAACACAACAATCTCCAGACCAGAAAGAACAGCATGATAAAATCAGTGCCATATCTGAGGAGCATCTTCATGAAGCGCTCAGTGAGAAAAGCAAGACCTCAGAGGACAAGGACTCTTTGTTGGCCTGTGATCTCGCCCCAATACAAGAGATGGAAGAGGACTACAAACTGCTCGCACACATGAAACCTGCACCGTCATTTTACCCTAATCATCTCTACCCGTTATGCTCGAATAATATACTATTGACTTGTTTAAATCAACCCCGTTTTGGAGGCTTCACTCACAAACCTTGTTACTACAACGTACCAATCACAAGCTCTGAGCTGAATCGCACTGAATGTGTTTGCTAAAGGCACCAACAAGCTATATATATATATGTTGAAGACAATAAGATTCTTATGCAGTGGTGCTGGTTGTCTGTTGAATGTATATAATTTCTTTATAAATGCTTTTTTGAGAGAATTTAATTTTTCATTGTATACCTGTAAATGGTTGTATTGTTCCTTGAATTTCACTTCTCCTCAAGCCCAGTTGATTAAATTATAACACAGTTTTATGATGTTAGTACTGAGCTTCAGTAAAATGACATTTGTAATAATTTTGCTAAATATAATTTAGGTATATACAAATATTTTGACAATTTTTCGTTTCATGATATAAAATAAAAAAGGTTTTGAACAATTTCAGTGGTAATATTTTTTTAGTAACATTATTTCTGCATAAAAATTTTAAATTGGACCTATTCACATTTCCGGGATTCTCAGAAGAGGAAGTCGTTGGTATGTTCCCAGAACATAAACTTCTGTAACTGAACCTGAGACAGCAAATATATTTCCATGTGCTCTAATAACAAACGAACAAAACAAAAAGTCCGTTATAGAATTTCCACGACTTTCCAAAAGAAGGAAATATATGGAGATCGATTACGTTAGATGTCAAAGTCTTATTTATTTATTAACTTTCATTTACTTGCAACGAAATAGTCCTATATAACGTAAATTATTTTTATAAAATTTTGTTTTAAAATTAAAAATATGGCAAATTAGCTTTGCAGTGTTGTTAACTGCGGAAACGCGTCATCACAGTCCGTGAAAAAACGGTCCAGCAAACTTTCACATATCACTGTAAAAAAATACAAATTATAAAATATTACCTATTGTATTATTTTAGTTTTTGAATTCAAACAGCAAAGATAATTTATTACATTTAATCAACTTAATGTTGGTCTATAATAATATTTTGGCATGGTTTCATGTAAAAAATTATTTTTTGGGCAATTTCAAAAGTATTAATTTCACATATATAAGCGTATAATCATAATAATAATAAGAAGAAGAAGAGGAAGAAGAAACTAATTTGAGTTAAACAGATCATTCGACCTTTTTTTCTCTTCTCACGCTCCCTTGTTGTCATGGTGACGGGATTGTTGACGTGAGTTCAATGGAGGATTAGCAGGTACGTTGTTGGAGCTTCAAGTTTTTCCAAGTTTGTTTTGAATAATTAATTTCGATTCAGATAGAACTTAATTAACAAACAGACGAACACCTAAACCGAAGTAGGCTATTATATAAGTAATCACTCTATCACATATCACTATCGTTTAATAGCGACGTTGCTTCTTCAACCACTGACTTCCGGTAGCTTTTTAATAACAAACAGTTCATTGGACATTTCTCCAGTTATTTGCTCTAATATGAATAATACATTTATGTTGAAGCTCTAAAACTAATCAGAATAGATGGGAACTTATGTATGATGGGAACTGCATGTATGATAATTATACAAGAATTTGTAAAAGTATTGTTTAAAGAAGTACAACACTATTGAATGTCACTTTGAAGGAATGACATGATATATCACAATGACACTGCTTGAAATGACACGTCAACTACCTGCTCACAGTTTGTTAAGATCAAGAGTCTCTGTAAAGTCCTGTTGGTATGGAGGTGGTTCATTCGGCCCCAGAGACTTTCTCCAGGAGTATAAAGAAAAAAAACCTTCTTCCTCTAAGCCAGCTACTGGAGGACTCCAGAAACAGTGGGAATGTCCCCCATCACCTTCTGGAAACTAGTAAGGAATTTTGTTTTGAAATCATGATCATTTCTTAAACAGCTTTCCTGTAGCTCAAACAGTAGAGTGTAGCCACCAACAATACTTGTATCTCATGAAACTGACACAGTTTTGTAATTTTGTCTTTGTATGTTATCTTTCAGGGGTGTTTGCCAAACTTAAGAGTAACAGTATAGTTCAAGCCGAACCTTCAGAGCTGCACTTCAGTGGCTTTGAAGTAGGGAAGGACTATAGGAAAATCCTGGTTGGTTTTTAAACACTTTCTTTTTACTTTGTTCATATTCTTGCTAAAAACGATTAAAATACACATTTAGTGTGACATTTTAGTTTTTTGGAATGTTTACATGACTCATGTAATGTGACTCGTTTGTGTCATTGGGGTTAAAGAACCAAAAAGTATTGTATTTAAATTCTAAAGACCTCACTGGTGACTTCATTTTCTGAAACACTTGGCCAAATTTCCACTGATAGTACTCTGCGGCCAGTGGGAAACATCTCATGAGATAACATTACAGAAGAGGAAGAAAATTGGAGGAAGTTCAATGCAATGAGAAAAGCTGTTGTTTTTTTTCCCCACAAGAAACTTGTCAATGTCTCCTCTGAGGTGCTCAGTGTCCACATTTTACCACCCCAGACAAGGCATTTCCAAATTAAGTACACCAAAAAGGTAACTATCAACCTGCTCTCAAAATATAATTGCAGATTTTAGTTGCAGAACTCAAACAGCAAAGAGGTGTATATATATATTCATATTCAAATTTCAAAATATCATCCAGTGCTAATTGTAATCCCTGTTTTAAATGCAGTGCAGACTGGTTCCGGGTCTGGCTTACACTGTTACAGTGTTCTTCCGACCAGACGAGTGGCGTTACTTTTCTGATAACATCAGGATTCATGGCAAGGTAATAACATGTTTTTTTGTCTAATATTTTGCCATGCAAATTCTGAAAGGACTCAGAACAGATATAATGTGTTTGTTTTTTTTGTCAGGGAGAGGAGAACTTACTGGTTCCTGTTCATGCATATCCTGTTATCAATGATCTTCACATCCCGTCTCACATTAGTCTTCCCCCAGTGCCACTCGGGCAGAGGTATATAGTACTTATCATATTACACCAATAATGTATCAAATAACTGTGCAATAATATTTTTGTTATAAAAGAACTATGATGTATGTACTGTGAGTACGTAAAGTATTCAGACTCCCTTAAATGTTTAACTCTTTGTTATATTGCAGCCATTTGCTAAAGTCATTTAAGTTCATTTATTTTCCTCATTAATGTACACACAGCACCCCATATTGACAGAAAAACACAGAACTGTTGACATTTTTGCAGATTTATTAAAAAAAGAAAAACTGAAATATCTCATGGTCCTAGGTATTCAGACCCTTTGCTCAGTATTTAGTAGAAGCACTTCTCCCCCGATAGCTCAGTTTGGCCGGACGGCCAGCTCTAGGAAGGGTTCTGGTCGTGCCAAACGTCATCAATTTAAGGATTATGGAGGCCACTGTGCTCTTAGGAACCTTAAGTGCAGCAGAATTTTGTTTGTAACCTTAGCCAGAGCTGTGCATTGCCACAATTCTCTCTCTGAGCTCTTCAGGCAGTTCCTTTGACCTCATGATTCTCATTTGTTCTGACATGCACTGTGAGCTGTAAGGTCTTATATAGACAGGTGTGTGGCTTTCCTAATCAAGTCCAATCAGTATAATCAAACACAGCTGGACTTAAATGAAGATGTAGAAGCATCTCAAGGATGATTTCTAGGAAGAAAAGGATGAAATGGACAGCACCTGAGTTAAATATATGAGTCTCACAGCAAAGGGTCTGAATACTTAGGACCATGTGATATTTCAGTTTTTCTTTTTTAATAAATCTGCAAAAATGTCAACAATTCTGTGTTTTTCTGTCAATGTGGGGTGCTGTGTGTACATTAATGAGTAAAAAATGAACTTAAATGATTGTAGCAAACGGCTGCAATATAACAAAGAGTGAAAAATTTAAGGGGGTCTGAATATTGTCCGTACACACTGTTGTTCAAATGTTTGGGGTCTTTTTTCCTAAGAAATTAATATTTTAACAAGTGTTTGAACTGATCAAAAGTCACAGTATTATTACATTGTTAAATAATTGCAGTTCTTTAAACTTACTATTCATCAGAGAATCTTGAAAAATTGCTTCATGGTTTCCACAAAAATACTAAATAGCATGACTGTTTTCAACATTGATAATATTAAGAAATGAGGAGTAATGATGTTAAAATTCAATAACTTTACAATATTTCTGTTTTTATTGAATTTTTGATCAAATAAAAGCAGCTTTGGTGAGCATAAGAGACGTCATTTGACTTTCTTTTGTTTTTATAGTGCCAGTCATGTGATTCCACTAAGCTGCAGTTGTCCAATAGACTTTGAGTTCCAAGTGCACTGCCTTCAGCCCCATAAGGCCTTTACTGTAAGACCGCTGTCAGGTAACCAGTTTCCTTCACAATCAACATATCTGCTTTTAAAGAGAAACCTATATAAGTGTATATGCACTGATGATCAAACATACTAGAATTTGCTTTTCATGTACTGTAATATCAGTATGTCATCCGTATGTTAATCAGGGATCATTCCAGCAAATGGAAAGACCACATTAAAGGTGACATTTACTCCTCTGCGGTACGGTACAGCTGACGTCACACTACAGCTGGTCATCTCTCAGTTCAATTCCAAACCTGTCATCTGGACAGTGACGGGTTCCTCATCTCCATACCTGCTGCTCAGGTAATACTAACAGGAACAATACAATATTGCAGTGCAATACACTAAAAACACTCATGCTGTCAACACTCAACACTCAAGCATGCTATGTTATCCTAGAAGTTAATGTTATTGTATAAAATAAAAAAGTAGTGTAAATGTTTGGTTGTTCAGATGCATTTGCACAAACATTAATGGCATTTGTGTTTTCTGTCTCAGTAAACCTGATGGAAATGGTGATGGTGATGAAGATTTTGTTGAAGAGCGAAAGACTGTTGATGGAAAATCTATAACTGTTACATCCCATCATAAGCTAAAAACTTCCTCTTTGGAGAAGGTAAGACATTATATTATTGTTTTTTTTCTATTCTGAAAAGATGGGTTTCTATTATCAAGTATTTTAGTTCTGGTTTAGCAAAAGTACCGGTCATCCAGCATAGCCGTGGCAAGGCAACCAGCTCCCAAAAGAGAAGCACACAGTTGTGTTTGTCTTTTCCCTAAGGTTCAAATGGTTGTAGGCTGTGCAGATGCAGGGATTTGAATTAGATGAGGTTAATTTCATTTTGGACCATTAAAAACAGTAGCAGAGAGGTTTGTGTGAAATTGAATTACAAATGTAATATTATTGCTTGTGCTGAGCGTACTGAATTGAATTTGAATTGACCGCATTCCCTTTCAGCCATCAAATGTGAGAAACGCATACATAGATTTACAATCACAAGCCAGCAAAGAATTTAAATATGCAATTTCTAAACTAAAAATTCTATTTATTTTATTTACATCAGCAATTTATGTAACTCAGGTACTAAAAATGTTTATGAAATAATCAGTGTTGGTAATAATAATTATAATAATAATTATTATTATTTTGAAATGTATGGTTCAAATGTATCATGAAGCAATCATATAGTGATTTATCATGCATGCAATCACATTATTCTGTTTATACTCTTATAGGGCAGCAAGAAGACCAAACCTGATTCACAACTGCAGGTTTCCACTACAGATATCACCACTCATGCAGGAATGGTTAAGATGCTTCTCCAGCCACAAGGCAAAATAAGATACAAGGACCTCCGGGAGGGTAAGAACTCCACATTACTTATTCTGAGGGCCTATGAGGTGCATGTTAAGAACTAAAACTGTGGAAATGAAAGTTTGGCAAAGGTAGCAAACGCCATGCTGGAATGCTGATGTGTCCACCAGGCTTTTTAACTAACGTTGGCTTCAAAGACCAATGTTTTTGCCCCTACAAAAGACAAGGAGCAAAGGCCCCGATACACTAAATGCAAATATTTGTATGTTTGTCCTTCGATTGGAGGTGAAAAGAATGTCAAAATAGAGTTAGCAAACATTCCAACGCTATCCATGTTGCTGAGAGTGACATTTAGATGAATATGTAAATAAAGTAAACGCATTCGATTAGAATGACAACTTCATTTTCTACTATAAAGTGTCTCTCCACATCTGAACTTGAGGAAAAGAAATGAACTGGTGAAGAGTTCCATGTCAAAGAAGGCAAAGGCACAGAGCACACCTGTCTGTTACGTGTTTACCAGCTTGAAAGTGTTTACCAGCGATCCTTTGTGAAATATTTGCTATGGCAAGCTGTTTCAAACTCTGCAAACAAACTTTGTTTTGGCCTGATTTTGTTCTAAATGACACCAGTTTGTTATTTGATTTCACTTGAAGTATATCAGGGACTTCTTGGTGGTCCACTAGCCCTGAGCGGAATGGAAATTGTTGCTGATGTGATGTAATCTTGCTGAGTGGAGTTTAGACGATAATAAATAGAGTCCCATTTTATAATCTTCCAATTACATGCCCCTTTTGCAAGTTACCCAACCTGAAAATGGCCTTTTACAGTGGTGCTTTTCATGACTTCTAAGGCCATTCTCTAGCTTACACTGAATGTACCACTTTATTTTGTGCTGCCCTCATCAGTCATTACTGTGTCAGGTTAGGGTGAAGGGAAATGCGAGGACTAACAGATACTGGAGGAAAGGACTTTTATTTGATCAAAACTACCCAAAGGGAGAAAACATAAGAAAGCTAGACTTGACTAACTAAACTTGACTAGGCTGGACTACGCTTGACTCGACTTGACTACAGGGCAAAATGACGACAGCAACAACCACAAGAAACAACGTCTCAAATCGACAACGAAGCAGCACAGGACAGAAAACCCAGGGTGAATAAATAGGGAACAAACAGAGCAGGTAATGAGGGAGGACAGCTGGGACAAATCAAACCAATAACGAGGAAACAAGAAGGGCGGGGTTACACAATGACAAAACAAAACATGACATGAACACACAGTCAATGAGAACACTCATGTCCACTCAAGACAAAACATGACATGAAAGCATGCGTCCAATGTAAACACGAAACGCGTGCTACAAAACAACTGACGCGAACAAGAGAGCGTGCAGCCTGAGCGAACTCGAAACCGCACGCACTCACAGAACATGACAAAACACACGAGCAAACACTCATCTCGTGCGCTTACTGAAGACAAACACACACAGAGCATGAATGTCCAAATCCGGCACAAAACCGAAACCGAACAAGATTGAAGTGCCGGGATCCGAACACCACTCCCCGCACACAAGACACATCACAGACAGGAAGACATGACAGTAGAGCAGTGTCAGGACTCTGTCACAAAACACGAGAAAACTAGACTGAAGTGACAGAACCCAGGCCCACTGTATGCAATTCTAGTAAAATCTGATGACAGCAATAGAGATGTTTTAACCTGACTCTCAGCAACAATTCTGTGTATGATGCCAAATATGTGATATATCCTGAATAAAAAAACATTTAAATATAGACAGAATGTTATGGCCAAAGCACATATCTTTATTTCAATTTTAATAATTTAATCAGATTTCAAACCGTACATGAACAGATCTGGATGGGATTTGTGAAACAACATACAACTAATCAAATATGAAATGATGTGACCAGAAATCACAGTTATTTAATTCAAGATACCTTTATGTTTTATTTGTTGAAGCCATGTCTTATACCAAGGTTGCAGACCAGACGAGAGAGATGAAGGAAGCTGCGTTTTTAAAGAAGGTCCAACAAAAGGAGGAGAAAGCCAGTCATATCCACTGGTGTGTTGCTCCATGTGATTGTATAAGACATATGACAGAAGATATATTCTGATTTTACATACAATATAATATAGTGATCTGGAAAACCCTTTAAACTAGTGTTTTATCCTTAGGCAAGTTGATCTGGGTGACGACCCATGTTCAACAGAACAGAAACGAAAAATTTTGAAGGAGCAAGATGAGGCAGTTGCTGCATACAAGGTGAACGAGTGTATTGGTTGGATTCATATTGAACATTTTTGTGTCATTCTCCACTGAATGCTCATATAGTTTTATGTGCGTTTCAGTTAAAATACAGTGGTGAGTCAGTAGCCTTTTTAAGATCTTCAACGAAACTTTCCTCAAAACGAATTTTACGAGATGTTGGACAGGTACATGCAAGTCTTTCTTACGTCATCTCAATCTTGAAAATAATATTTATAGTTTTTATCTCCAATTTTATCTCTATGTTACAAATATGTGTGTGAAAGTTGCTAGAAAGTATAACAAGCTCATATTATAAAGTTGCAAATTGATACCATTGGTCACGTACTGTTTGCATGCAAACATTAGTATCTATCTGAAGTCATTATATTAAAATTCATATCTTTTAGACTTATTCAACAGCTCTGTGTTGTAGTTCCCAGAATGCACTGCTGATTTCATCAGGTACGATACTGGCCAGCTAGAGGTCAGACGTAGAGCACTCAGACTCTTCCAACAAGCTGCTCGTAAGGTAACATATCTCATAAATAATTTAAATTTAACTACTATTTAAAGCATTACTACAGTCCTTGTGTTCAGCTCACTGTGCTGAATATCTATATTAAATGTGACAGTACTAATACATATAATAATGTTACATTGTGTTGCGTTTAATCGAGGTTGTTCTTCAATGTCGTATGAACAAGAGACTAGTGTCATTAAGAGAGCTTGTTCGCAAAACCAGGAGTCTGCAGGGAGATAAAGAATCAGGTTGGGATTTTATTGTTATTACTTTTTTTAATTAATATTTGTATTCAGCAAGGACTCATTCAATTGTTTAAAAATGACAGTAATGAGTTTTACAGGGTTACAAGCAATTTTTTCATCAAAGTATCCTGAAAAAAATGCATCACTGTTTCCACAAAAATATTAAGCATTACAACTATTTTCAACATTGATAATAAGAAATGTTTAAGGAGCAGTAAATCATCATATTAGAATGATTTCTAAGGGATCATGTGACACTGAAGACTGGAGGAATGATGCTGAAAATACAGCTTTGTCTTCACAGGAATAAATTACATTTTAAAATGTTAAAATAAGAAATCAGTCAATTAAACTAATAATGTTTCTTAATATTGCTGTTTTTACTGTATTTTTGATCAATTAAATTCAGCCTTGGTGAGACTAATTGCTTTCAAAAGCATTAAAAAAATCCTATTAATATTTTAACTACAATTTACAAACTATAAATTAAACATGATAGTTTGCAAATGATTTGTAAGTACTTTATTACTGTATATTTATCATAATGTGTTACCAAATAATCTTGCACACTCCAAAACTTTTGAGTGGGGGTGTTTATTGCTAATTATAGATTTAACTGCTCATATCAGCTAAATACATACTTTTTTTTAGATATTCATGTTGTTTTGTTGTAGATGGGGAGGAGAAGCCAGACTTTTTTAAGCTGACGCCAGAAAAACTTCTGCCCTTTACCTTCAATACACTTATCCCCGAAGACCAACCTGATGAACTTGTGAGATGAACCACTTGTTTATGGTTATAGTGCAACTTCTGTGTAACAAAAACTAGAGTTAAATATTTTCAGTAATAAACAGAATTGAAACTTCTCAAAGAGGTGCATTTTGTTTGACAAATACTAAAAAGTTTCAGTTCAGCATTTGAGATGTGTAATATCAGGTAATACTTGTGGCATTGAAGGCAGTTGTGTTGTGGCTTTCAGGCTGTGAATGCATGGGGCCACGTTACTGTAAGAATGCCTGAAACAGATATGAAACTCAGGACTCCATTGTTCAATCTAAAGGTAAGGGAAGAAAGCTCTTTCCCCACTTCATGTCTGGTAATGTTTCTTAAAGTTCCTGTAAATGTCCGCTTTTGGCTTGAATGTCATATGTCAGATGTGTTTTTTTTATATGTCTAAATGTATGAAGTAGTTGCTTCCTCTTCCTGACTCCAGACACTTCAGACGTGTTTTCCTAAGCTCCTGCTTTGCCCTTGCGCAGCATTCTGTCTGTTTTTTTCTCTGACCCGCTGCTACTGGACTCCTGACAATATTGAAATGGAATTGATCAACTGGTCAATCGCCTCTATTTCTCTGTTGGGAATCCAGCATGATGACAACCGTCTGAGTGTCCTGCCTATCTGTTCTTATCTATTCCGCCCCCAAAACTCCAAAAAAATTCCTACACGTGACCTCGTGGACTGTGTGTGTAAAAATTGCATTATTATGTTTCCTATGTGTAATGTATGTAACGCTTGCTAATCTGCATTCTGTAATTTCTGGAAAAAGTATGGCGGCGCGTGCACACGCAGCGGCTAGGAGACTTGACTCCAAGTTTAATTTCGTTACACTGTACTTGTACATGTGAAATGACAATAAATTATCTATCTATCTATCTATCTATCTATCTATGAAAAATACATGAGGGACATTCTTATGTGAATGTGTGTTTATGGTTATTTGGTGAGCCGTAAATAAAAAGGGTTACACTTTATTTCGATTGTCCACTTTAGACACTCAACTAACTTTGCAACTACATTAATACCTTGAGATACGAGCATAATCCATTCCAGGATGAGCTCGCAACTCGAATTGCTCGTATCTCAAATTATTTTTTCCCATAAGAACAAAATAATAATAATAATAATAACAGAACAAAAATTTATCCGTTCCGACCCTCTAAAAAATGTCCTTATTAGCGCTAATAACAATGGAAAAAACATGTTTTTAATTTCTATAGCGACATACATACACACACACACACACACAAGAAATTATAGTATATAAGGATTCCTGTGATGTAAAATAAAACGTGGTTTTAATTATGAGTTCTTACCGTTGAAACAGACGATAAAGTAGCGGCATGTATGGAGGAGGAGGAGGAGGAGGGAGGGATTACGTAGATTAGGTAAATTACGTAGATAATGTAAACACAATACGGAAGTGTAGTGTTTCTTCCCATGTAGTGTATTAGATAGATTATATGTAATTACCCCATAAATGTACATAACATACACCACAGGAAGACTCGCGGGATATGCTTAGGGAAGTCCACAAACACGTGAAGTGAAGGAGTGAGGCGGCTTGGGCTGCTCCGAGTGCTCAACAACCTAGCGTCGGCGTCTGTAAGCTGCTCTTATCTCAAATCTTTACTCGTATTTCAAAGCAAAAATTGCTCAAAGGCTTGCTCGTATCTTGGAATACTTGTATGTCGGGACGCTCGTATCTCAAGGTATTACTGTACATGTCAGCTAACTCTTTAATATTTTAGTAGACTCCAACTACATGCCAACTTATTCTAATAGCCTGAACACTAACACCTAATAAAGTTACTTATAGTTGTCTCTTGACGATCATCAAAGTAAAGTATTAGTAGATATTAAGCAGACAGTCTACTAATACTCAAGTGACTGCTAGTTGACATGTAGTTGCAAAGTTACGCTACATGAATGCGATGTACTAATCTAAAATATTGTCTTAAAGGGAACTAAGGAAAAGGAAAACAAAATTGAACTGGTACACTAAATGCAAATGCATACTGTATAATATGAAATGTATGATTAAATATAAATATATATAAAATATTGCTGACTTTACAAATGACAATGGTAGTACAGTTTTATATACATTTCATATTATACATATTTCCCTTTAAGACACGATTCCTCATAATGTGGTCCTTTTAAGGAACTAACAGAACAGATTTATATTTTCACATCAGAACTTTCACTTTTTTTGGTAATGTCAAATACATTTATTAATGTTATCATCCAGTATTATGAAAACTGTGCTTGTCTATTTTTAAGGTTCCCCAGCGTTACAGACTGATGGGTTATCAGCCATTATCTGTCTTTGATGCAGCAGCAACATATGTTCCTCTTGATCTGTGTAGGACATTACGCACCGGAGCACAGGTAAACAACATGTTACCATTAAAATAATTCTAGAAACAAATCTAACTGCTGTGTTTGGTGTAATCAGCATTGTGTTGTTATAGGATGAGCTGTTGCCTGTGGTGACATGTCCATCTGTAGAGCTCAGTGATGAGGATGAGGACGATAAGAAGCCAGAGGATGATAATGGATCACATCAAGATTTTGGTCCCACACTTAGTTTCAGTGCACCTGAAGCACTTCTCAGACCGCCCAGCGCCCACCCTCTCCGGATCTTTGTATGTTTTTTTTCTATCATTATCTGCTGACAACGCCATTCCCATACTATGAAAAAAGCAGGGTTGTTATTGTTAGCTAAAATTACAAATAAAATTAAACAACCTTTCCATTACCTGAAATAAATAAAGTTAAAAAAAAATTAAGCTAGTTGCCAAAGCAACATTTTTTATTTTGTTTCACGTTCTTAAATAAAGTAAACTGGTATCATTTTACAATAAGGTTTAATTTGTTAACATTAGTTAATGTATTAACTAACATAAAGTAACAATAAGTAATACTTCTACAACATTTATTAATATTAGTTAATGGCAATAATTTCAGTAAATCCACTGTAAACAAACATGACCAAAGGATGAGCAATTAGATTTTTTCTAACTAAAGTTAACAAAGATCAGTAATTGCTTTCAAAAACATATTGCTCCTTGTTAGTTCATATTAATTAATACATTAATGTTAACAAATAAGACCTTATTGGAAAGTGTTACCAAGAAATCGAAAATGATTAAATACTAAATGAACTGTAGATATAGATTTTTTTTAAAAAGCACAAGTTGAAATGAAAATGTAAAATATTAACATTAAAAGCTCATTCAAGATATTAATAAAAGCTATAATAAGGTGTTAACGTTATGAAGCTTAAATATAAATGATACTAAAGTAACACTAGACAAAGTAGTATACTGTACTTATACACAGCTCTGTACAGAAATGTTGAATTATTTAATTCAGACATATAGGCATGTTTGGATGTCATTCAGTCCTAATTTGTTTAAATTAATATGATTTTTTAATTGTATTATTTTATTTAGAATCCTGTGCCACACGTTTATGCCTTCAAACCAGTTCCTCGTTACCTGGAGTGTGACCTGGACTTTCATTTGTGCCCACTGCCACGATACACTCTCCCTAAGGGCAATATCATGGGTGTGTATGCGCCTCAAACACAGAAGAAGTTTCTAGATAAAAAGGTTTGTTGAGAATTTATGTTATTTGAAACAACGTGGCTTTAAAATATCGTTTTATATCATAGCTGGTACTATTTCATGTATTACTGTCTAAAACAATGATTTGTTTTATAATATAATTGAATGTTATTCCTAAGAATACATTCGTCCTGTAAACATTTGCTTAAAAATATCAAATGCAGGATATAATCAAAGGAATTATGATGTGGAAGAAGTTTCCCTCTCTGGCCTTGAGCACTTTATCCAATATTTTGACTCTAAGAAGTGACTGTACACCACGCATGTAAGTATTAGACGTGCCCTCATTTACATATGCAATAAAATGAGTCCAACTCATGCAAAATTCTTTTATGTCTAGGTCTGACCCGTTCAGTGTTTTCCTGCTGCCTGATGAGGCCCCTCCAGCTCTTCAGGGTCTGCCTGACTGCATCAGAGACGAGATTCAAGCTGGAATGTAAATCTAGATTCACGCTAACCCCTCCATCTTTGATTGTTTGTGACGGCATTTACAGATTCATACTGGTTTGATTTCTCTGGCAGGCCTGAGAGCTCAGACTTCTGTCTCACTCCTGAGATGATTGAAGCAGAGTTCGGTCTGTCTGCGAGATCTTCAGCTACATCTGTTGAAGAGAATCCAGATGAAGACAATGGGTTGGTACAATAGGTTATTAAATATAAAATGTTTGCTCATTGAGAATTGAATATGCCTACTTCCATACTATATAGTTGGTATGAGCCAAGTAGCATGTCTGAATTCATAAAGCAGTAGGCTATGGGACAAATTTTATAGGTCACATATTAGTGGTGAATGTAGTACATCCAAATTTAATTAATGTACTTTTTTTTACAATCACAAAGTAAGTTTAAACCAAATTTAGTACCTACTTGTATGCAATTTCAGTCATTTTGAGGATTACATATGGATGAATAGAAACATAACCTTCATTTTTTCTGTTTACAAGTCCCAGAACACCAATAGCACCAGTCATCTCTGCAGGATTAACCATAAGGTGAGCCTTCAATCTTTAATCCATCACATAATCCTCATATGCACATGGTAATTGCTGAAGTAAAAGCTATAAAACAGCAAATCATAAAACAAAAGGGCAGTTTTTATTTGTTTTAGCAAATAGGGGAAGTTATTCCACCATCTAGTCATGAAAACAACACATGATTTGCTTTGTTGTGCAGGTAACAACATGAGATAAACTTTCTTCCTCTCTTTCATTTTTGGATCTCAGAGACACACGTGAGCCGCCGCCGGAGTCGACACAGAACAACAGACTGGCACCAAAAGTGCTGGGTAGATTCAAAGAATTCAAATCTACAGGGAGAGTCAGCTGTGCCTCATCATGTGACAATAAATAGCACTTTTATCTTTAAAAGAGAAGGTAGGAAATGGTAGGTTCCTTTATGCCTTGATGCTTTAGTATTTGCTTCATAAGAATATTTATGTCTGTTAATAAGCAGAACTAGAACAATGAAATGGACAGTGAAATGCAGTGCTAGCTCAGGTAAGCGTGCAGACTTTAGCAAAATACAATGACAAGCCACCAGATGGCATTGAATGTCTGACACACGCGACTCAGCAACTAAAATGTTTGTATGGGATCTTCTTTTTTTCAATTAAAGATTCTTTTCTTAAAGTATTTCCTTTATCATTCAATACACTTTCTAGTACACCTCAATTAATTTACATTTTTTCACAAGTTACCATAAATAAAAGCAGTTTGTACTGCTTTATTATTATATTATATTAGTAATGTAATTTGTATATTTTTATTTTAATAAATTTGACAGCCAAATGTTTTTTGTTTTTATATGAAATATTTATGTAAGGAATTTTTATTCAGTGTATTTCCTTACATAAATAAATTCCTTACATAAATATTCAAGTTATTTTGGAAAAAAAAAATCTGATTTTAAATGTAATATAATATTTTTCTGAGTGAAAATGAATATGGAAGACAAACAATTGTACTTTTTGGTGAGTCACCTTGCTTGAATTCCAGTCTGCGATTAGATGTGAATTCCAAGTTTGTGCAAAATATTTTTTTTTATTATAATAAATTTACACCTTTTTTTAAAATCCTAAAATATTATTTTTTGATACGGATATTTTCACTAACTTGACAACTTAATCCAACATTTCCATGTGTTAGATTCAGTGAGATATTGATTTTGAGGTGATGAGGGTTTACAAGCTTCCATTTTACATGGTCTGGGCTGCACTCAAGCAAATGCCAGTCTGGGTCTATTCTGTCTGACAGTCTCTCATCTACAACAGTTTTCCTGCACTGCTCCCACCTCCACATTCACCTCACAATAACAAAACACAGCTTGATTCCCGTCCCCGGGAGGGGGGGGGGCAGTCTAATTAGAACCCTGTATTGCACAAAGTTCATGGTTGCTTGATACCTGATAACTGTCATGTCATTGGAATTACAAGGTGTTCTTGTAATAATAATTGTCAGCTTATTTCCATAACCAATATCTCTCAAATCTTTGGACCTGGAAAAAAAGTATATCTTTAAAAGTAACAAAAATCACTGATTAAATGCATTTGTTGTCTGATTTACTGCCTCAGTACATGACAAAAATATATTTGAGTGAGTATTCAAAAAACAAGTTAAAAGTTAAACAATAATCGTAAAAAAACTATGCCCAGAGACACAGACACCTAATTTTATTTTTGCATTTCTGTCTGCGTGTTCCTCTCAGGAGTCAAAACTGCAATGTTTGCATTTCCAACACATCTCCTTAACTAGCATTTAATTTTTGGTAGGGCTAATTGTCGGTCTACCGTTCCCAATGGACAACACACACTGAAGTCATAGATTGTCACATTAAGGGCAAGTCTGAACAGGATTATGCCCACAACGACTGCACAGTTTGATCACCCCTCACAAACAAATCAATCCACACGAAATGTTAGGAAAATGTCTAAAATCATTTTATTTATTACAACACAGATACAGCCATTTTTCATCAGCTGAATGAAAGCAAAACATACATACAAGAACATAACGTACTAAAATGAGGAACCCTCCATTTTATTGTCATGTTTCAAAATTCTACATTTTAATCATATTACAGGATGTTCTGCTATGATATTTAAGCTTGCTTGATAAAAGCAAAGCTTTGTTATAGCAGATAAGACAACGAGGCTGAGGATCAATTCCTGAGAACTTGTTTGAAATTTAAACTGCAACAAAACTGAAGGATATTGTGCACATTTACTGATGCAGGTTAAAAACCACTTACCGCATGACATCTCACAGAGAGTATAGCTGCACAATAACCCCTTTAAAATTCACAGTTCTACCACTTTAGGCATCACACATCAGCATCAGGAACCAAAAACAGAAGATAATTTTGGTACAATGTAGTCCAAAATCACTCCTCAAGACAATCCTGCATTAGTGAGGCTTAAACTGTCTAATCTGTCATTGTGTATATGCCTTAACAAATTAGATTTAGGTCTTGTAAAATGCCAAGTCTCTGACCGAATCATCTATAAATAGCATATGTTGCTAGGTTGAGATCAACCAATTCCTCTCAAATGATGCCAAATATCTTTACATGGGTGAATGTGTAGTCATGTTCCTGAGACATACTGTACATTTCTGCATAGAACTATTTGTCCTTCTTATCCTCCACGACCTCAGCTAAATCCTCCTCCCTAAGAGTCTTCACTCGGGCCTCCATGTTGGTGATCCTCTGTTTGATCTTGTTCTGGCTGGATGTCCAGTCTGCCAAAAGACGAGCAAACTTGGTTTGCATCACATCTAAATTTGTCTCCAGAGTGGATACCTTTTCCTCCAAGTCCTTTGGGTCCGCGCCAGCATTGGCCGCAGCCTCATCGATGAGATTGTCTTTCATCAAAATAGCCCTACCTTTCTCCTCCAGAGCCTTCTTGGCTTCGGGGTACTCAGTTAATGCTTCCATCAAGTCGTCTTTTGAAAGCGCGAACAGATCCGAGTATCCCACACTGCGTATGTTAGCAGTCCTGCGGTTTCCGGCTTTACTGCCTTTGATGCCGAGGATGCTGATTTCGCCAAAGTAAGCACCGTCACCGAGCACCACAAACTGTGTGACGCCATCATCCGCCACCACAGCTAGTTTGCCTTCTTTGATAATGTACATCTCCCGCCCGATGTCACCCTTCTTGCAAATGTAGTCGCCAGGACTGAAAACCTGCGGTTGAAGTTTAAGCACAAGCTCGACTAGAAGTCCCGCCTCGCAGTCCTGGAAGATACGCACCTTCCGAAGGGTTTCCAGATGCACGTTGATGGCGATCTCCGCCTTGAGTTTGTCTGGGAGGTTCTTGAGCACTTCCTTTTCATCGCACGTCTTCTGTTCGGTCCAAAGGTAGTCAAACCACTTCACAACACGGGCCTCCAGATCTTTGGTGACCTTTCGGAACTGCATGTACTGCTTGATGGAGTCGATCTTGGCCTGGAACTCTGCACGCGATGCATTCATGTTGGAAATCATGGCACCGACGTTACCAACGATGGTGGCGAAAATGAGCACGCCGATGAGAAAATCAGAAACGACAAATAAATACTCAATGTCTCGGACAGGCGGTGGCGTCTCCCCGATTGTGGTGAGAGTGAGAGTGGACCAGTACAAGCAGTAGATGTACTTTCTAGCAAGACGGCCAAACTCAGGGTCGCTAATATTGGGGTACACCCAAGTGTCTGATCCAAAGCCGATTGTTTTTGAGATGGCGAAAAAGATGCAGCCATTCCAGTGGATGATGATAAGGATGTACAGGACGAGATTGCTGATTCGAAAGATGTTGGGGAAGTTGGTTCTGGTTTCAGTGCGGTCAAAGAACTCAAAAAGACGAGCCATTTTGAAAAGCCGGTTAAATCTTAGTTCGGGATTGTTGTAGCCCACTTTAAGCATTAATATGTCTGTCGGTATCATGGAGAATATGTCAAATTTGAATTGCGGTGACTTTTTATAGTGTTCAAACAGCTTCTTAGATTCTCTCACCAGTAAGCCTTGCTCCAAGAAACCTACAAAAACAATTTCAACAAGTTATGAACATTGTTTAGAGGATGTTTTCCCTTTAGATCAGTGATCCATAGTTTAATAAAAACAATAGTTATTGAATGACAATGTAAAGAAATACATTGCGATTTCAGTTTACATCTTGATTTTGTGCCCTCTTATAAATAATTACAGTATTTGGTTGCACTTTATTTTAATGTGTCCCTGTAACAGTGTAATTATACATTTAAGTACTGAGTAATATTCATTAAATGCATGTACTTACTATAGGGTTAGTTGCATTTAACTATGCCTTATTTATATATATTGCTATTGTCTGGGGGTTCTGCCACATTCGGTCTAGTCATTTCTTGGTTTTGTGGTTTTGAGTTTCTGACACTACCATAATGTCTTGTGTTTGGTGTGTGTGTACGCGGCTTCAAGGGTTCGTGTCGCGCGCGCTCTTGTCTGTGTAGCGTCTTGTGTGCAGGTTATGATGTCCCAGACTGGTCGTGTTTAGTTTCGGTTTTGTGTCGGGGTTCGGACATTCATGACCCGTGTGTTCATCCTGGTTGTGAGCGCACGAGAACAGGTGTTTGCTTGTTTTCGCGCACCCTACGTCTTGTGAGTGGGTCTTTGTGCAGTGCTGTAAGCACGCTGTTTGCGTTTACATCGGCCACATGCTTTCATGTTGTGTTTTCGTGTCGCGCACAGTTTGGTTTTCTCTGTGTTTTTGTTAACATGTAGTGTGTTTGTGTCTTGTCATTGAGAACCCCACCCTCCTTGTTCCTCCGTTATACTTTGATTTGTCCCAGCTGTGTCCAATTATCTTCCCTCTTGTGTCCATTTAATCCCTTTGTGTTTGCTGTTCTGGGTCGTGTCGTTGTCTACACTTTGACGGTTCCAATCCAGTCAAGTCAAGTTGAGCCTATTTATGTCCCCCCCCCCCCCCTCTGGGTGGTTTATGTTTGAAGTTTTGTTTTATTTTTTCAACAAAGACCTGTCCTCCTTGCAATTGAGTCCTCCCTCTCCTACAATCCCTGGCAGCTATAATAAATACATATAATGTGTAACAAGGACACATTAGAATAAAGTGTTACCGATTATTTTATTATATTGTTCAGAGTTTAACAATTTAAATATTAAGCCATTTTAACAGTTTGCTGGCTTTGTGTGTTATTGTTAAATGTTACAAAGTGAACATAAATTGAGAAAATTAGAAGAATCTCACCTGTTCTTGATCTCACAAATGTGTCAATGTAGTAGATGGTATCTGATGAATAGTCAAGAACTAGCCATAGTATGGTGTAATCATCCTGCAGCTCATTAAAACAGGATCTGAAAACCCCAGAATTTAGCATAAAATTAGAACTAACACCACAAAACAGCACCAGTAGATTTCTTTTAAGTACTAAATATTATTATATCGGAGTTGCTTAGTTGGGGACATGTCATATTCAACTAAAATATTGAGAATTGAATTGAGTGGGACAGCGACTTTTTGAGTTCTGTACTCACTCAATAATTATCTTCTAAAAATCTTCAAAACGCAACTGACTTCAGCTGAACAATCAGGTTCTTTTAGAGCTACTGCACAGCCGAAATGAACTCTTTTTGCTGTTATTACTGTAAAGCTGCTTTGAAACAATCTGTATTGTATAAAGAGCTATATAAATAAAGGGGACTTGACTTGAAATATTTCTGCATATAGTTTTCTTGTTTGTTTGATAATTGTAAAAGCTGTGATATCCACGATATATTTGAATAATTAGCGTGCAATATGTAAAATTACCTGGTAACAAGCATCATCAGGTTGTAGAAGACAGGTACTGCTACAATGGTCAGCCAGTGGTAGTACAAATCTGACGCTGGATCCATTATCCAAACTTGCTTTCTAAAAATCCCAAAATTAAAAATGTATACGAAGTTCAGAACTGAACAAGGAACTACGTTTAATTACGATTTAACTGAGATCAAATACTCACGGTTTCTCCTCTTCCTTCTTTTTATCGTCCTTTTTATCATCTTTCTTTTCATCTTTTTTCTCATCTTTCTTTTCATCTTTCTTCTCATCTTTCTTTTCGTCTTTTTTCTCATCTTTCTTCTCCTCCTTTTTTGGTTCTTCTTTCTTCTCATTTTTCTTTATCTCCCTGTCATCCTTTTTGCTGCATTAAAATGTTAATTGATATTTAGCATGTACCAATTAGCATAATAATACTTTAGCACGACGTAAGAAACTATCCCACATACTCATCTGTGTTGTTGCAGTTGTTCATGTTCAGTGTTGCAAGAGGCCAACGATTTGCATTGTTGTTAAAGCTATAAGAGACAACAGTAGACTTATTTCTGTAATTAGATTCAAGATAAAACATGAAGTTCTAAAACATGCACTTCATAGTAAAACTGTTGTTTTACAATTTGACTCAACACATTTAGATCTATTTAGCAGATTCATTTGAGTTAAACTGAGGTAAATGGAGGTGAGATACTATAATCTTTTTGGTAGTTGAATGCATTGTACTTTTTGGGTACCACTTTGTATACGAATGCATTTTCACTCACTTCCTCTTGCGTAGCTGTTCCTGTCCTCTGTCATCCCACGGTGCGTCTTCAGAATCACTGCATTCCAAAGCTTTACATTTGGTAGACCTTCCTCCAAACCTTGGAATGAATTGGGACATCCTGAAAGTGAAGGTACAGCAGCTTATTAAAATCACTTACGAAGCACAAACAATTCTCAAATCTCCAACAGAGCAAAAGATCAAATCACCTGCCCAATAGTCCACGAGGTGGCTGGTCGCTGCAAAAGAGACGGAGACAAATATACACAGAATGAAATTTAAGGACCTAAATGAATTCATTGAATGTTTGAATTGTTCTAGATGCAAAATAATGATTAGTTTGTCTATATGTGTCTGCGGTATATCCTCTGACCTTTCTCCTCTCTCGATCCATTCGACAGCTGGCTCAGGAGTGAAGGCAGATCTTTGTGAGGGGTATGACTGTTCTGTGCAAATTTTAGCCATTTTCTTTCCTTTTAGGCCATTCACTGCAATTGGATCACATCTGGAGCATTTGTTTAATCAGTCCTGTAAACCGAAATGCACGTCCATTAGTGAACACATGCACAGTGGTTCTTATTTTGTCACATAAACAATGTTCAAATGTATGAATAAATAGTATCGCAGCTAACTTTAGTAGTAAGTGATGCATTTTCGCATTGCCACACGTTGGCCATTTTTATCTCAAAGAGATTAAAAATAAATCCTTGTTCTATTTTAAGAATGGAGAGAGGGTTAATGGACACATGATAAACAGATGCAAGTGTCTGTTCTATTAATACACAATGCAGCTTAAATGCCAAGTGGGATCAGGAGCGTCTTCCAGGAAGATAAGCTGTTTTTAGACAAAAAGTACCTGTGGTTTTAAAAGACCAGGAGATTTCTGATTGAGACAGCTAAAACTGGGGATTCCCAAACCTGCAAGTGCTTCAACTTGGGGGACAATCTATTAAACAAGATTGCACTGTATGTATCCATTCGGATAGAAAATGCCTTTGTATTTCTCTCATTTTAAATATCGCAATTTTGACTTTATTCATGCGATTGTGAGAAAAAAAGTCTGAATTGTACGTTTATATCTTGCAATTAAAACATTTATCAAAATAGTGAGATATAATTTGCAATTGCGATTTTTTTATAAAGACCCATTCTGAAGGGGAAATAGTCACAATTCGGACATCTTCTTACAATTGGGAGTTCTCACAATTTTAAGAAAGGTTTTAATTTAATAATACGAGATAAGGGGTTAAAATATCTGAATTGTGAGATAAAACTCACAATTTTTTAAGGAAAAAAGCTTCCATGGTAATCCCTCAGCTACAGATCCACTCCTGGTTTTCCATTTCCCTCTCAGCACAAGCTAAATGGATTAGAGAGAAACCCTGTCATGAGCAATATTGGTGCCAAGGAAAACCTGGAAGCTCCGATTTCAATAACCCGCACCGAGCAGCAAACAAAACTCAACTCTGAAAACATACAAGCGAAATTATACAAATGGTAGCCGTTTTCATCCACATATTTTAATGCGCATTTTAGGATATCACAAGTAATTTATTATAGATATGACAAGACTCACAGTGGCTTCTCCTACTGCAGAAACTTCACAATTTATTTTTGATATTTTACACTACCCTTATGAAAAATAAGTACACGAGTGATATTCAAGTACATTTTTATATAGTATACTAATCAGTGTACTATTTCAAAACGGACTGGAACTAACTTTTTAGTGCATAAATGTATACATTTAAGTGTACTACAAGTGTAGCAGTAGTCAACTTTAAGTCAACTAGTTTACAACTACGTTTCTCATTTGTACTGCATCTTTACAAGTGAACTTATAAGTATAGTAGTAGTTAACTATTTTAATACTTGAAATGTGCACTTTGAAGTGTACTCTCAATAAACTACTAGTTATTTTTCTTTTCTATAACTAGTTTACCATTTATGTATTATTTTAGCATTTTAAGTATACTACTATCTATGTTCCTATTTAGGTATTCATTTTTTTGGGGATACTTTGTTGGGGATAAGTTAGATTTTTTTTTTAAAGCAACATTTTAAACAAAAAAAACCCCAGCTAAAAATCACATTTTTGTCAAATACTAGGTCTGGATTGGGTTCAGAACAACGATCAAAACAGAGATGCAGTAGATCAAGTCCATCAACACCCCCTCGACATTTCATTCGGTAACGTTAGGGAGTTTTGATTCATATGCCGTTTAATGTTTGATTATCGCATTTTATACATAAGCAATCTTTTATCACTTGTTTCTGCTTTTTCTTCACCTGTGTTTCGATCAGGAGATTCTGTACTATTACAGAAGATGTGCAATAGGGTCTCCTCTCATTTAACAGTGAAAACACGGATAACCGGAAAGTTCAGTCAATGGTGAGGAATGATGTAAATTCCTCACTCTATGAATAGAATTTCACTCTATGAAAATACTCAGAATTAGAACCAAATCTGTTTCCTTACAAATCAATATTTTTAAACAATGTAAGTTTCTAAAACTGTATGTAAAACGATGTGAAAAAGCTATATTTAATACTCAAGGAAAAGATTAAACACAACTTCAAGCCAAGTATACTTAGAATATTTAATTATACTTTTAAGTATATCTTGATCAAAAGATTAAACGTACATAGACCTTTCTGTCAATATAAGTGTAATGTAAAGTATATTTCTGAGAAGTACATAAAACGTAGACTGAAAGTTTACTTTCTTATTTGAAGTTTAAAGGTAGCAAACTAACAGCACACTTGAATAAACTTCTTTATTTTGTCGTCTTCAACTCATTGTCTGGAAACGGTACTTTATTCGCAATTCACAACTATTTTATACGACATTTCGATTTAGCACAAAAGTTAAATTCTGGATGGAATTGGTTTATTCTGCTTGACCAATCAAATGTGAGGATCTAAACTAATATAACAGACAAACAAACATTAAAGTGTTGAAACAATGTGTTTGGGAATTCAAACGATCAATTAACTGCTACATATAGGCAATAGAAACTGCTACAACAGAATCACACTCTTTTGTTGCTTTACCTGTAGCATTTGATGAGAAACTCGCAACCTCTTGATGCAAATTAGTCCACGGGACAGCGAAATCCTATTCCACAAAAGACATTGGCATGATTTGAACTTTACTGCAAAAGAAAATGGCAGGGCTGTGTGTCCTGTCGACCTCAAAGCCCGAAGTCGTTGTCAAGTGGATGATCCAGGAATCCCGCTCTGCCTCCACACGCACCTGCCAAGAAAGGTGACAGTGTTGGACTGCATCACCACATCCATCCATCCACTCCTCCCCACACCACACCCGGCTAATAATAACACCGTCACTGAGAGCCTGCCAAAACACCTGAGACTTTCAACGTAGTGCATAGTAAGCAAGTAAATAAATAAATATAATCATTTGGAGCCAAATCCTAATGCGTGAAAGTAGAGTCAAATAAGATAAACATCATGAACTCTGATAAACTCTGTCATATTGTATGATATTTTGCTCTTTTGGAATAAACGTAAAGGCAATATAAAATGTAAAAATAAAAACAAATCCCTCTGATGGTGTATTGTTCATCATATTGCTAATCATAACGGTCCTGTTGGGAACTTTATAAAAGATTTACATTTGTTTTTGCGCTATCCTGAAATACCACAAGTAAAGTCTATCTATAACTATTTTATAATAGTTCAATTTTATTGATTAGCTACAACATCAACATTTAAATGTAACCAATCCAATATTTTGACATGCATTAAATTGTTCCAGTGTTCATTTATTTCCGTCATTATGAATCTGCATGCTCTCATCCTCCCAGTTGAACTATATTGAGCCCTGGACGGTAAACCAGTTAGTTGCACGTGTTAAATCATTTGTGCTTCAGCTTCAGTTAATGGTCTTGGTGCTGTGGGTTCACTGGCCCACAACGGTGGCTTGATTTCAATTACAGTGACATGGTGTCCATGTTTCCTTTAGTTAATTTAGGTTATCAAATGACTCTTTTTTGACTGTATATTTAATAACTTTCCACACTCTCCTCCACCCTCAAAGTCAGTCTTGTGCCATAAACCTGTAAGCATTCCTCTAGGAAACCTCACACACTACTGCTTTGCCACAGAGAGATCAAGCCCTGGCCAATCCCTGGAATCTGTTTGGTTTAGGCAGGCTGTTGAACAGAACTCATAATCTGGGTTTACCCACTAATGCTCTTTCTTGGATCCAGTGTTAAGACGCTGTCAGACACAACTGAACTGAGATTTCTGTTCATCTCTCGATCCGTCCGTTCAATACGCTCTTAAAAATTAAGGTTCCAAAAAAAAATTTCTCCATAGAATAATTTTTTGGGGGTTTTTAAATCAAGCTCTCAGTGAACCGGTCTTAAAATAATTATGTATTTTTTTAGTGTGAAGAACGGTTTTAGCCTAAATAACCTTTAATGACAAAGTCCCATGGATGTTAAAGGAACCACAGATATATAATGAACCAAAATTGTGTGTTTGTTTTATAGAGGGGGACCTGTAAACCAAAGGTGTTTTAATCATTTATGAATCATTAACCCACAGATTATAGTTTTCATTACATCTTTTTATTCATATCTTTATGAAAACATAAATATCTAAGTACATTATGGTCAAATTAAGACATGCACTATGTTTATCAGTCTGTTTCACAAAGCTGCTCAGCCTGATCATTTTCTAAATTGCCAACTTTAATCTAATTTTAATTTTATGTCATGTTTACTTTTGTGAGGTCCATAATTGCACAAACGGGACTGATCTACAGTTGCTCGTTTCAGATCGGTGTATAATATCTCAGAAAGTAATAACTACTATCTGTCTTGTTGAATATTGTGATTATCATTATTTACTCATTAGTGAAAATGTCAGATTTGTTGTGACTCCCAGTGTGATTTTTGCTGCTTATTACAGACAGTCATTCTCAGACAAACACGGCCGCCTTTGAGAAGAGATAAACCATCATCAATCAGATTATGTTTAATCTTTTGATGTCAGACTTCAAACAAGTGTCGGAGAGCAGATGCTAGTCTCTAATCACTCTGAAATAATAATCAAGGAATTCCATTGGAGAAATCAATATGAGAAGAACCGTGTAATACAACATTCGTTCAATTAGACATTTTTCTTACTGCACTGAAATGTGGATTGCTATTGAATTTGAAATAATTATAGATATTTTTCATTACTACAACACCCACTGAAATTAAAATCTGTCCATACAAATAATAATAATAAATAAGACTTCATTTAGACTTACCAGAAGTGTATTTAAGATTTAATTCCTTTTAACTTGTAAAAGGAATTAATACATGCTCCATTTACATGTCTTGTATAACTCCGGATGAGGTTCTCGGTTAAATGACGGTTGAGCATAATGTCAAAAATCCCCAGAGATGGGACGTTGTTTACAGGAGATTGTTGTCCTGATCTAATTGCTGTACCGGTGTATGTTATAATCGTTTTAATTCCCCTGACTCCTTATACCCAAGTTATTTCCTTTATAATTACTGAATGTCTCCTTAAATAAAAAGATAGCTATACATTTTTTTAAATAATTTGTCATTATTAGAAAATGATAATAGAGCTAAATGCAGAGTGGGTGTTATAAAATACTAATGAGTTGAGAAATCATATTATCATTGTCTGGTTGAGTGAAGGAAGTCTGATATATTTTTTTATGCTGGCCATGCACTGTACACCACTGTTCAAAAGTTTGGGGTTGATAAGACTTTTTCTTTGTTTTGAATGTTTTTGAAGTCTATTCTGTTCATTTGATCAATAATAGAGTAGTATTGTGCAGTGTTGGGGGTGACACATTATAAGTAACTTTTTTCAAGTAACTAGTAGATTAACGCATTACTTTTAAATTTACAACAAAATATCTGAGTTGCTTTTTCAAACAAGTAACAAGTAACGCAAGTTACTTTGTCTTCCCATTTATTGGCGGACGGCTCTCCTGTCCCCATGTTGAGAGAAATTGGGAGTCGATGAGAGTGAACATGATGATTATAGTTTGTAGTTCTTGACTAAATGTGAGCATTGATCTCAGTTGCACAAGATTCAAAATGAATCAAATCAGAATACTATACAAATCTCCAGTAATTAAATATGCTCAAACAAAATTTTATGCATTTAATTTCACTTTACTGACCAATTCACTTTACTGACCAATTGCTGCTGACCTTCGATAATTCGCTTAAACCATTAAGAAAAAATAACTTTTGTATTTTTATTGATTAAACTTCTTCTGTGATTCAGAATGGTGGCACAGCTGAAAGGTTTGTTTGAGCTCTACCGTACGCGTCTGAATTTGCATTTCTTTCAGCCTTATTGAAGTGTGAAAGGGCCTTTCAAAAACTTTTTTTTTTTGTTATTATAAAGCAATCAAACAAATAAGCTCAAATCAGAAAAACATAGCACAAAAGTAACTTAACTCATTACTTTTCTTAAAACCTAACTAAGTGGTTACTTTTTAAGGGAGTAACTAAATATTTTACTGCATTACTTTTCAAAGTAACTTTCCCCAAAAGTGGTATTGTAAAAATATCATCACAAGTTATTTTAATTATTTTATTATACAGTTATTTTATTTATTTTTGCGATACGGAGCAATTTTTTTAGCAGCCATTACTCCAGTCTTCAGTGTCACATGATCCTTCAGAAATCATTCTAATATGATGATTTTAGATCTCATATTAAAATTATCAAAGCTAAAAACAGTTGTGCTGCTTAATACTATTGTGGAAACTGTGATTTTATTTTTAAAACATTTTAAATGATTCTTTGATGAATTTGAACATTAAAAAAAAAAAACTGAATTTATTTGCTAACCTAGCCCTAACCCTAATGTTTTTACTGTCAGTTTTGATCAATTTAACATGGCCTTCCTGAATAAATAATAAGCATTAATTTATTTATTTTTAAAACTGCCCCCAAGCTTTTGAACATACTGTATATACATAGATATACACTATATGACAGCACATGCTCAAGTTTAAAACTCCACAAGTTTGTGGACATGAGTTGTCAAGCATGATTTGAGAATATAAAATAATAATGATAATAAAATCCTAAAGCTTTCTGATTTCCTGGTGTAAATAAAAAAAAGGTGCTCAGACTTTTGGGCCCCACTAACATGTATTAGTCTACTTCAGGGGTGCCCAATGCTTTGATTGCGATCTGCCGATCAATCGCGAAGTAAAATAGTGTGGGTAGATCGCATGGAATTAAAATAGACGTTATTCGTCCTCACTATGAAATTTGTTACTTGATTGATGTACAGGGCAGCGAGTCTGACTTCTGATCTTTTCTGACACATTGGTCACAGCGCATTCGCACAACAGCATCAAGTGCTGCAAAACTTTAGCAAGTAAGCGAGATCGCCTCTCATTTATTTCTTTTAAACTTAAGAAAGGCTACAAAAATGAGTTGAGGAGCTGGACAAAGACAAAAACGAGGTGGACTTTTAATTCACCATCTCATTTTCAAAGTGCGTTTGCGTCATCTGTCAGTCTGTCATCGCTATACCGAAGAAGGGAAATGTGGAGCGGCATTTTCGGACCGTTCATACAAAATATAACAATGACTTCCCTCTGAAAAGCGAACTGAGAAGAAAAAGGGCGAAGGAACTAAAATCTCAGTTGTCCGGACAGCATTCATTTTGAACAAACTCAAAAAAATTCCAGAATTGCATTGTGCAATATGTAGTTACCAACATATATTGTGCATATAAAGAATTCTCAATGTGTTCCTAAAGAAATATATTTGTTGAATTTTTAGAGTAGGTGAATCATTTCGACTTGGTAATTTTATTAGTAGCTCACAAGCCAAAAAAAGTGAGGGAACCCCTGGTCTACCTGAACTGCAGCTCAGGACAACAGCACAAAAACACAAATATAGCATGGACGCCCCCTGCTGGTCATTAGGCCAAAATCACCATGTAGTGCAAACATTGTCCTGCATAAGCAATCACTCTAAGTCACGATCCACTTTTGCACTTCCAATTTAAGACCTTTGTGTTCTTTCCTATCCTCATGTGCACAACAAAGATGAATTACATTTTTCTGTAGCTCAAACAGTAGAGAATGGCGCTTGCAACGCCAAGGTCATGAGTTTGATTTCCAGGGAAAGCAAGAACTGATTAGAATGTCAATATGTGCCTTTAATGCATGGCAAGTCACATTTGTAAAGTATAGCGAAGTCTTACTTATAGAGATAGTTTTGCCTAAAATAAAGCCAGGCTTTTCATCCACCTCTCGTTGGGACTGTTCACTTCTGCCGCTGCCTCTTCTAACTCATCACGACGTCTCATTACAAACACGTCATGAATATGGCTGTGTTTCTGAGTAATGAACAGCGATGGTCTCGGTCATGCTAATGCGAATGTCAACTATTGGCGTTTCTCATTTGCTTGAGTGTGCTGCTGCTGCTGCTGTTATTAATAAACAGCCTCAATGTAGTGCTAGAACGAGCAGAACAGCTATTTTAGGGTTCCTCCTATATTGCTTTGACATTGCAGCAGAGAGTTATTGAACCGATACAAACCTGCCACATGTCCACTCTTTAGAATGAGGCCATGCAGATAACATAGCTTAATGGTGCAACCCCCTCCCCACTCCCCCCGTCATTCAAATCAGGATTCATGGGATGTGTGAATATATTATATCTGCCATCAGTGCATTGGAAGAGATGACTCATGCTCCCATGATGATGTATGCATGCTTTTTCAATTTTGTGTCTGGTAGTGGTGTTTTCTCTGAGGAGGAAAGGGAGCCAGAGCCTCCGCAAAAATCCAATCACACAAGTAAACATGCATTTCATACAAGACTGTGATATAAAGTCCACTGTGTCATATTTGATATTCAAACAAAATAGTATAAACTGTTTTAGGAAGCAAAGGTCATGTGCGTACAGATTTTTTTTATAACGTAAACATAACCACTTTAATATTGTTATATTTCAGGATGAACACTTACTTGACAAATTTGGTTCTTAAAAAAAAAATTGTTAAAATGTAAGTATCAAATATGAAAAATCATGAATGTTTATTTGCACATCTCTCAATAATCATGATATTGCATTGCATTATATGTTTTGTTCCTCAATAAAAACGACAGAGCTTTGATTATAAAACTTAGCATTTAAATTTCATTTTACCATGACATATGATTGGGAGAGATGAGAGTAACAACTGATATTTATATGCATTTTATATAAGTTGTTATAGTTAATCTATCTACTATTGTTACAGTATAGCTAATCTATTTGAAGTTTGTGCACACGCGCACACACAAACGCTCGCACGCACACACACGCACGCACACGTTTGGCCTGTTCACTTTGCATGGGATAACTTGTATCATAATGGCACACGTTGTTCCTTTTTTTGGTGTCGGACTGAGTTTCAATGATATTCGTCCCTCCGTGAAAACTGCTGATAAAGTTCTGCCACCCTCAGCATATGTTTAGCTTTACAACAAATGTCATCAAAATCCCTGCTTATTCAGATTACAGCACGAGACGGGGAGGGGAGGTGTGAAGATGTCACCTCTCACACGTGGCTTTACAATAGGTGTGACTGCAGTCATATCAAGCAGAAAGGTAAACAGCTTAACAGGACAAAACTATAATAATTGAATGAACAAAGTAATTTCTCTGTAAACTGCAATTCTGACTATATTAAGCTATATTTTCCCCAGACGTTAGCCATAGCTAGCAAAACCTGATTTTTGGAATGTCCTCAATTGGAAAAACTAATCATACGAAAAATAAATGCAGTTTCATTTTATTCTAAAACAATAAAGCTCTGTGAAATGCCCTCATTTAAGTGTGTGTACATATAGTCTGCCCTCACAAGACTAAATCTGACAAAACCTATTATAAATATAGCTGCTAGCAGCCATCACGGGGCCAAGCGCAAGGAGGGCATTAAATGTCATGCCGACATGGCTGGCATCATCAGACCAACGGCAGTAAGAATCTAAAGACATTTCAATATGACTTAAGTCTAAATGGCTGAAAAATCAACAATACGGTCTTCAGCAATTCGATTTAATGGTTTATCACATTCAACCAACACGCAGCGCTTTAACCAAATTGTAGTGTCAATTCATGTGGTACATTGAGAGTGTGGTGACATTGACACATGCAAAGTTTGCTTTCAATTGGGTAAACCATTGCTGACAGAGCACTAAAGTCATGTGTTTGTTAAACATAGCATCTTATAAGAAAAATCGAAATGGCAGACGCTCAAAAGGGCCGATATGGGAATATTTGGTATCACAGGACTCGGCATGACCCACTGGATCTAAAGAGACCAGTTTCATGATTTTTGGCCAAAGGGTTCAGAAGTTATAAGCAAAAAAGTCAGTTTTTGATAACTCCTGACCACTAGGGGGCACAGCGCCAAAACTCTGCAGGTAGCCTCAGACAATGATTGACATAATACACACCTAGTTTGGTCAGAAAAGGCTAATGCATTGCGGAGATAAAGCCTCAATTTCATTTTGGCGACTTTTACCTCGGATTCTTTTGCGAGTTATTCGTAAACGGTTTGACGAATCAACTTTCTTTATATATCGTTTTGTCCACATTGTCTGGAGATGATGTGGTTCAATTTTCGTGAAAATCAGACGAACGGCCTAGGAGGAGTTCGACAAAGTAGGTTTTTCAAAAAAATCAAAATGGCGGGAAAATTTTCATGACGGAAAATGACGTCATAGGGTGCAATCGAATCGTCTTGAGCCAAGGAATCAGTGGACAAAAGAATTTTGTTTCTAGGACATACGGTTCAAAAGTTATTTACGTAAACGTGAGTGCAACTTTGGACAGTTGGTGGCGCTATAGAGATTGAGTTAGAGACTTCAATTTTGCTATGGTCAATGATTGGACTGTCCTTTATGAGTGTGCCAACTTTTTTTCATTTTCCCGTTTACGGTTCTATGGGCTGCCATAGACTTCAATGGCAGAAGAAGAATAATAATAAATATAGCTGCTAGCAGCCATCACGGGGCCAAGCGCAAGGAGGGCATTAAATGTCATGCCGACATGGCTGGCATCATCAGACCAACGGCAGTAAGAATCTAAAGACATTTCAATATGACTTAAGTCTAAATGGCTGAAAAATCAACAATACGGTCTTTAGTATTTCGATTTAATGGTTTATCACATTCAATCAACAGGCAGCGCTGTAACCAAATTGTAGTGTCAATTCATGTGGTACATTGAGAGTGTGGTGACATTGACACATGCAAAGTTTGCTTTCAATTGGGTAAACCATTGCTGACAGAGCACTAAAGTCATGTGTTTGTTAAACATAGCATCTTATAAGAAAAATCGAAATGGCAGATGCTCAAAATGGCCGATATGGGAAAATTTGGTATCACAGGACTCGGCATGACCCACTGGATCTAAACACAGCAGTTTCATGATTTTTAGACAAAGCGTTCAGGAGTTAAAATCAAAAATGTCAGTTTTTTAATATCTCCTGACCACTAGTGGGCAGAGCGCCAAAACTCTGCAGGTAGCCTCAGACCATGATTGACATAACACACACCTAGATTGGTAAGAAAACGCTAATGCGTTGCGGAGATAAAGCCTCAATTTCATTTTGGCGACCATTACGTCGGATTCTTTCGCGAGTTATTCGTAAACAGTTTGACATATCAACTTTCTTTGGATAACTTTTTGTCATGATGGTCTAGAGATGATGTGGTTTAATTTTGGTGAAAATTGGACAAACGGTTTGGGAGGAGTTCGAAAAAGTAGGTTTTTAAAGAAAAACAACATGGTGGGCAAGAAGTTTGGCCGACTATGACAAATTTGGTATCTGTGTTCTCAGTTTGACCCAAGGAACGTATAAAGATAATTTGTTTTACCATAGGTTAACGCACTCAAAAGTTATTAGCATATTTGTAAATTTGGTTATAATTTTTGACCACAAGGGAGTGCTGCCTCAAAACTTTTTGAGTCGTATCAAGGTTAGGTGCCGAAGACACATATTGAGTTTCGTAACGATACGCCAATATCTTTGTTAAATATAGCAATTTATGACAATATTCAAAATGGCCGACGCTCAAAATGGCCGATATGGGAAAATTTGGTATCGCACGACTCGGCATGATGCACTGAATCTAAAGAGACCAGTTTTATTATTTTTGGCCAAAGCGTTCAGAAGTTATAAGCAAATAATTAACTTTTTCATATCTCCTGACCACTAGGGGGCACAGCGCCAAAACTCTGCAGGTAGCCTCAGACCATGATTGACATAACACACACCTAGTTTGGTCAGAAAACGCTAATGCATTGGGGAGATAAAGCCTCAATTTAATTTTTGCGACCACTACGTCGGATTCTTTCGCGAGTTATTCGTAAACGGTTTGACATATAAACTTTCTTTGGATAACTTTTTGTCCACATTGTCTGGAGATGATGTGGTTCAATTTTCGTTGAAATCGGAAAAACGGCCTAGGAGGAGTTCGAAAAAGTAGGTTTTTCATAAAATTCAAAATGGCGGGAAAAATTTCATGACGGAAAATGACGTCATAGGGTGCAATCGAATCGTCTTAAGCCAAGGAATCAGTGGACATAAGAATTTTGTTTCTAGGTCATACGGTTCAAAAGTTATTAGCATAAACGTTAGTTCAACTTTGGACAGTTGGTGGCGCTAGAGATATTGAGTTAGAGACTTCAAATTTGTTATGGTCAATGATTGGACTGTCCTTAATGAGTGTGCCAACTTTCATCATTTTCCCGCATACGGTTCTATGGCCTGCCATAGACTCCCATGGCGGAAGCGGAAGAAGAATAAATAGCTGCTAGCAGCCATCACGGGGCCAAGCGCAAGGAGGGCATAAAATGTCATGCCGACATGGCTGGCATCATCAGACCAACGGCAGTAAGAATCTAAAGACATTTCAATATGACTTAAGTCTAAATGGCTGAAAAATCAACAATACGGTCTTTAGTAATTTGATTTAATGGTTTATCACATTCAACCAACAGGCAGCGCTGTAACCAAATTGTAGTGTCAATTCATGTGGTACATTGAGAGTGTGGTGACACATGCAAAGTTTGCTTTCAATTGGGTAAACCATTGCTGACAGAGCACTAAAGTCATGTGTTTGTTAAACATAATATCTTATAAGAAAAATCGAAATGGCAGACGCTCAAAATGGCCGATATGGGAAAATTTGGTATCACAGGACTCGGCATGACCCACTGGATCTAAAGACAGCAGTTTCATGATTTTTAGACAAAGCGTTCAGGAGTTTTAATCAAAAATGTCAGTTTTTTAATATCTCCTGACCACTAGGGGGCAGAGCGCCAAAACTCTGCAGGTAGCCTCAGACCATGATTGACATAACACACACCTAGTTTGGTCAGAAAAGGCTAATGCATTGCGGAGATAAAGCCACAATTTCATTTTGGCGACTTTTACCTCGGATTCTTTTGCGAGTTATTCGTAAACGGTTTGGCGAGTCAACTTTCTTTATATATCGTTTTGTCCACATTGTCTGGAGATGATGTGGTTCAATTTTCGTGAACATCGGACGAACGGCCTAGGAGGAGTTCGAAAAAGTAGGTTTTTCATAAAATTCAAAATGGCGGGAAAATTTTCATGACGGAAAATGACGTCATAGGGTGCAATCGAATCGTCTTTAGCCAAGGAATCAGTGGACGAAAGAATTTTGTTTCTAGGACATACGGTTCAAAAGTTATTTACGTAAACGTGAGTGCAACTTTGGACAGTTGGTGGCGCTATAGAGATTGAGTTAGAGACTTTAATTTTGCTATGGTCAAAGATTGGACTGTCCTTTATGAGTGTGCCAACTTTTTTTCATTTTCCCGCTTACGGTTCTATGGGCTGTCATAGACTTCAATGGCAGAAGAAAAAGAATAATAATAATAATAATAATAATAATAATAAGAACCGGAACAAAAACAATAGGTGCCTCCGCACCTTCGGTGCTTGGCCCCTAATAAATATAGCTGCTAGCAGCCATCACGGGGCCAAGCGCAAGGAGGGCATTAAATGTCATGCCGACATGACTGGCATCATCAGACCAACGGCAGTAAGAATCTAAAGACATTTCAATATGACTTAAGTCTAAATGGCTGAAAAATCAACAATACGGTCTTTAGTAATTCGATTTAATGTTTTATCACATTCAACCAACAGGCAGCGCTGTAACCAAATTGTAGTGTCAATTCATGTGGTACATTGAGAGTGTGGTGACATTGACACATGCAAAGTTTGCTTTCAATTGGGTAAACCATTGCTGACAGACCACTAAAGTCATGTGTTTGTTAAACATAGCATCTTATAAGAAAAATTGAAATGGCAGACGCTCAAAATGGCCGATATGGGAAAATTTGGTATCGCAGGACTCGGCATGACCCACTGGATCTAAAGACAGCAGTTTCATGATTTTTAGACAAAGCGTTCAGGAGTTATAATCAAAAATGTCAGTTTTTTAATATCTCCTGACCACTAGGGGGCAGAGCGCCAAAACTCTGCAGGTAGCCTCAGACCATGATTGACATAACACACAGAAAGTTTGGTCAGAAAACGCTAATGCGTTGCGGAGATAAAGCCTCAATTTCATTTGTGTGACCATTATGTCGGATTCTTTCGCGAGTTATTCGTAAACGGTTTGACATATCAACTTTCTTTGGATAACTTTTTGTCATGATGGTCTGGAGATGATGTGGTTTAATTTTGGTGAAAATTGGACAAACGGTCTGGGAGGAGTTCGAAAAAGTAGGTTTTTAAAGAAAAACAACATGGTGGACAAGAAGTTTGGCCGACTATGACAAATTTGGTATCTGTGTTCTCGGATTGACCCAAGGAACGTATAAAGATAATTTGTTTTACCATAGGTTAACGCACTCAAAAGTTATTAGCATATTTGTAAATTTGGTTATAATTTTTGACCACAAGGGGGTGCTGCCTCGAAACTTTTTGAGTCGTATCAAGGTTAGGTGCCGAAGACACATATTGAGTTTCGTAACGATATGTCAATATCTTTGTTAAATATAGCAATTTATGACAATATTCAAAATGGCCGACGCTCAAAATGGCCGATATGGGAAAATTTGGTATCGCACGACTCGGCATGATGCACTGAATCTAAAGAGACCAGTTTTATTATTTTTGGCCAAAGCGTTCAGAAGTTATAAGCAAATATTTAACTTTTCCATATCTCCTGACCACTAGGGGGCACAGCGCCAAAACTCTGCAGGTAGCCTCAGATCATGATTGACATAACCTACACCTAGTTTGGTCAGAAAACGCTAATGCGTTGCGGAGATAAAGCCTCAATTTCATTTTTGCGACCATTACGTCGGATTCTTTCGCGAGTTATTCGTAAACGGTTTGACATATCAACTTTCTTTGGATAACTTTTTGTCCACATTGTCTGGAGATGATGTGGTTCAATTTTCGTTGAAATCGGAAAAACGGCCTAGGAGGAGTTCGAAAAAGTAGGTTTTTCATAAAAGTCAAAATGGCGGGAAAAATTTCATGACGGAAAATGACGTCATATGGTGCAATCGAATCGTCTTGAGCCAAGGAATCAGTGGACATAAGAATTTTGTTTCTAGGTCATACGGTTCAAAAGTTATTAGCATAAACGTTAGTTAAACTTTGGACAGTTGGTGGCGCTAGAGATATTGAGTTAGAGACTTCAAATTTGTTATGGTCAATGATTGGACTGTCCTTAATGAGTGTGCCAACTTTCATCATTTTCCCGCATACGGTTCTATGGCCTGCCATAGACTCCCATGGCGGAAGCGGAAGAAGAATAATAATAAGAACCGGAACAAAAACAATAGGTGCCTCCGCACCTTCGGTGCTTGGCCCCTAAATATAGCTGCTAGCAGCCATCACGGGGCCAAGCGCAAGGAGGGCATTAAATGTCATGCCGACATGACTGGCATCATCAGACCAACGGCAGTAAAAATCTAAAGACATTTCAATATGGCTTAAGTCTAAATGGCTGAAAAACCAACAATACGGTCTTTAGCAATTCGATTTAATGGTTTATCGCATTCAACCAACAGGCAGCGCTGTAACCAAATTGTAGTGTGTGGTACATTGAGAGTGTGGTGACATTGACACATGCAAAGTTTGCTTTCAATTGGGTAAACCATTGCTGACAGAGCACTAAAGTCAAGTGTTTGTTAAACATAGCATCTTATAAGAAAAATCGAAATGGCAGACGCTCAAAATGGCCGATATGGGAATATTTGGTATCACAGGACTCGGCATGACCCACTGGATCTAAAGAGACCAGTTTCATGATTTTTGGCCAAAGGGTTCAGAAGTTATAAGCAAAAAAGTCAGTTTTTGATAACTCCTGACCACTAGGGGGCACAGCGCCAAAACTCTGCAGGTAGCCTCAAACCATGATTGACATAACACACACCTAGTTTGGTCAGAAAAGGCTAATGCATTGGGGAGATAAAGCCTCAATTTCATTTTTGCGACTTTTACCTCAGATTCTTTCACGAGTTATTCGTAAACGGTTTGACGAATCAACTTTCTTTATATATCGTTTTGTCCACATTGTCGGGAGATGATGTGGTTCAATTTTCGTGAACATCGGACGAACGGCCTAGGAGGAGTTCGACAAAGTAGGTTTTTCATAAAATTCAAAATGGCGGGAAAATTTTCATGACGGAAAATGACGTCATATGGTGCAATCGAATCGTCTTGAGCCAAGGAATCAGTGGACAAAAGAATTTTGTTTCTAGGACATACGGTTCAAAAGTTATTTACGTAAACGTGAGTGCAACTTTGGACAGTTGGTGGCGCTAGAGAGATTGAGTTAGAGACTTCAATTTTGCTATGGTCAATGATTGGACTCTCCTTTATGAGTGTGCCAACTTTTTTTCATTTTCCCGCTTACGGTTCTATGGGCTGTCATAGACTTCAATGGCAGAAGAAGAATAATAATAATAATAAATATAGCTGCTAGCAGCCATCACGGGGCCAAGCACAAGGAGGGCATTAAATGTCATGCCGACATGGCTGGCATCATCAGACCAACAGCAGTAGGAATCTAAAGACATTTCAATATGACTTAAGTCTAAATGGCTGAAAAATCAACAATACGGTCTTTAGTAATTCGATCTAATGGTTTATCACATTCAACCAACAGGCAGCACTGAAACCAAATTGTAGTGTCAATTCATGTGGTACATTGAGAGTGTGGTGACATTGACACATGCAAAGTTTGCTTTCAATTGGGTAAACCATTGCTGACAGAGCACTAAAGTCATGTGTTTGTTAAACATAGCATCTTATAAGAAAAATCGAAATGGCAGACGCTCAAAATGGCCGATATGGGAAAATTTGGTATCACAGGACTCGGCATGACCCACTGGATCTAAAGACAGCAGTTTCATGATTTTTAGACAAAGCGTTCAGGAGTTATAATCAAAAATGTCAGTTTTTTTATATCTCCTGACCACTAGGGGGCAGAACGCCAAAACTCTGCAGGTAGCCTCAGACCATCTTTGACATAACACACACCTAGTTTGGTCAGAAAACACTAATGCGTTGCGGAGATAAAGCCTCAATTTCATTTTTGCGACCATTACGTCGGATTCTTTCGCGAGTTATTCGTAAACGGTTTAACATATCAATTTTCTTTGGATAACTTTTTGTCATGATGGTCTGGAGATGATGTGGTTTAATTTTGGTGAAAATTGGACAAACGGTCTGGGAGGAGTTCGAAAAAGTAGGTTTTGAAAGAAAAACAACATGGTGGACAAGAAGTTTGGCCGACTATGACAAATTAGGTATCTGTGTTCTTGGTTTGACCCAAGGAACGTATAAAGATAATTTGTTTTACCATAGGTTAACGCACTCAAAAGTTATTACCATATTTGTAAATTTGGTTATAATTTTTGACCACAAGGGGGTGCTGCCTCAAAACTTTTTGAGTCGTATCAAGGTTAGGTGCCGAAGACACATATTGAGTTTCGTAACGATACGCCAATATCTTTGTTAAATATAGCAATTTATGACAATATTCAAAATGGCCGACGCTCAAAATGGCCGATATGGGAAAATTTGGTATCGCACGACTCGGCATGATGCACTGAATCTAAAGAGACCAGTTTTATTATTTTTGGCCAAAGCGTTCAGAAGTTATAAGCAAATATTTAACTTTTTCATATCTCTTGACCACTAGGGGGCACAGCGCCAAAACTCTGCAGGTAGCCTCAGATCATGATTGACATAACACACACCTAGTTTGGTCAGAAAACGCTAATGCGTTGCGGAGATAAAGCCTCAATTTCATTTTTGCGACCATTACGTCGGATTCTTTCGCGAGTTATTCGTAAACGGTTTGACATATCAACTTTCTTTGGATAACTTTTTGTCCACATTGTCTGGAGATGATGTGGTTCAATTTTCGTTGAAATCGGAAAAACGGCCTAGGAGGAGTTCGAAAAAGTAGGCTTTTCATAAAATTCAAAATGGCGGGAAAAATTTAATGACGGAAAATGACGTCATAGGGTGCAATCGAATCGTCTTGAGCCAAGGAATCAGTGGACATAAGAATTTTGTTTCTAGGTCATACGGTTCAAAAGTTATTAGCATAAACGTTAGTTCAACTTTGGACAGTTGGTGGCGCTAGAGATATTGAGTTAGAGACTTCAATTTTGCTATGGTCAATGATTGGACTGTCCTTAATGAGTGTGCCAACTTTTTTTCATTTTCCCGTTTACGGTTCTATGGGCTGCCATAGACTTCCATGACGGAAGAAGAAGAAGAATAAATATAGCTGCTAGCAGCCATCACGGGGCCAAGCGCAAGGAGGGCATTAAATGTCATGCCGACATGGCTGGCATCATCAGACCAACGGCAGTAAGAATCTAAAGACATTTCAATATGACTTAAGTCTAAATGGCTGAAAAATCAACAATACGGTCTTTAGTAATTCGATTTAATGGTTTATCACATTCAACCAACAGGCAGCGCTGTAACCAAATTGTAGTGTCAATTCATGTGGTACATTGAGAGTGTGGTGACATTGACACATGCAAAGTTTGCTTTCAATTGGGTAAACCATTGCTGACAGAGCACTAAAGTCATGTGTTTGTTAAACATAGCATCTTATAAGAAAAATCGAAATGGCAGACGCTCAAAATGGCCGATATGGGAATATTTGGTATCGCAGGACTCGGCATGACCCACTGGATCTAAAGACACCAGTTTCATGATTTTTGGCCGAAGGGTTCAGAAGTTATAAGCAAAAAAGTCAGTTTTTCATAACTCCTGACCACTAGGTGGCACAGCGCCAAAACTCTGCAGGTTGCCTCAGACCATGATTGACATAACACACACCTAGTTTGGTCAGAAAAGGCTAATGCATTGCGGAGATAAAGCCTCAATTTCATTTTGGCGACTATTACCTCGGATTCTTTCGTGAGTTATTCGTAAACGGTTTGACGAATCAACTTTCTTTATATATCGTTTTGTCCACATTGTCTGGAGATGATGTGGTTCAAGTTTCCTGAAAATCGGACAAACGGCCTAGGAGGAGTACGAAAAAGTAGGTTTTTCATAAAATTCAAAATGGCGGGAAAATTTTCATGACGGAAAATGACGTCATAGGGTGCATTCGAATCGTCTTGAGCCAAGGAATCAGTGGACGAAAGAATTTTGTTTCTAGGACATACGGTTCAAAAGTTATTTACGTAAACGTGAGTGCAACTTTGGACAGTTGGTGGCGCTATAGAGATTGAGTTAGAGACTTCAATTTTGTTATTGTCAATGATTGGACTGTCCTTTATGAGTGCGCCAACTTTTTTTCATTTTCCCGCTTACGGTTCTATGGGCTGTCATAGACTTCAATGGCAGAAGAAAAAGAATAATAATAATAAATATAGCTGCTAGCAGCCATCACGGGGCCAAGCGCAAGGAGGGCATTAAATGTCATGCCGACATGGCTGGCATCATCAGACCAACGGCAGTAAGAATCTAAAGACATTTCAATATGACTTAAGTCTAAATGGCTGAAAAATCAACAATACGGTCTTTAGTAATTCGATTTAATGGTTTATCACATTCAACCAACAGGCAGCGCTGTAATCAAATTGTAGTGTCAATTCATGTGGTACATTGAGAGTGTGGTGACATTGACACATGCAAAGTTTGCTTTCAATTGGGTAAACCATTGCTGACAGAGCACTAAAGTCATGTGTTTGTTAAACATAGCATCTTATAAGAAAAATCGAAATGGCAGACGCTCAAAATGGCCGATATGGGAATATTTGGTATCGCAGGACTCGGCATGACCCACTGGATCTAAAGACACCAGTTTCATGATTTTTGGCCGAAGGGTTCAGAAGTTATAAGCAAAAAAGTCAGTTTTTCATAACTCCTGACCACTAGGTGGCACAGCGCCAAAACTCTGCAGGTTGCCTCAGACCATGATTGACATAACACACACCTAGTTTGGTCAGAAAAGGCTAATGCATTGCGGAGATAAAGCCTCAATTTCATTTTGGCGACTATTACCTCGGATTCTTTCGTGAGTTATTCGTAAACGGTTTGACGAATCAACTTTCTTTATATATCGTTTTGTCCACATTGTCTGGAGATGATGTGGTTCAAGTTTCCTGAAAATCGGACAAACGGCCTAGGAGGAGTACGAAAAAGTAGGTTTTTCATAAAATTCAAAATGGCGGGAAAATTTTCATGACGGAAAATGACGTCATAGGGTGCATTCGAATCGTCTTGAGCCAAGGAATTAGTGGACGAAAGAATTTTGTTTCTAGGACATACGGTTCAAAAGTTATTTACGTAAACGTGAGTGCAACTTTGGACAGTTGGTGGCGCTATAGAGATTGAGTTAGAGACTTCAATTTTGTTATTGTCAATGATTGGACTGTCCTTTATGAGTGTGCCAACTTTTTTTCATTTTCCCGCTTACGGTTCTATGGGCTGTCATAGACTTCAATGGCAGAAGAAAAAGAATAATAATAATAATAATAATAATAATAATAAGAACCGGAACAAAAACAATAGGTGCCTCCGCACCTTCGGTGCTTGGCCCCTAAATATAGCTGCTAGCAGCCATCACGGGGCCAAGCGCAAGGAGGGCATTAAATGTCATGCCGACATGGCTGGCATCATCAGACCAACGGCAGTAAGAATCTAAAGACATTTCAATATGACTTGTCTAAATGGCTGAAAAATCAACAATACGGTCTTTAGTATTTCGATTTAATGGTTTATCACATTCAATCAACAGGCAGCGCTGTAACCAAATTGTAGTGTAAATTCATGTGGTACATTGAGAGTATGGTGACATTGACACATGCAAAGTTTGCTTTCAATTGGGTAAACCATTGCTGACAGAGCACTAAAGTCATGTGTTTGTTAAACATAGCATCTTATAAGAAAAATTGAAATGGCAGACGCTCAAAATGGCCGATATGGGAAAATTTGGTATCACAGGACTCGGAATGACCCACTGGATCTAAAGACAGCAGTTTCATGATTTTTAGACAAAGCGTTCAGAAGTTATAATCAAAAATGTCAGTTTTTTAATATCTCCTGACCACTAGGGGGCAGAGCGCCAAAACTCTGCAGGTAGCCTCAGACCATGTTTGACATAACACACACCTAGTTTGGTCAGAAAATGCTAATGCATCGCGGAGATAAAGCCTCAATTTCATTTTTGTGACCATTACGTCGGATTCTTTTGCGAGTTATTCGTAAACGGTTTGACATATCAACTTTCTTTGGATAACTTTTTGTCAGGATGGTCGGGAGATAATGTGGTTTAATTTTGGTGAAAATTGGACAAACGGTCTGGGAGGAGTTCGAAAAAGTAGGTTTTCAAAGAAAAACAACATGGTGGACAAGAAGTTTGGCCGACTATGACAAATTTGGTATCTGTGTTCTCGGTTTGACCCAAGGAACGTATAAAGATAATTTGTTTTACCATAGGTTAACGCACTCAAAAGTTATTAGCATATTTGTAAATTTGGTTATAATTTTTGACCACAAGGGGGTGCTGCCTCGAAACTTTTTGAGTCGTATCAAGGTTAGGTGCCGAAGACACATATTGAGTTTCGTAACGATACGTCAATATCTTTGTTAAATATAGCAATTTATGACAATATTCAAAATGGCCGACGCTCAAAATGGCCGATATGGGAAAATTTGGTATCGCACGACTCGGCATGATGCACTGAATCTAAAGAGACCAGTTTTATTATTTTTGGCCAAAGCGTTCAGAAGTTATAAGCAAATATTTCACGTTTTCATATCTCCTGACCACTAGGGGGCACAGCGCCAAAACTCTGCAGGTAGCCTCAGATCATGATTGACATAACACACACCTAGTTTGGTCAGAAAACGCTAATGCGTTGCGGAGATAAAGCCTAAATTTCATTTTTGCGACCATTACGTCAGATTCTTTCGCGAGTTATTCGTAAACGGTTTGACATATCAACTTTCTTTGGATAACTTTTTGTCCACATTGTCTGGAGATGATGTGGTTCAATTTTCGTTGAAATCGGAAAAACGGCCTAGGAGGAGTTCGACAAAGTAGGTTTTTCATAAAATTCAAAATGGCGGGAAAAATTTCATGACGGAAAATGACGTCATAGGGTGCAATCGAATCGGCTTGAGCCAAGGAATCAGTGGACATAAGAATTTTGTTTCTAGGTCATACGGTTCAAAAGTTATTAGCATAAACGTTAGTTCAACTTTGGACAGTTGGTGGCGCTAGAGATATTGAGTTAGATACTTCAAATTTGTTATGGTCAATGATTGGACTGTCCTTAATGAGTGTGCCAACTTTCATCATTTTCCCGCATACGGTTCTATGGCCTGCCATAGACTTCCATGGCGGAAGAAACGGATGAAGAATAATAAGAACGGGAACGGATACAATAGGTGCCTTCGCACCTTCGGTGCTTGGCCCCTAAATATAGCTGCTAGCAGCCATCACGGGGCCAAGCGCAAGGAGGGCATTAAATGTCATGCCGACATGGCTGGCATCATCAGACCAACGGCAATAAGAATCTAAAGACATTTCAATATGACTTAAGTCTAAATGGCTGAAAAACCAACAATACGGTCTTTAGCAATTCGATTTAATGGTTTATCACCTTCAACCAACAGGCAGCGCTGTAACCAAATTGTAGTGTCAATTCATGTGGTACATTGAGAGTGTGGTGGCATTGACACATGCAAAGTTTGCTTTCAATTGGGTAAACCATTGCTGACAGAGCAGTAAAGTCATGTGTTTGTTAAACATAGCATCTTATAAGAAAAATCGAAATGGCAGACGCTCAAAATGGCCGATATGGGAAAATTTGGTATCACAGGACTCGACATGAGCCACTGGATCTAAAGAGACCAGTTTCATGATTTTTAGACAAAGCGTTCAGGAGTTATAATCAAAAATGTCAGTTTTTTAATATCTCCTGACCACTAGGGGGCAGAGCGCCAAAACTCTGTAGGTAGCCTCAGACCATGATTGACATAACACACACCTAGTTTGGTCAGAAAACGCTAATGCGTTGCGGAGATAAAGCCTCAGTTTCATTTTTGCGAACATTACGTCGGATTCTTTCGCGAGTTATTCGTAAACGGTTTGACATATCAACTTTCTTTGGATAACTTTTTGTCACGATGGTCGGGAGATAATGTGGTTTAATTTTGGTGATAATTGGACAAACGGTCTGGGAGGAGTTCGAAAAAGTAGGTTTTCAAAGAAAAACAACATGGTGGACAAGAAGTTTGGCCGACTATGACAAATTTGGTATCTGTGTTCTCGGTTTGACCCAAGGAACGTATAAAGATAATTTGTTTTACCATAGGTTAACGCACTCAAAAGTTATTAGCATATTTGTAAATTTGGTTATAATTTTTGACCACAAGGGGGTGCTGCCTCGAAACTTTTTGAGTCGTATCAAGGTTAGGTGCCGAAGACACATATTGAGTTTCGTAACGATACGTCAATATCTTAGTTAAATATAGCAATTTATGACAATATTCAAAATGGCCGACGCTCAAAATGGCCGATATGGGAAAATTTGGTATCGCACGACTCGGCATGATGCACTGAATCTAAAGAGACCAGTTTTATTATTTTTGGCCAAAGCGTTCAGAAGTTATAAGCAAATATTTAACTTTTTCATAACTCCTGACCACTAGGGGGCACAGCGCCAAAACTCTGCAGGTAGCCTCAGATCATGATTGACATAACACACACCTAGTTTGGTCAGAAAACGCTAATGCGTTGCGGAGATAAAGCCTCAATTTCATTTTTGCGACCATTACGTCGGATTCTTTCGCGAGTTATTCGTAAACGGTTTGACATATCAACTTTCTTTGTATAACTTTTTGTCCCCATTGTCTGGAGATGATGTGGTTCAATTTTCGTGAAAATCGGACAAACGGCCTAGGAGGAGTTCGAAAAAGTAGGTTTTTCATAAAATTCAAAATGGCGGAAAATTTTTTATGACGGAAAATGATGTCATAGGGTCCAATCGAATCGTCTTGAGCCAAGGAATCAGTGGACGAAAGAATTTTGTTTCTAGGACATACGGTTCAAAAGTTATTTACGTAAACGTGAGTTCAACTTTGGACAGTTGGTGGCGCTAGAGACATTGAGTTATAGACTTCAAATTTGCTATGGTCAATGATTGGCTTGTCCTTGATCAGTGTGCCAAATTTCATCATTTTCCCGCAAACGGTTCTATGGCCTGCCATAGACTTCCATGGCGAAGAAGAAGAAGAAGAAGAGGAATAATAATAAAGAACCGGAACAGAAACAATAGGTGCCTCCGCACCTTCGGTGCTTGGCCCCTAATAAATATAGCTGCTAGCAGCCATCACGGGGCCAAGCGCAAGGAGGGCATTAAATGTCATGCCGACATGGCTGGCATCATCAGACCAACGGCAGTAAGAATCTAAAGACATTTCAATATGACTTAAGTCTAAATGGCTGAAAAACCAACAATACGGTCTTTAGCAATTCGATTTAATGGTTTATCACATTCAACCAACAGGCAGCGCTCTAACCAAATTGTAGTGTCAATTCATGTGGTACATTGAGAGTGTGGTGACATTGACACATGCAAAGTTTGCTTTCAATTGAGTAAACCATTGCTGACAGAGCACTAAAGTCATGTGTTTGTTAAACATAGCATCTTATAAGAAAAATCGAAATGGCAGATGCTCAAAATGGCCGATATGGGAATATTTGGTATCACAGGACTCGGCATGACCCACTGGATCTAAAGACAGCAAATTCATGATTTTTAGACAAAGCGTTCAGGAGTTATAATCAAAAATGTCAGTTTTTTAATATCTCCTGACCACTAGGGGGCAGAGCGCCAAAACTCTGCAGGTAGCCTCAGACCATGATTGACAAAAAACACACCTATTTTGGTCAGAATACGCTAATGAGTTACGTAGATATAGCCTCGCTTTCAATTCTATGGCCATTGTGTCGAATTCTTTCGCGAGTTATTCGTAAACGGTTAGGCGAATCATCTTTGTTTATATACCGTTTTGTCATGATGGTCTGGAGATGATGTGGTTTAATTTTGGTGAAAATTGGACAAACGGTCTGGGAGGAGTTCGAAAAAGTAGGTTTTTATAGAAAAATAACATGGCAAATCGGAGGTTTGGCCGAATATGACATATTTGGTATCTATGGTCTCGGCTTGACCCAATGAACACATTAAGACCATTTGTTTTACAATAGGTTAACGTCATCAAAAGTTATTAGCATATTTGTAAATTTGGTTATAACTTTGGACCACAAGGTGGCGCTGCCCCCAAACTTTTTGTGCCGTATCAAGGTTAGGTGCCGAAGACACTTATTGAGTTTCGTAACGATACGCCAATCCATTTGTTAAATATAGCAATTTATGACAATATTCAAAATGGCCGACGCTCTAAATGGCCGAAATGGGAAAATTTAGTATCGCACGACTCGGCATGATGCACTGAATCTAAAGAGACCAGTTTTATGATTTTTGGACAAAGCGTTCAGGAGTTGTAAGGAAAAATGTCACTTTTTCATATCTCCTGACCACTAGGGGGCACAGCGCCAAAACTCTGCAGGTAGCCTCAGACCATGATTGACATAACACACACCGAGTTTGGTCAGAAAACGCTAATGCGTTGTGGAGATAGAGCCTCAAGTTCATTTTTGCGATCATTACGTCGGATTCTTTCGTGAGTTATTCATAAACGGTTTGACATTTCAACTTTCTTTGGATAACTTTTTGTCACGATGGTCTGGAGATGATGTGGTTCAATTTTCGTGAAAATCGGACAAACGGCCTAGGAGGAGTTCGAAAAAGTAGGTTTTTCATAAAATTCAAAATGGCGGGAAAATATTCATGACGGAAAATGACGTCATAGGGTGCAATCGAATCGTCTTGAGCCAAGGAATCAGTGGACATAAGAATTTTGTTTCTAGGACATACGGTTCAAAAGTTATTTACGTAAACGTGAGTGCAACTTTGGACAGTTGGTGGCGCTATAGAGATTGAGTTAGAGACTTCAATTTTGCTATGGTCAATGATTGGACTGTCCTTAATGAGTGTGCCAAATTTTTTTCATTTTCCCGTTTACGGTTCTATGGGCTGTCATAGACTCCCATGGCACAAGAAAAAGAATAAATATAGCTGCTAGCAGCCATCACGGGGCCAAGCGCAAGGAGGGCATTAAATGTCATGCCGACATGGCTGGCATCATCAGACCAACGGCAGTAAGAATCTAAAGACATTTCAATATGACTTAAGTCTAAATGGCTGAAAAATCAATGGTCAGAATACGCTAATGCGTTACGGAGATATAGCCTCGCTTTCAATTCTATGGCCATTGTGTCGAATTCTTTCGCAAGTTATTCATAAACGGTTTGGCGAATCAACTTTCTTTATATAACTTTTTGTCATGACAATCTGGAGATGATGTGGTTTAATTTTGGTGAAAATTGGACAAACGGTCTGGGAGGAGTTCGAAAAAGTAGGTTTTTAAAGAAAAACAACATGGTGGACAGGAAGTTTGGCCGACTATGACAAATTTGGTATCTGTGTTCTCGGTTTGACCCAAGGAACGTATAAAGATAATTTGTTTTACCCAAGGTTAATGTACTCAAAGGTTATTAGCATATTTGTAAATTTGGTTATAACTTTTGACCACAAGGTGGTGCTGCCTCGAAACTTTTTGAGTCGTATCAAGGTTAGGTGCCGAAGACACATATTGAGTTTCGTAACGATACGCCAATATCTTTGTTAAATATAGCAATTTATGACAATATTCAAAATGGCCGACGCTCAAAATGGCCGATGTGGGAAAATTTGGTATCATACGACTCGGCATGATGCACTGAATCTAAAGAGACCAGTTTTATTATTTTTGGCCAAAGCGTTCAGAAGTTATAAGCAAATATTTAACTTTTTCATATCTCCTGACCACTAGGGGGCACAGCGCCAAAACTCTGCAGGTAGCCTCAGACCATGATTGACATAACACACACCTAGTTTGGTCAGAAAACGCTAATGCGTTGCGGAGATAAAGGCTCAATTTCATTTTTGCGACCGTTACGTCGGATTCTTTCACGAGTTATTCGTAAACGGTTTGACATATCAACTTTCTTTGGATAACTTTTTGTCCACATTGTCTGGAGATGATGTGGTTCAATTTTCGTTGAAATCGGAAAAACGGCCTAGGAGGAGTTCGAAAAAGTAGGTTTTTCATAAAATTCAAAATGGCGGGAAAAATTTAATGACGGAAAATGACGTCATAGGGTGCAATCGAATCGTCTTGAGCCAAGGAATCAGTGGACATAAGAATTTTGTTTCTAGGTCATACGGTTCAAAAGTTATTAGCATAAACGTTAGTTCAACTTTGGACAGTTGGTGGCGCTAGAGATATTGAGTTAGAGACTTCAATTTTGCTATGGTCAATGATTGGACTGTCCTTTATGAGTGTGCCAACTTTTTTTCATTTTCCCGCTTACGGTTCTATGGGCTGTCATAGACTTCAATGACGGAAGAAGAAGAAGAATAATAATAAAGAACCGGAACAAAAACAATAGGTGCCTCCGCACCTTCGGTGCTTGGCCCCTAATAATAATAAGAACCGGAACAAAAACAATAGGTGCCTCCGCACCTTCGGTGCTTGGCCCCTAATAATAAGAACCGGAACAAAAACAATAGGTGCCTCCGCACCTTCGGTGCTTGGCCCCTAACTAGCAGCCATCACGGGGCCAAGCGCAAGGAGGGCATTAAATGTCATGCCGACATGGCTGGCATCATCAGACCAATGAATCTTATAAGAAAAATCGAAATGGCAGACGCTCAAAATGGCCGATATGGGAAAATTTGGTATCACAGGACTCGGCATGACCCACTGGATCTAAAGAGACCAGTTTCATGATTTTTGGCCAAAGGGTTCAGGAGTTATAAGCAAAAAAGTCAGTTTTTAATATCTCCTGACCACTAGGGGGCACAGCGCCAAAACTCTGCAGGTAGCCTCAGACCATGATTGACATAACACACACCTAGTTTGGTCAGAAAAGGCTAATGCATTGCGGAGATAAAGCCTCAATTTCATTTTGGCGACTTTTACCTCAGATTCTTTCGCGAGTTATTCGTAAACGGTTTGACGAATCAACTTTCTTTATATATCGTTTTGTCCACATTGTCTGGAGATGATGTGGTTCAATTTTCGTGAACATCGGACGAACGGCCTAGGAGGAGTTCGACAAAGTAGGTTTTTCATAAAATTCAAAATGGCGGGAAAATTTTCATGACGGAAAATGACGTCATAGGGTGCAATCGAATCGTCTTGAGCCAAGGAATCAGTGGACAAAAGAATTTTGTTTCTAGGACATACGGTTCAAAAGTTATTTACGTAAACGTGAGTGCAACTTTGGACAGTTGGTGGCGCTATAGAGATTGAGTTAGAGACTTCAATTTTGCTATGGTCAATGATTGGACTCTCCTTTATGAGTGTGCCAACTTTTTTTCATTTTCCCGCTTACGGTTCTATGGGCTGTCATAGACTTCAATGGCAGAAGAAGAATAATAATAATAATAATAATAAATATAGCTGCTAGCAGCCATCACGGGGCCAAGCGCAAGGAGGGCATTAAATGTCATGCCGACATGGCTGGCATCATCAGACCAACGGCAGTAAGAATCTAAAGACATTTCAATATGACTTAAGTCTAAATGGCTGAAAAATCAACAATACGGTCTTTAGTAATTCGATTTAATGGTTTATCGCATTCAACCAACAGGCAGCGCTGTAACCAAATTGTAGTGTGTGGTACATTGAGAGTGTGGTGACATTGACACATGCAAAGTTTGCTTTCAATTGGGTAAACCATTGCTGACAGAGCACTAAAGTCATGTGTTTGTTAAACATAGCATCTTATAAGAAAAATCGAAATGGCAGACGCTCAAAATGGCCGATATGGGAATATTTGGTATCACAGGACTCGGCATGACCCACTGGATCTAAAGAGACCAGTTTCATGATTTTTGGCCAAAGGGTTCAGAAGTTATAAGCAAAAAAGTCAGTTTTTCATAACTCCTGACCACTAGGGGGCACAGCGCCAAAACTCTGCAGGTAGCCTCAAACCATGATTGACATAACACACACCTAGTTTGGTCAGAAAAGGCTAATGCATTGGGGAGATAAAGCCTCAATTTCATTTTGGCGACTTTTACCTCAGATTCTTTCGCGAGTTATTCGTAAACGGTTTGACGAATCAACTTTCTTTATATATCGTTTTGTCCACATTGTCTGGAGATGATGTGGTTCAATTTTCGTGAACATCGGACGAACGGCCTAGGAGGAGTTCGACAAAGTAGGTTTTTCATAAAATTCAAAATGGCGGGAAAATTTTCATGACGGAAAATGACGTCATAGGGTGCAATCGAATCGTCTTGAGCCAAGGAATCAGTGGACAAAAGAATTTTGTTTCTAGGACATACGGTTCAAAAGTTATTTACGTAAACGTGAGTGCAACTTTGGACAGTTGGTGGCGCTAGAGAGATTGAGTTAGAGACTTCAATTTTGCTATGGTCAATGATTGGACTCTCCTTTATGAGTGTGCCAACTTTTTTTCATTTTCCCGCTTACGGTTCTATGGGCTGTCATAGACTTCAATGGCAGAAGAAGAATAATAATAATAATAATAATATAGCTGCTAGCAGCCATCACGGGGCCAAGCGCAAAGAGGGCATTAAATGTCATGCCGATATGGCTGGCAGCATCCGACCAACAGCAGTAAACATCTAAAGACGTTTCAATATGACTTCAGTCTAAATGGCTGAAAAATCATCAATACGGTCTTTAGCAATTCGATTTAATGGTTTATCACGTTTGACCAACAAGCAGCGCTCTAACCAAATTGATGTGTCAATTCATGTGGTATGTCCAGAGAGAGATGACAATGACACATGCAAAGTTTGGTGTCAATTGGGTAAAGCATTGCTGAAATACAGCATTATAGTCATTTTGACATCAAAGCACTTCATCTTGGCTGGAGAGAAAACCCTTTGTCTCTAAAATGTAATTGTATCAAATAATTTCACTTTAAGCATACACTGACAGTCTACTTACTATGTGCATTTTTAAAATGGGGAAAATAAACCCTGTAGATCCAATGTAGTTAAAGTCAAATTAATCATTGTATGATTTGATTTACAATAATAAACATATCAGTATTTTCTTCATTAGTCTGTTTTAATTCATGTAAACAGTTCTTGAAAAGAAAACAGCAACTTATTGATATATTATAAGAAGTATAATTATTTTTATTCATTATGAAGAGGTTTATTTTTATAGTTATAGTAAAAACAACAACAGAACTTTTGAATAAAACTAAATGTTTAATTGACTAATTTTCCTTAATGTATCATTTTCATCAATGTGAAAAGGGCAAATGACATGTTGAGTAATGTTCTGCTGACATTTAGTGGCTGTAGTTGACATTTCGAGTTTTATTGTCTTAAGTGAGAAGCAAAAAAGCTGTAAGCAAAAGCACCACTTTGTTTATATCTCCGGACCACTAGATTGCACTGCGCTAAAACTCGGCAAGTAGCCTCAGATCATGATTGACATGGCACACAGAAAGTTTGGTCAGAAAATGCTAATGCGTTGCAGAGATATACGCCTCGCTTTATTTGGTGGCCATTTGGTCAAATTCGATTGCAATTTTATCGAAAACAGTTTGGCGAATCAACTTCATTTCTATAACTTTTTGTCAACAGGGTCTGAAGATGATGTGATTCAATTTTGGTGAAAATTGAGCAAACGGTTTGGGAGGAGTTCGAAAAAGTAGGTTTTTATAGAAAAATAACATGGCAAATCGGAGGTTTGGCCGAATATGACATATTTGGTATCTATGGTCTCGGCTTGACCCAATGAACACATTAAGACCATTTGTTTTACAATAGGTTAACGTCATCAAAAGTTATTAGCATATTTGTAAATTTGGTTATAACTTTTGACCACAAGGTGGCGCTGCCCCCAAACTTTTTGTGCCGTATCAAGGTTAGGTGCCGAAGACACATATTGAGTTTCGTAACGATACGCCAATCCATTTGTTAAATATAGCAATTTATGACAATATTCAAAATGGCCGACGCTCTAAATGGCCGATATGGGAAAATTTAGTATCGCACGACTCGGCATGATGCACTGAATCTAACGAGACCAGTTTTATGATTTTTAGACAAAGCGTTCAGGAGTTGTAAGGAAAAATGTCACTTTTTCATATCTCCTGACCACTAGGGGGCACAGCGCCAAAACTCTGCAGGTAGCCTCAGACCATGATTGACATAACACACACCGAGTTTGGTCAGAAAACGCTAATGCGTTGTGGAGATAGAGCCTCAAGTTCATTTTTGCGATCATTACGTCGGATTATTTCGTGAGTTATTCATAAACGGTTTGACATTTCAACTTTCTTTGGATAACTTTTTGTCACCATGGTCTGGAGATGATGTGGTTCAATTTTCGTGAAAATCGGACAAACGGCCTAGGAGGAGTTCGAAAAAGTAGGTTTTTCATAAAATTCAAAATGGCGGGAAAATATTCATGACGGAAAATGACGTCATAGGGTGCAATCGAATCGTCTTGAGCCAAGGAATCAGTGGACAAAAGAATTTTGTTTCTAGGACATACGGTTCAAAAGTTATTTACGTAAACGTGAGTGCAACTTTGGACAGTTGGTGGCGCTATAGAGATTGAGTTAGAGACTTCAATTTTGCTATGGTCAATGATTGGACTGTCCTTTATGAGTGTGCCAACTTTTTTTCATTTTCCCGCTTACGGTTCTATGGGCTGTCATAGACTTCAATGACGGAAGAAGAAGAAGAATAATAAATATAGCTGCTCACATTCAACCAACAGGCAGCGCTGTAACCAAATTGTAGTGTCAATTCGTGTGGTACATTGAGAGTGTGGTGACATTGACACATGCAAAGTTTGCTTTCAATTGGGTAAACCATTGCTGACAGAGCACTAAAGTCATGTGTTTGTTAAACATAGCATCTTATAAGAAAATTCGAAATGGCAGACGCTCAAAATGGCCGATATGGGAAAATTTGGTATCACAGGACTCGGCATGACCCACTGGATCTAAAGACAGCAGTTTCATGATTTTTAGACAAAGCGTTCAGGAGTTTTAATCAAAAATGTCAGTTTTTTAATATCTCCTGACCACTAGGGGGCAGAGCGCCAAAACTCTGCAGGTAGCCTCAGACCATGATTGACATAACACACACCTAGTTTGGTCAGAAAAGGCTAATGCATTGCGGAGATAAAGCCACAATTTCATTTTGGCGACTTTTACCTCGGATTCTTTCGCGAGTTATTCGTAAACGGTTTGGCGAGTCAACTTTCTTTATATATCGTTTTGTCCACATTGTCTGGAGATGATGTGGTTCAATTTTCGTGAACATCGGACGAACGGCCTAGGAGGAGTTCGACAAAGTAGGTTTTTCATAAAATTCAAAATGGCGGGAAAAATTTCATGACGGAAAATGACGTCATAGGGTGCAATCGAATCGTCTTGAGCCAAGGAATCAGTGGACGAAAGAATTTTGTTTCTAGGACATACGGTTCAAAAGTTATTTACGTAAACGTGAGTGCAACTTTGGACAGTTGGTGGCGCTATAGAGATTGAGTTAGAGACTTTAATTTTGCTATGGTCAAAGATTGGACTGTCCTTTATGAGTGTGCCAACTTTTTTTCATTTTCCCGCTTACGGTTCTATGGGCTGTCATAGACTTCAATGGCAGAAGAAAAAGAATAATAATAATAATAATAATAATAATAATAAGAACCGGAACAAAAACAATAGGTGCCTCCGCACCTTCGGTGCTTGGCCCCTAAATATAGCTGCTAGCAGCCATCACGGGGCCAAGCGCAAGGAGGGCATTAAATGTCATGCCGACATGGCTGGCATCATCAGACCAACGGCAGTAAGAATCTAAAGACATTTCAATATGACTTAAGTCTAAATGGCTGAAAAATCAACAATACGGTCTTTAGTATTTCGATTTAATGGTTTATCACATTCAACCAACAGGCAGCGCTGTAACCAAATTGTAGTGTCAATTCGTGTGGTACATTGAGAGTGTGGTGACATTGACACATGCAAAGTTTGCTTTCAATTGGGTAAGCCATTGCTGAGAGAGCACTAAAGTCATGTGTTTGTTAAACATAGCATCTTATAAGAAAAATCGAAATAGCAGATGCTCAAAATGGCCGATATGGAAATATTTGGTATCACAGGACTCGGCATGACCCACTGGATCTAAAGAGACCAGTTTCATGATTTTTGGCCAAAGGGTTCAGAAGTTATAAGCAAAAAAGTCAGTTTTTCATAACTCCTGACCACTAGGGGGCACAGCGCCAAAACTCTGCAGGTAGCCTCAGACAATGATTGACATAATACACACCTAGTTTGGTCAGAAAAGGCTAATGCATTGCGGAGATAAAGCCTCAATTTCATTTTGGCGACTTTTACCTCGGATTCTTTCGCGAGTTATTCGTAAACGGTTTGACATATCAACTTTCTTTGGATATCGTTTTGTCCACATTGTCTGGAGATGATGTGGTTCAATTTTCGTGAAAATCGGACGAACGGCCTAGGAGGAGTTCGAAAAAGTAGGTTTTTCAAAAAATTCAAAATGGCGGGAAAATTTTCATGACGGAAAATGACGTCATGAGGTGCAATCGAATCGTCTTGAGCCAAGGAATTAGTGGACAAAAGAATTTTGTTTCTAGGACATACGGTTCAAAAGTTATTTACGTAAACGTGAGTGCAACTTGGGACAGTTGGTGGCGCTAGAGGGATTGAGTTAGAGACTTCAATTTTGCTATGGTCAATGATTGGACTGTCCTTTATGAGTGTGCCAACTTTTTTTCATTTTCCCGCTTACGGTTCTATGGGCTGTCATAGACTTCAATGGCAGAAGAAAAAGAATAATAATAATAATAAATATAGCTGCTAGCAGCCATCACGGGGCCAAGCGCAAGGAGGGCATTAAATGTCATGCCGACATGGCTGGCATCATCAGACCAACGGCAGTAAGAATCTAAAGACATTTCAATATGACTTGTCTAAATGGCTGAAAAATCAACAATACGGTCTTTAGTATTTCGATTTAATGGTTTATCACATTCAATCAACAGGCAGCGCTGTAACCAAATTGTAGTGTAAATTCATGTGGTACATTGAGAGTATGGTGACATTGACACATGCAAAGTTTGCTTTCAATTGGGTAAACCATTGCTGACAGAGCACTAAAGTCATGTGTTTGTTAAACATAGCATCTTATAAGAAAAATTGAAATGGCAGACGCTCAAAATGGCCGATATGGGAAAATTTGGTATCACAGGACTCGGCATGACCCACTGGATCTAAAGACAGCAGTTTCATGATTTTTAGACAAAGCGTTCAGGAGTTATAATCAAAAATGTCAGTTTTTTAATATCTCCTGACCACTAGGGGGCACAGCGCCAAAACTCTTCAGGTAGCCTCAGACCATGATTGACATAACACACACCTAGTTTGGTCAGAAAAGGCTAATGCGTTGCGGAGATAAAGCCTCAATTTCATTTTGGCGACTTTTACCTCAGATTCTTTCGCGAGTTATTCGTAAACGGTTTGACGAATCAACTTTCTTTATATATCGTTTTGTCCACATTGTCTGGAGATGATGTGGTTCAATTTTCGTGAAAATCGGACGAACGGCCTAGGAGGAGTTCGAAAGAGTAGGTTTTTCAAAAAATTCAAAATGGCGGGAAAATTTTCATGACGGAAAATGACGTCATAGGGTGCAATCGAATCGTCTTGAGCCAAGGAATCAGTGGACAAAAGAATTTTGTTTCTAGGACATACGGTTCAAAAGTTATTTACGTAAACGTGAGTGCAACTTTGGACAGTTGGTGGCGCAATAGAGATTGAGTTAGAGACTTCAATTTTGCTATGGTCAATGATTGGACTGTCCTTTATGAGTGTACCAACTTTGTTTCATTTTCCCGCTTACGGTTCTATGGGCTGTCATAGACTTCAATGGCAGAAGAAAAAGAATAATAATAATAATAATAATAATAATAATAAGAACCGGAACAAAAACAATAGGTGCCTCCGCACCTTCGGTGCTTGGCCCCTAATAATAATAATAATAAGAACCGGAACAAAAACAATAGGTGCCTCCGCACCTTCGGTGCTTGGCCCCTAAATAGGAAGGTATGCCCTTATTTAGATAGCAAAGTAAACCTGTGCTTGTGTGTGTGTGAGGTCCTGACATTTCCTATGTTATGGGGACCAGTATAGTAATATATGAGAGCATGTCTGAGCATAGAGAAACTAAAGGACATTTGAAGGTAACAGTTCCAGTTAAGTTGTAACCCAAGACAGATTATTTTCATGATGTAAGCACTAGACCTTCCCAGAAAAGACAAGGTTTTAAAAATAGCACAGGTGCATGCTCAGCATGGTTTATACAACTGCCTGTATATTTTATATTCTATTAATGCTCTTGTTCAGTGCTGACACACGTGGAAGGGAACAACACTCCACCCAGGCAAATTTTATTGGGCTGTTTAAGATCAGAGTCAATCATGGGTGCTATTGATTTGCTTTAACAGAGAGAATACAACAGATAACACATCAAAAGCTAAAACATCTTAATCAAACCAGCAGACACAAGATCTTATATTTGCTCAAATAACAAGACAGTACAGCATATATCTGTATCATTGTTTGCTATGTCTGTTCAGCCTTACAGCTGCTAACCCATACACACAAACACGCGCCTGCACACGTACACACACACACACACACAGAGAGGAAGTGAACCTTTCTGCTTACACAAGCTTAATATCATATTCCACCTAAAGAATGATACCAGATGGTATCTATGTTGTCTTTTTATTCATTGTCGTCATGCTTCAGAACTGATAATTGTCAGAGACGTGTTGTTTGGGAAGCACGGAAACGAGGATTCCAGGAAACAAACTTTTTTTTTTAAACACTGAGCTAGGGTGCACGGAGTAGCACAACGCATAAGAGACGAGATCGGACGCAGACTGAAACACATAGGGCTCATATACACAGGGGATGATGGGGAAAAGGTGACAAGACTAACGAGGGACGTGACTGACGTGACAGGTGAGGAACAGGGACTGAATGGAGACACGACATGACTGTGACAGTAGCTCCCCCTCCCGGAAGGCGTGGAACAATAGCAAAGAGGGGGGGGGATGCAGGAGGAGGACAAGACAGAACGGAACACAGAACAAAAAACATGGTCCAACAGATGAGGGTGAGGAGCAACAACTGTCCAAGCGGGAGTGGAGGGTGGGAGGAGCCAGGAGCAGCTGGTGCCAGATAGAGCTCCAGAGATCAACCAGGATGAGGCCCTAGGGTGGAGTCGAGGGAGGGAGGAGCCAAAGTGTCGACGGGCCGAGGTGGAGCGATGGGCACATGGGTTAGAGGCGGAATCCAGGGGACCTCTGTGTCTGGTGAAGCTAGTCTACCAGTGAGACGAGGCGGCTCCCAGGTGTTGATGGGAGCTGGTGAAGAGGCGGGGCCCGAGTGCTAGACTGGTTGAGGAGGTGGGAGAGGGAGGCTGGGTAGGGAAACAGGAGACTTTATATATAAAATAAAAAATTTTAATAATAAAAACAAGCCCAGCCCAGATAAGAGGAAATGTAACGCATTAATGTATCACATTACTTTTCTTAAAAAGTAACTATATAACGCCATTAGTTATTTTTTGAGAATAACACAAAATTGTTCTGCATTCATTTTCAAAGTAACTGTCTCCAACATTGTAAATAATAGTGTGTGAGGGGAAAAAAAACAAGGTGCACCTGGATCGTATTCAGCCTTAAAATCTCCATCATGAAGCAACAAAATTGCCTCTCTCCCACAAAGAAATGCTTCCCTATGGACATGTTGTGGTGACGCAGGCAGGCCTCATGAGTGCCTTCGGATCTGCTCCCACAGCACAGAAAATTAACTCACCCCGCCTTTCTTTTTTCACATAGTTCTGATTGTGTTTTTAACTAACAACTTCTCAAATGCATGGAACCACTACTCCCTCGGATTAGATTTTGACTACAATACTGTGCATTGTTTTTAATTCATTTGATTTCTTCTTCAAATAATCAGTGACAGGGTTGATTATTTTCTGAGGGGTTTGCAATTTGTTGTTTGATTAGATTACATTGTTTAAAAACAAAAAACAAGAAAAACGGCATTAAAATTGATTAAAATAAATAAGCAACTAAACAAATAAATAAAAGAATGGGTTGCAAGTCACAGATTTAAACTATGCGTGAAAAGCCTTTAACAAAACTTAAAAATCGAGGCCTTCTCTGACTTTCTAGATAGTCTATGAAAGCTTGATTAGACTAATTTTTATGAGAAGGACCTTTTGCCAGGAAAATCAAAAGGATGTGACATTTGCGCGTGCTCCCGAGAGCCTCTCTTCCATTCAATGCTGCAGTCTATGGTTTGATGGCACATGCAATGTGTTCAGGATTAAGCTGAAAGAGCTATTCTGTGCTGTAATGCCAATGTGTCATCCAAAGAAAAGGAATTAATTCAAACTATAATCTCACCAAGCCAGCTCTATGTATCTATAGTCTCAAATATACTTTATCATGACAGTGTCATTTTAATAATATCATGTCGGCAGGATGCCTGTGAATTGCAAAACTGGCGCAGACATACCCTCCTCGCTATCAGATGCTTTCTTAACTGCTGCTTTCTTAACGCTGTCATTTTTGTCATGAGATTATTTTGTTGTTAAGAGGAAAGAGCGAAACACTTATTTATGTATTCATATGCAACTTCACTGGACACCAAAGTGTACTGTACCTTTTTTTGTGTGGAAAGTACCAGTTCTGAGGGTACACAAGTATACAAAAAAATTGTTTTGGCCTCTAAAATCCAAGGTCAGGCACAGAGCATTCAATGGGATGAAATGCAACACTATTGTTATTTTGTCCAGCAGTGTAAAATCAGAATGCAAAGTACAAAGATAACATCTGTGGGTTATCCATGTTAGTAGCCGTCTTAATTAACAAAGTGATGAAAAATGTCATCCTGCAAATACAGTGGAACCCACTTATCTCGAGCTCGGTAAACTTGCCAACCCTGTTATGTCGACATTTTTGTAGTGGAACTGCCAAACTCCTTATTTTTCTTAGCATTTTCTTATCGGTTATGTTGATTCTTTTATGTTGCTGAACCCTGATATCTCGAGCACAAAAGAGGGACAAAGTCGGCACTTAACATCAGTTATCTCGATCCCCGTGACTAATGATAGTACAGAGTTCCCTGCGCATGCGCTGAGTTTGCGTTGCACGTGCATCGCGGTCTGTATAGTCGCTCACTCCAATGGCGCTTCACTCACTCTTGCGGTGCAGTGCCGTGCAGCCGCAGAAGAGGGGAAAAAACCCCACAAAAAAACAAGATTTACAGCTTTTGCTATCTTGGAAGATGCGCAGGAGTTCGCCTTCATTGTCCAGGAATTCCCAGAGTATATTGACATCGACAAAGACGTTGTTACTGATAGAAGCATTTGTTTTCAAGCAGACCATTAAAGGCAAAAAGCAACAAAGTTTTTTAGACTTTGTAAAGAAACCGTAGTAACCACGTGTGCAATACTATCAAAACTGTGTCTGAGCGAAATGTCTGTGTTATGAGCGTTTATGTTGTGACTGTGTTTACACTGAGCGAAATTGTGTTTGCAATGTTGGAGAATATAATTAAAGGTTTGTGTCGAGAATCGAAGGTGGTTTTTATTGTATACTGGTAAATCTTGTAACAGCTGTTAGTGGTTGACGACTGCCCAGATGTTAAATGGAAATTAAAGAAAACTCAAGGCGATTAAACTGGTCACACAAGCTTTATAGATGGGTTTCGTACCAGAACACTCTTCTCAAACATGTAAAGAGCGCAAGTACAAACCAGGAAAAAGAAAAGACTCCAACAAACATCACAAATAAAAGTAGGAAAATAGAAACAGTAGATTATGCTTTATAACAGTTAGCGTTAGCGCGACCATCCCTCTCCTCACTCAAAAACACTCTCGCTCACACCAGAACAGCGTGCACAGCATACGCTGTCTTAAAGGTATATTCCCAACATAAACAAAGTAGCCGTTACAATCTCTGCTGTTAGTTGGTGCACATATGCCTTTTGTTGTTAGCAAACATATACAGTGTATGTACATTTTTATAGCATGCCAAATCGCCATATTGGCTTTTTCGATCCTCGGCTATCTCAATGCTTTTTTGTAACCCCTGAGGCCGTCGACATAACCGGGTTCCACTGTATGCATTTTTATGAATAGGCTAGGGTAGCGCGGGGCACAAAGTAACAGTTTTTGGTTTTCGCCAAATAATAAACAAAGTAATAGGTTTAGACAAACAAAATAATTTTATACTAACAACTTACAAGCCTCTCCTATAAATGAACACTGTTTTAATGTTAGTCGGACCTACCGTTTCTGTGCAGTATGGCCAAAAGCACCAGGACTAAAATGTTACTTCTTACCCCGTGAGCGGGGCTCCTTGTAACAGACAGAGGGTTAGTTGTAATGCATGTTATGCAATGCATGTTCATTCATGTATTTTTTTTTTTTTTTTTTTTAAAGAAGTTGAGTTTTGATGATCATAAGCATAACTTATGAATTAAATATATTTTTTATTTTATTTGTAACATTTTTTATGCTTTGAACAATGTAATGACAAGAAAAAAAACTTTTTAATAGGTTAATGCAATGCAAAATATCTGATCATTGATGTAGGCTATGCAATGTGCGGCTTGTTGTAACACCATATGTTACAACTAACCCCGCAGTGTCTTGTTTACCTCAGGACTGGCTAGCAGTCGCTATGTGTTTTTCACATCTTTCAAAATGGTACCATCTTTTAGCCAAGAAGATGGTAATCATAACAATATAAGATTGGACTAACATACTTTCACACATTCTTTGAAAATCGAAAAACAACTACTGTAACAAAAAATACTAACATGCTGCCAAAAGAGTTTCTCCTGTGGTTCTCATCCAAACTTCGCTGAACTTTCTCGAAAGACGGCCGGAAGACGTATGCAAACAGCGTAGTGAAAGGCCTGTTAGTACGTCATATTCAACGCTGTGCAACTATCTAAAAAGTCTGTTATTTACCCCGCGTTACTTTGTGCCCCGCGCTCCCCTACTACATTCATATTTCCTGTGACAACAGTGCATTGTCATTGGTCAGCAGCATGAAGTGTTTTAGCAGTGCAAGGGTCGTGAATGAAGCGTTATTTCTGACGTGCTCGATTTCATGCGTTTCAATTATGCTTGTGAATCAACTGTGACAGATTTGTGGTGATGATTATAAATGAAAAGTACTGTAGATATTACCCTTTCCTCTTCTCTCGCTCACAAACAGTACATCATAATTCTGAAGCCAGTTTTTTTTTACTCACTGCGAGATTCATGTTGACGTCACACATCCGAAGATATCAGGTGGCTCTGCTTGAGGTGCGCAGGTCCTCTTGGGTGCAAAAGCACATTTTTAATTCATCAAGTTACTCACATTAGTTACTCACCATCAAAGATCAGCTAATGATACGGTGCCAGAGCAGACAACACCAGCACCTCCAATTCAGGAAGTGTTTTCAGGATGTCACCCCTGCAAAACCCCCGTGAGAACTGTCTTCAGTCTCATTTGGATTCTCTCTCTTGCACTTTTATGTCTGCACATTAAGTCTGTTAAACATCATCAGCTGGAGTGTGTGCCAAATACAAATTGATTCAAATGTTTGAGCTCAAAGTCTCAGAATCATACTATGAAAAAGGCTTGATGTGAAGACTTATCTCACTTATTGTAATTATATCCAAATGTGAGAAAAAAAGAGTTAAATAGTCTAAGTCATTAAACGTTCTAATACACACGCGCACACACATACACACAATTATATATATTTTAAATAAGCATAATATCTTAAAATATACCTTAGATGTTGTGTAGAATAAAAACAAAACAGTCCAATTTTAGAGTCTCATCTTTATTTTGGTTAGTCTTTTCCAGTTTAGTTTCAAACATAAGAGCTTGTGGGACTCGTGAAATTTGACATTTCTGATGTTTGACACTGATTGAGCACACCTACAAAACATCCCAATGGACAGGGTATTGCATTACTTCTGATAGAATCTAGAATAACTTTAATGGCTTTGGCTTTATTAACATTCATGACGAGTTTCTGCAGAACATGAGCATGTGCAAGAACAGAACATTTAAAGTCACCACTTAATAAATAGTGAAATTTAAAACATTCAACCACGCCGCGTGACGTCTTCATCGATGAGAAGAACGGCAAGGCAAGGAAGAAAACAAAGTCGTAAAAAAAAAAAGAATCAAAGCTATGGTAGTGGGTCCCTCCACACGCGAATAACACCAGAAAACCAAAGGCAACAACTACATTCAGTGAAAACGAATCATCAAAGAGAAGTACAATCTTCCCCCTACATTGTAGTGATTTTAGGGAAAAAAGGTTCATTACCCACCTATATTACACCTAAAAGATGCAAAGATAGAACATCAATACCCCCTAAAGGCAATGTTAAGAGGCCAGTGTATTTCCATTAAGTAACTATACATATATGTAGGCACGTTTGACAAATGAAGCTGAATCACACACATGGCGTGGCTTGAAACAACCTACATATGCAACTACTGTGCACTTTCTAAATATAGGGAAATCACACGAGGCAGCAATACAATACAAGAGGGACAAAACAGTGCTGGCTACATCGGTAGAGGAAATGTAATTTACAGTAAAACAACATGCCCCTTTGATCGTGGACACTTCTCATTCGGTAGTAGAATAAAGTTTCTATGCTATGGCTAATCCTCCGGGCGATTACGTTCTAACCCTAGACTGAAAGCAGAAAGCTCGAAGTAAAGAGTACAGACAATGTTAGGTCCCACACGTGTAAGATGGTATGTTGTTTTAGACTAGCGTTTTAAATATTCTCTTATTCGCTTTGTGTTTTTTTGTTTTTGCTTTTTTTTGTTAATTAATCTCTCCTGAACTAAAATGAGGCCTCTTTCTGACATGAGACACTTGTACATTCAAAAAAACATCCCTTCGGTTAAACAGCTGTGGAAGACCGATGAGAAACTTGTCTCTGGTGCCTTTGTATCTCAAGTCAGAAGAGGGGCCTTAGTTTGCCTTTAAATAGGGAGAGAGAGGAGGTACGCTGTTCAGAGGTCATGATTTGTGGACACCGATTTTAATATCAAATCGTCCCTGGTAGCGATCCTTTTCGTTGTAATAAATGTTTTCCCCATACACTTTGCACTCAATGCGGATCTCCATGTTCAAGGTGATGTTGACAAACTGGATGGCCACCAGGGGCTGCAGGTAATGAGGGTGCAGGAGTTTCCCGTAGTACGGGTAATACTGAAGAGGGAAGCCTCCTCCGATACCGTAGTACCTCACCTCGCCGAGCTTACCTGCATCCTCTTCTTTCTGCAGGCAACAGAACGCATGCCGTCGGTTAGCAACATTTCCACAGTTTTACGCGGCACGTTGAGTGCAATGGCAAAAGGAGCACTCACCTTGTTTGTGCAGTGGATGGGAATCACATTGGACTGGACTTTGTGCTGTGCCTCCTCTGGAATGCTTTCATTTGTCTTTGGTGGCTAAAATAAAAAAATAAATAAAAAATATGACCTGGATGGATCTTACATGCAACATGCTTCTCTGTAAAATACATGAGTCATACAGATTTCTTAAAAGAAGAAAAAAAGAAATTGAAATTTTATACAGTACCTATATGGAATAATGCATAAAAGTATGCAAGCATATTACATAACAATTGCAAAACTCAAAAAATGAACCTTTAGATAGTCTGCAGAAATGTTATCTAATACCTGTCGCCAAAAAATATTCCAAACCAACCTCGTTGCATGCATTTTAACTAACCTTCGGTATGAAGTTCACAATCCTGTTGAGCTTCACAATCAAGCAGGGCTTCCCCTCTGAAAATCCAAAATCTCGATCTTCGATGCCAGAGCAGGGTCCTAGCCAAGTCTTGGAAAACTGACATGCCTTCCGTACACCAATGTCGCTGTCTAACTCACCTCTGTTCTTGAATTCCAGTGGTTCATCTGTGAAAACAGAAATGATGTCATTCGTTTATAAAGCTACATATCATTTTACAAAAAAAAAGATTTTCTGTTACATGTGAATTGAAAATGTAAGCTAAAGCTTTACAACAGCGCATGGTATAATTCATGATATGTTCTAGTAGTTTTCTTTTTGTAGACTACAAAAAACAATGATCCTGCTGAGAAAACAAAAAGCAGGGAAAGCAAGAACTGATTCAATGTGTTCCTTGAATGCAATGTAAGGCGCTTTGGATAAAAGCGTCTGTCAAATGCATAAATGTAACTGCAAAAAACAGAAGAAAAACGTGTCATTTGGTACCTCCACAGTCCTCAAACTTCATTTGGTCCCGCTGCTTTTCGAGGTCGTAGGGCGCTAGGAAATCTTTCATGACTTTGGTGTATTTCAGGTATGTCTCCACGTCATCCATAGAGAAGATCAGCTCAGCTTTGTCTGAACGCGGGAAGTGACTGAGCCCTGTAAAGATAAATGGACATATAAATACAAGAAATTCAGGCATGCTTTTGGAAGATATATTAGTCAGACAGTAAATATTTTGAATCTTCTCTCGTTTGAATCTAGCCTTTATGAACATGATTCATTCCTGAACTCTTTGGATTCACCGTGGGCCATTCCGAGGAATTCAATCAAGTTTTGGATAAAATGTGATTTCAAAATTGTATCTGAATAATTTCCCGTCTAGCAGTCTCTAATTGCTGTTTATCCTCCCTGAAATGATTCACACAAGAGTGTGTGTTTAAAATTGCAACTGTTAAAAAAGTATGAATATGGGTGGAATTAATGAATTTCTATCAAACTACATCCGCCATGTTGGTACAGTCACGTGACCTGCCAGCATCAGTTGTGTCCCTTCACTGCCATTCATAAACCCTCTCCTGTGGCTTCAAGTGTTCATCGAATGTGCAATTCAGAATCTCGGCGGAAGTCGTAGAACATCCAAGTGGTTTTCACCTGCTATATTCAGCCATACTATTCTTTTGGCATACTATTCGTTTCGCATAACAAGTCTGAAAAAGATCTGAAAGGAATGTTTTCCTATCCTTCTAATAATATCATATTTTAGAATAAAAATCTATTTACATATATGTATTTCCTTTTTTGATGGAATAAGAAAAATAATGCTGTATTATTCATACCCATTTCATTTTATAATTGCATTAATCTTCACAAAAATAACAACATGAAATTATGCAAGAAAATATTAAAGCGGATTTGCATTTTAAATGGGATCAAATTACATCTTTTGTAACAGAATCACATACAAAGAACAGTTTGCAAAGCTTGAATACTCCTAGTCTAGCAATGAGTCAGAGTTGTAAATAAATCATAAAGGAACATTCTGTGACTGTTAGAGGGAGAAAGGGAATAAATGGAAAAATATTTGCAATACATGTTTTGGATCATTACGATCCTTCCCTTAATCAATCCTCCTAAATGAGCCTTGCAGAGGAGAGGCATCAGTTTGTCTTAAGTGTGTGTTTTTGTAGTTCTAATGTGTCTGAAAGGAGTCTGTCTCCCCATAACCTCACATGCCTTCTGTTCTAGCTCTTGATCTTTTCCCTGAACCCACCAAATGTTTGTCAGATTGATCCAAGCCTTCAAGCCTCACTTTAAACTGCAAGAGGAAAAGAACTAGAATCACACTTTAATCGAACAGTTTAGTCCAAATGTTCTGAAGAGACTCAATCGCTTTATATGATGAACAGATTTAGTCTTTTATTTACATGGTAACATTGATCAGCGGATATAAACAGAAGTTTAACTAAACCTGCTTGACACGTGAGATCAAACCTCATTGGTTCTTGAGGAAGCTCAAACGTGCTGTGCAAGGTAAGAATGAACCTCATTGGTTCTCACACGTCAAACGAATATGCTTGAGCTTTTGTTTACCGTAAATGACATGTGAGTTGATGAATGTTTATATGTGAATAAAAGCCTAGATTCTATTCATTCTGTTCATCATAAAAAGTGATTGAGCCTCTTCAGAAAATTTGGACTAAACCGCTCAATTCAAGTGGATTTGTTTTTTGAAAAGTGCCAAAGTGGTAGTTGAGTAGCTGTTAATGGAGGGACAGAAAGCTCTCAGATTTTGTCAAAAAGGCCTTAAATTGTGTTCTGAAATTTAATGAAAGTCTTACGGGTTTTGAACGACTCAAATGTGAGTAATTAATGACAGAAATTTCATTTTTGGATGAACTATCCCTTTAACATTTCTAGACCCCATGAAATTAATAGGTGGAAACTTTGATGATTATTTTATTTTGATGATTTGATTTATTTGATTTGACTATATTTTGATGTTTAGCCAAATTATTATTCATTTGGTTTTTAATTTAAGACTTTTTATTTCATTTGGCCCCATGTATTTCCATCATAAAACTCTTCAGCTTCAGTTTACACTTACTACAACAAAAAATCTAAAGGATGGGACAGCCACCACAGTAGAGCTGTTACCTGGAGGCGCAACTCTGTCCTGCCAGGTGGGTTTGTAATCGTTCAGGGTGAGGAGGAGAACCTGGATAGTGCCGATAAAGATCCCGGCCAGGCAGCCATAAAAGATGAGATAGAACAGGAAGATTTTTGCTGTGGAGAGAGAGAGAGAGAGATGATATTTCACCATGTGGATGAGAACGAGACATTTTGAGTGGCAATTCTGTTCTTGTTACTGACCGTTTATATCTCAATTGATGGTTGAAAATTGCAATGCAATGAAGGAAGTGTGTTTTTTTCCTTTACTGGAGCTAAAGTCATTATTTCTAGAACTTATTTATACATATGCAACCTATATTTACAAAATTCATACATTAAAGAAAGAGTATTATTGGAAATCACTACTAAAGAACAAACGAATCCTAGGAAGCTCAGTGATGCTACATCAAACAGGCAAAACTGCTGACACCATACCAGCAATACAAATGTCCTCAGTCTGTCCCCAGAATATATAGAGGTGCCAGCATGACAGGATATGATGAGTAATCTCAATGTCTCATGCATCAACAATGTGTAGGGGCATCGCAGTGCAGTAAAACCAGAAGGGTCATGCCTTAAGTTCTTTCCAGACCAGTCAAACCAGTTTATCCCAAAAGAATTCACTGACAGCCAGATTTGAATTAGACATAATGATTAGACTGTACAAATTATTGCAGAGCAAAACTTAGTTTCATGCGCTTTTAGGCAAGGGCAAAAGGCCTGGTGCATAAAGCAATGTCAGAGGGTCACTGGGACTAAAGCTCACCAAATGTCAACGTACCAGATGATGTAATGCCCTTCAGAAATCCTAGGAGATGCACTGACATCTAGAAGGTAATTATGCATTGCTTTGCTCAGGCACGACTCGCTTTGGGCATCCATCCCTAGAAACTTCTCACACTTAACAGCTCTTGCATGGATTTATGTCCACACACAACTGGATAGACACATTCAAGGTATTTTTAGATGAAATTATATCAACTGGAAACCAAATTCAATTAGTTACCCAGACACTAGAGTTAACTTTAGACATTGGGTAAGCCACATTTAAAACTGAAGACATGGAGCCTATCAATTAGAAACTGTTGCTGCCTCAAATACATGACGTCGTCAATATTCAGTGCAACCTTAGATGAATCAGTCAGATCCCAAATACTAGGCCTTTCACCTTGAGTCACCTTGAACAATGATGCATTTTTAACCCTTTGTTTGTGTAACACATTAATAATGACAAGTATGCTAATTAAATGACACGCTGATTGATGTCATGCCAAGCACAGAGAAGAAACAATCAGATTTTATACACATGCAAGATTTTGTCTCGTTATTTAATTATTTATTTTTGAGGAGGAACATAATTTTATCAAATTTCCTTTCAGCAGAAGAAGCAAAAAATCGACCTGATCAAAAATCCGACGCTGTCCTTTGTTGACCTTTTGCTCCTCCATCAGCATAGAAATCATGCATATTCATTATACATGCAGAAATGTTGCTATTTACGTAGAAAAACACACCAAGTCTGTCTAAAGACCGCTTGTCTCAACGAAACAGGTGGGATACAAAAAAACACCAACATACGAACCAACGCGTTCAAGAATGATTTGAACGATTAAAATACACTCGTGAGCACAGTGAATCGTGCATTGAGTCCGTATATCGATATATGAAAGTCCGTGAGACATTTGCTGCAAAGTCAAATCATACAGGTTGCATCGTGACCAGACTGGCAGTCTGTCTGCACCTGCTGCTATAGAAACGGCGATGACAGGCATCAAAGCGCTGTCCGACGTGCTGAAACCCAGCCAAACTGTCGATATTATATCAATAGGTTATACTTACACCAACTACTACCCGTGCGCCCCAGAAATTCCTTCTTCTCCGAATTCCACACAAACTTCTTCCATCCTCCATCATCTTTATTTTGAGCTGGCATGGTGTACTGTAAGATTGTGGTTGTCCCTTTGTGTAGAGAATTCCCTCGTGATTCCTTTCTTGCCTTCTTTGCAACACTTACACCCCTTCCCGGAGCACTATGCCCACCGTGACATGGAGCCGTACCCGGCTCTCTCCAAGGTGCCCCGAGTAATATATCCAGCGGAGCGCGCAGGTCCCGCCCAAAGTCGCCCAGAACCAATCACAAAGAGAACCTCCAATGACGTAACGCGGTCGTGCAGCTCACGGAATCGGGGTGGGAATCACTTTACAATGGGGTTGCGTAAAGAGACGTAAAAGACGCTGGAAGAACAGGACAGGTTGAAGGGAGTGATGTAAAAACGCGTGACGCAAGAGCCGCGTTCAACGCGTAGAAATGGGGAAACGTATCTAGGATGCCCAACGGCGCTGTGTTTTTTTTAAAGGATGCTCGGGCTGATATTTTTAAACTGTACATGCAGATGGATGAACATAGGCTATGCATGATCATGTTTTCGGCATTAATAAAATGTCTGTCACCTAAACAGCACTTTGATTCTATCTTAAGGCAGTAATTAGGTTTCAGTTGGGTTTAAAGTTGTAAAGTGTTTGGAATGAGTAATAAAAATGGCAATTAAATGGCTGTCAGGACTAATGTAGACACATGCAGGGAAATTTATTAAATGGGGTCTGAAAGTTCTGGGGGAAAGGTTTCCCTACCTCTCTTCATGGAAATTAAAGGAGAGGAAAACTGAAGTTAAATGATTAAAGGCTATTTTTAAACTACCATACAAGCACATTTGAACTTCACTGTCCATCACAATGAACTACTTTGTAAGAAAGGTCAGATGTTCTTGGAATGAAGCACAAGATGTTCTTTCATTCTCAAATTATGCTGGAGAACAAAATCTTTTCCATGCTGTTTGAGTGCTGTGCAAATACTAAAGCAATAGAGAGACATCTCAAAGACTAAGAATTACTGAAAGTCACTTAAACTATAATGCTGACAACAGAACATATGAACTCTGACCAGGATTAATAATTATAGATACTGAATATTGAAATGTGTATGTGTGAGTTTCTGTGAATGTTCATAAACAAGTTTACCATGGGGAGCAACAGCACAACAATACCGTATATAAACATGTGCACATGCAGGAGTGTATATGAAATATAGGATGATTTGGGAAGATAAGACCATTTAAGTTTATAGAAGGGAAGTGGCAATGATTAAAACTCTCATTTGAATCTGTATGAGTACATAGAGGTGCATGAACAGCCACCACCCACACACACACACACACACACACATGCACCCTTGACTAAACACTGAACCACCTTGGAGCAGTGTTTACATGTATACAGAGTGTAGACTGAATCACAAATACAGCACACAAAAGAGGCAAAGCCGTCAATGTCAAAAATGTCAAAAACTGATTTTTCAAGATCACATTTGTCAAACTCAAGGTGAGTTCATAAGGACACACAAAATCTACGTTACACGACTTTATGGCTGATAATCCTGAACACACAGATTGTGTTCTCTCTAAAGAGTAACACATATGGCATTGTTAGATTTACAGCTAATACCAACATTTTGAAACCACTTTCTAAATGTAAGTCAATATGGACTCCATACATACAGATAAGAGGTCAAAACTGACATTATCAAAATCAAATCATGAATATTCTGAACATTTGAATGTCAACTTGATTAGCGCAGCACATCACTAAATATTCAGAGTGGACGTGAAGTGGATTATCTGATGAGATGCTTTTTCATGTTAGGCGAATTAAAATTCTACTCATTTGTTGTTCTGGATTCTACCAGCAATTTAGGCCTGACATTGATCTACTTATTCATTAAAAATAGAAATAGTAAGTTGTAAATGGAAAAAAAGGCTGGCGTCCCAACAAAGAGTTGTAGATCAGAAGATAAGACATCGCCACAGCAAACACTGACTTCCTCTGCTGATGTTCCAGGTGATAGCAACTTTACATTACTCAGCAAAGGTGTTGGAGGAATATGAAGCTTAATATACACAAAAAAAAAGAAGGTTCTTTATGGGCATCATGGTTTCCTTGAAGAACCATTAACATCTAAAGGTACTTTATAATGAAAAAAGGTTCTTTGGATTTCTAAAACGTTCCCTCACATTAAGAAAGCTTGTTATTTTAAGAACTGTTCACTGAAAGGTTTATTTGAGGAACCTGGATTTGTTCTTCTATGGCTTTGCTGCATTTGGAAACCTTTCTTTAAATGCTGTGATGTTTAAATCAATGAGGGAGACTCAAGCTGTTACCTTCGGCTAATTCAGTAAAGATGATGCACGTCCCTTCCATTAGAAGTTTTAAGGGTAAAGTTTTAATAAATGTGTCTCTAAAATACCAAATTCTAATTGGTTGATTCAACAGTGGTCAAATAATTGAATACAGTATAATGGCTGCTAAACCGTATGATTAACTGTGCTAGTTTCTCACATAATGTGATTTCTTCAAAAATCAATATTTTGTGTATTTAATTGCAAATAAATAGTGGGATAATGTACAATCAGTCTGTCATTATTGGGATAAGACTTCCTGATACACCCCATCCTGTTTTTCTGTTGTTTGCAATAATGACCCTTGTTAAATATCTCCAGGGCTTCAACCGCTGGTCTTTTCTTTGGGAAGAACATAAGTACTTGTGCCTAATTTGCAAGTGTGAGCACTTTGCCTCCATTATTTAGTTGCTTAAAGGTGGATTCATCTTCCAAACACCTTCAAGAACCCTCATCATGAATAAACATCTTTTTTTAGACCATGAAACAGGTTTGTCTCTCCATCAAATAATTAGTCTCGTCTGTCACCTAAGAAGACATTCGCTGAGTCACTGCCTCTGTTGCCATGGCTACTAGCTCAGCGGTATCTGTGTGCGACAAATTTGGAATCTACAGGAGCACCCAGAGAGCTGCATGAGACCCATTACAACACCTCACACAGATGCTGTTTGCCGCTTTCTCCCTTCAGTCAGTATGGCTAAATATAACAGGATTCCACTTTATGACCTCATTGTTTCATGCTGGGTCTAAATGCAGCACTTATCGCTGCTAAAAGTTTAATAAAGACATTTTACACTTAATAGATCAATACAGAGCAACCATTTTAACCAATGGCAGATATGCATGCAGATTGCGTGTCATTAACTTATTTAGTGTCACTCTTATGGACTTTTAGTTTGGCTATTGTCCGTTTCCTGTCTATTTTGTCCCTGATTCCCTGCTAATCATCAGTTTCCGTGGACACTCATTAATCATTATAGCTGTTTGTCATTTTTTTATCATCCCCATATACAGTGGAATCCAGTCATGTCAACGGCCTCGGGGTTGCAAAAAAGTGTCAAGATAACCGATGATCGAGATAACCAACAGTCAATATGGCGATTTATTTGATGAAGCGATCGGCATGCTATAAAAATGAACACACACTGTATATGTTTGCTAACAACAAAAGGCATATGTGCACCAACTAACAGCAGAGATTTACCAGTATACAATAAAAAACACCTTCCATTCTCAATACAAAGCTTTAATTATATTCTCCAACATTGCAAACACAATGATCGCTCACAGCGTAAACAGTCAGAACGTTCTGCCTGTCTAATGTGCTTTCTCAACAAATTCGGCTTCGTCCCGTCTTTTAATAACTGGGTTCTTCAATCTGCAGCGGCGCTGAGCAGAGCGTGCGTCAGAACAGAAGCAGGATGTGTGTTCATCAAAGCCTCATACTCATTAGTCGATAACCGCTTGTTAATGTCAAAATATTTGAGAAAACGAATCAAATCAGAGAAGGCAGGCTTTATGTGCACACAGAAGCGGATGAAGCTTTGGGATGGGGATGCGGCAGCATTCGCTGCTCATTGAGAAGAGTAAGAACGATATGTGCTTTCACTTCATAGAGTCTCCAAAAGTCTCCAATAATTCCAGATAAATTCATTAGATTTGTCGCTAGTTGCTTTTTTGAAAATGTGTCGCTAGAGTGGTCTGAATACTCGCTAAACATAGCGACAAAGGTGCTAAGTTGGCAACACTGTCCGCGAGTTCTTGTGGACTGTACGTGCAACTGTACGTGTAACACGAACTCTGTTAACTAGGTACGCTCATTAGTCACGAGATAACCATGTGAAGTGGCGAATTTGTCCCTCTTTTGTGCTCGAGATATTAGATTTCGGCGACATAACCCATAAGAAAATACTAAGACAAATAGGGAGTTTGGCGGTTCCACTTCAAAAACGTCGACATAATAGGATTAGCGAGTTAACCGTGAGTCGAGATAAGTGAACTCCACTGTATTTTAGTTCCTCTGTGTGCTCACTTCAGCATCTGGTATTCTTACGTTACACGCTGTCAAGGTACCTGTTCAGTCATCTGTGGATAACTTCAGTTTGACTTATATTAAATACCTTTGTTTTGGAACCTTTTGAATCTATTTTGTTGAATTTTCAACATACATGACACTCTGCCTTAAAAGCACTTTACATTTTTTTTATTTAATTAATTGTATTTTTAACTCTACACCCCACCCTAAACAGTTTTTAAATTACAAATTGTTTTTAAATAATGTTATTTAAATTATGCAAAGTAATGTTATTAAGAAAAAAAGCTGTAATATAATATTTCAGGGAGGGCCGTGTAGGTTTAAAACAGACATTCATATATGACCTTTGTACAGTCCACCCACGAGAGCTGTTTTCACGACAGATTCTTAGATAGAGAGGTTTGTGGTGTACAGAGACGGTTTGTATATACCGTAAAGTTGAGTCAAGCAGTATTAGCATGTGTTTAAGCAACATTTCCTGCATGATTTTAGAGATAATAAAACATCCGTTGCCCTCAAGGACAACGCTACTCACGGTCCCCTACCAGCTAGCTTTATTGCAGTATTTACTGTTGCGACCTGCCAATTTTCAGCTAAGCCTCATTATTGACTAAAGCAATTCTCTTCTGAGAATATCTATGTGATTCCTAGGAAAGCTTGTGGAAAAATAAGGTTTAAATACTAATAAGACAGAATGTGACAGCGGGTAGATTTTATACATTTTCCTCAAAGGTCAACTCAGACAGTTCTGATATGCATGTGATGTTACAGAAAACTTTCACACCAATGATGTTCTATAAATGTCTTTCTCACAAAACTGCTGAGTTGTCAGTTGCAAGATTCATTTGTCTCATCATAGTAAATGACTAATGCAACATATCAATTTTGATTTCCTCCAGGCCTCTATTGAAGAGGTATGGGTTGAAAACAAGTCAAGAGAATGTATATATTTTCTAGGTGAGTGACCTCACTAACAGGGCGTGAGTATTTTAAGGTGACCTTGTCCTGAAGGTTTCCCGCAGTGCTCCTGTTCACACTCTCGTTATCTGCTGGTAGTTTCTGGTCACTGTATTCATCACTAGACTGAAGGTGGACTGTTAAAGTGACCTCATGACACCAGTGTGATTAGGTGACTATGAGGTATTTAACTAAAGGGAATGGGGATTTTTTTTTTTAAATGTCTTGTAATCAGCAGTTGAAATTGGTCAAAAAATTACTGATAATAGAATAGAACTATGTATTGAAGTAGATAGCAATGTTCTTTTGAAACAACACCGATGTCAAGGGTAGCATCCAAAACTGGAAAATGAATGTAAAAACTACAATTTAAAAAAACTTTACTGATCAAATAAGTTTTGAAAAACCCCAAAAGTTTTATATTAAAAATATTTCAGCCCAATATGGCAGACAGGCTAAATGAAAATACAAATTCACTCTCTGACAGTAGATGGCGCTTATGCATGGAAACCCAATTCCGCTACATATGATAACTGCCAAAAAAATGATGCCAATTTATGAGGCACAGATTTAGAAGTCCAATTTATGAGATGACGAGTCAAAATTAACGACTCAAAAATTCATCATAATGACATTTAAAAGTCATCAAAATTATGACATTTTAAGAAATGTACATACAACTTAGTAGCCTGTGTCATAATTCTAACTTTTTAAGATTAAGATTTAACAATGCATGATTGTTTTTATTATATGGAGGAAATGGGCTTTCATAGAGATTAATGTACCCGTTCAGATTTCAATGGCATCGCGGATGTATTTTTCGCTGCCTACATTATCCAACAGTCCAGTTTGGTTTTCTGATGAAGCAGTAAAAAGAAGTACATTTATTTTTACTCTTATATTATACTTATTTACATTTTAAACATTTTCCATATACTAAGGAGATATTGTAGTCATTGTAGACATTGTAGTCACTATCTAAAGCTCATTTAAATTAGTTTTAGATCATTGGATTATGGTAATTTATGAGGAAATTCATACACTTTACTGTAAGTTGCCTTAGGGTTTGGACAGCTGGTCCCAGCATCTGGAAACACCTCTTCTTTTCTTCGGGGGGAATAAGTTTGAGAGCTCCCTCCAGTGGTATATTATATGCAGGGTCAAGCAAGGCCATAGTGTGAAGAAAAAAAACCCAACCCACATGTATATTTATGCATATTTATATTATTCTACTATGGAGGCTTATTTCTGTCACAAAAAAGGGTAATTGCGACTTTTATCCCAATTCTTAATTGTCAGTTATTAAGTCAGAATTTTGAGATAAAAAGTCGCAACCCTCTTTTATAATTTTTTATTCTGTGGTGGAAACAAGCTTCAATAATTTTCAACATTTAACCTTACAACACATACTTTTCTCAGTGCACGGCCAACTTAATTTGATACACTGTGTTCTGGTACTTATTAATATGATGCATTGAAAGTAACATCTATGTTTACAACAGTGTTTTTAAAAAACACCATGACAAAATAGACCTGTCCTTCCTCTTTAGAACAGTTGTGTGGGTACTTGAAACCACAAAGGACTCCTATAATACAGGATCACTTCAGTTCCTCACGGTGACATTGAGATAAGCTTCTGCACGACAATATCTTCCAGCTATTTCTATATTAAAGGGACAGTTCATCTAAAAACAAAAGTTATTTTATTTAAAAACTGTATGACTCTCTTTCTACTAATGAAAAAATATATATATAAATAAATTAAGCATCTTGCCTAATGGTAAAGTAGGCCATTTTCAGAGTGGCTAGCAATAGCAAGCTACCAAGTAGGTACTGGACAGATGTCAGTAAAGCGTCAGATTTATGTCAACCTCCAACGTTGGACAGACGTTGCATATTGGTTGAAAAGTCAGAACCCAACATCAACCCAAAATGTTATTCCTGTCCATCAACACAACAGTTATTTTTATTTTATAGTGTAAAACTGTTATTTTATGAATTTTTTCCTAGATTATTATGTTCGAACACTTTTAATAAAGTGATGGTACAAAAAGTTCTGCAAAGAAATACTACTTTTTTACAGGATATTACAATAAAAATCTTAAATGAAGTGTTAAAGCATGCTCAAGATTGTAAACCAAAAGTTTTATTTTGGAAGACAAAATAATATACAAAATAATATAATAATAATATAAAATATACTGTATAAAACTTGAAGGTTTTTGATGAAATGCGGTACAAATTTGAATTGAAATGCATGCGACATTAAAAATACTGTACTACTTAACAGTAGATCAGTTTCATAAAAAAAAATTAAGAAATATTCTCCACTTTAAACTCATGAAATGCAAAATCTTGATCTTTTGCATGACTATTGATACTAAAACGGTTTAATTATTCAGAAGTAAATTTATATAAATAAATTCTTCAATCACTGATTGATGAAGTCATGATTTTACCTTTGGAACAAATTGTGGAGTTTTCTGTTAGCTTTGTTGTTGTTGTTTTTTAGATCCATAGAGATCTGATTATATGCGTGGACAAACATTACATTGTTTTTTAATTCAGAATCCTATAACTATATAAGTATAATCAAAAGCACAATCAAACCAGAACAAAAGGTCCATGATTATGCACCAGATGTGACAAACACAGCAGATAAAGATCAGTCCTCCAAATCTGAAGTAATCAGCTGGATCATTGGTGCATCTGGGGGTGAAAAACAAAAAAGAAAAGAAAATACACAGATTCACTAAATAGTCCTTAAGTTGTTGAGCACAGTGGTTAGGCCGCTATAGCATTATAGTATGGGAAAATGTAAACTTAAAATGGTGAAATGCTGACTGGCACTTTGATAATGAATGTATGCACGTTTCACATGCATGTTTTACAAATCGAGGATTCTAAATTGTCTGTATTTGCATGCTGGGATGCATTCCATTCCTTTCAGTCCATTCTCCATGCTCTGCTTCTTCTAGTTTCAAATCTCTCACTACAGGGTTTCTCTCACACAAATGACAAAAGCACATTCTGATCAGATAACATTTCAACAAATACTGTAAGACGCTATATGCCATGAGTCTGTTTATGTTGGTGGCTGGTTTTGGGGGAGTTTGTGCTTGTAAAGAATACGTGTGCTTTTCTCATCTCATTTCAAAATTTCCTTGGTAAAGCAATTTGGATCAAGTGGTGTGTGGCCGGAAAGTTTAAACACGGAGAGCAGAGCAACAGACTGTGCACTGTTTAAAGTAATGAAAAAGTTTGAATGTATAAATAAACTTAAATATAAAACTATTAAGATGCACTTTAAAATGACAAAGAAGAATGATAAGTTGTTAGTATAGACATGAACCTTTAATATAGTGAGCTGCATACATTTAATTTTACATAAGTTTGTACGTAATTTGAGAAAACTGGAAAAAAAACACTGTATAAATCCTGTATAAACAAAAAGAAGATTACGGTAATTTGTTATTTTAAGTATTATAATTTTTATATAATTAATAGCAGTCAAGTTATTGATTTACAGATATTGTTTGCAATTTTGTAGAGTTTTGATCATTTTAAATAACAGAAAACTACTGTAAAACATGAATGGTTACTTTCCGTCATTGATTCGTATCTGACGTCAATATGATTTTGGTTTGAGATGTTTGTTTGATTATGGTAAGTCAAGGCCAAAACCCCAAACCAACAAAAGAACAGTGTCCAATGATGTTAGAATTTGATATTGTGTGGCTTTTACCATTAATAACGTTTAGGAGAAGTTGGGTTTTGGTCACCATAACTCATGACTAAATGCCAGTATTTGACGTCAATATGATGTTGGCTTCAGATGTAGGATTGATGTTGGATTTTGGTTTGTTTAAACCACAAATCTGAAACCAATAAAATATCAGTGACTCATGATCTTAGAATATGACATTGTGTGGATTTTACCATTAATAATGTTTAGGAGAAGTTGCGTTTTGGTCACTATACCTCATACCTCATGACTAAATGCCAGTATTTGACATCGATTTGAGGTTGGCTTAAGACGTTGCCTTGACATTGGAATTTAGTTGATGTTGGAATTGGTTGTCAAATTGAAGTTGGCATGAGACGTCATGAGCTGACATTGAATTTTGGTCACCTGACGTCGCAACATAAACACAAATTGAACCAAATATTAACGTCTCATGACGTTGTGTGTGCCTGCTGTGTAAATATTTGCTTAGTCATCGCTGAAGCACACTTGAATTAGTTTCAGACCTAGTTTGCCTTAGGGTTTGGACAGCCGGTCCCAGCATCTGGAAACTCACCTCTTCTTTTCTTCAGGGGAATGAGTTTGTGAGCTCCCTCCAGTGGTATATTATAAACAGGGTCAAGCAAGGCCATAGTGTAAAAAAAAAACACTTGCATATTTATATTCATTGGGACTTTTATCTCAATTCTTACTTTTTTACTCAAAATTGTGAGATATACAATTGTAATCGCCAATTATTAAGCCAGAATTGCAAATAACAGAAGTTCTTTTATGCTTTTTTTTATTCTGTGGTAATAATATTCAGCATTTACCATTAAAACACATGCTTTTTCTCGGCCAACTTAATTTGATACACTGTGTTCTGGTACTTAGTAATATGATGCATTGAAAATAAATAATTATGTATGTTTACAACAGTGTTTTTTTAAATCACCATGACAAAATAAAACCTGTCCTTTAGAACAGTTGTGTGGGTACTTGAAACCACAAAGGACTCTAATAATACAGGATCACTTTAGTTCCTCACGGTGACATTGAGATAAGCTTCTGCACGACAATATCTTCCAGCTATTTCTATATTAAAGGGACAGTTCATCTAAAATCAGAAGTTGTCATTACTTACAGACTCTGATTTCATTCCAAACCAGTATGACTCATGCTTAACGGTAAAGTAGACCATTTTCAGAGTAGCTAGCAATAGCAAACTAAAAACATGAGATCCCACCGTCCCACTGGAAGCGTCTCCAAAGCCACACTCTCTTCAAAACACATGAACGCTAACAGCAGAGTTTGCAAAGCAAAACGAAATTATATTAAACACATCTCAAAGCACATGTTACAATACAGTAATCCCTCGTCACTTTGCGATTCAAGTTTCGCGGCCTCAGTGCATCACGTATTTTTCAAAAATATTCAATTATTTATATTTAGAAAAATAAAAATTTAAAAATCCGCCATATCGGCAGCCGGAAAGCAGCGTTGTTTTATCGTGATGCGAGAGAAACGGTTTCCCAGGACGCCAGACAAAGAGAGAAACTCTCTCAGAGGCTTTGTACACACCCACGGGCACTCAGACAAGACACGTGATTGGTTCCCGGCGAGAGATCGACCAATGAGAGCACGAGTGGATGTATCCCGTGAGCTGATTGGCTGATCCGACTTCGCAGCTTTTCACCTATCGCGGGGGGGGGGGGGGGGGGGGGGGGGGGGGGGGGGTCCTGGTCCACATTAACTGCAATAAACGAGGGATCATTGTAATAAAAAACATAAACGCTGCCCTGTACCACCTACTGCTGCAGATTAATTTAGCTGTTGATAGTGTTGCCATTAAAACGCATAAATTCAAATCATAAACTGCTCTGAGTATAACTGGTTTCCATCTTTTCCAAATGACAGTAGTTATGGCGTAAACATAGTATAAGCTCATTGTTTTGGTTTAGGAGGAACTGCAAAAAGGAGGCTGATATTTCAGTTGGACTCATTTCTGATGTCTGTCTAACTCTGCATTGTATGAAACATCCTGATGATGTGTCATGTCTGTTCCTGCAGGTGCTCGGAGGTATGGGAATACAGGCAGGTAGGACATTGTACTGGGACCGAATGCAATGATTGGATGAACATTTATGTGTTGATATGTATATACAGTATTTATATTAGACCGCTTAACTTGTTCTGTGCCTTTAAGCCACTATTTCACTACAATGATTGTCCCTGGTATCCACCTTGGACATTCTACTAAATAGTTACTTTTGTGTTCCACAAAATGGTTGGGTAAATGATAACAGAATTTTTTATGCGATCTGTCACTTTAAAGAGCTTATAGGTCAGGGCATCAAGGGATTTCGAAGTTGAGTTAAATTTGCATGAGTCATAACATAATCCCAAAATAATGAAGTTCACATAAGCTTTTGTCCCCAGTGACATGGACGAGGGTAAGCTAATTTATTCATAGCAAGCATATGGCTTCTTGTTTCTGCTATTTTTCAATCACACTTGTTTTAATTTTACAGATATGTCTACATTTTGAGGCAGAATATGTTAGCGTGAGTTCCTCAGAATGAGGAGGTCTCCTGTCTTCCCTGCTGAGAGATCCAGTGGCACTCATCTAATGTCCTTCACACTGCATTAATCGCTGTGTTTGCATAATTGCGTTCGTCCTCAGAGAACAGCGCTCTCTATTGCTCTTCCTGTCTCATGCACCATCCCCCAGCATGCAGCACCCCCACCAAACTCTCACGTGTAAACATGTGCGCAGCTTCTAGGTATACAACAAGGAAAAAAGCATGGGGAAACCAGGTGGGATAAGCAGGTCTACCTTGTGCTGGTGGCACACACAGACACACACACACACGCTATGATTGTAGCGACAGATTGCAATGCTATTTTTAGACCCAATCAATTCACCTGCAACTTCACTTACCCTTAAGCATATTAACATGGAAGAATACTTTACATAGACTATCAGATAATTCATATATGCTGACTCTGAATAAGGATTGTGTTTCTGTATATTTAATGCATCAGTGTGGAAAAAGAAAGGGAGACAGAGAAGAGAATGGAACAGAGAGTGTCAAATGTCACGAGATGAATTGGAACTGCCACTGCAGCAATTTAAGACTTGACCTTGACAGCACATGATGGGTTAGTCACGTTACCAAGGCAACAGCGAGCTGAAGTCAAGAGCATTTAATTGTACCTATTTGATCTCATAAATACTAGACAATAGAGCACTCCTTTGACTGCAAACTTCTCAAACTACCTCGGGCCCTGAATACATTGCACGAGAAATTTTATGGCCAATTACTTCCCCAATAGCTAAATGAAGCCCAATCAATGAGATTTAAGGTTTTTGTCAGATCAGTTTTCCTGCAATTCCTGCAAATTTGCATTGCATTTTCTTTAGGCATTACAAAAATGTGCTTTTGTGCTAAATGCTAAAAACATGCTAAAGCTTTCTTGGAGCTTAATCAGTAGAGCATTGGTGTTTATAACGCCAAGTTCATGGGTTCGATCCCAGGGAAAGCAAGAACTGATCTAATGTGTTTATTGAATGCAATCTAAGTCGCTTTGGATAAAAGCATCTGCCGAATGCATAAATGTGAATGCTTTAAAACAAGAAACCAAACCAGATTATTTGAAACATTATAACTTTTGATTTTAAGTTATTAAGCGTATTGTATTTTAAGTTGTCCTATATACTCACATTGTCCTATTAGTAACTCATTAAGTTTTATGAAAGACAATCAAGTCATAAATGTCAGTATAATATAAAAGTATTACCTGAAGTCATGACACATGAGTATAATATTCAGATATTGTTTGAGACTCATGTACAGACTTCATTTCATCCTTCATCCTTCCTCCAGCTTCCATTATGGTAGTGGAAGGTCACTTTTTCCAGACAGTTTATGGTAGCCATTGACTTCCATAGTATATCTTTATCCTACTATAGAAATCAATGAATACCATAGAGGAAAGAATCTCATATAGGTCTGGAACAACATAAGGGTAAGTAAATGATGACATTTTCATTTTTCAATTTTCATTTCATCAAAAGTAAAGTCGACATCAAAATGAATGTTGGATTTAACAGAATATTACATCATGACTTCACAACGTCACATTTCCTGGTAGGTCTGTGTTGAAAAGGTTAACATTCATCACAAAAACATCTTTATCTGTGAAAAAAATGAATGAGATTTGCACTTTCGTACACGAACCACGTACACACGCACTGAAAAACTATCAATAACTCTTGCAAATCAAAACTCATATATGACGTTGATGCCATTATAGTTGAAAAATGAAAATTATCCCATAATTTACTTCTTTCAGCCAAACACAATTAGAGTCATATAAAAAAACACCCTGGCTCTTTTAAGCTATATAATGGGAGTGAGCATAACCTGAGTTTTTGAAGCTCCAAAAAGCACATATCCATCCATTATAAAAGTAATGGCTCCAGGTGTTAATAAAGGCCAACTGAAGCCTGAATATTTATTTTTAAAACTTTTGTAGTCTCTGGACTGAATAAAGGTGATCAATCAAACTCAAAGACTCAGGAAAAGCTTCTAACCTTTTTGACTCCTCTGCTAAATCATGACCTGGCTCCAGCCAGTCTACACTTTATGGTTCTGATGTCAGTTTTAGTACCTTGAAGATGCTACACAGAGCACTTTGGGAGGACTTCAAAAGATCTATTTTTTGTGGCAAAAGAGCAATAAGAAAAAACACATCAAATACACATAGATGTCTGTGTGTCCAATCGGCTAATGAAGTAATAAAAGCATTTCTTTACATTTTGAACACACATTTTTATTAAATGTAGGAAGAGGAACTTGAAAGGACTGTTGAGCCCATAATAAGTTCAATTGCTTGTGCATAAATGTATGCGTGTTCATGTGTATTTTCACTTAAACAACTTATTTTCACTTAAACAGATTTACTGTTGCATTTACAGTTAGTCTAATCATTAAACGTGACCCATTCTAACAACATAGGGAGTGAGAGATTCACAAGACTGAATATTTCTCAATATTTACTTTATTATGTGTTCACAACTGCCAACTCTTTCAGTACAGAGTTATTCAAGCCAGGTAAACAGGTGCGAAGTCTGAGCTTTATAAACCCTCAGTCATTTCTCATAGCACACGTTGTTCATTCTCTGTATTTAGAGATAAAAACACTTAAAAATAGCATCAGAATTTATCGTAACAGTTCAGATAAGATCTTAAATATACTAAAGCACACAATCAAAAAGGAAATAAAAACAATGGCATTTAACGGTCTTTGTTCAAATAATTTATAACCTTGGTTATAGTGCTTAGTGAAAAGCGTTTAAAGCTGCCTATTCTCTGTCATTTCATTTCTCTCGCTCACTGCAACATCTCAAAAATCTCATTGGTCCAAAATCCTGCTCCTCTAAAGATCAATGCTCTGATTGGCTGAGACTATATTGCATCATACAGCATTTTCACTTTCAATGTCACCAGATTAATCATTTATTGCCTGCTAAGGAGACTATGCAATGCATTGTGTTGTAATATTTTTGCATAAAATTGCTATGATAAATCTTCGTTACTTATACAGCTTATACTATTTGTTCACATTCATGCAGAAAGCAGGACACAGAAGTTCACATTTGACAAAAGTGTGGGCTGCAGAGGTGAAGTGTGACATGTACGTTTTGAGACAGACGGATGATTCAACACCTTGCCTGCTTAATTTAGAGAAAGTGTGTAGGATACACTGAAAACAGGATCAAAGGGGATTAAAGGGTATAATTTAGCTTGAGGGAACAAAATGATGAATGCGTTTGTCATACGCCCTTGATTCTAGATTTAGCAGTGGAGAGGGTTTGGAAATGTACAGTGCTTAATGACCCTTGACTTCCATTGAAACCTAGTGTGTAGGATGTAGCTCTGGTGAAAAGTGCACTGTGGACTCAAAATGCAATGATGTGGGATTACAAAACAGACCTTTGTCCCATTCAACAATGATAATTCAGCTTTGATTTAATAAATGCATACATTGACATACATATTAATATTATGTGCAATAACACGCTACAATTAAAACATTCTGTCTTTTATTGTGAGTCTGTTCTGTCCATGTAAAGGGCAAAATCTGTTTGTTCTTGTGTTCTTGTCTGATCTCTCTAGTGCAAAAAACAAACAACAACACTGATGGTCATATCATGAGGAATAAAACTACTCAAGTTTTTGAGAAAAAAACCTTGACATGCTAAAAAAAACAAAAACATTTTGAGGTCTTATTTATAACAATATCCCTTGACATTTCAGTCTGGTCTAAGCAGTTTGTATGGCACATTTACACAAAGACGTCTTACATTTATATTTATTAATTTAGCAATTTTTTAGCTTTTTTTAAGTCTTGAAACATTTTGTTTGTGACTATTTTGGCACAAAATATTAACAGGCACACCTCCAGTAACTTATTTTTTTAAAATTATGATATGACCCTTGAGTAATTGATAGAAATGGATCAGAATAACACATCAGAGTATACAATCAAGAACACCGAAATTACAATCAATATATTACAATTTTATGTGATAATATTTAGATTACGACGTTTTTAAAAAGAAACCTCTATTGCACATAGAGTTGTTTGATCTATAGAACACGATTTCAGTGTGCAAAATGCTGATTCATTGCTTTTACAGTAACTAAAAACAGCAAGACTTCCATCACCGCTCCCCTTCTGTCAGACTAAATGGCATTTCAAGTCTGCTGCACTTCCTCTCCTTTCTCCTGGAGCTCTTGGTTGTACCTACACACACAAATACAAAGTGCATCACTGCTTTAGAATGCACAACGGTTTATCCAAAGCACTACAGATGCTGAAGGAACATATTTATTTATGCATTTGGCAGACTCTTTTATCCAAAGCAATTTACATTGCTTTTAAAGAACATTGACATTCTAATCAGAACATGATAGGTTGCTGGGGGTTCCAGGGAAAGCAAAAACTGATTAGAACGTCAATGTGTTCCTTAAATGCAATGAAAGTCACTTTGGATAAAAGCGTCTGCCAAATGCATAAATGTAAATGCTGGGAACAGGAACACATCTGGCATTCATGACACTCTGCTACCTCTCACTTTAAATGTAATGGTAAAACAGTTTCTCAACTCTGCTCCTTGAGGTTTATACTTCATCCCAATGCTCTAAAAGTAAGTACTGCACTGCTTTTGTGAAGAAAAAGTACATACTTTTGAGTAACAGAATAGTAGACAAGCATTAGGACATTTTAAACTGCCCTGCCAATCACCTTGTCACAGTTAAAATCCTCCACGTTCAATTTAATTTACTACCGTATTGCAGAGAAATGTAGAAATATATTGGTCTGCCAGTCGTCTTTCATGCAGAAACTCTCCTCCTGTGTTTGCATAATGATGAGCTTAAAGGTTAATTTCTTTACAAACGTTCACAATGCTTTGGCAGATTGAATATAATGTGGATAACATTGAAAAAATATATTTTCATCAGGGTAGATACTGATTATTAATCCCTCAAACCCCTTTATCTACATGGTACAAGTTGTAATAAGAGCTCTGTGAGGGCGGGACTACTTTTTACAAGTTGAGATCTCATAATTATGACATGGTGTGATTGCACCTAAACTCTGGAGGAAAGTGGAGAGCTGTGCTAATCTTTCCCTTACTTCCAATTTGCCATCCACAGGACTTACTAGACGTGGATGTAGAAGATCTTTTCCCATAAATATCTATATCCATAAATATTCTTCCTTCATTTGAAAAAAAATTAAGGAGATTCAGGAACCTCTCTGATTGTTGGATTTCACATTGGTGCATCTCAATGCGTAATACTCTTAGTACACAAAATTGTTCCGGAATTGCCCATCCTTATACTATTCAGTAATATATATATATATATATATATATATATATATATATACACACACACACACATTAGCCCATATTACATTATCATTTATTCTGCCATATAACCGTACAAGACAATCAAATAATTACAGCACCATTTACTTGCATCAAAAAGCTGTTGGAATTATTATAATTAGTTTTATAAATATTATAATTGTTACATTTAATGTGTTGACTCATTTTAAAATATGAATTTCATTATCAGAAAACATTTAGCTTTGTCAGGCTTTTATTTATGCTCAATGGATAAAACAATGAAGCTACGCTCTCAGGTTTACTGCTGCTGTAAATTTGACTTGCCACATATGACACTGCTTTCGAGACGACTGACGCGTCCCTAAAATATGTGTGTTATTCCAGTAGTGCAATTTTTAAAATGAAAGGAATCAGTAAATGTACTAAAATTAATACTTTTAAGTAAGGTGAACTTACAATGCAATGCAATGAGTTTAATAAAAGAATAAACATAACAACTCTGAATCAGAGGACAGAACAAATGCACCCAAAAATAACATCCATGTAATACAAGACTCAACCAGGAATACAAGAAACACTAGGGTTTAAATTCACAAGAGGTAATTGACAAACAAGACACACATGGGAACAAACAAAGAATTTATCAACAAGAAAACTACAAAGGACTACAAAACATGGCATAAAACCGGATATGACATAAAAGTCCCCAAGGGAACAAGACAGGAATAACAAATACATTTAATTTAAAAAAAAATGTTTTAATTAATATAAAAAAACTGGAACCAACCAGAAGACAATGAATGAACCGGAAAACACATACACAATTTCTCTCATTAATAGTAATTATTGGTACTAAATACACAGCAGGCCCAAGGCAAGTGTGATAAACACTTTTTTTGTAGTGTGAAACTGAGTCAAACTGTTAGTGTTGGAGAATAAAATTAAATAAATAAAACTAAGATGTCGTAACTCAAATACATTTCTAGTAGCTTGATATTATCTGTAAAAATATTGTAGCTTTTGATGCTACTATTTGAAATGTAATCATTCTAGATGTTAGTTAGTTTTTATGCATTTAAAAATACATTGTAATATTTAACAGCTCGAATGTACTTTTGGTTAGTATCTTCTTGAACTCTAAACCATTGAACTCAGCTTACAGCTTTACAGCTTAACCCTACAACTAAGCTCATCTCCTGTGTGCTGTGTGTATTGACCGATGGTAGTAAACAAAACTGACCTTAGAAACACAACTCGTAATGACTAACCTCCATATTCTCATGAGCTGGATGCTTCCACATATGCCCAGAAAGAAGTTAACAGCAAACAGAGCCCAGTTCTTGGGAATGATCACCAAGCAGTACCTTGACCAAATTAATCCTGGAAAGAAACCAGAGAGAGTCGCTGTGTTGAAATAAATCCTCATTGTGGAATCAATGATTTGTGTGGGTAAAGTGGGTTAAAGCCTTAGCCTTGTTGAATTAAGATATAGGTCAAAAGTTAGGCTGAGATTACACTTATGAACTGAATGGTAGTATTAGCAATTTTTAAAACATTTACGCAGAGAGAAAAAATGACCAGTCTAAAAAATGCTCTCTATATTCTAGATAAATATTCTAGACTGTAAATTGGATCTACCGCTCAGATATTAAGTTTCCTGAAATCGTTTCAAGTTCTATTTTCAGCCAAACTAATCTCAAGTTACTATGAGGCTTTAGATGAGATATTCTAATCTAGACGACACTGACAACAGCTACCGGTGTTGATAAATCGTGACCACACAACATCGAGCATGTCTCTTGAACGTGTACCTGTGGCTGTAATGACGCAGGACTGAGAAAGACTGAGCTTTTCAGGTGGCCGGGTCATATCAGAAAATCCAGCCACAACTAAACCCTGCATGAGGAAAGAAAGAGCAAACAAGAGTGAGCTTGCCTTGTTAAGCAGGAAATTCATGGTGTATAGCGCAGCATTACAACAGTACGAATTGCAAAATAAGCACTTCTAATTTGCTTATCTTAGAAGTATAGTTCACTCAAAAATCACCATCATCCCTTTACAAAGCCTTCTTCCACAGAACACAAAATGAGAAGCTTAGCAGAATGTTCTAGCCGCTCTCTTCCATATAATGAATGTGAATGGGGACCAGTGGCTGACAAGCTGAAAACAGCAGCACAAATGTAGTTTATGAGACTTCCACACTAATCTAAATCTTACAAAGCCATCGAATTGTTTTGTGTAAGATTAGACTGTAATTTAAGTTAAGCCTTGAAAAATGTTTCCTTTTGTAGGCAGAGCAGCAACATTCTGCTACTTTTATATCCTTTTGTGTTCCACCGGGTTTTTAAATGATGGTCTACTCCCTACTATGATTAGCAATTTTCAACATCCAAGGTCATGGCAATCTGCAATTTAACTGGAAAAATATCAAAACTGATGATGATAAAAGGTGATGTTGAAAGAGGTTTTTTAATATTCATATATTTTTCGTTTTTAAACTGTGAGGGGAAAACAATCTCACCCATTTAAAAACAGGTGCCCAGAAGAAAACAGTCTTTGGCCCTGAGGAGGAGAAAAAAGCAAAGATCCTGTGAGAAACGTTTATGGATAAATTTAGAACCACCTTTTTTTTTTTCTTTTTTTTTTAAATAAAGATCACAATTCTCAGACAACAGACAACTAAACAAAATAACATGTAATTTAATAAAGGCTCTGACATTTGAATTATTATATATTTTTAAAAATCTTATTTGAATGAATGATTCAATGACTCACTTGTTTCATTAATGAATGAATCACAAGTTTTGAACAAATCTCTTGATAGATTCATTAGCAAATACATTCAATAATAAGTCACTTTTTATATAAGATATAATTGATACAATGGTTATTTGAAGTGGAAAGAGACTTTCAAAACGTGATTAACTCCATTCTGTTCTCTACCGTAGACATATATATCTTGAACTATAAACTTTTTTATGATTTATGGTTGAAAAGACTGTTTGTAAAGCTGTTTCTTACTGCGCGAATGCAGATCTTAATATTCGCCGTTATCGTACTTGTCAAATATTGAATAGACAGCCCAATCATTGTCATTTAGGAATATATGCAACTCTACAAAGTGCTATTGTAAAAATAAAAAAATAAAACAAATGCTGTTGGCTAATTTGATTTGTTTAACTTGATGCTCTAAATTCCATAAAACATATAGAAGAAAAATGATTGTGATCAGATAAGAACCACCTAAAAACCTGAAAGTTATTCAATATATGATTAACAAATTATCATCCAGGAGTGTTGGACTAGTCCAAGCAATGTTTAAACTTTAAGGGTACATTTACACGACAACAATGTACTAAATTTTTCCATGTACACAAAACAACATCCAAAAGATCCCCATTCATACGGATCCGCGATACCGATTATGTAACTTTCGAATGCCAGTCCAGTAGTTGGCGACGTCACTAAGTGCCTACAGACTGAAAACATAATCATCCGGATGACATCACGGTTTTCAAATTTGTGTTTTGTACTTTACACAGATACTTTATAACAGTATCATTTTCAAAAATTTTCAAAGTTTTCAAAAAAGTTTATTGAATTAAAATTTAGGGTCAGTTTACACAACACCATTTAAAAAAAAAAATTCATTCATTCATTCATTTACGCACAATCTGTGTTTTGGGTGCCTGAAAACGGAAACATCTGAAAACGGTGATGTCACGCATATGCATTTTACATGTTCAGTCTATACATGCTTTACAAAGCGACATCGCCAACTACTGGCCTGACATGCAAAATACAGCGTTTCTATTCGTTTTCAATAAATGGGATCCTTTTGACGATGTTGTCGCCTGTACACGCAAAACGAAAGGAAAAACTTTTCCGTTTTTAGTACATTCCCTGATTGCGCACGTACATCTCAGAGACGTCTATTTGATGTGCGAGATTACATCTGGAAGACATACTCTTTAGAGAGTTTGATCATCTGCAATACGTCTCTAGGACGTTTCCTGTCAGACGTTAAATAGCCGATTAGAAAATGTCTTTAAGATGTTTATGATTTAGATTGTATCTAAAAGTGACATCTTAAAGACGTTTCTCAGATGTTTGTACACAGCAGACGCTTTCCAGATGAAGTTATCTTTATAAGACATCTTGCAGACGTACGTGTGCTATCGTTGTTGTCGTGTACTTGGACCAAGATCTCTAGAAAACAAAAACAAATAGGAAACCGTGTCTAGGTGGTTTTAGTGGACAGGACACTGTACAACACAACACAACACAATACATGATTAGTGGGATCAGAAAGTTGCACATAAGACCGGCTCACTCAAACTACCCAAGCCAGGCCCTAAAAGTATTTTAATCCTTATATCAAACTTAAAAAGTATGAATTTCATTGCAATAAATTGCACCTGCAAACAAATGGTCCCATCTTTTATCAGAGCCCGGAGCCATTTTGTGATCCCAAGGTTATTATGGTTGTATGAAGTTCATTGAAGTAGTTCATATGGATGTTTTCAGTAACAGTTAATGTATCATTTTTAAAAGGTAGCCTATAATTTGCTTTACAAGTTAAACTGTGAAATGCATGCATGAAAAGTATGCTTGTGCCATCTCTCTTTATCAAAGATGCCACTTTTATAATGCATTTAAATGTGTCCAAATTCTGTATGGGGCCCTTGTATGACTGCATAAGAAATAACGTTTTATGCAGAGATTATATGGGAAAATGATAATACAGAATGCATTAAGTCTTATTTTAATTTAGCTTTTAATTAGCAGTTAATTTTTAATTTAATTTATTTTAATTGTTATAGCATTTATATAACAATTAGTCAATGACCGACTAGTGTGTTTCTTCAGATAGGAACAGAGTAGGCTAATGTCTTTACCAGCAGGATGATTGTAGATTGGTCGCAATTTCGGCGGCAGCATTAACTCGATCTTGTCCAGAGTCCGGTGATATTTCGCTCTCAAGCCACCAGAGTAAAAACGACATGATTGCAGTCGTAAATAAAGCCTGCTGCTACTCATATTCATCCAGTGCGGTGATCTGCGCCCGACGTCGATGGGGAAATTGTGTGTTGCGCACCTTCTCTCCACCCTTCAGGACGACCTATCACAATGTCACCATCACCGAAAACACAACGAGAGACGGAAAATGAATGAATGACCTTTATCAACCTACATTAAATCTAAAACGGGCTACTAAAATTCTATAGGGAGGATGTGATCATATGATCTATTAATAGTTAACAGCCAGTGAAATGCTGAAGCGCCTGCGCTGGCGCTCGTCATGATGCACTAACGGCTCTCGTTCAGCAGGGGTCGCTGTCGCTCTAATCGACGCGTGCTGAAAATCCTTTGTTTTGTTTTGTTTTTTTGTTGTTTTTTGCCAATAAAATGAAAAATGTAACAAATACATAAAATCAGTAACAACGGAAACTAAGACATATGTCACGAACCCAATGCAAATGATACAAGTGCCTAAGTGGGGGAAATAAACAAATACACACATACATCAATAGAATTATATGAGGGTAAACGTTGAAAGCAATTTTTGACTTTTAAAAGACTTTTTGCTTTTTATGGCCATCAGAGACAGAACATATGAATTATAATCTATATATAACCAGTAATTTAGATTTGTGAATAAAGAATTTGCAGAGTATCATGAACAGATTAACAGTACTGGATATGAACATTTGAATTGTGATAAAGGAAAATAATATTAAAGGTGTTCATTTTTTCCCCCTGAGAGGTACATACATAATTTGTTTCAAAAAGCTTTAACACAAACACATTCACACACAATTTATATTTTTAACATTTACTAAATAATAAAAATGTTGATGAGTGATTTACTCAATTGCAGCAGTGGCACAGTTATTTTGCTTATTTGCAAGGGAACATATGTTTGAAAATTGGAGATGGTTAGCCTAATGGTTAGAGAGTCTGACTTTTAAAGCAAAGGTTGCTGGTTTGATTTTCAGTTCTGGCAGGAAATTACTGAGGTGCCACAATCACTCCTCAGGCAAAATTCTGTTCAATAATTTAATAACAAATTTGGATTATGGTTTAACATACTTGGTCTTTATGTATCATGTCACTAAGTATATAATGAAATTCATCAAAATGTACCATATTATACAACCTTGACAGTCATTTAAGCAGTCAGATGGTTTCAAATGAGAAGTGACACTCACTGTGCATAAACTTTACTTTTTAAAGAGTTATTATAAATCATATGCAGTTGTATTGCACCACCCCAAATATAGCATGAGGTAGTGCAGCTGGGTTACATCGTTGCACCACTTGAATGAGAACACTGACTGATTCCTGGGCTCACTGAATTCACTTGGCTGCTCTGAATATAGTTAAATGTGAAAACAATTATAATGTGAAATTCTGGGTATGAAAAACAAATTATTCTTTGGTGTGTGGCATAAAAAACAGCTAAATCCTACATATTTGGCAGACGCTTTTATCCAAAGCGACTTACATTGCATTCAAGGAACACGTTGACATTCTAATCAGTTTCGGCTTTCTGTAGGAAAAGTATGAAACCCAAGACCTTGGTGTTGCAAGCACCAAACTCTAGTGTTTGAGTGACTGGAAAGTCTAGATAAACATCCTTCTGTACATCTGAAAAAAATACCAATCCACACACCTGCACATTAAGTACAAAACATGAAGAGATGCTTTATGCATGTGACATGTGGTTGGTTGTTTTTGTTTTCAGCATTTTCTGTTTTATTCCTTGAGTGAAGTTCCCCTATAACAACAGCAAATAAACACTAACAGTAACTTATGTAATTTTGGCACTTATGTAATTTCTGTAACCTTCTGAGAAACAAAGCCACAGTTAAATGATAATCACTGGTCGTACTTTAACCATTTAAATGAATAAAAATGTATATATAAAAAAGAAGTTGCTTTTTTCACAAAGATTTAAATGAATAATTAGAATTCTCTACAAATTACAATACTAATGCATGCAAAACACATCTTAATGTCATGTCTCATTTAATGAGAGAGCAATTTTATGGCATGAACAATTTTCACAAAATTAGTGTTTAGTTGTTTAGTGATGTTGTTTAGTGATGAGATGCGATTAAAAAAGAGGCAAAACGGGGTAAATTTCTGTTGACGGTATTTGTGAGTAATTTCACATTTTGCTTGAAATTGATTTATGATCTGTTAATGGATATTAAAATCTATTCAAAACATAAATAAAAAATATAAAAAATAAAATAAAATATATAATAATATAATAATAATAATATAATAATAAAAAATCATAGAAACAAAATCGTAAAAAAAAATCGTAGAAATATGATGGTTGACTATCACTTGTCACACTTTCCAATATACTTCTATTGTAGTCTCCACTCATTAATTCACAAAGTTTGGGGATAAGCAAAAGATTTCTAAACTACTGTGATTTGTAGCAGACAAATCTTGGACTGATATTTCAAAGATGAGACACATGGCATGGCTTAAAGGGACTTTAAGCATGGGAATGTTTCCCTGGGAATGTTTAAACACTTCAGATTGGGAAAAGGCCCAATGAAGCAGCAATAGCACAACAACAACAACAAAAATCAATATAAGTTCCACTATTGTTAAATTAATCAGTAATATAAATAGTATAATATGAACTGAAACATAAACCAATGTGAAAGAATTTCCAAACAGGAAAGCTTTTATTTTGACAGTAGGAGTCACCAAAGCATGATTTCCTAATCCTGTTCTCTGCCTTGGTGAATCATACACGGAGTTTTTAATCTCGTGTTTTGTCTTACTGTAAAACGCATGATAAATCTGTTCTGGATCACTTAACAGACAACACCGACTTCGTTTTGCTTGTGTTTCTGATGAACCGCTTGTGGATTGCGAAACTTAGGAGTAAACCCTTCCAAAGGTTTCGTTTTTATCCTTAATAGATTAATCAATCATCTGATAAGCGCAATATTGAAAATATAGACTGTGCTATTCATCTTACCCGTCAAAGAAAAAAAAAGAGGAAGTGTTTTTATCATGAGTCAAGCTTACGGTCATTTATTTTGTGGAAAGTCCGGGACAACCCTTCCAGAAGTTCCGGGGAATCGTTAAAGGGTTTGATAGATGGATAGATAGTTAGTTAGATAGATAGTGATCACTGGTATAACTAATGTGCAAAAGATCTAATTCAGAAGAACACAACATGAAATAAATGAGTGATCTCACTAGTGTATGTGGAGGACACTGAACCGGACAACAGCTCCAGAAACATATGCACAACTATGTGAAAGAAAATTCACAGCATAAGAAAATGTTTCCAAATATTTTTCAAATGTCACTTTTGATCAGTTTAATGCGTCTTTGCTGAAAATGTCATTCATTAAAAAAAAACAAAAAAAACTTTCTGACTTCAGACCTGGTAGTGCAATGAAACGGTTAAAATGAGCAATTAAAAATTGTATGCATACCTGAAATTTGTTGAACACCGTTCAAAAACAGAAAGAGGGATTTGCACTGTCAAAACTTTCATTTGCATCGAACTTTTGTCTGCTATAAAAACATTATAGATCTTGACAAACTCCAATGAATTTCTAAGCCTAAGAAAAAATTCCCCTTTGTTGTATCCACTTACTGGAAGGTCCCTCCCGTATATAAGCTATATATGTATCTGCTCTTAGAAAGAAACCAGACAATTTAAGACATGCTGCGCCTTCTTATCATATTAAGTTTGCTCAGAAGAGGTCTGTAATCGAGTCCTAATTTTTGTGGCTAAATCTGAAACTGCTCTTGCTGGATGTTAGTAAACTGGATGGAGGTGGTGGGAGGCTTATAACTACAAAAAAATGTTTTTATTCCCCAGCTTGCCTTTCAGATGTGGCATCAGAAGGAGACACAGATGTTGTTTTTGGTCAGAATGCGTTTTTCTCATGCACGCTCCCGCATGCGTCTGGAGTCAAACACGTCACCTGGCAGCGGGTGCGCGCGGACGAACCTGTTCAAATTCTGGCTACATTCAGCGAGCGCTTCAGGGATACCGTGGATCAGCAGTATGCCGGAAAAGTCACGCTCGCTCTGGCGTCATTTAATTCAACAACTATTGAGATCAAAAACACAACATTTGAAGACGAGGCTTGCTACATTTGTTCCTTCAAAGTTTATCCAACAGGACCCATACGAAAAACCTTTTGCCTCACTGTTAAAGGTAGGTAAATACCTGCAACCAAAAAATTTTGAGTCAAAAACAAAATAATAAATTACAAAGGCATTTTTAACCAAAATATTGAACTGTTATAGTGTTGATTTGTTTTAAATAAACTTTTTCAAACGTTTGAAGTGCCCCTGTTATGCTAATTTAATGTTTCTAATTTCAATTTGAAGGTCTCATACAACAGGCTTACATGCATCCAAAAAAACATGCATTTTCTCATTACATACAGTACATTACAGCATCACCTTTTTTTCTCACAATGTCTGAAAAGGTTCAATCAAGGATCCAATCTTTCTAAACCCCTCATTTTTGAGAGCCTACTCTGCTCTGATTGGTCAGATGGACCTCTCTGCTCTGATTGGTCTACCGCTTGCAGCAAGCCTCAGAACCAAAACACAATGTACCATTCAACTTCCTTCAACTTACACAAGCGCGCCTCAGCGCTCGTGTAATGGAGTATGAGAATATGTGTGTAAACCTCACTCCCTTGGGCTCAAGAGGCGCTCTAATATAGAGGTTACAGTCTTTCCTGTTATCACGCCCGCCTCCCATGCCAGAGACCCTCGTTAGAAACCCACTCAGAATAGGACCAGTTACACTTGTATGGTACGAACAGTAACAATGGCGTCAGTTTTATTGACTCAACATATGCATATATGCAGCCAGCTAATGCCATAGGCAGCCTATTATTTTTCAGGAATTAAGACTGGAATTACTGATGGCAGTTTTTTTTCTTTTGGGACTTTGCAGACCTTTTACTTTCACAAACAGTTATATTGCACATTACACAAAAGACACTGAACAATAGGATAATAGGGGCACTTTTTATTGCTTTTTTTGTAGTCAGGACTTAAAGGCTAATTTACTTTCAAAAGTAAACCTGAGAAATATTTCCTGGAGTAAATAAGTGAAACTAGCTCTAGTCTCCACTATTTGGTCAATACGATGCAGAAAGTATGGCAAGTGTACTGCATATGTTGTGTCAGTAAAAAACAAGCAATTTCATCAAAGATAAAGCAGATATACCCAAAGTCACAAGGGATGGTCTGAATCAGAAAGTACACAGAGGTCAGTCTTTGAATTGTAATGGCATCTTAATGCAAGACTTTCTTGCAGTTTCCAGTTCCAGAAAAATGAAAGCAAGTGTCAGCATCATAGGGTTAAGATAATGTAGTGAACCTGAGTTTTGGATGTCACATTATTTGTTGTTTCGTGTTAAAAGATTGTGCTATCTATTGTGCTAAGATTGTGTTAATAGTTAAGTAACTATTTTACTGGTATATTTTCAGGTATCTCAGAAATGACAGCGAAAGTGAATCCTTCATCTACTTCTGATTCAGATGTTGTAGTCTCTTGTTCAGCCACTGGCAAACCAACTCCAACAATCCAGTGGAAATCCTCAGAGAAAGAGTTGAATGACTTCAGGTCAAATAATTTCAAAAACTTCAACAACGATAGTTCAACCACCGTTACAAGTAACATCACACTTCCACTGTCACAGTTTCGTGGGAAGTACGTGGAATGCTTTGCTCAGAGTGACAGCGTGGAGAAGAGGTACCAGATCCACATGTATGAAGATGATAAAGGTAACTTGATTTGACATGAATTGCAAGTGTTTAAGTGGTTGTGGCTTAATGGATTAAAAACTGCATGAATTAATGATGAAATAAGCAAGCAGTGTTATTTTTCTACATCCAGCATTCAGCAACACAAGATGCATTTTTATATTTTAAATGAAATTGTCTTCTTTATCAATATTTACATGCAAAAAAATATTCTTGTTTCACAGAAAATAATGTCAAATTAAGAAATTATATCATTCCGATGCTGGTCGTGGTTATCTTCAGTATTGTCATTTTTGCCTTCTATCTTCACACAAAGTTAAATGGTAAGCAGAATTTTTTTTTTTTTTTTTTTCCGTCAGGACCACATTTATTGTCTTAACAGCATTGTTAAATATGTATATTAATCATTTTCTTTTGTTCTTTTTTTACAGATAAAGATCAGAAATGTCCTTGCACACCATGACCTACTGCAGCGGCTACTTTATTCAGAATCTTTTATGTTACAATTGCACGTTAGATGTTGCATCTTTACATATGATATTTTCTGCTATTAAAAGAGCAACATCATGTTTACATTCGTGAATAAGCTAATATTAAATACTGTCTGTTCACCTGTGAAATCTGTATTTTTCTACATTCTGCATCTGCACTTTAAGAACTTGAGTTATTTCTACTTAACATTTGGTGTTATTTATTGTTGTGAATATTTCGTATTGCATTTTTAAGACTTTGTTCAAGTTTTAATTTAGTTCACAAGTCATTAGGTGTCCATATCTGTTATTGAAAACCAATTAACAAGACATGAAAGTGTGTAAATGTTCTTGCAATCAAATTACTTTCCATTAATCTACAACCCACTGACATGCTGCAAAGCCACAGTTCACCTGTCCATAATGCTCAGTATTTCATTTTCAATAAAACTTACCTTTGACCCAATCTGTCTTGAGGTGTCAATCATGGATGACTAACCCACTAATAACAATAGCATATTTCTTATGAATTTCTTTAGTGCCTCATTTGCCTATGCTTTGGAACTTCTCGTGTGATATCAACACGTGTAGAGAGTGTCATGTCAGGTTAAAACAGGAACTTCCGACACATCATGTTAGGTCACGTGCAGTGACACCTATTCCTGTAAGTCACAGTATAGTATTTCATCCTAGGAGAAAAGTCCCTAAAATAATTCCTGAAATGTAGGATGACTGCTTTCAGTTTCTCCCATCAGTTAAATCCTTTAGGATTTTTTCCCCCCTGGGAAAAACAATGCAACTTCCGTGACACACACATAAGAACAAAACCTTTCCTTCCTTACTTTCACTTTCCTTTAGTCACTCCATTCTCCAGGCTTATACAACTTCAAGCTATATTCGAAACTTTGTATTGTGAGCACTCTTGTGTACTTTTACATCTTTAGGATGAATCGCTTTCTGCATTCCTCAAGTTGTGAGTCGCTTTGGATAAAAGCATCTGCTAAATGAATGAACGTAAATCTCCAGGCTTGTTTCCACAGAACAAAAGTAAATGGCCAAAACAGCTGTCAAATTTAAAAAAGGACAAAAAAGCTTCCAAAAAAACACAAATTCCTTCTTAATCCATATTGTGTTTTACACAGAACTCAATTTAAGTTGATAGTCACTAACTGTCTTGCCTTTCTTTTCATACACATTCAAACCTGGAACATTAAAGGGAACGTTCACCCAAAAATAAAAAATCTCTAATCATTTTTATTTTTTTAGTAAAATAATTTGTGAGTCTATATAATGCAATTGAATGGGTGTCAATGTATTCTGAAGCTAAATGATAGGTGTATGTTAGAGAAATATTAATATTTTTTACTTTTTTATTTATGCCATTAATTTTTTGTTCTATATACTATCACATAGATAGTATAGTTCACGAGAGTGAGGTTGACATGCTGTGTATTATGTTGGCCGGAATAAATGGTTTATGGTAAAGAGAGTTTAAAATATTAGCAATTTTCTTGCACACACCTATCATAGTGAAGTCTAGTCTTCATGTGTTCATTTCAGAAGTCTAGTTGGGTGTGGTTTTTCAAGCATCAACAGAGTGGCACCAATTCACTCACAGTACATGGACTCAGGTGGATAATATTACTAAAGAACATTTTTTATTTGTGTTTTTATGATGAAAGAACGTCATGTACTTCGGGGATGCCATGAGGGTGAGTAATTGTCTAGAGAACTGAACAATCTCTTTAACAATGCATGACAAATTCTTTGATTATTTAACAGGAAGTGCTGGTTCACTGGGTGGGAATTTCATAAGAAAATTACAATGTACTAGACTATCATTTGATATAAGTACATGTAAATGATAAACAACTGTTTTTGTGTGTGTGTGTGTGTGTGTGTGTGTGTGTGTGTATATATATATATATATATATATATATATATATATATATATATATATATATATATATATATATATATATATATATATATAATGTATATTTATTATACAGCTCTGAAAACAATTAGGGCCACAAAATTTAGCAGTTTCTCTGGATTTATTATTTATATGTATGTTTCAGTAAAATTAATACTGACAACACTTCTTCTAAAGTTAAAAAAGTACTGCCATTTAAGATTATATTTGCAGAAAATGACAACTGGTCGAAACAAAGCAATAAGATGCTATGTTTTCAAACCTTGAATAATGCAAAGAAAACAAGTTTATATTCATTTTAACTTAGGGAGAGTTTATAAATCAATATTTGGTTGAATAATTTACAATTACAGCCTTCATGTGTCTTGGTTTGCTCTTACCAGTCGGTCACATTGTTGTTGGGCGACTTAATGCCACAGTAGCATATATCACTTTTGGGAATGAAAACTTCATGTCAAACAGGAAGACTTATATTTCCCAGAGCCTAACATGCAAATGCAGAAATGGTTTGTATTTTTGTTGTCTCATGTATTACAGTAAGTTTGTGTAATCATGAGGTCACAGCATACATATATATATATATATATATATATATATATATATATATATATATATATATATATATATATATATATATATATATATATATATATATATATATACATACATACAGTAATACCTCGGTTTTTGAGTTTAATTCATTCCAAGAGCGAGCTCGTAACTCAAAATGCTTGTACACCAAAACAATTTTCCCCATAAGAATGCACTAAAAATCACTTGATTCGTTCCACAGGACCATAAATGCCCATTTTAAATATTGTTTTGTTTTTAACCTATTAATTACATTTAAAATTATAATCATTAAGTTCTCATATAAATACTAATTAATTGACAATTAAACTTTAAAAATACTTAACAATTTACTGTAACACGCACTTTACCTGTCACTGCTGGCATGATGGAGATGAGAGGAGAGGGGAGGGGGGCGGGGTGTTACTGCTTATATATTTCACATTGTAGCGTTGCTTCTTTTAATAACCAGACAGGTTCCTTCTCATTCAGAGATTTTATTGAGATCTAACGTTTTGCTGTTCTGGCCACAACCCACGTCGTACATAACAGAAGAATCAAAACTATCTCTCTGCTTGTGAGCCTTTTCTCATCCCTCACAACTGAACTTTCTCTCTAGCCCCCCTGAAACCCCGCACTCTTAAAGTGACAAGACTGTTAACTTAAAACTTATTGAACACATCAGATTAACTAGTTTCTTCAACATTTGTAACGATATTACAACGTGAAGAATAGCGATCACAATTAATGCAACAACACGAGGTAAAATCGCTGTAAATCACTTATGTATATGATCTGTACAGAGTTATGACTGTTATAGTATGCTGTTTTCTAAAAGTGTATGGCCCTTTAAAAACGTCATTACGCCCTGGGTGCTGGACTGAGAACATACGTGAGCCTCATTAGTATGCAATGTGTCGTGGAACACATTCTTCATTAATAAAGTTTCATCATATTCACATGCATGTAATCATATTCACAACAACTTATAAAATAATGTACTGTGGTGAATGATGCACCCAAAGGGTGATAAAGTTAAGGGGTGATAAAGGGATCTTAAAGGGATAAAGGGATCGCGGCTCCCGTGTGTACATTCGCGGCTCTGGTGTGTTGGTTCGCGGCTCCCCATCTCCTGTGTTCCATGTTCCACAACCTTCACTCTGGATTATCACTTCGTTTGTTTTCTGCACTATTATAATAAATTCACTCATTTGCACTTGAATCCGGGTTTTGTGTTTTCCCTTGCTTTCCCCGCTCCCCCCTCCTCCCTCCTCTCGTCTAGTCTCCTCCACACACGCTGCTCAAAGCTGAAGTGCATTACAGTAAATTTTCAAGTATTTTTAGAGTTTAATTGTCAATTATTAATTAGTATTTATATGAGATCTTAATTGTTATAATTTTAACTGTAATTAATAGGGTAAAACCAAAATAACTATTTAAATTGGGCATTTAAACGTGACCTCGTGGACTGTGTGTGTAAAAAATTGCATTATTATGTTTCCTATGTGTAATGTATGTAACGCTTGCTAATCTGCATTCTGTAATTTCTGGAAAAAGTATGGCGGCGCGTGCACACGCAGCGGCTAGGAGACTTGACTCCAAGTTTAATTTCGTTACACTGTACTTGTACATGTGAAATGACAATAAATTATCTATCTATCTATCTATCTATTTATGGTCGTGTCGAACGAATTAATTGATTTTTAGTGCATTCTTATGGGGAAATTTGTTTTGGTGTACGAGCATTTTGGGTTACAAGCTTACTCTTGTAACGAATTAAACTCGTAAACCGAGGTATTGCTGTATATATATATATATATATATATATATATATATATATATATATATATGTGTGTGTGTAATGAGGTCACAGCATATAAATATATATATATATATATATATATATATATATATATATATATATATATATATACTGTAACCTCATGATTACACAAACTTACTGTAATACATGAGACAACAAAAATACAAACCATTTCTGCATTTGCATGAAGTTAGACTGGGAAATATAAGTCTTCCTGTTTGACATGCAGTTTTCATTCCCAAAAGTGATGGCTCATTTTGCTTGCCATAACACAAAAATGTTTGCCATTTCAGAAGGAAACTCCATTAATAAGTCACATGATATAGTAGGCAAGCAGGGAAGCATTTAACATGAATGCAGGAACCTAACTGTAAACCATGTATAAACTATCTATTCATGTATATTGCACTCATGTTTCATTTCTTTCCTTTTTTATATTATTGTTTTATTTATTTTCATAATCTCCCAAACTATCACAAAACTAATTTTGAAAACTTGTTCATCATAAAACAGGTTTAAAAATGGATTACGTGTTTTACGTGAAACCTCAGGGAACCCCTGGATGTTTATTTTGTTGCTCACCGCCAGTAAAATGCGTCATTATTTAAGGAGTTTCCTGCTTTCACTTTCGATATCTATTTCGGATATCTATATATACGGATTACAAACGGACCATGGCAATTATTCAAACATGTTGTGTCTGCTGAACTTGATCCTACTTTTAAGCTATATAAAAAGAGGTGAGTTATGACAATCCTGCCTTTTATTCAATAAACAATACATTTACTTTTAGAACAAAACTGGTAAGTTTACCAAATAACAACTTGTTCATTTTCATCCCCCAGCTTGCCTTTCAGATGTACAATCGGAAGGAGACACAGATGTTGTGTTTGGTCAGAATGCGTTTTTCTCATGCACGCTCCCGCACGCGTCTGGAGTCAAACACGTCACCTGGCAGCGGGTGCGCGCGGACGAACCTGTTCAAATTCTGGCTACATTCAGCGAGCGCTTCAGGGATACCGTGGATCAGCAGTATGCCGGAAAAGTCACGCTCGCTCTGGCGTCATTTAATTCAACAACTATTGAGATCAAAAACACAACATTTGAAGACGAGGCTTGCTACATTTGTTCCTTCAAAGTTTATCCATCAGGACCCATACGAAAAACCTTTTGCCTCACTGTTAAAGGTAGGTAAATACCTGTATATTACTGTGATGATAACATGGTACTGTTATGGTTTTAGATGGTAATTCCATGGTGTTTGATATATGGAGCTAAATTATGTATATGTAAATGTATACTGTATATATATATATATATATATATATATATATATATATATATATATATATGTATGTATGTATGTGTGTGTGTGTGTGTGTGTGTGTGTGTGTGTGTGTGTGTGTGTGTGTGTGTGTGTGTGTGTGTGTGTGTGTAACTTAGAATTAGAATTGTTTTCTAGTGATATAACATTTAAGTCATTGTCATTCTTATACTTTTCAGGAATCTCAGAAATGACAGCGGAAGTGAATCCTTCACCTTCTTCTGATTCAGATGTTGTAGTTTCTTGTTCAGCTACTGGCAAACCAACTCCAACAATCCAGTGGAAATTCTCAGAGAAAGAGTTGAATGACTTCAGGTCAAATCATTTCACAAACTTCAACAACGACAGTTCAACCACCGTTAGAAGTATCATCACACTTCCACTGTCACAGTTTCATGGAAAGTACATGGAATGCTTGGCTCAGAGTGACAGCGTGGAGAAAAGGCTCCAGATCCACATACCTAAACAAGGTAAGAGGTTCAACATGGATATCAGCTAGAATCACACTGAGAAAATGTGCAGTTGTAACTTTCTACATAATGCTGCATAATTGACAATACAACATGAAGAACATTTTTAAATTACTTAACAAAACAGCAAAACCAATTAAGCTACACTTTACAATACTTATTTTCACTATTTAATAAAAAATATTTTCTTGTCTTACAGAGAACAACACTACACCAAGAAGCTACATCATTACAATTTCGGTCATCATTGTCATGACTATTGTGGTTTCTGTCATTTTTGCCATCTGTCTTCACAACTGGCTAAAAAGTAAGCTTCAACAATGTCTCTTTAGTTTAAATTGGTTAATGCAAACAATAACAAACTAATTTAATAATTTGATTTTGCTTATTTCCCCTCAAGGAGACGTTTTTAAGTCCCTTAATGACCAAAACGAGGAATGTTGACAGCAGATGCCTCATCATGTTCTTTTTCTTTGTGAATCTTTGTATATGTAAATTTATAGTGTATAGCTTGTCTAATATTTATTTTTTTATTTATTTTTTACATATTATTTTAAATATTTGTGTTTACATCACTCTTTAATGTTCTATTATATTAATATAGTTTAACATAATATATTCTACCTCTATGCCAGTGTATTGTATTCACAGAAAATGATTGTATACAAAACAGGTAATATTTATACTATGACTCATGTATTTATGTATCAGACTTGCACTTTAAGACCTGGTTAGTTGAAAGTAATACTTGAATGTAATGTGTTGAAGTTGTTACTGTTATTTATTAATTGATAAATGCAAGTTTTAATGTTTTGTGGTGATCAATGATGTCACAGTACTGTGTTTAGCAATGACAGTAATTTGGGCAAGAAAAAAAACCCAGTTGCCAAATTACCTAATACAAACTGAGAATCAATGACATGATTATTCACTGAACCAGTTTTGTGGTTTCCTGCAGGAAACTCTTGGGTTGTTTAGAGAGACGCCTGCTTTTGTTACTAGAGTTAGCATTTCTGCTATTGCTATTTGTTCACTTCCCTCAGATTACTGGAAGTACAAGTTTGTCCAGGTGGCAAGAAAATCATAAATCTTAAGTGTAGCAAGTAAAGCATTAGAAAATAAAGTTAAATATTTATGGTTGTTACAGTATATGTATGTTACAGTATGACTAATTTGAAATTGCACTGAATTAAAAATTCATCTTGTCAACTTGTGGTTTTACATTACTTACTTTGCTATGCGTAACCCCAAAAAGGGAAAAGGTGTGTCAAAACACAGGAAATGTATGCAGGTCACATAAATGATGACAACAAATTACTGACACACATAGATGACAAGACTATAAAAATCACATGTAAGATAAATTCAGGTTGAATCTCCCAGACTTCACTTTATGTAGTATCATATAGTATTTTGAGTAATTTTAGTAAAAAAACACAATGTGCTGACTCTTCATAACTGCAGGTTTTTAGAGGAAGAGAAGTGAAAGAAAGGCTCACTGGTCTGGTTGAGCTGAAAATAACATTTACCGCATTTAAAGCGGTAACCATTTGCTAACAGTAAATGTTGAGTAGTGATTCCTGTACACGGACTAAACCTACACAACTCGCAGTATAAAAACCCCTGCGGCAACCGAACACAAGTGAATTCAGTTTTTGTTCCCTCAATTGACCAACTTATAACTTTCAAACAGAACTTTGCTGGCTCTTTTTCAGCAGCCACGTGATCTGTGATTGTTTGTCTAAAATGATGCACAAGTGTTGCATCTGCAATGTTCAAAGGAAGTTCTCTTGATGTGGTTAGATCTTCAGACACATGTCAGGTAGCCATATTCAAGTTAGCCATTTCCTCAGACAAACTGAGTACAGAAACATGCAGATCTTTCTCCCAGCTTCTGCGTTCTTTATAAAGATTGTTCTCTGCAGTCTGCTACCGTCTCTAGCAGGGGGTAAGTCTCACTCACTTCACAAATATACTGACATTTTTTTAAATATAGTTTTCCAAGCTAACAGTGAACATTCACAGACATTCACAGCTAACATTCTAGTAACGTTTTTTCAAAGTTATGAACAAACGGATGTTAATCAAACATATAAACAGTCATTTGGTCTTTAATAACATCATTGAACATTAGCTCAAAAGTCATTCATGGAACGTTTTTGCTGATTTTATTTTATTTTTTAGATGATTTAAAGAATGTTCAAACTTTATGTTTTCATAACATCTGCAAAATGATATAGCATAAAACATTAAGGGATTATTTTCATAATGTTGTAACTACTATATAACAGTCACCAAGAACCAAGATTATTTTTTAAAACTTAAAAAAGGACAGTTTTAACATGCTGAGAACATTCAGAAATAACATTTTCATTTGGAACGTTTGCAAAACGTTCATTCAACATAAGTTTGTTTGCTAGGTTGCTGTCATAGGTTGTTGTCAGCACTTTTGGCTTGATGAAATACAAAATATTCCCCAGGTACAGTGGCTGTGATATATTCACGAGAACCATTGACGAAGACTGAAGGCCAGCCGTTGTCTTTAAAGTGCAAGGTGCGATATGAGAGGCAGAAATGTGACGTTTTAACCAATTGGTGGTACATGAAGCCCAAGTCCGAGCCCGAGTCCATCACAGATCCGCACCGCTATGAAATCACAGTAAATGAAACACAAAAAGAAGAAATCAGGAACAGGAGTATTTTCCTCTCATTCAAGTCCTTGAGCCTCAATGATAGTGGACACTACCAGTGCAATGCCAAATGTGTCAACAGTGGGACTGAAGCGAAAGGCCATGTTCTGTACCTCAATGTCACAGGTCTGAACAGAAGCAAACACATTCCCATACTTTGATTTTTAATTTCTGTATGTTACAATGTTCTTGTGTGTGACACTTAATAATGTGATGAACCTGTTTCTACAGCTGATCCATACAAAGGTCTGAAGGTCTCAACATGGAGTGGCCAGTTAAAGGCAGATGCAGTTGTGCTAACATTCAGCGCCATACTATTTTTATGGTATTATTAAATAATATTGTGTTTCCAGTATGAATCAACAAAAATCAACCGATATGTGTGAGTGTGTGCATATATATATATATAATTCGTTTTTACTTTAAATGTTCAAGGTTCCTGAAGATACTTTTTTACTATAATAAAAAATAAAATGCTTCTTTATTGGTACTAATTTAAGCAGAAAGCACCATGAATTTTGTGCATATATTTTATTATTCTTATGAGTAATTTAAGTTGTCACAGGTACGATGGATTGCACAGAGTGAATATTAAAAGATCTTTTTGTGCTACATCCATTTTAGCTGTAATGGAACAGGCCAGGCCTGTGGCTGAAACTGAAACTAAGCCCATCTTTACTTATGAAGAACGCAAGCCTCCGCAGTTATGATCAGCTCAGTTATGTTACTAGCAGTGCAATGCATTTTTGAGTGGATACAATTTGCGATACAATTCACTCCAGAGTTGGGGATACTTCATTTTAAAAGTAATGCATTACAATATTAACATAAATATAAAACTCTTCTGCCATGCAAAACAATTATTTGAAATATATGCAGAGTTGGATTGAACTCAGAAGAGAAATACTGCCATCTATTGGATACCAGATGTCTTGTAGAAATCACTGAAACTCTAAGGGTTATAATATTTCTGTCCTGTCTGTGATTTATTCACCTCATGGACACAGTAATTAAGGGTGTTCCTTTTGTGGGCAATAATAAACCCTCTTAGGCTGTGCGAGAACTGCACTTCTGCACAAGATGCTAAGGATGACAGATTGGAGGAGATTTAACATTAATATTTTATATAACCAAGTACAATCAGCCTGATAACCTATTAAATGAGCTCATAATAAAAGGAATCATGGTTATTATGGAGGGCTAAAGCGAGCAGGTTTTAAGTACCTTTAAGCCACTCTGAATTTAACCTTCAGTGAGTTTCTACGGTCTGTTGACTTTCTCTTTCTTTTCCTGTCAGTTCCTTTCTCCCTATTTCTCTTTAGCCTTCCCTTTGTGGTGACTTGATCCAAGAATTATGGCAGGTAATTTTTCTTTCATTTAGACTGAAACTACCGAAAAACCCCTTGTTATCTTTCTACTGGTCACTCTACACCAAAATGACTGGATCCAATTACAACTACTAAGGTTTTAAAGGAGTGTTATGTTTCATTACAATTATATTTCACCGCATTATGGCATTACATGTTGTACTTTTGACCTTTAAATTTTTTATATCTTATAAATACTGTACTTTATTTTGTTGCAGAGGCTACAACTTCCCATATAGGTTATATCAAACAAGATTTGTGTCTTGAAATCTACTTCTTTTTTTTGCTTTGTTTTGAAATTACTCGCAGAACATGCAGAGTTAGACTGAAAGCGTCACTGTGCTCTGCTTGTGTCACCAAAAAGTACAGTCCAAAAATACTATTGGTACTCAAATTGTTTCCGTAAACCAATGGGGCAAAAACCTATATATCGAAGGGAAGTTTAAATGTAGCATCTGCGGATTTATTCAAACCATTTATAATAAATTACATAGTTCAGCAGAAGTTTGACCGTAACTACTGAGTTAACTGAGTAAAGTTTTCAGTAAACTGTTGAGAGCATAGAGGAAATGTAAATTCCCTGGCATTCAGAGTAATCTACAAACACTTGCTCACCCTCTCATTCATTTGTAATTAGATGTCAATGTGAAAAAGCAGTCTCATTCCACCAATCCCTGCACTTCTCTTTGCAAGCAACCAAATTGCACCCAGGTTGAATGTATTATTTAATAGAGCCGTCCAGGACAGTTCAAATACATCACTTTGTCAAACGATCATGGAGGGATTGTCCATTGATAATGTGACTCATAATCAGACGTGAGCGGTAGTGCAGGTGTCTGTTCGTTCAGTGGATTCATTTTAAGCACTATATCAATTATTCATTTTCAGGAACGATTGTAGCTTGCAACTCTGGAAAATTGCAGTCATGTATTATCAGGATATTCAGCATAATGAATCCAAATGGAAATGCAAACCATATTTTAAATGTTATTACTGATCATGTTTTATACAATCATGTTTGAATATTATTATGTGTTATTTCATTATACCTTTAAATCACACATACAATATGCAAAATGTGTTGGTTTAATTAAATAAAACATCAAAGTGGCATGTGTAATTAAAAGATCCAAGAGCTTTTCTGAAATGTTTGTTTCGCAGCCCTATCTTTATTTACCAAAACACATAATCAAGACATTTATTTTAATGTAATGAGCATTTGAGTTGCATAGTCCAATTACTGTTACAAGACATATACATACAATTATAAGACATATAGCACCATATAGCACCAGGTACTATATGGCACCTCATAATGGTTCTTTGTAGCACCATTTGGTGCTATATAGCACTAAAAATGGTTCCCCTATGATTACGAGCTAAAGAACCACTTTTAGTGCTCTATAGCACCATTTTTTTTAGAGTGTATTCTTCAAAATGAATATAAACTATGAAATTCAAACTCAGAATATTATGCAAACCTACAATATTTATGTTAAATAACACAAATGTACTTTATGTATTTAAAATCAATTTATTAACCTTTATATTTTAATATCACTTTAATGTCTTTGCTGCTGACCTTTGATGATCCAGTACAACCATACTAATGGAAAAACGACGTTAGATAAACATCATAATTGTGAGGGGTTTTGTTTTCTTTTTATTGCTGAAAAAAGTTTTTTTACAGAATGGTTGAATTTGTTTTAGCTGAACCTCTACTGAACAGGTGTGAATTTGAGTGAATTTGAACTTCAGCCTAAGGCTAATTATTTTTGTCTTTGGTGAAAGGATCTTTGCATTTGTCAAAAATAGAATCTTTCTTTATTTTTTCTACATTAAAGTGATATTACAAATCAAGCAAGCCCAGAGAACATGGAAAAAGTAACACAAAAGTAGCATTACATATTATTTTCCATAAAAAGTACACAATATTGTAATGCATTACTTTTGAAAGTTACTGACACTTGCAATGAGACTCAGGCATTTTTAAGTGTGCCTTGAGTGTTTTCTCTGGGACACTGTAAGCTCGTACTTCCTTATCACTGATGCTATTGTATATATATATATATATATATTCACTGAACATAAAGGTCCGACATAGTCTGTAATGTCATGTTTCCAACAAAGCAACACTGATGGATAATGAAACCTCTGTAGAATTTCTGATTGGACTGGAGACGGGCTTGCAGTAGATGTAAGGAGGAAAAATGGCTTATTCCTTGTAGAAAGGAAGCAAATTTATAATTTATTATCACTTGAATAGACAGAGAGAAACTAGGCAGAAACAACTGCTACATGTGCACATTTATAGATAAGTGTGCTTATGCTTTGGTTTCAGTAATAAACATGCTCCAGGATTTTAAAGTATTCCTCCGTTCACTGAGTCTATTGCAAATCCATTTTTTCAACTTAACCACTGGGTAAAACAAATCCCTTTCACCAAGTAATATTGTATCAAACGGCAACATTTATTGTGAAAAATATATGCAAATATCCAACTAAATATAGAAATATTCCCTGCATTAGTACATTATTATTCCCTGCATTATTGTTCCCAACAGGGCACATTTGTTGCAGTAAGTAGCCAGAGTTGAGCCTATATCTTGCATCTCAGTAAAACACACATTTGCTTTTCAGACATGGTGTGGATTTTGCTTACAATGATATTGATTTTATATTTTGCATAAACATATCTTTATTAAGACAATACGTAGAATGTATGGTTCAAGTTTTGCATGGACTAAATGGTTATTAAAAACCTCAAATCACCACAACTAAAACTCAAATACTGTAGATTATATACTATAGTGTATCAGGTGTATTAAGTTAATTTAATGAATGCACTGTAAACTTTATCTTTATTATTGTCACAGTCTTGTCATGCCTCTGCCCACTTCCTGTTTCCTTCTGTGATTCTCCCAGTGTCATTCCATTCCCCTGTCTTGTCATTGATCACCCCGTCAGTCTTGTCACCTGTGTCTAATCACACCCTGTGTCCCCCCCCCCCCCCCCCCTTTGTCTTTATCTGTCGATGCCTATGTTAGATGTCTTCCCATTGAACTGGTTTTACCCTTGGACTCCTGTTTCATTCCTGTTTTGCACAAGAAGTGCCCTTTTGATTTGTAGTTTGGAAAGTGTTTTTTTTTTTAGTTTTGTATTTCATATGCTGTTATTCCCGTCTTCTGTGTCCATCCACCATCTGCCTAACATGTATATTGTTATATTATAATGCTATCATATGTTGTGCAGGCAGTTAGCTTAATTTGCTATAAATATAAAAGGTTGAAAAAATCACTCTGCCACTGACAAATAGAAAGAAAATTCTAAGCTTCCCAACTGTATTTACAACATTGTGGTGCGTTCAACTTCTAAATATGATCTTTACGACATGATTTGAATGCTCCAATACCATATGTAAGCAGATGCATATGTAAAATAATGCAATCATCAACATTAAACAGCATATAAATAAAAAGCTTATGCAAAATGTTACTGACTAAAATGTCGACCCAGGATGAGCTATAGGACTGTGAAGCTTTGGGGGTGTTGATAGACTCAATCTACTCCATCTGTTTGTGTTGATCACCGTTCTTAATCTGATTTTCACAGCTTTTTGCTCAAAATGTTGCTGTTTTTTATTAAATTTACCCACATTCAAGAGTTAACAAAAAATGAATTGAGCTAGAATAAATTGTATTTGTTCTTTCTTTTGCTATATTGCAAGTTCAGATGTTTACACAACAAAAATATTTTGGGGGTCATTAATGCAGGAAAAGTTTTAATTGTAATGCATAGGGCAAGATGTCCGAAAAGAGTAATACATTGGTTTTTGCCACTACGCTCTTAAAGGGGTACTTCACCAGCCTATCAAAATAGGCTTTCAATATAACTTGGTTGCCAATACAGTAGAAAAATATTTTGTTTTTAGATAGCCAACCTGACCTGAGAAAGCAAAAAAAGACTGATGTTTTCAGAACAACACCCAGAATGCACTGGGCATGTTTCAGTCCAATGTCTATTTCCACCTTGCTTTAGTAGGAAATACTTCTTAGCAAACATTATTCATAACGATGTCGTCTTGTAGTTCTGTTCCCGGCTGCAAGAATTCAAAGAGTAAACATTTAGTTTGACTGAGTTACTTTCAGTTGGGTTCTTAGATTATTCAAATTTTCTTCTTGTTGTTTTTTACAAGAACCTTTCACTAAAAGGTGTTTTAGGGATCACAAAAAACCCTCTTTTAGAGACTTTATTTTTTTCAAGTATATAAACAGTAAATGGAGCATTTGTTTTCTTACTTCATGTACAGCATTTTCAAGACTTTAAAGTGAGATGTGACTTCAAGAGAAACATGTAGATTTTGTCGGGAGAACAGAGACCAGATTCATCTGACAAGATTAGGGAAATGTCCCTTTGATGATGGAGCTGAGAGGAGGTGTGTATTTAATGATTATTTAATGGTGATGAGTGTAAGATCACAGTGGGACTCTGTAATGTTTCTCTTGTGTTCAGGTCTTCAACTAATGAGGGCAAAACGAGCTTTGTGAATCACATGTGCGTTGAGGCGGCTAGAAAAACCATCAGTCGATACCCAGGGACATACATTTCCAAAATCTCTTTCCAAACACATCACTGACTCACACATTTGACAGAGAGAATGGGTGCTGTTACTTGATTCCACTCCCAATTACAGGCAAGTCAAATTGAAGAGATATTTAGCAGTAATCGTGATTTCTTGACGCCAAGCATTATTGGCATTCATCCACATATTCAACAAGTCTGAATTTGCAGATCTTATAACTACAGCAAATGTTTGAGTGAATAACAATATACAGATTTCTTAGAATAAACTGTATAGCATAAGTCATTTGGAGTTCTATTATGAAGCAAAACATCCTTTTTTGTAGTCTGACAAACCCTTGATTTTATGGGATGGAAAAGAGCAGATTAATAAGTATTATGAGAATTAAAAAATATTATTTTGCAGTAAATTTGCATTTGCTGTTCTTTAAAATAGTTTTACCATATATGGTGAGACAACTTGCAGTTAACATGTGTTTTAGAGTCTTTTAGTTGCTATATTTTTTACAGTGTATGATTTTAATTGTCATGCACACAATAAAAAATCATAAGGACTACTTTTTTGGTGCTCATTTGACTGGCACTTGTTAGGATATACTTTGTGGAACGGGGGAAAACAGCAAAAACATTCTTCAGAGCATCTCCTTTGCATAAAAGAAGAAAATGCATACAAATTGTGAACAATGGCTGAATACTTCATTTTTAGATGTTCTATTCCGCTAACGGAATCATTCCTATTGTCAGAAGGTTTGGAAAACTGCAGTAAAATCATCTCCATATCTATCATTTAAGAGTTAAATGGCAAGAAGGGAAACCCTGTAAGCGTTAACCAATAAAAGAAAACTTGTAGCAATTCTATCGGATGTGTGATGTCACGAATCACGCGCCACGGCAGCATCCCTCAGTCTGACACCATGACAACCGCAGCGCGCGAACGCTGGAATCTTTGCAGCTGCCGCGAAGCCCAATATGAAGACAAGATGCCGCCATACGAGCGCGAGACGCACTTGTTCTTTTAAAATATTCCTCGCTTCCGCGCTTTTGGAAGAAGACGTCGGAGATTTGCAAAACCACCTGTATCTAGCGTCCGTTGGCAATGTGAGTTAAACAGCCTTTCCTGCTGGCCAAACCTTGATTTTTGTGTGCCGTCAGAACTGCGCTGGTTTGAACGCATTGAAATAACGCCGCGCGTATTGGAGCGACGAAATGCGCATTGGAGTCAGGGTTGCTCCTCATGGCGTTTACGCGTGGAGAACCCACCGGGGCGTGTGTGCTGTGCGTGTTAATGCATGTGTGAGCGAGTGAGAAAGGAAAATAGAGGAAAGAGAAGAGGCTTGTACGTTCGCCACTGACGCTAAATGGGGAATATGAGGATCTCGTGAGGACACCAATGATAAATAGTAATCCAGACTCCCCTGCCACGGAACGCGCTCCTCAGAGACTCCCTTGTTTAATACGAGGGGCGATTGAATATCCTCTTTGAAAGGCGCATCAGGTAAGCGAAGCGTTCGTATTGAAGTTCTCAAGCGTCTTTTGTCGAGCATCATTTGATGCGTCGCAGAAGTGAAAGCGCAAAAGCGCAAAAGCGCCTTCGTTCCAACATCTGCAGGTATGGACACAACTGACCACGGAAACCTGGTCTGCAAATGAAATGAAGCGTTTCTATGCAAATTTGACAGACTTAGAGTTAGCACAACACTGATGTTCTGATTACTTAAAGGCTCTTCTGACAACTTAGATGTTGTCTTGTAATGAAGAATTGGGCTTCCATCATCTGATAACATCTGGATGGTTGCTGCAGTGCTGGTCTGAGTTCAACTTCGACATTGCTTTTTAATGACTGAACAATACAGATGATTTTTGATGTGTCCAATAACCATTGTGCATAATTGACACATAATACAACAAAAACAGTATGCCTTTTGAATAATGTTACATCATTATTATTGCCATTATGTTTATTCAAGGTGGATTTGTGTTGTGTCCAATAACCAGTGTTTTATTACAGATTTTTTGCTATGATTTTTTTCTGCTTTTAGACACATAATTATCATAGTAAAACAACAAAAATATGCCTTCTGAATATATTATTCATTATATTATCATTATTTCCATTACATTTATTCAAAGTTGATTTGTGATGTGTCCAGTGACCGATATGCGCAACAGATTTTTTACTTCTTTGACACTTAATTATCATAATACAGTAACAAAAATGAAATGCCTTCTGAATAATGTGATTTGTGAGATAGATGGTGGCAGATTTATTTTCATCTGTTTGAGAATGAACATCTGTTATTTATAAAGGTTAAGTCATTTTCTGAACAATACATTAAATTAGTTGCTTTTGAGAATATTATTGTTGGGCGATTTTCCATTTTACCGACAAACCAAATGTCAACATTTATCCACAGACTGATAAGTAGAGAATCCAGTAGCTTGAAAAGAGTAATTATCAAGACAAATATTGGTCAAACTTATCAGTCTCTATCTAGTAAACATGGTAAATTATAGTGGTTATGTAAAACAAATATTCTTTTTAAAAGACTGGCTAAGCAGCTATACGTACTGCTGGCTACAGGATAATTATTTATACTCGCTGGCGCTGCTCTTTGAGGGCTGAAGAGTGTGATCAAAGATTTATACACTCGTTCCAGGCGCTGTTACGTGTGGAAACAGAGGTTAGGAAGTAGACAGGTTTCGTCCCGATAGATTGTCAATGCTCATCGCCTCAAGGGAGCCGAGGGAAAATAAATTGGTGTAAGCAACACAGTTAGGTCTGTAAAGTAAATGAAGCATTTTTAATGCAAATTTTGTATGACTTGTGGGAAACTAGAAATATTTCACAGGCAATTGTCACCAAGGATTCAAATTATAGTTGTTTAGTTAAACATAATTAGATTGTATTGTAATTGTATGTCGTGTGGTATTTGGTTTCCATCATCTTAAAAGAGTTATCCAAAAAGATCATAACGCTTGTCGCATTATGCTGTTGGTTTATAACTGTTGGTTTGAGCTCAACGTTTTAGACTGTAATGGTTATGTAAACAAAGATCATTCTTTTTGGCATGAATTAATGTATGAAGTGTTAACTTTACACTGCAGCCCAGAAGCTGCAACTGAAGTGATATATATTACAAAAGGTGCATTTGCACAGACATTATTAATGCAGAATTTATGTTATAAAATGTTGAAGCCTGTTAACTGTTAGTGTGCCAGTAGCGGGATTCTTGAAATGTTTTTTTAATTGCCTTTTATCCCTATCACATGTTTTAGTAATCATCATAAACTAGGTATACTTCAAAATATTAAACACTCAATAATTATCCTATGAAAACATCCCCCCCCCCCCCCTCATATTGCTTCACCATGGAAACAATACTTTAAAACCTTTTAACAGGCTCAGATTTTGTGATATCAACTTCTTATGCTTACTGCTTATGGCCTTTTTTATCCACTCTTAGGTCTGTACTGCAAAGCATTCCTGACCACTTAAGTTCATAAATTATGATGAATGGACCCATATGAACAGTCAGTCCAAAGACACAATAGATTTATGGAATGGAGCAAATAACCAACTCCCTTAGAAGAAAGTCGAATAGTTTTGAGGCAAGATAATAAAAATAATACATAATAATGACCAATAAACCACATAGGAGAGTAGTAGAAATTTGCATACAGTCATATACATTTCTATAATTCTGCCATGTTATTGGTTTGTTTCTATGCTTGACTTATGGTCTTGATTTTCTCTATTCATTCCACACCCCACCCCCCTTTTTATTTTTTCAATTTCTTTTTACTGTTTCTTATATTTGCTCCCTTGTTAACTATTCTTAATGCATATCTGTTAGAATGTCAAGTTCAGAAAAAATAAATTAAATTATGAATAGAAATAAGAATAAATGAAAAATATAAATTATGGAATAGAGCTGGTTCGGATATGTCGGTTTGAGACGGTTCAGTGCATGTTTTAGTACTTTTTTATGCTGCCTTGTGTCTTTAAACAATTTGATTTGTGTGCAGATACCTCGATATCTAGCAGTCTCCGAGGGCTGAGAAGTGTGACCAGTTGTTTATACACTTGTTCCAAGAGCTATTTTGAGTGAAACCCAAAGGGAAGCAAGTAGATAGGGTTTGGACAGTCCATGCACACTGCCTTGAGGGAGCACAGGGGGAAAAAAAGAAATTGGTGCGAGCAACACTATTAGGAGGTGACAGAAAAAAAATCTTTATTTTATAACATTCAGTTTGTTCATCTTTGAGAGAGGTTTTGAGTTTGTAAACCAGGGTTCATTTGGGTTAATGTCTCAGGGGATCAATTTAACCTTGTCCCCAGTTTTTTTTATCTCCATGGTTGTAATGAGATTGCACAGGACCCATCAGGGTACAACCTTTCAAACCCTTGATTATAAGTGAGTGACCTAGTCTCTCAAATAAGATTACATTGCTTAATGGTGCATTACATAAAACAAACCGATTTGGGACTTAGTAAATACAGGTGTGTATTTACCGGCCCACACACAGGTCTCCAAAAAACAGTGGACCGTCATGCTTTTAGCAATATCTCATCATACAATGATGATCAAATCTTTATTCTACAGTGCACCTAAAATACTGCAAGTGATTTTAAGGATGGTAAAGCATTAAAAAAGGGTACTTGAAAGATTAAGAGTAACAAAGTGTGTGATAAGTTCTCCAGACCTCTTATCCTGGATTCCGCTTGCTAATTTTGTCATTGTGGCCCTTGGCCATCATCCAAGACATGATCATTCAAAAGGTAGAGTGGTAAAAAACAGTGAAATAGTGGGAGAGGAAGAAGGAAAAAGAGACAAAGGGAGAAGGTCAGATTTACTTTGTGAGAAGATAATAAATCTAATAGATTTGCAGGTTGTCTGGTGGCTTATGCTGTCTGGCTTTGCTGTGGCGGAGTGTTTGAGAGCAGCAGAAGTCACCTCCATCAAAGCCAGACTCATACAAGCTGCTTACGTGGTTTATATCAAATCAGAGCTCGTTACTGGAACTGCCAGTGCTCTTTATCAAGAGTGGTGCGGCATTATTGGAAATGCTGAATGTACCGTTCTGTTTTGGTCATGTCAGAAATGCTTTAGAGGTCAGAAATCAGAAACATAGACGTCAGAAACGTTTAAATGATTGGTTCGCGTGATTTCATGCTGTTGCCTGTTTGCGAAAACATAAATTGCGGTTTTATTTACAGTTATATGTTAGTTTATTTATTTATAGAGTTATTTGTTAACATATTTATTCAAATTCATTTTTGATTAATTACTGACCTGTCCTATCGAAACAATTTTCCAATGGACTATATAATCAAGCTTTTGTAAGTAGAAGCCCTGTGTGTTTGGATTTTAATCTAATTTTGTAATAATAATTTTATTAAAATGATCCAGTAAAATGTTGCTTTGTAGCACTTACAGTAGTGACAGTGGACACACACACACACACACACACACACACACATACATATATATATATATATATATATATATATCATCACTGAAAAAGAAAAAGAGATCACTCAGAAAATGCAGAAATAATTATAAAGAAACTGCAAGTAGCATTCTGAATAAAAAAAAGAACTTTAGAGTAGAAAGAGTAAAAAAAGAACAATAATTTTTATAGTGACACAGTATTTTCCCAATTTTTTAAATAATTAAATAAATCCAGAGAAGTACTAAACTACATACCAGCCCTCAAAAAAGTGATGAAAAACATCAGTAAGGACAGCTACATCTGCTCCAAGTTAAATGAATCTCTGTCAAATTACTGGCTTTTAAATGCTTTGCAAAATCGCACTTCATACTTGCAGCCAATGTGCAGTAAGATATCCAATAAAACTTACTAAGCTTATAAATGGTTTACATTATGTGCTACAAAGTATCAATAAAAATAGTTATCTACTTATTACAAAGTAATTAATGTAATTAGAAAAATATTATTGATATTATGCTTATAATATCATGCTAATGTCTCCAGTGACTAATCTCCCATACGCTTTATATGAGACAAACTATTGGTGTACATGGGTAAAGTTCTCCAAATCGATCAGGATTGAGGTTCCGTACTGTTTAGGATTCTGTATAAGAAGCTTGTTACGTTGTGGAACAGAGTTGCAGAAAAAAACAGAAACCTTGATCCTATCTCACATCGATGACACATTCCTTACACATGACAAAAGCATGGCTTTGAAGTATCGCCTATAAGTTCATGGAGAGGAGAGTAACTCAACGTGCCTGGCATATTAAACTCTCACACCGATACGCTACATCACTGCCACAGCGTCTACATATGTCACGGCGAACAGCTCTTAACCCCCAAAAATGACTCACAAGATGAACTCACTCATGGCTTATTCTTTCCCGTAATTATTGCTGCTACTGAATTAAATAGCCTTTCCGTAGACCAGCGAGTTCGTTGAAGTGGATGAATGACCAAAAATTGTGTTTGCATGAGTGTTTATGTGTTACAAACGATTTGTTGTTAATTATCTATTAAACTAAAAGGTTAAAATGGAGACAGACAGTTGGGAATGCATTCAGGTATGACAGGGAGATTAAAAAGACAAGTGTGTCCGTTGTACAGAAGCGCACAGATATGGCTGAATTTAGAGCAGGATTTAATCTGCGAGATGCTCTGGATGATGATTATGCAGATTTATTATTTAGGACTATAAAAACAATAATAAAGTATAGAGAGTTTACTATGTATAACGTATCCTCACCGTATAACGTTATATGTGAAACATGCTGGGAAGAACAGGTATAGTCTTTCCAGTCTTTGCATGCTTTACACCAGACAAGGCGGAGATGTTTCCTTGCTTGTCTTTCGTGAGTTTGTTTTGGATCATGAGAGATTGCAGAGCTTAGGTCTTCATAAAAATTGAAAGGCTTCCCAAACACCCTCAAGGGTTTGCTCATGGCTTTCTGACATGAGGGTGGAGCATGGCTGGGTTTTCTAAAAGGAAAATATATAATGGTGAGGCGAGCAGTCGCTTTGTATTGTTAGAGAATATGACAGGAGGAAGCATTTTCCTTCCTCTCAGAAGTATGTTAAATTTTCATTATACGTCTGCCTGTCAGTGTTTCTTAGGGTTTGTTGAATGGGTAATGGCAAAATAACAGAGGTTTCCTCTAAATGTTAACTGTAGGGGCACGACACATTGACCACGGTTATAAATTATGACAGCAGAAAAACAACGGAAGCTAGGAAAGGAAAGCTTGTCAAGATAATCTCTGTTGTTGTTGACAAACAGTTTTTTTACTCCTTATGTAATAGATAGATAGATATAGTAATACCTTGAGATACGAGCGTCCAGACATATGAGTATTCTGAGATACGAGCAAGCCTTTGAGCAATTTTTTGCTTTGAAATATGAGTAAAGATTTGAGATACGAGCAGCTTACAAACGTCAATGCTAGTTGATCGAGCAGTCGGAGCAGCCCTTGTGCCTCACTCCTTCACTTCATGTGTTCGTTGACTTCCTTACGCGTCTCCAGCGAGACTTCCTGTAGTGTATGTTATATACATTTATGGGGTAATTACATATGATCTCCACTAGAGGGACTCCTTGGTTTTACAGCGGGGGTTATCGGGGGCGACGAGTGATTCAAGTGTATTAAGAGAGCAGCACGAGTTATGTGTGTACATTATTGTGCGTGTACTCTATCCAATACACTACACAGGAAGAAACACTACACTTCCATATTGTGTTTGCGTTATCTACGTAATTTACGTAATATAAGTAATACCCCCCTCTTCCTCTTCCGTACAAACCACTACTGTATCATCTGTCTCAAGGTTAAGAACTTATCATTTAAATCATATTTTATTTTATATCACAGGAATCCTAATATATTATAATTTGTGTGTGTGTTGTTCCATTTTTATTAGCACTAATAAGGGAGTTTTTTTAGAGGGCCGGAATGACAAAATTTTTTCTGTTCTTTCATATGGGAAAAAAATGATTTGAGATACGAGCAATTCAAGTTACGAGCTCTGTCCTGGAACAGATTATGCTCGCATCTCAAGGTATTACGATGGATGGATGGATGGATGGATGGATGGATAGATGGATAGATGGATAGATTGATGGATGGATGGATGGATGGATGGATGGATGGAAAGAAAAAGTAGGTTAATGACTCAGCTGGGACATTTATTTTTTTCAATTTTATATTTGTCCTTGCAGACAGGTTTAGTCTGTCTCTCTCTCAACACAAAAATCACAGCAACGAGTTTAATTGGATTACAGTGGCGTAAACATGGCATCCTTTGCAATCGGCTGTTGTTTTGTAGTCATGCTTAAATTTCTGATGCCTGTAATACCCGTAAATGTCTTCCCAGTTACATGCCATCCCTGCCAGCTTGTTCCTTTAGTTACAACCTGAGCTATATGTGCTAATCTCCCTGCTTCCCAGAATTCAAGGAAACTGCCCTTAAGACACAACTGTGCTGTGTCAGGGCCATTTTTAAATTAATTTAATCATCCCAAAAGACCAGACAAGCCCAAGTGAATTCTTATAAGCATCTGTGTTTTATGCTCCTGAGGTTTCTCCTGAGAGATCCATGCTCTCTGTCTGATCCAATCTAGAAAATACTCATCGATGTATTGATTTAATCAGAGTTCCCATTCGGACCTCGTCAGCAGCTTTTCATTGATCGAACAAGTTAAAGTTATTTCCCCTCAGAGCACAGTTGGGTTTTTTTTTACTGCGGTAATAAACAGGGAAAACAAAAAGCAATTTCTGCAAGACAGTGTTATGATGGGTTTCAAAAAGGCTGAGACTACTATTGAAAATGTTGCTGTTTAACGTGTATGTATATGAATTTCAGAATATCTTAGTACAGGTTAGTCAAATCTAACTGGAGGTTTTAGTCAAGCCCTAATCAAACTGTCAGGGTTCTGTCACAGTTGGTCTAGTCATTTCTTGGTTTTGTGGCAGAGCTCTGACATGTCTCATGTTTGGTGTGTCTACACGCGGCTTCGAGGGTTCGAGTCTGTGTAGCGTCTTGTGTGCGGGTTATGATGTCCGATCCCCAGACTGGTCTTGTTCAGTTTCAAATTTTGTGTCGGGGTTCGGACATTAATGACCCATGTGTTCGTCCTGGTTGTGAGCGAACGAGAACATGTGTTCGCTTGTTCTCGTGCGCTCTCAGGTCTTTGTGCAGTGTTGTAAGCATGCAGTTCTTGTTTTCATCGTCCGTGTGCCTTCATGTTGTTTTTTCGTGTCGCGCAGTTTGTTTTTGTTAGCTGCGCGCTGTCTTTGAGTTTTTGTGAACATGCAGCGATGCTCGTTCGCATTGGCTGCGTGTTTGTGTCCTGTCATTCCCCATCAATTACCCTTCCTCCTGTGACTATTTAATCCCTTTGTGTTTGCTTTCCTGCGTGGCTTCGTCGTCAATTGCTATGTTGTTTTCTGTGGATTATTCTGTGTCACAGCTCCAGTCAAGTCGTGTCCTGTCTTGTCGTGTTTTGTCTAGGTTAGTCAGTCCAGCTGTTTTCTCCCACGGGGTAGAAGAATTGCTAGAAGATTATTGGTGTGTTTGATCAGGTTTGAGCTAAACTCTACAGGAAAGTGGCCCTCCAGGACTGGATTTGAGAAAGCCTGTCTTAGTTTTAGTCTTTTCTCCCTTTTGCTATGACTCAAGTTATAATGGACTTTGTGCAAGTTTGTGCAAAACATGACAATCCACACTTTACACAAAAAGACCAAAATTCACTTTGTAAAAAGGATTGTGACAAATTGACCAGTGACCTACTGTTCTTTTCTAAAATATTTGACGTAATGGTACTGTAAAAAAATTATACTTAGGTTTATTATTGCTGTGGAAGGAAGCATCACTGAGTCAAGGCATTCCGGAATGGCTCTCATTTCAACCAGAGAAGTGTAATCTACTCAGATGGATCACTGGGGATTGTCCTGCACACTTAGTTTATCAGTTAATGTTTGGCCCAGCTTATACTCTAATGATATTCCTCAGAGATAAGCAGCCCTTAGAGGACTGAGAAACACAGATTAATTACACAATTAAGCCATCTGCTATTAGACTGCAGAGATAATTGCTCGGTCAGAGTGGTGCTTTGTAGTGGAGTCACTGAGGCTGTCCAAAGCATGCCTTTCCATTATCTTCTCATCAGGGTTAGAAGCAGGGTAAAGTTTCGAGGAAGGGTAATCGATTGATAGAAATCATTATAGAGCAACCGCAGTCGAAGAAAGAATTGTGAAATACTGAATATTCTATTTCATAATTGCATGAAATTAAACTAACTTATACCTTAATGAAAACTAACTTATACAATTTGATTGCAGAAACATAATTTTAACTCAAATATGTTAGTTAAATATGTTAGTTAGAATGCAGTATATGTCTAAACATTATGCAGCCCATGCTCAACATAACACCTATAAATGCCAATATACCAGAACATTAAAAACTAACTCATCTCTCCCAGTAATAATCTTGTGCAAAAACACAAAATAACACTTATTTTAAACATTTATTTTCCTTATACACTATGATGCAAAACCGTGATTGGAACAACTGCTTTATATATTGTCTCAGTCACGCCGTGTTTCATCACGTTCCTCCTGTGTGATCCTCCTGTGTTGCCGTCCACTGTTATGTCAGCCTCTCCCCCTTGTTACTTGTGTCAGGTGCTCCCTGATATCTTGCCTATTAAAACCCTCATGTTCTCCCTAGTCTTTGTCAGTCGTTAACGTTACGTGTTCTATGTGTGTGTGGATGTATCCAGTGACTTCCTGAATTCCTTGTTTTGATTAAAGTGCTTTATGTTTGAATCTCCGTGACTCCTCGTGTTCTCCGCATCGCACACGTGCTCCTTGTGTGACAATAATCAGTTAGTGAGTTTACATAACGTTTTTTTTATTAAGCACAATGAACTTTTAATAAAATTGGAATGAGATGAAGCTATTTCATAACAATTAACCTATTACCTACTAAAATCACTATGAGACTTGGAACATGGTAGAATGTGTTAAACAGAGCAGAGTGTTTTATCAAAGAGAGAATTATCGTATGTATATATATATATATATATATATATATATATATATATATATATATATATATATATATATATATATATATATATATATATATATATATATATATATATATATATATACATACTCAAATACACGAGGCAGAGGGGATGTGTAGAAATTTGTGAATGATAAAATGTCTAAGTTCTATGATAATTAGCAGGAGCAGATTTCTTGGGAATTCTTTATGTACGCATATAAAACTCCCTTCTGAGTTCTCACAATCTCTAAAATCTTTGACCGTATAACCAACAGCATTCTAACACAATGGGTTTGTTTTTTTCCTAAAGCAACCAGAATCCATTTTGAAAAAAGCACTGATCCTGGAACGGTTCGCCTGTAACGTGTGCCTATCCAGTATCTAAAAATTAGCATTAAGGAGCAAAAGCTGTGTGGGTGTACCAGCTGCAGTGGGAGCAAGTGCACTGATGTGTTCACCAGCATCGGATTAACATGCTATGGATATTTAGAGAGGTTGAGAAAAATTGAGGAATGAGTGATAAAGTTTCAACTTGTTATTTAGTAAAATTATTGTTTAGTTACCACAGGCTTTCTTTCTATTTAAAGAAAAATGCAAAGCCATGATGTAATACATGAAGTAGATACAGATATGTGTGACATTCATTCAGTGAAGCAGATCATCAAAAAAGAAAAAAGTAGGGCAATCCGTGGTTGATTGGATGGCGGCAGATCTGAAGGTGAGCTTTATGTTGACAGTAAGAAGGGGCAGAGTTTTACTCTGTATTTTTACTTTGCACTCTGTACTCAGAGTATTACTGTTCCCATGTAAAAAACAAACAAAAACAGAAACTATAGATAACATGAGATCTATGTTATTAGCGGATTAGGGGATCTGCATCTATTAGACACTGGTTAGACCCCATAATATAAAATTCAACGCAAAGTGTGAATTGGGTGCTAATGAGTCTGAATGTGCTGATAACTGTGTGTGTGCATGTGTGGTCTCAGAGAAGCAAGACCATATGGAAGTCGCCACCTGGCGTGTCTGTTCATCTTCTTCAGAGAAGATCAAAGCAAGACACAACATCATCACGGAGTCAATCACAGTAATTACTCAAGTCTTCCCATTTATTCTGAAATTAGTAGGATATTTTTTCGCTTGCTGATCGGTACACTTTGGAATGAGTTGAGATGCAGCTGAATTGCACTAACTCTAAACGGAGAGAAAAAACAAATAGACAAAGAAACATGTTCTGTGTCCTGACCAAATAAAACAGCCACTTATGTGAGGGTTCCTTAAAGGCATAATCACGGGTTGAGTTTATGGGCCACATCGGTAAGATTGCTGTTGATTACCACCATCATTTCACCCTTCAGTGTGTATGAATGAATGAGCGACACTTTTATAAGCGTATTACCATAATAGCAACCTAGCGGGCAAACGCTTAACTGCAATACCTTAAATGTTTAGTTTTGCTCACCTACGCAGTATGTAGAGAGTTATATCAGATTCTTAACTCAACGTCATCCCCGGCTAAAAATGTAAACCTAGTTCCATTTGAAGATATCAGGAATACCACTAGAAAGCTGTAACGTAACTAACCATAAAGAACTGTTTACACTGAGCCAACAGCCAAGTTGTGCAAACGACACCCACAGAAATTGCTCTAGAAAGGCAGAGGTTCTTCCATCTAGTCCCACTTCAAAATGATTCTACAGGTTTTTTTTCTTTCCCACCTTGATAGCATTTCCACAGATACTGCCCATAGACATAATGGTTGTAAATTACGTTCATTTAACATTTTATATTTACAAATACTGTATTATATTCTGTCTAAACCACAATTTTGTCCCCACAAAGCAATGGTTAGGTAACCTGAAGTTTATGGGTTTGATTCGCAATTCTTGAGAAAGGCACCCCCAATTACTCCCTAGGGACCACAGAAAAAATATCTGGATGGGTTAAATGCAGAGGAAAAACTCTGAGTATGGGTTACCATACTTGGCCATCAAATGTAACTTATTTAGTATGTTTAATTAGCACTTTTGTGGACTCACCTGTCTCAGTACTCACACTTGCAGTCTTGGCCACTTGAGAGTGTGTGGATGTGATGGGAAGTAAGTAAGATCTGTAAGTAAGTAAGAGAAACGGTTTCCCAGAATGCCAGACAAAGAGAGAAACTCTCTGATTCTTTGTACACACCCACCTGATTGGTTCCCGGCGCAAGATCGACGAATGAGATCACGAGTGGATGTATCCCGTGAGCTGATTGGCTGATCCTACTTTGCGGATTTTCACCTATCGCGGAGGGTTCCGGTCCACATTAACGCAATAAACGAGGGATCACTGTACTGTGAATTTGGAAATATTGTTTTTCTCCTAGTATATAGTGGGGAAGTTTGCGATTTTGGATGTAGCCCTAGTTATCTAGTGTGTAACCAGTTTTTGTTACCATAGCGACCTATTGTATTCACCTGCCCCTTGTTAACTCACTCAGTTAGTCCCTCTATATATAATCTTGAGCTATTGTTTATTTAAGTTTTACTTCTGCAACTAGATCCTGATCAAACTCATGCTGTAACCACTGTGACAGTCAGTGCCCTTAATGCACACTAAATATGCAATCTCTAATACCACTTATAACTTTGTAATGTTAATTTGCCACCACCTACTGGTGTAACAGTGTGACTTGGAGAAAAAGTCCCTAAGTGAATCAATGGATTAATCTGAAAGACTCTTTTTAATGAAGTGTTTATGAGGTTCAACTTTTATATGAATTAAACTGACTGAAATATACTCAGATTGTTTGTATTTCAAGACTATGGAAATTAATTTTGTCGAATGAAAATTTATAAATGTACACTAGTTCCTTTTTTTTTTAATCAAGTACATATTTCCTGCTTGCTTGTGAATATTAAGTGATTAATCTAAGTTTTCTTTCTTCTAGCAGCAACCATCATGAATCCCATGTCACATCTATACTACAAAAAGAGCAGCTACTCTCCGTACCGGGACAGAATCCCTCTACAGATCGTCCGGGCTGAGGTAGAGCTCTCTGCAGAGGAGCGTTCATTCCTTTTGGCCGTGGAAAAGGGCGACTATGCAGGGGTTGAGCATGCACTGCGCGAGGCAGAGGTCTATTACAACATTGATGTGAACTGTGTGGATCCACTAGGCCGCAGCGCGCTGCTAATTGCTATTGAGAATGAGAACCTTGAAGTAATGGAGCTACTTTTGAATCATGGGGTGAACACTGGAGATGCTTTGCTCTACGCCGTCCGCAAAGAAGTGGTGGGAGCCGTGGAGTTGCTGCTGTCACACAGGAAACCCAGTGGAGAGAAACAGGTCTGTTTGTGAGTTTATATGCATTTTCATGCTTAAAAAAGGAAAGCTTTAGAGTATAGCATTATTATTTCTAAAGTGGTGCAGGTTGGTTTATGCTGTATACTGTAGTTTCTAGTGTAAACTTGTTCTGACAGTCCTGGATAAGTTAGTTAACCCGGTAAAGCCTGATAAATGAAATTATTGTCAGAATATTTTTTATGGAACAGATTATTGAAGTCATTTTGACAAAATTCAGACAAAAAAAGATTTATGCATTTTGTTTTTGAGTCATATTGAAAGGGATAGCTCACTCAAAAATGAAATTCTGTAATTAATTACTCACCCTCCTGTCGTTCCAAACAAATTAGACTTTCATTCATCATCAGAACATGAATGAGTCACTCTGACCCTTAAAAAAGTTAATAAGGAGATCGTAAAACTAATCCATATCAGTTGAGCGGTTCTGTTTACATTTTATGAAGAGATATGATCAATTTATATAATTATATAACAGATTGAGTTTGTGCTTTTATTCACATATAAACATTCAACTCACACATCAGTAGTGGTAAACGGAAGCTCAATCATTTTTGCTTGACGTGCGAGAACCACTGAGGTTCATTCTCGTGTAACCCAACACGTAGGCTGGTCAACACAATGTAGGTGATCTCAGGTTTTACTATCCTTGTGAGGGCGTTTGGACCCCACAATGTAATACAAACCTGTACACACACACACATTTGTACATAGTGTTGGTATTTTCATTAAACAGTATGTATATAAGAAATAGTTCTAGTTGTAGTAGTAATATGTAACTTTGTAGACAGGTTAAGTCTTGATTTTTAATGTACTGTAAAGGAATACTAATGCTTTATGTTTAATAAAGGTATAATAATCATTACAATAATTGCATGATTTTTAAATGTTGCCTTTTGAAGATAGTTCTGGATTTAGATTTTTAAGATGTACTGTAAAGGAATACTAATATTTTTAAAAGCTATTACGATTATGACAATATAACAATGTTTTTGGTGAGTTTATAATTTAATACATTTCTCAAAATGTCAAAATTGTTTTATTAAGATTTTATTACATTTTGAGAAAATTACTACATTTCAGTACAAATTATGAAATTATGTGCATTTATTATTACATTATGAGATGCTACAAGGATCATTCACGTGTGTCAAGCAGCACATTTGAGCTTCCGCAAGAATTGTTTGTTCTTGCATGTCAAGCAGGTTGATTTTCTGTTTATGTTTGCTGATCAATGTTTTATGTCAATAAAAGGCTAAATTCAACATATAAAGTGATTGAGTCTTGACAGAAATTTTAAACTGAACCGCTCAATACATATGGATACATTTTATGATCTCTTTATGAACTTTTTGAAGCATCAAAGTGGTATTTGGGTAGCTGTCAATGGAGGGACAGAAAGCTCTCAGATTTCATCAAAAAGATCTTCATTTGTGTTCCGAAGATGAACGAAAGTCTAACTGGTTTAGAATGACATGTTTTCAATTTTGGGTGCACTAACACTTTAATACATCAGGCTTTTATGGCACATTTACGCATTTAGGTAGACGCTTTTGTCCAAAGCGACTTAAATTGCATTCAAGATACACATCAAAAATTAGTTCTTGCTTTTCCTGGGAATTGAACCCACAACCTTGGCATTGTTGACGTCAATGCTCTACTGATTGAGCTACAGGAAAGCTGTATACAAGTATTTAGTATAAAATAGTGAAAACAGAGCTCATAAAAAAACCTCTCAGAGGCCCAAACTGAGCCAAAATATGCAATTTTGTGCAGATGTTGTTATTTATATGGCAAAAAAGCAAGATGAAATTCTGATAGCTTATGTGAACCAATTATGTAAACTAATGTAATTTTGTATAACAGTATAGCAAACAACAATAGGCTTTATAGGGCTAAGCAGCCCGATAGGGATATCAGTACAACATATGGTGGTGATCAGCCATGGTGATTTTTTCAGCTGGTTTACACAGCACACTAACACTTTTCTAGCAACAACTTAATTTGTCCCTCCACGTTGTGGCACAGCCAATAAGAAAACATTAGATGCTTTATATGCTGTTATGTGGAGCAGAATTATGTACCAATTATAGCAGGGGTAGCTATTACATTGCAACATAAATAGAAAACAAGTGGCCCAAAAAATACTTATTGTAGCTAGGTAGGACAAAGGGAATGTAACAATTCAGTAGATCAGTCAGTCGCGCAAATAATTAAGATTCAGTTCAGTTCAGTGAGTAAGTTTCGGTCCGTCCCTGAAAGTTTCTTAAACAATTTAATCCAATAAATCATGAGTTTGAGACTGACCCGTTCATTAAAAAGAAGAACGGATCCAAATCAGTCGAATGTGGGGGCCTTGAAATATATTTTGTATCTGATTCTGCGTAAGAATACAGTAAGAACCAGTCCATCATTCCCGTACCCATGCACCAGGTTAAGGACACAATATATATAAATATAGAGTTTTATAAACATTTTGGCAGGATCATGCTTATGCAATGCCTAATCGCTGATTGTATGTATTGAACGAGTGCCTGTTATTGAACAGTGTGCAAGTGTTCGTATCTGTAGTTGTACTCTGTGTGTATGTGTTCGGATGAGTGGGTGTTCCAAAGATAATAGAAAAGATGAGATGGCAGAGATTTATCTTTCAGATTTGATTTTCACCTCACGTAGCATGACAAATCTTTATTGGATTGCATTTTGTTATCCTCTAATCTTTCCCTTCATTCAACGGGAAGATTAACCTGAAATGCTTGCGTTCCTGTATTCTCACAGTTCCTGTTTTGTGCCATGCTTGATTTCGTCGCCAGTGAAGGATGAAGGGGAATGTAACTTCAAGAGAGTTCTGTTAGTGTACACTGAAAAAGGTCATGTGACAGCGGTATTCACTGTGAACCAGGATTCGATTTGTAAAGCGCAGTGCCAGAAGGATGCCACATGCGCACAAAGGCGATCACTATGCATTTATCAGTGCTTGAGGTTATGAATGCCGTTTTTTAGGAGTAGAATCAATTATGCACATAGAATCGCTCTCATCTCCAGGTGAATAGCTGATGTAAAGCCAAGCGCAGGAAATGCAGAATCTGCAGAAACTCACTAAAAGATCTTTTCATTTACTGCATTTCCAATGAGAGCTCTACACTTCTCCACCTAAAAAAAATCAGTGATTCATTTGAAGATAGTGGTTTACTATAGTGGTTTAGTAATCTGTAAACTCTTGAATTTCATGGTTTCATCTCGAATTTCTCACTTACGCGAGGACAAAGCTCAACTCAGGAGATCTCGCCAGCCAGTCCCAAGCAAAGCATGCTGGAAACAGGAAATCATCTGTCCTTTTTCAGTAATGCAGTTTTTCTGCCAATGAAAAATATTCAGGCAGAGGATTAATGGATTGAGTAAACTTCTGTTTAACCAATTTAAACAGACTGCATGCCATAAAAATAAACTGTGACAGCTTGTTCAAGAATTGTATTTTATTTGCATATTTTAATTATGCAAATTGTGAAATCAGGATTTTTATTTTAAGTGTGAATGGAATATTCTGTTCTTATTTGTCAACATGAAGTCAACCTTTTACATAATTTCAAACAATCACTTTAAACTGAAAATTATTTTCTTATTTGGGAAGCGCTCTTCAGTATGTCACATCGTAATAACTGAGCTTGTCATTTCATTTTATGGGATCTTACGAGTTTCGATTAATATTTACCAGCTCGGTTGCCGGTGAATAATGTACTGTGAACAGTAATATTTACTCTAAACATGTTTTCCATTTGTTTATACACACTTAGGGAGGATTTAAAATCACTGTATGTGGTACTTGCCACACATGTGGTACATAAACATTATTTTGAAAAAAAGAGATAACATAATAATATTAAAATGAACTGCATACCCAGCTAGCTGTTACCCGTCAGTCTTGTCCTTCGTGAACTTCCTGTCAGTTGTGTCATTCATGCACTTCCTGTTCCCTTCTGTGTTTTCCCATGTTTCTCATCTGTGTCACAGTCATATCGTGTCTCGTCACGTTCCTCCTGTGTGATCCTTCTGTGTTCCCATCAACTGTCACGTCAGCCACTCCCCCTTGTTTGTCGTGTGTCAGGTGCTCCCCGTTTCCCTGTCTATTTAAACCCTCATGTTCTCCCTTGTCTTTGTCGATTGTTTTCATGTTGGTCTCTCCGTGTGTGGATGCCCTTTCTGTGTCTCCTTGTACTTTGAGTTTTGCACTGTTTAATGCCGTTTCTGTTTTTGTTTGTAGAATAAAGTGTTTTCTGTTGGATCTCCGTGTCTCCTCGTGCTTCCACATCGCACACCTCCACGGTAGCGTAACAACCTATTGTGTCATCAGTCACTTTGTTTGTCTTGCCAGCTGTGTCCACTCCCCTCATTATCTCCTCATGTATTTAGCCCTCTTGTTTTGGTTTATATTTAAAGTGTTTTTGGTTTTCAAACCAAGTGAGCTTCATTGGAAACCTGCGTTTCCTTGTTATTCTCCTCATCCCACACCACACCGTTGTGTAACACTAACAGGGAATGTTCTCAAAATGTTGGCTATCTTTTTGGCAAGGTTCTGTTAAAGTTACAAACAAACATTATTCTTGTAGCATTGATAGAACATTCGTTTAAAGATATTGTCAGGGTTGGGGAAAGAGCAAGGACTCAATTGCAGGGAGGACAGGGTTTTATTGAAAAAACAAACAAAACTCAAACATAAACCTCCCCGAGTGGGGGAAAACATGACATGACTCGACTCGAAAAACACTCTCGTATCCTTGTCCAGTGTTGCAAGCACACGGTACGAGCAGAGCTTGAAACCGCGGCCACTCACATCACCCGTCTCACACGCTCACGACAAGGACGAACACACGGGTCATGAATGTCCAAATCCCGACACAAACCGAAACTAGACACGTCCAGTCTCAGGATCAGACATTATAACTCGCACATAAGACGTTACACAGACAAGCGTGCGCGTGGCTCGAATCCTCGAAGCTGTGCGCACACACATCAAACACGAGACAGTACGGTAGTGCCAGAGCTCTGCCACAAAACCAAGAAACAACTAGACCGAATGTGGCAGAACCCTGACAGATATGTGGCCTTTAATAACATTATCAAAACAGTAGCACAACATTTTTATTTACACATCATTCATGGAACTTTTTCCTGAAGCATTTTACTTTGTTTTTTAAACAGTTATACTTAGGGGTCTTTTTCAAGATCTATTTATTTTTATGTTATATATTTGAATATAATATAATTTGCTATATTTCAATTTAGCAGACGCTTTTACCCAAAGCGACTTACATTGCACTCAAGGAACAGATTGAATCAGGTCTTGCTTTCCCTGGGATCGAACCCATGACCATGGCGTTGTAAGCACCAATGCTCTACTGATTAAGCTACAGGAAAGCTATATGTTGAATTTGCTCAGAGTCTAGAGTGACCGCCCCTTCAGAGTGAAGATATGGACGCATTAATTATTTTATAGCTCTTTGCTATTCTACAGCTTCACTGAGCAGCGATGATGTTTATGCAGCTCCAGGTAGCTTTGGTGCTCCCTCTTGGATTAGACATACTCAGTTTTATGAAGTGAAACATCGCAAATACTGTTCAGAAGAGAAGTACAGGCTTCCCATACTTTTGATGTTAGAGTGAACAAGCATTAGGGGAAATAAAGCCAGTAGCAAGGTCTTTTTGCCTCATTATTTGGTTTTCTAAAGTGAGCTCCGGGGGTGCAGATAAATCAAGTGAGATTGTTTTGCGGGAAGTGCCATGGGGCCTAAATCGGAATCTAGCCCGTGTACCATATCACAGAGCATGGGCTATTTTGCATTGCTATCACTATAGCAACCCTTGCAGCCACTTGGGAGTTCTGGGGGAGGACTGTTATACTAATGGACTGAAAATAAATCTCAAAATAAAATGCATTTGCAAACCTCACTTACTTCGCTGGCTTGTTGCACCGCCATACCACAAATCATATTACCATAATGTTCTCATGACAGATATGGCTGTCGTTATGATAGGATTGAGTATTTTGGTCATATACTGGCACTTAAAAATGGATTAAGGTTGTCATGCATATGATACGCTTTTAAGTGTGCGTTCACATGTAGTCATCTTCTCTTGAAAGTAAAGTCCTTGACTCCTAAACAAAGGTAAACAATCAGTATAAAAGGGATGAAATTACACAAAGGTTCCTGGGAAAGAATGAGTGTGGATGTGATGGATGGGGAGAAAAGATACAAACGGGGTGAAAGGAGAGGTGAAAGAAAGGAAAGGCTCTAAGTGGCTCATGGTTCATCTTTCTGACAGCTGCAAGGACAGCATGATATATAAGCAGTTCTTCTCCATAATCACTTGTTTTTCTGTTTTCTCATCCTGTAAACAGTCTTTCTGTCATGTCTCTCGTATAGCCTCCCTGTTTGTGAGGGGAGGAGTGAAAGGCAGAGGAGGCGGTGCTTTGAACTATCTATTGTCATATTCTGAAACCTTCTGTTTTAAACCACTTCTCATTTCTTCTTTCATCTCTTAAAATTTGTGCATAGCTACTTTCGCTAACATACGTTATTGTGTCTCTCCACTCCCTCTCTCTTTATTCTGTTCTCTATTCAATACTAAAATCCCCCAAAAAGTAAACATTAAAACATTAAACTGCTTTAATGTTGTTTAATTACAAACCTGAATGTTTAAATCACAAGAGCGATTGAAGCAAGATTTTGAAGCAAATTTTGAATTGCAGTCTTTGTAAAATCTGAACGCTCTGATTGTTTCATTGACTGGGTTGAGTCTTATTAAAGGAGAGAGTTCGAAGCTCTTTTGTGATTTTAATTGACTAATTACAAAGAACCAGTTCATAAAAGTTATTCCATTGTACTTTTCACTGCCTGCAGCTGGATGATATTGGTTGAAATCGCTTAAATGGCCGCACACATTGTTTTCTGGGGTCTCATTTATAAAGCGTGTGTACGCACAATACGGGGCTGGAAACGTACGGACGCCAGTTCCCACGCAAAGGTTGAGATCTATAAAAACAAACTTGACGGGAATATTTGCGTACCAGCACGCAAACTGTGACCCATGCGTACAAACATTTTAGAGACGGAGCGGTTTTGGCGACAACCGATGGTGAGCTGAGGGATTGACGGTAGAATTAATGAAATTAAACACATTGATCTTGAAAAGTTGTGCATATTATGGAAGACTGTTTCCGCCACAGTTGAGAAGAAAACAAAAAAAAAAAGATTATTTAAGTCGAAATTATGACTTAGTATCTCGAAATAACGAGAAACTTTCTCAAAATAAAAACTTAACTTATCTGTTTCTCTGCATGGTCAAACCGTGTAATTGCGAGATCACAGCAAACATGCTAATATTTCAGTTGCATACCTTGTCAAACTGTCAAAGTCTTCATAAGAAAGCATCTGATTCAAATTTGACACAAAACAATGCCCTTCAGTGTAACCTGAGCGCTTGGACTCACGTGTTCAATGCATTCGTAATGAGAAGGTGAATTTGTGCAGCGCTGTTTTAGGGAGAGTTTTATTGAACTGACAGAGACTGCATGCAAAAATACAGCTTCAACCATCCTGCCTAATTCCTACTGAGAGGAAACTCATGTGAGATTGTAGTTTAAATGGTAAAAGACTGTAAAAGTGGTGCGTTGAAACCTGTTAATTGCTTAAATATATAGTAATTTCCATTTTTTTAAGTGAAACACTAATACATCTAATGGGACAATCATGTAATCTAACAGTAAAATACTATTAAATCTAGAGTTTTATCTTATATAAATCAAGGGCTTCGTAAAATATATTTTGTCATGTCTGTAACCATGGTACCGTTTTGTATTTGTGTGTATGACGCTGTGTACCTTTTATAAGCTACTTGTGATGAACTTTGATTCATCATGTGGTTTTTTCACCTACTGTGATCTTAATGTGGTTGTCAGTAATAGTATAAAGGTAAATATCAGTTTTTATTAGAGGTTACTTTAATTAATAAATTATTAACTGAAATACGGTAAAGGTCTGACTGCCTTTATTTCAGAGTCTAGCCTTTTTCACTAACTAGCTGAAGTCTCCATTTATTCTTCATTTAATCTTATGACTGGTGCAATCAGAGAGCTGGCTGCACTCTTGTCTAGTCATCTGTATTCTGCTGTTTTATATCGTGTTTACATGCAGTGTGGGTTGGTGGGTTGCCATACTGATGGACTCTCAGCAGCTTGTGCAGGTGAAACACTCCATGAATCTTGTGTTTTTCACACTTTCGTTCTTGTCCCCTCTTTCCCAGGTTCCGTCATTAATGATGGACGCCCAGTTTTCCGAATTCACACCTGACATCACTCCCATCATGCTCGCCGCCCACACAAACAACTATGAGATCATCAAACTCCTGGTCCAACGCAAGGTCACCATCCCTCGGCCGCACCAGATCCGCTGTGACTGTGTGGAGTGTGTGTCCAGCTCTGAAGTGGACAGCTTGCGTCACTCTCGGTCCCGTCTCAACATCTATAAAGCACTCGCCAGCCCATCTCTGATTGCCCTCTCAAGTGAGGATCCCATCCTAACCGCCTTTAGATTGGGCTGGGAACTGAAGGAGCTCAGTAAAGTGGAGAATGAGTTTCGACAAGAGTACGAGGAGCTTTCTCAACAATGTAAGCTCTTTGCTAAAGACCTGCTGGACCAGGCACGTAGCTCCCGTGAGCTGGAGACCATCCTGAATCACCGTGATGACCAAAGCGAGGAGCTGGACCCGCGAGACTGCCGAGACTTGGCCAAACTCAAGCTGGCCATTAAATATCACCAGAAAGAGGTGAGGTCATTTCTACCAAGTCTGATGTTGAACAATTGATACAATGGGTGATTTCTCCTTTATGTTATTACTATTAAATTATGCTTTAGTGGAAAGTGTCTATTACTGTGAGTTTGGCTGTTTTTGCTGTTGTTTCACAGATTTCCGCACAGCAATGGAAATACATTACTCTGTTTTCTATTGCTTCAGCAAAGGCAGCACATAAACCTTATTCAAAGATTATGGGTAAATCTCAAGAAGCCATGTCCATTAAACATGATCTTTAAATCTCACCCCCGAAAGCTAACAAATTTTCTATTTTTTATATTTATATTATATTTGTATATTGAAGCATTTTACATTTTTACGTCACAATTTTTTAATGTGAATTTTTGGAGGGAAATGTGTTTATCTGTCGTTTCTATAACTGTGTATATATATATATATTTATAGTAATACCTCGAGATATGAGTGTCTCTACATACGAGTATTCCAAGATACGAGCAAGCCTTCCGGCAGATTTTTGCTTCGAGATACGAGCACGCGTACTGACGCGACGCACGTTCACTTCACATGTTCGCTGACTTCTGTACGCATCGCCCACAAGTAGCTGATTTTCTCTCTATTTTGTGCATTATTCTTCATAATAGCGATGAGTTCTAAGAAAGTGAGTGGTAAGGATGGTAGTGAGAAGAAGAAACGCATGATGACCATGGAAATGAAGCATGAAATTGTGGATAAATATGAGTGCGATGCCCCTGTGAGTCATCTAGCACGCACTTATGATCACAGTATATAAAAAAATAATAATATAAAAAAAAAATACGTAAGCTATGTTAATTTATGTTATGTAGTGTTCGTGTAACGGAATCAAGTGTCTCCGTACCAACCCCCTTCCTCCCTCCACCTATATATATAATATATATATTCTTGACAGAGATTTTTGTACATGATTTAAATTTATCACACATTTTTTTGATGTGACAATCGCATCAACACATTAAATTCGAATAGAATAGAATAGAATAGAATAGAATAGAAAGCCTTTATTGTCATTCATGTCATTCCCTTAGGTGTATGACATACTGTAAGACAATTGCTTCACCTACTCAATTTTTGTAGCTGCAGAAAATTCTAAAAAAACACTAGGGCAGGTAGAGGAACTTTATGCATCAAATTCATTGTGTGACACAAGTCCACTCACCTTGAACAAATGTTTTTTTAAACATTTTATTCATATTCTGCAGAGCCTCGGATTATTCTCTACTTTAGAATGTGTTGTTCCAAACCCAAAGCAATAGAGAAAATGGCGTTCTATCTTTCTCCCTGAACTTTGTGATCCACAGGGGGATACGTGTGCTGAAGACCAGAGGCTTGATGAGATTAGAAAGACAGGAGATAGAGACAATGAGAAAGAAGCACTAGACAGATGAAAGACAGGAGCTTTGTTCCAAAACCTTGTGAGCTGCCACACTGCCAACTGCCTATAGGCAGCTGCTTTCTAAGTCAGCACCCAAATAGTCTTGGAAGTAATTGCAAATCTTTAGGCAATAGCAATCCATGCATAAATAGTGCTTTGCAACTGAGACTTGACTTAAAATGCACTGATTGGGTTAAATTACACTGAACCATTTTTATTGATACTTATTGGTACCGAATTAAGTATACTTTTAATCTGCATTTCTACTCATCTGTCATCTTGATTTTTATCAATCTTTGATCTTTATTTTTTCCCTGAGCTTGTTGCAGTGATTTATGGGATTGGACTCTCCACAAAATATACATGATGCTGCCTTAGAATTTGAACAAAAGAAGCCAACATAATTAAGTTCTGAATCCTACCTTTTGGAATAGCTTTCATACTGGAAGCACTCCAGTGATGTCTTAAAATGCTGCCTCTGTAGGCAGATCACTAGGTTGGTTCTTGTGTTTTTTGGGAGTGATGTGCTAGGTAGAATATTTCCAGCATCTATAGTAGCTGTAAATATGCAGAAAAACATGCAGTGCTGTGTGTGAGAGAATCTTAAGCAGCTTGAACAAACAGTATTTGGATATAGACTTGCATTTGAATTGAACTAATTTCAACATTTTGATTATTTTGCTTCTGTTGGCTTACATGATGGCAGCCATAAGCCTTATTACGCATAATTATGGGCATAAGAATGTTTAAAACACTTTGAAAATCGTACTTGTTTCCATTACATTGTACAAAACAGTTGTTGCAAAATGGCAGCAGCTGCATTTGTATGAAACAAGAGAGCGAGTCTGCAATACCCGTATGACATAAATAAAAAAATAATACACAAAATATTGATTTGAGTTTTATGAGCTCACTAGTTGCAAAACTTCCATGAAGAAAAAACGTTTCTAGCGAGTGTTGTTCCTAGTGTTGACTTCAGTTACCTGGATGAGCCTTATAGCTCACAACTGTTTTTACACGTTTATTATCGAGGAATAACGTCCCGCTGGATGGTGCGATTGGCCAATCAGAATCAAGCATTCCACAGCGTGGCGTAACAGTTTGATAATGACTGGTTTGTTGACATTTCGTTTTGTTGCTGCTTACTTGACATGATCAAACTTTAAGTGCCAACATACACACCTGGTAAGTTTTTTATTTTGTTGAAAGAAATTAATATTTTTTATTAATCAAGGGCACAATATGCACAAATAAGCATATTGTTATAAAAAGTTTTTTTAATATTTTTATTAAATTCTGTTCTTTTCAACTTTGTATCCATCAAAGAATTCTGAAAACAATGTATTGCATTTTCCACAAAAATAGTAAGCGGCACAACTGTTTTCATGATATAACAATAAGAAATGTTTCTTGATTCACCAAATCATCATATTAGGATTATTTCATGTGACAAACTGGAATAATGATGCTGAAGATTCAGTTATGTTTACTTGAGATTGTGTAAAACTATTTTTATAACCGTCTTGGGCTCTCTAGGGTGATTCCAGTGATCTTCTTCATTTTGAAACCCAAACCTTCTTGTTGCAGAACTGACACTTGTTCCAAAATGAGGATGTGAGGGCCTAGTGTCAAAGCGTCTGGTTTCTCTTCCTGTGGTGATGCTAGCCCTTGCCTGTGAGACTGCTCCTTCAATTAGCTCTAATTGTTTTGTGCACCTCAAGGAAAGCTGCTGTGAATACAGATCACAATGGTCAAGATGGATGTAGAGCTTTGAGCCAAGCGATGTTAGAAAATTGAGATAGAGATCAAGATTATTATTAGCACATTTAATGTGCCATAATGTTTGTAGAGATTAAAGTTTCATAGGATGAGATTAAAAATGGAGAAAACGTTAGCAGCATTACTTGAGATTTCATACAGTCATTTGTCTAATATAAATAGTTAATATGAATATTAATTCAGTCAAGAGAAAAGGTGAGGAGAGAATAAAATACAGTTTGTTTAAAACATCACTCAAGGGCATTATAGTGACAGATAATGCTGCTTATGAATTTCATTATACTCAGATGTTTTTTAGAGCTGTCCTCAAATGGGACATTACTGGTTTTGCTCTTTTTTGTTGTTTTTGTTACTGATAAAATCTACTTGGTTTCTGGATTTTCATCTTGTAGACTTAGGCTTTGGAACAAACTTCAAACATTAAGTATCTGTGTTATCTGTACTATTGTTTATATACTGTTATCGTCAGGCGCGTGTGTGATGATGATGAAAGCAAGGAGGAACGAAGAATAAACTGAAATCACTTTAATCTAAAACTCAAAAGGGCACATCTTGTGTAAAACGGGAGAAACAGTCCGACAGGATTGACACAGTCCAACGGGATAAGTCCAACACCAAACACATGCTAATATTTCCATCGATGAATGAAGACAGAGGGAAACACAAGGGAATGAGACACAGGTGACAAGACTAAAGATTGATTTTGAGACAGGTGAATGGAAAAACACTGGGAGAATCACGGGAGGAAAGTAGACAGAGACATAACAGAACTGTGACAATTATACTATTTATTATTATTTTGAATTAGCTCTTATTTTTATGTTTAAGTTTTCTGTTTAATTTTAGTTTATGTTTTGGTAATTTTTCTTTTAATATAAAAATGATTAATCATTCAATATTTCTATTTAGCTTGAATATCTTTTTATTTCCATTTTAGGATTTTTAGTTCATAAGCTTATTTCATTCAGGAACTTACTAATGCAACATTTCTAATTCTTGCTTAAGTTTTTTAAGTATAGGTTTTAAGTATAGGTCATCTAATATTTATATTTTATTTATATATGTTTATTTTGACATTATGCAGCCCCAAAACAAAAAGTTCCAGAGCATGTACACTTTGTACAGTATTACAAAATGAACAAAGACTGGGTGTTCAGGACTCTGATGAAGCAGACATGAATATACAAATATACAACAAAATTTGGTCTCAGAAAACAGTCAATGACCAATCAGAATCTGGAAGCGCCAGTGTGAAATAAAGGCAAAGCATGTCATTTTTTCAATGTTACATATTTCCAAAATTAGTGATGCTCTGATAATCCATCTGCTGATAATATTCAAAATTCATAAAATTCTTTTATTTTAATTTTTTATAGATGGTAAGGTAAAATATTACGTTTTTATTTAAATTTTGTATTTTATTTGATTTCAGCTTCATTTGAATTAGTTTTAGTTAACAATAACAGCACGAGTATCAAGTACTTTGGTGTGAAGAGTTTTTTGTTCTTCTGATGTCGTTCCCTTACCGTGTTTTTCTTTTTTCTTTTGCCTATCCACCACCTTCTGGCCTTCCATCATCTCTTCTTTTCTGTAATTTTGGAAGAGGGTAGAAAGTTAATTTACTGCAGGGAAAAATCAGCGCTGTCAGTGAGAGCAACAACCCCCCCCCCCCCAGCTCCTTCGCTCTTGGAATCAATAAGGATTACATACCCCATATACTTTGAGCAGCACTTTGCTCAATAACTCGCCTCTCATCTGAACTGCTGCTTGAAAGCTGCACTGTATTCATGCGCATCAATAGCCACAACTGCTGCTTTTATAACTATACAAAATTGGGATTAGGCCAGTGTTATTGAAGGGGACTTTACATTTAACATTTACATTTATCCAAAGCGACTTACAATGCATTCAAGGAACGCATTGTTTTTACTTTCTCTGGGATTCGAATCCGTGACCTTGGCGTCGCAAGCACCACACTCTACTGGTTGAGTTACAGAAACGATTTTTAAAAAGACTTTATAAAATGTTTGATCAGTTGATCTGTTACTATCATGGCCAAGTTGTACTTCCTTCTTATGATTTATGCATTTGTTCCCTCATTTTAATTAAATTAATGCTATGACTGTGTATAAATGTGTATAAATGTATAAATCAAAGGAACAAATTAGTGCAACGTGACAACAATTGACTTTTGTAGTCAACTTTTTGAATTAATAGTGGGAACAAATTATTAAATTAAATAATTCTTAATTTGTGGCCACAATTTCTCTTTATTTTCACATATTATGTAGTCCACAAACTTGCACAATCATCACAACACAGAGGAAAAATATGATCACAAGTTGATTCATGTTGACTTTAAAGCTTTAATTATCTCATCAAGCTGAACTATGTACATTTTGTAAATATTAATGTAGGACAAAGTAATTAGACTTAGCTAATAGTGTAATTGATCTTGGCTTGATCTTACAATTAAGTATTTATGTATTCTCAAGTGATAAAGTGAACCAGTTGCAGAAAGTTATTCGGTAGTGACCCTTGATATTACAACAAATTGTACATATTGCTAATCTAGCAATGACATGGAAAATACCCGTCACTGGAAAAGCACTAATTAAATTCACTATTTATAATTTCACTATTAACTGACTTTTGCTTAGAACAGTATTTTTGTAATTTTCAGTGCATCACTATTTTAACACTGAAAAATAAAACATGCTTCTGCTTTAATTCTCATTTCAAACATTACTTTTTTTCCCGTTCATTTCTCAGAAGCTGCTCTCCTTCATACATTTGAAAGTGAGTCTATCAGGCTCCAAAAACGACAGCAAAAAAGCATCATAAAAGTAATATATACACCTCGTGCACTATATTCCAAGTTGCTTTGTGAAAGCTTTGTTCAAGGAACAGAGAAGTCCCCCTTGACTTTTATTATACAGAAAAGAGCAGCTTGGGAATGTTTTGTGAAAGAAAGGAAGACAAATGTAAATGTAAATCTATCTGTAAATCTAATGTATAATCTTTTGAAGGGGCATTTACACAACAGTTTGCAGCTAAACATTTTGGCTGTTCATTTACACGACGACAGCGTTTTGGGGGCCTGAAAACGTTCTTGTGCTTGTCATTCGCGCTGGATACTGAATGAACAACGGTATCTGCAAATCTTTGAAAATAATAGCGCTATCATCTCCATATAAACTACAAAAATGTGAAAAAAGTGACATCTAAAAAGACACTAAAGCACCTTTATCATCCTGGTTCTTTATGTCATCATCCCTCAACGTGCATTCATAAAATCGATTTGATTGTGCTTAACGAGACAATCGCGCTGATCCGTTCCACTATAGCAGGGGTGGGCAAACTATTTGTCTCGCGGGCCACATTGTTTTCTTAAAATTGACAGAGGGGCCGGTGTGAGCGTGATGGGGAGTGCGCGCCGCGATTGTTGACGGGGGAGTGCGCGGCGCGATTGTTGATTGTTGACTGACGATTTCCAGCCCAACTACAGCAAAAAACCCACTCATTTACAAAAATACCCGCCCAAGACAAAAATTGTTGGGGGGAGGGGGTTGTTTTAGTGGAATTTATATGCATTTGTAGGCTTGTTTTAATGGAATTTATATGCATTTATATATGAAATTTGGGTGGGTTTGTCATCAAAAACCAGCCCAATGCATTTTTTTCCGGTCGGACGTGACCAAAAGGAGCCCAATTGGGCGGGCAATCTGGCAATACTGGACGGGGGTGAGCGCGCCGCGATTGTTGACGGGGGAGTGCGTGCCACGATTGTTGACAGGGGGGTGAGTGTGCCACGATTGTTGACGGAGGCACGCCTACTCTCCATCAAAGCTTCAGCACCACTGCCGCTTGTAGCCGCGACAGAATGATGTCACAGGGAAATGTAAAATGAAGGAGGTTTAATACAAATTCGGCGAGTTCGGCGGGCCGGATTAAAAAGCCCAATGGGCCGGATGTGGCCCGCGGGCCATAGTTTGCCCACCCCTCCACTAGAGTTTAGATGAGGTGCGAGTTCTAATCAGTGTCCATGTTGATAAACGAGTGGTGGGAGAAACTGAAACAAAGGAACACATGACTGAATGAAAAACAAACTAAGAGTCCTAGCTCTGTGACAAATAGGTGCAGGGATGAGATATTTTTGTAGTTATCATTTTTGCAGATGATGCAAAAGTGGATCAACTTCTCAAAAAGGCAAAGGAAAACCAATTTTTATCAAATAGTTGTTGTGTAAATGTACCCTAAGACAGGTCAGGTGAAAGAGACCGCTGATCTCCCGCTTGTTCTTTGCACTGGATACTGGATGAACACTGGACATCTCTCTGTATTTTTAGCTCTGAAACCTGCCGGAGGAATTGCTCGCTCTGTTCTCACTGCACGCTCCCTGACGGCACCCTGGGATTAGACTACGCTCCCTCCGCTCACTCTCTCAAAACATTATTTTCTCTCTTTCTCGTACTGATAAAAGTCAAACACACATATAGAGTGAGGAGGGCAGAAAGAACGAGGGATAGATAAAGAAAAGACAGTGAAAGTAGATCTGACTGAGAACAAATTGTTGCTGAATAATACAACGCAAATCAATTTCTCGCTCTGCCTGGTCGGCAGGTTGGATCGCTCCCGGCCAACTGAGCAGCAATGGCTTCTTTTGTTCTTATGGAGCAAGGGAGGAGAGAGAGAGATTTATTCTTTCTCTTTAGTGCTCTGCTGCTCTATTCTGCTGTTCTAGACCTTGTGTATAAAGGCAATCAATGCTTCTCTGCTTTGATGACTTGTTTCGTTACAGGAATCCACAATAAGTTGAACAAAACATTTTTGCTTTTCTTTTTGGCCCGTAAATTCATATTATAATTGAGAGATTATAAGAACTTTTTGGGACATTTATATGAAGTACATTTTGTAATATAAAGTATATAGTGTTATTTTAGTATTATTTATGCACTATCACACTATTTATGAATATTTATTTTGATTTTTTTTCTTTCTATTTAGCTTTAATCAGCTTTAGTAATTGTAGTATTTATTAAAATTATAACTTAGATTTAATTATTAGATTGGAATTTGAACATGGGTCCCCCTTTAAATTAAATTAAAATTAAAATTAAATTAAAATGTTTTCATGTCTAATGTTGTTCCCTTTGGTCATGTTTTTTTTCACATTAAAAACCTTTACATCTAAAGAAATTAATATTATTTTTGGATTGTTTTTTTTTAAATATATTAATTTACTTATTTCAACTTCTGAGATGCAGTGAAGACTATAGGATGTAATAGACAGTGAAGGATATGGCTGTAAAAGCCAACCAGATAAAGCCATCTTGATGACAGGATGTAAAGGAAACACTGGGCATTGGACATTGAAACACTTCTGACATTGGCTTTCTATCTTTACACATTGCCTGTGATGGCAACATTGCTCACTTTTCCGGCTCTCAACATACTGTACAATCTTGTTTTAATGGTACAAGCTTCCTGTGCACACATCATATTTATGTCATTCACCGTTAAAAATTACATATGTGCTGTATTGCTCACTCATAGCCTTATTAAACATTGATATGAGCTGTAAATTGGACTAGACAGGAAGGAGGAAGCAGAGGAAGGAGGTAACAGGAAACTGAGAGGCAGAGAGACTTTTTAGAGCTTATTACAGCCACAAAAAAAGAAGAGATAACTTTCTGGCTATACAGTAACATCAGGCTTATCCTTGGCAGCTTGTGTGTGAACGAGTTTCAGTTCACTGCCCGTCTGCTTCTACTACATTGCCTACCCTTGTCATTTATTCATCTCACTCTGTAATAATAGCAGGAACTGCATAAATTAACCAGCACCCCAGTGTCGCTGTGACAAGCAGATTGCTCTCAACAACTTAAATACACAAGGAAGTTATGATGATGAGTAATTTCTCCATAATAACACATTAGACAAAATGGACCAGCCCGTCATGATCATGTTTGTTTTGACCCTCTCTGTTTCTTCATCATCTGCCTTAATCATTAACTTCATCAATTACCATAATTACTACAAATATACTATATTTATATATATATATATATATATATATATGTATTTTTTTTTATTATAATTTTTTTTTTTTGGTTCGGTTCCAGTTCTAATTTGAATGTGTTGTATGTTGCTCAGTTCATGTTAGATCACCTGTTTGCCTTTATCTTCATCTTTGTGTGTGTTTATACAACCTGCGTGACAGAACACTGGCCAACAAAGTAGTGAAGTATTTTTGAAAAAGAGATTCTCTTTTGCTTTTTTCGTGTTCAGTGTTTTTGCTCCTTTGTCACCCCTGCTTGTGCTATGGATTTTCCAGCAGTGAAACAGATGTTCCTTGAACAGGGACAACGCTCCCTCGAGGAACATTTTGAGGAGTTTTTGGATTTCTCTAACTAGACCACCTTCCCAGACATCTGCCTGTGCACATTCCTGCGTGTTGGTCTCAAAGCCGCCATACATGTTGTCCAGGGAGGTTCCTCACGGGAGCTTCTCAGCATATGTGGAGTGGGTGCTGGCTGATTCCTGCGGATCAACGTTCTCCATTGAGGATGCTGCCATCCCCACTCCTGATTCAGTGCCCAGCCAGAACCACCTAGATGACGAGGGCCGATGGCCATGATGCACAACCCTGCGCCCCCACCCATGAGGAGCCTGAGGCTCCACCCCCTGCCTTGGAGTGCTACTAAATGCCTGACCCGCCGTCCTGACTCCTGCACTTCACCCTCAACCTCAGAGTGGACCCCTGTTCAAGGTCATACACTGGCTGACTGATCTCCACCTTCATCACCACCCTGTACTCTGTTGTTCATCCTCCTCCTATGTAAATGATGAAGTTAATTCAAATCAGTCTACAAACAATGGTTATTTATTAGTTTTAGCATATGTTTCTGATGTATGCTGTGGTGTTTGCTTAATTATTAATCTTGGTCTATTTAGAAAGAGGAGCTGTTTGTGCAAAAACAACCCACCTAGATTTAAATATGCATGGGAACGTACATATTTGCTTGTGAGCTACAGCCAAATTAAAGCGCAGTTATGTGGTCCCCTGCATTCCTGCTAATTCAGACCAAATCCCCATGATGATCACAAATAGTGCTCTTATCAAATGGCTTGCCTTTGTTAAAGTATGTTGAAAATGTAAGCACATGGCAGAAGGTATAGTTTTGTTCTTTCCTTCAGAAATCGTTCTAATATGCTGATATTGTCATGTCTTCATGTGAGTACGCAGCTCTGAATGTGTTTGAATCGTGTGCTCAAGTCATGAACTCTTTTGTCTGTGTGACTTGACCTGTGCGGGGTGTGGTGTTCGGATCCTGACACTGGTTTGTTCAGTTTCAGTTTTTGTGTTGGGATTCGGACGTTCATGGTCCGTTTGTCTGTCTTCTGTTGTGAGCGCATGAGATGAGTGTTCGCTCATTCTCGTGTGCTCTGTTTTGCACAAGAAAATCTACCGACCCAAAATGTTTGAACATTAGTGCATATCTGCAATTTTTTTGCAAAAAGGGTATTAGAGATTTTAAAAAATATTTTTAGAGGCCATGCATTGTTTACTTCTCTCTTTTGTTTTCTTGTTATCACAACTTAATTTCCTTGTGATATATAAAGGGGCTGCCTCACCAAGATAAAAGAGTGTTATATTTATTACTGCATGTAAGCATATATAAAATTCTCTGAATTTTCTCAGGATCTGATGTGTGCTGTTGTGACATTTATGCATATTATACATCATCAGTTTCAGCAAGGCATTAATTATCTCTTTCAACTTACTTGCGTTAGTGTTAAATGTCGCCTACAACTGTTTATAGTCTGTATCGATTGAACCACTTCATACCTCAGCGAGCACTTCAGCTTATAATTGCGATTCAGCTGCAGGATTTGGTAAACTAAATTAAATGGTTTTACCTTTCACAATCTGCTCTGCTTGATATCATTGCTTTTCTCTTGTGCTGTTGTGACATTCATTATTAATCTCAAATTTAAAAAATTCAGAACGTGAGGACGTGGTCTGAACATTTCGGTTACAATTGTACTTTGAATTCGGTCATGAAACATTTATTGCGTTTAGCTCAAAGTTGTTTTGTGTTAGTGGCCAGATTAAATATGAATTATGAGGGATTTCATCATAAAAATGGCTGAATTATACATTAGCAGTGTTCATAATTCAATTCAGAGTATTAAAGTGGTATTTACACATTGTACAGTGTAACATTGGGATCTTGTGCCATGTCATTTTGGCAGTTAAGCACGCCAGCGGGCACAGCTTACTAAAGTGGCACGATGCCTATTTATATACCCCTGAAACAGCATTTCTCAGACCTGCGAGGACAGTGGCCATGATATCTGCCAAGAGTTAGAGCTTTATCCATACTGCATCTCCAACAGCTCATTCCATCTTTTTAAAATTGGTCTCCATCCTACTCTTATTCTGTCTCATCAAGATTCTCTTTGACTACCCCCCCCCCCACCCGCACCAGCACCACCACCAGCTATCCCCTCTGTGTCATCCCCTCCCTATGCTGTTTGTACAGTACAAACAGGGACAGAAGCTTTCCGTGGTAAATGCTGCGCGCGATTATTCTTCACTCTAGAGTCTTACACTTGCATTTCTGCATCTCTCACTGTTTCGCTGGCCTCCGCCTCCATCTCTTAATCTCTCCCTCTTGTTCGTACTCTATCACTGGCAGCGGTTATTTTTAACTATTCTGTGGGTTTGCTGGTGAGTGACTGTATAGGTTGTAGAAGTTCTCACTGGTGGATTGTGCTCTGGAGAACATGTCCTGATGATTCTTCACTCAGGAAATCAGGGCAAGTGTTTACAGCACTGAGATTATATGATGTTTTATTAACAAAGTTCGGGAGGAGCGCGTTCAAAGGATTAATGCAATCAACTCGTCATCAGCAATTACACCTCATCCTATCAGCATTAGAGGAAGCATGTATATATAGAGATGTTTGACTCACCTACACCTCTTGACAGTTTACGGCATCCCTCCACCACCCTGACTCCTCACACTTAATTGGTCTTACTAAAGTCAGGAATACGGGGGGAGTGCTCCAGGTTTGGGCTAAATACTGAGCTCGGAGCCCTCTCCTCGGACAGCACGCCAAATACGCACACCATTTATTGCTTCTGAATAATTTATAATTGTGAACTCGTGAAACTGCAGTTGTGTGCTAAACTGGTGTTTATTAGAATCTAACCATTGTATTGTCCTTGAGTATTTTTCTATTAGTATTTTTCTATTTATGAGCATAGCTCTTTAAAAACCCAGTGTCAGGGCTCTGTCACCTCAGTATGGGTTTCTGGTGTTTGGTCGACAGAGCTCTGACACTGCTCCCTCATCGTGTTTATAGTGTCGTGCCTCCTGTCTGCTTTCCTTCATGTGGTTCGTGTCTCGTTATTGTGTAACCCTGCCCATCTTGTTCCCTTGATTGTTCTCAGCTTTTTCTTCTTGTTACCTTCCTCATGTGTTCCCTATTTAATCCCTGTGTGTTTGCTGTCCTGTGTAGCGTCGTTGTCATTCTATGTTAGTTCTCTGTTGTTCCCCGTCGTTGTTTTATTCCTCGCCGGTTTCCGTTCTGGTTCTGCCTGTTTGGCTAGTTATCTGTTTAGTATGGTTTTACTCCTCGGGGTAGCTTTGGTTTATGTTTTGCTTTATTTTAATTCTAATAAATCCTTTCACGCTGTATCATTGAGTCCTCAGTACTTGTTCCGTGACACCTATGACATCATTATTGGAGTTCAGTGGCTTATACTGTAGCTCCTATCTGGTAGCTTTAGGGCCATCTATATTAGGGCTGACCCCCACTAAATATTTTTCTACGACTAGTAGTTGTTCATTTAAGCCATTAGTCAACTAATTGTAGGTTTATGATAAATTCATTGATAAAATACTAAACTATAATGAGCCTTTAATATATATGGGTGTTATAAATAGCATATTCCACGCTCAAGCAGAGCGAAACATGTACAAGACTGGACTGTGTGACTTTGCTGAGTTTTTCTGCGTCTAACTGACTAATAACATTTTGGTCATCCAATCAAAAGCTAAACAATAGCCGGTAGGCTTCCATAATGAATTGTATTTTATTTCTGTTTCTCCCAGTAAATTAAGCATAATCATCTGCGACACGTTATTATATAAAACAATTTTTACACTTCCATTATCTTCATTGGTTGCAAGACTTGGGGTTGCCAGATGTCAAGAGTTTAAGGGTCGCAATGAACAGGAAGTAGCGGCAGATTATTTCTTCCTTATTTTGAAGTACATCTGAGTGTAACGGATGGAAAAAGAAAAATGTAGCATGGGGACCAGGCTTTAAATGAGACCTATGCTCAGATGAATTGTTCACAATAATGTAATAATAAATATAATTTTTTTTCATTTTTACTGACTTTTAGTGCCCTAATAAGAAATTTAATTTTTCTGCCAAGTATTTCACTTATTACTTTGTTGGTAACATGTTATTTTACAGTCCTTATTACACGTTGCATGTAGTTACGATAGAAATTACAATATATCATGAAAAATTCAATGCAAATAACCCTAAAACACACCCTAATACTAATACACTAATAATATATGTATTGTAGTTATTTAGTTACTACTAATTCTTTAATTGTAAAATTACACTGTAACACGGACGCCTTATGTGTAACCATTTACGTTAATGATCTCAAACTGGCAACATGCCCACTCTCACTATGCAATGCAAAACAAATCTTTCTTTTTTTTGTGTGTGTGTGTGTGTGTGTGTGTGTTTTAATTGACAAACAGTTGTTTTAATTGGGAACAGTTGAGAGTTTTATCTTTTGATAGAAGCTTCTTGTTTTACCAGAGTGTGTTCATTTATATGATAAATAAAATAAATCAGAAAGAGGTTGGTAAATAGTCAATATTTGGTGTTTCGTAACATCTGATTACCAATGTTATAGTGCTTTGACATTATTGGATTTGCAGTTGGTTGCCTTATGAAGGGGAAACATTTCCATTAACATCTATTCTCTTTTAATTATAATGATATAATTGAGAGTGTATGATGAAATACATTTACTTATAGCATGCAGTGGAACAGTGTGAAATCAATGTTTACTCCCCTGTTGTGCAAAGCAAGTAAGAATTGACATCATGTTTTGTGAACTTTGGCTGGAGTGACAGCCTACACATCCTGGAGTCAGTGGTGCATTATCTGCTTGCTCATGCTCAGCTAAAGAGCGAATGACATTCTACTAACAGTGTTCGTGAGCTGTTGTTTGGAGCTGTGCCGGGGCAATACAGAATTGCAGTGGCACTGCAGCAACAATGCAGCTATGGTGACTGGAGAGGCTAAGTGAATTAGCATTTAAATCACATCTGACCTGAACTGTGCAAAATGAAACGGAGCAAGCTGAACGCTGATTATAGGAGGTTGAAGGAGAACCGCATGGTGGGGAGGGGGAGATTAGAAGCATGGAGTTTGAATAACTGATATCCCCTAAACTACTATTGAACCAAAGCTAACCCTAAAATTTGGTCAATAGGATGAACAACAACAACAAAAAAGTAGTCATGGTGGATAGAAAATTAGACAATTGCATTTTAAATAAGCACTTGCTACTGTATTGTCAGTGCATAATGTTGCGAGCAAGACAAGGCTGATTGAGGCCGGTGGTGTGATTGATAATGAGCAGAATTTAGATATGGATAGTAAATAGAATGGTTTATTTGACCTTTATTAACCTTTAGACAATTTTTTTTTAAGGTTGCGTGTCTTTTTTTTGTTGACTATCATATTTGACCATTCATAGACCATTCAGGCTTTTATGCCTCATGAGATTATGGGGATATGGAGATAAAAATCATAAATTTTATTTAGAGGCCCACACGGAGCAAAAATATGCAATTTGGTACAGATTGTTTTATTTTTATTTTTATTTTTATTGTTTATTTATTATTTTAACCAAAAAGTCAAGCTTGTAATGTAAATCAACGGGATCTTTATTAGTGTATACCACACTGTGTACATGAAAATAATATAAATATCAATTACTCAATCCCTCCCAATACTATTGCTCTTATAAAGATGATATCTATGTTTAAAAACGTGTTTATTTTACAAGATCACTGTAATAATGTTTGCTGTACAGGGAAGGAGGAGGCGTGAACCGGCAAACGTTTTACACAAAACACAAAATGAAAGTAAAAGCGGTAGTCCCTCACGGACACACAAAAAATAAATAACTTCAATATCCAGGCCTGGTCCTCTCTCATCCTTCGTTTTCATCACTTCACCTTATGCTTCCCTTGCTCCTACGTAAGATTTATGTATTTGACTGACGCTTTTATCCAAAGCGACTCACATTGTTTTTGCTTTCACTGGGAATCAAACCCATGACCTTAGAGTTGTAAACACCAATGCTCTACTGCTTTCCACAATCACCAATGCTAACTGAATTTGTCAGAAACAAAAGGTGCTGAAAACAGTGCTATAATTGCTGTAATAAAAATATGTTGTTTGGTGGCTACAGCATGCAATGAAAGCTCTGTAGTTTTTATTTTGGGGGCAAAACAAAAGGTAACACTTTATTTTATTTATGTTCAAATGTATAAAGTATGATACAATTGGCTTTATAGAGTTAAATCCTAAAAAATACCATTGAAATATCATGCTATTTTAGGGATGAAATATGATCCACGGTACTCTCTAAATCCTCTAAGTACTCTCTCTCTAATAAATATGGTCATACTGTACCATTTTATAAAGTATATAATTGTATTACCACCTGCACCATGGTGGTAAACATGATTTCACCAAGGACATCATATTCGTGGATAAACCTCAGATTTGAGTTTACAGTTTGTCAAGTTTAGGCTTAAAACCTAATTAGGTGCTTCAACATCAGTGTTATCCAGTGTTATCTATCATTTCCCTCTGATTTTATTTTGGACAGGACTGTTGTTCCAGGAACAGAAAAATATGATGATCCAGGAAAATTCTTTTTAGCAAAATCACAGTGACCATATTATGTTACTACCACAGTTTGATGTTGTTGTTGTTGTTGTTAGGGCTGGCATTACTTTATATACGTTTTCAAATGTTGCTGTTAGTTGGCTTTTTCTTCAATACAGATCTAATATCACGAAATAAACATAATGAGGGGCACAAAATCTGTTATGTAATCCTGAAACAGTAATATCTTACCTTACTGTAGACCACTTTTTTCAAACATACTGTCTTCTGCTTTTGAAGAACTTAATGAGGAACTGCCTTTTCTGACCGTGAGTCCAGTAGATGCTGCTGACATGCCGATAACTCCTGCTAATGTGACTTAAAGTAGCCTGTAGCCTGTACCCACTGCCTTGTCAGGTCGGCAAGTTCCATTACTCAAATAAAGTCAAAGTGGCAGCTAAATAGTCCTTGTTTGGTAATCTAAAGGGAGTGCTTATGCACCTGAATAACCTTTAGTCCATTCTACATATGTCATCTTTTCTTTCTGATTGAAGAGTTGAGATTTCATAAAAATTGACAATTTTTTAAAACTCTAATATTTGTTACTGAGTCTCAAGACTGCTGAAAATCATTTCCTGTGTATAATGAGATTTTAATGACTGTTTTTCACAGATTTGAATATAAATGAGTATTGTACTGCACTGAGAATGAAAACTAAACACCATCCCTTCTCTCCCTCTCTGTCTCGCACTGTACTGCGGTATGAGTTTTGATTCACCTCCTACTTTATTGCCAGATACAGTATGCAATTTAGTCCACCAGCTTATATTGAGAAACTTTGATGCGCAAAGCCTTTTTTACAGCAGATGGTTTCAAAGGGATTTGGGAAGCATTGCACACTTAAAGAGAACATTTCCTAGAAAATAGCCATTTTTTAAAGATTAAGGAGATGTTGTCTGTGGCTTTGGGGAACGGCCAGATCGCCAATGAAAACTTAATTTGTCAGAAATAAAAAAGACGCTAATTACAGAGTACTTTTGCAGGCTTTCTGTAAGCCTTAGAGACTGTAAGTTTTCTTTACTGCTGTAAAGAAAACTACAATAAAGATGTTGCTTTGTGGTTACAGCAGAAGACCACACTTATTTCAGCTGTGACATTCAGATGGTAGTGTCAAAATGTGGTGTAAACAACATGGATCCATCCTGCTTTGTATCAATGGGTTTCAGGCTACTGGTGGTAGTAGTGTAATGGTGTAGGGGATATTTTCTTGACACGCTTTGGGCCACTTAGTACCAATTGAGCATAGTTTAAACACTTTTCCACTTTAAATGTTAGTAAGACATTCATATTTTATGTGATAATCTACACTTGTTGCACACTTGAGGAGAACTGACTTCATCTGTCCTCTTGTGACCAAATATGGGTCAGAGAAGTCGGATCTGAAATAAACCTGCATAATTTGTTTGCAGATGCCATTTTGGTATTTTGTTATCTAACACATTCATACATTTTTAAGCGTTACATCAGCGTCCAAATACTATTGGGACCACGGTCAAATCATTCAGGTCAAATTCATATCATGCAGGTGTGCACAATGTTAGGGAAGTTAATGTATTCTTTGACTCTGCATTAGAGCCATTTACTCTTCAAGAGTGAGCCAGCCTAAACTCTTTGCATTATCAGAGCTGGAGATCAATCCTCATTAGCATACTGCTCCCTAGCAACCAGAACATGAACAGGACATCTGTTGTTCTGTAATCGCTTCTGTCAAACAAGGCATAAGAACAACAGATTACATCATTACCTTATGAAGGTCACTACAAACTAATAGTGTTGATTCATCCCAGTGTCTTGATTCTTTTGAATCTGTTCACCAAAAAGGTTCATTCACTGATATCTTTCTTTAGCTTTGCAATGTGCCAATTCAATTATGATTGAATAATCTGATCATGTACCAAACAAATCGAAATGCTAAAGTGGATATTATTACAGTGATTCATGTATAAACTAAAAACCAAACAGAGTCTCCTTTCTTCAATCAATTTCTTCAAGTTCTGTAGGCTACTATTGAGAAATGTCTCTGAGAAAGACACATTTTCTTATAAATGAAATTCAATTCACTCATATTTTCTGTTTTATAGCTTTAAAAAAGCAAGATGAAAATCTTTGTGACCTATGCTTGATTGGTAATCTCTGTCCTGAGAGATTTGCTGTGAAAGCTATCATGTTGCTGAGCTTCTGTCACGGTTCTGAAAAATGTTGTTAGGTTAGTAGCATCACTACTTTTAGCTTATCGGTCACTGCATGAAAGTGAGCGAGAACGTTCATTCATATCAGAATCGACTGAAACACCACTACAGAAAACTCATTCATCTTTACAGTAATACAGTTTCATTTATCTTCAACGCACTGTTGCAGTACACATGTACGCCATCCCTGCTTCAAAACCATTCTCACAGGTCACACACCATTTATTTACTTGCAGTCCACGTGCTGTAAGTCATTACTACAGTCAGTAGAGGTGCATGCTGGCTGAGATGATCAGTCTCATTTTGTGGCCAGGTTGAGGAATGATGTTGTTAGCTAAAGGACTGCCTGAAGGTTAGAGTTATATGATGGATGAAGAAGGGATTTAGCTTATTGCTGTAATGTTGTTCTCACACCATGGACAAAATACCAGCAAGTCAGGTGTGGGGAAATGACCTATCCTCACAAACTGTTCATTATAAAATAAAACCTGAAGGTAATTACTGCCCTATCTCCTTTCTCAAAGCTCTTTGTTAAATTCAGTCATGCATCCTTTTGAACCCTTTTCCACATCCTCTCTTTAGAGTTCAGGTGTTTCTATTAGCTTTCTTGATTAAGTGGAGGTTGTTTGTCTTTTCTTAAAGGACCTTTTGTGAAATATGCAGTAAGGTTGAGTGAGGGATTGTGGGAAACCAGTGATTGGCTGTGGGTTTGGTGGATGTTCAGAGGAGCATGGCTGGTTCAGAAGCCATTGCTTTCTCAAGCTTGCTACAGAAACTCTCGACAATAGAAACTTTTAAATCTGAAAAAGAGTTGTTACTCATCTATCATGCAGCGTTGTCATCCCACGCAGCATTTTCCATTACAGCCACTAGATAACTTATCACAAATGTGCTATGAAATATGAGTCGAGTCAGTTCTTGGCTCGCTTCATTTCAAAGCAGATGTTTCAGACGCTCTCCTACAGCAGTGCGCTAAACTGGTAATTATCTTTGTTTACACTGTACAGAAGTGCTTATCCATTCATCCTCTACTTCCTCTTTTGAGAATGATTGATAATAATGATACCTTTTCCATCTTTTAGGAAATGGTTCACCCTAAAATGAAGATTGTCATTATTTAACAGCTGCAAACCTATATGACTTACTTTCTTGTGTGGATCACAAAAGGTGTTTGTATTTGTTTACCTTGATTAGAAGATAAGAAGTTCCAGACCAATCTTTTAATTATGAGTACATGAATATTGGGGCTTTCAAAACAACCAAAAAGTAACATTTTTAAGTAATTAACAGCTTAAATTTGTATTTGTTCCTTGTACATGTTGTATTTGTACACCGTTATAAAATGGTTTTATGCATTTTTCATCCTTTGGTTTTGTTTCCAAAGCATTAGCATATAATGGCACTCGTGTCTGTCTGCCGTGAATGTACTGAACGTGTTCTAAAGAATGCGGGAATCGATTTCTTCTGGAGAAGAGCAGGAATTAGGTACACATTCTCTCTTCTTGCAGTATGTGCAGAGCTGTTTTCACCTGATATTAATGCGTTATGATCAATCGGATCATAAGTAGACAAGACAGAAGTGGATGAAGAGTTGACATGGAGTTTTAATCTATCTCATTTGTCCACTCTCATCCACTTGTGTCTTGATTTAATCAATGGGAGGGTCTATGAGCGTTCAATGTAATAGACGAAATAAGTTTACATAATTTACATATGAACGCACCCAGAGACGATGGAAAAACATTAGCTTTCCGCACGACCATACCGAACGCAGTTAATGTATCCCCTCATTTGAAATCGCGCTCCGAGGAAGGGGGGGTTGGCTGTCTCCCTCGGTTGCAAGGGCATAGTTTTGGTTTCAACATTTGGAGGTTGAACATTGGTTCGAACATTTGAACCGTTTAACTGAGTCCCAGGGCATGCTCCCTCGAGAGGTTTATTTAATTGTTTGTTTATTTTAGCAAAATGGTATTTTACAAAATCAACATAACTGCAATAAAGTAATAGCCTAGAGCTAACAATCACTTGTTTACAAAGTGCCTTGGGAGGTCAAACTAACTTTACTTAAAATGTTTAGTAGTGCTTTAGATTCAGCCTTAAGTAAAATGACAACAAAAAAAATGATAGTGTACCAATAACTTACCAATAACGTTGTTATGAATCGTGTGCGATGCGGAGAGTCACGACGAGGAAGCAGGTATACAAACTCAAAATAACTTTAATAATAATAAACAAAAACACTTTAAATACAAAATCAAAGAACACACCTGTGCATAAACCGCACTAAACATAAACTCAAGGAAACTTGAGAGACGAGACGAGACGAGACGAGACGAGACGAGACGAGACGAGACGAGACGAGACGAGACGAGACGAGACGAGACGAGACGAGACGAGACATAACTAACTTCAACCAACAACCAACAAACACAAGGGAAATGCAAGAGTGTTTTAAACACAAGGGAATGACAAACACCTGGGTAGACTAACGATTCAGTGATCACATGACAGCTGCAGGGAGTGAAACAATGACCTTACAGACAGGAAGTGCACAGATGACATGACTAACAGGAAGTGTTCCCAAGACCTCACCAACAGGAAGTGACAAAGAAGGCCCGACAGACAGGAACAAGTGTTACAAACGTATGTAGCCTACATATAGAAGAACAAAATGTAAAGTTTGGCGAATAAAATGGTAACAACCAGGAAAATTTACTAATTATTTACACGGTAAGTATTTTAGAAGTAAGGGATTCTTATTCTACTAATATGAACATTACGCCAGTTTTAGACCGTAGTCACAGTCTCCATAGCGTTTTACTACAATAGAATTCAAGTGGGTTGCATGTTATCATCAACGTCACAATATTAATGGCTTGCGCAAATCTCATCGCACTTGTTGCTGCTGGTGATTGTGCTTACGTAATTCGCGTGCCACTCTTACAAAAAAAAATTGAAGTTAAGTCATTTTGCTTATATAATTGGTCTGTTCACTTCTGTTCAGTTAATAGTTTGATTCTATATTTTGGAGTGGACAGTCAGAATACTGGCAACACATGAGAAGTGCTGGTACGCAAGAAAAAGTGAGGGTATGTTACAGACAATATAGAATATAGGTATGGAAGTGCTGGTAATGCTTACTGGTGGATACTGGCCCACTTCGAGCACTGACTGTACCCGAGACCACACTTTTTATGTGGACTCAGGGATGGTTTGCAGGTGCGTACCTGAGTTTGGAAAACAGCATTCACGAACTCTGACATCAATTGAACCTGGGTGTGCACCAAAATGTTTAGTGTGAAAGCACCCTAAAACATTCAGAATGTAGCAACACATCATATGTTCCAATTAATGACAATTTTATGGTGCTTTGTGTCCTTTTTGAAACTTGAAAGCTTCAACCCCCTTTCTTTGTCTTTCTGTTTTCACATTTGTATTCAGCTGTAAACCGCATGAGTGACATTTCAGAGCTAAATGTGTTAACGTGCATGGTTCAGTCAACAACAAATGCAGAGAAATTAATCAGAGTATTGCTGTGCTTTTTTAAACCGAGCCATGTTTGTGCTATAAATGTACATAGATTTATCATTTTTATACATGGGGACAGTTACTTTCACTTTGGGGCATCTGTATGAAGTAGTGATTTCTGATTTGTGAACGAATTGCTGGTTTATTTTTAACGATTTAGATGAACCGGTTCTCAATGTATTGTACAGCATTTGACTGTATAGGAGAAATTTCAGCCCATTCAGGCTCACTTGCTCTATCTAGCTGTTTTTTGGCACTTCAATACATCCTGTGAATGTCCCATAAGAAACGTATCTTATTTGAGTCTGGTCTGGTCTGGTCTTAAGATCAACTAGTTATTCACACCACCCACCAGCAAGTTGATTATGAAAATATGTAGTTTTAACCATCTGTAGGATAGATGAAAGATTGCTCTTTCTTGAGAGTGAGTAGTGCTCCTTTTCCTCCCAGTTAATTGGTCCTTCTGCGTATGGCTGCCATTATGCACAAGCATTTACAAATCCTTTAAAATCCTTTTACAAAGCTCTCTCTTTTTTTCTCCAGTTCGTGGCACAGCCAAACTGTCAGCAGCTCTTGGCCACACTATGGTACGATGGCTTTCCTGGCTGGCGCCGCCGTCACTGGGCAGTTAAGCTGGTCATGTGTTTCATAATCGGCCTGCTCTTCCCTGTCTTCTCGTTGGTCTACCTGCTGGCTCCAAAAAGCACGCTGGGGCTCTTCATCAAAAAACCCTTCATCAAATTCATCTGCCACACAGCCTCCTACCTCACCTTCCTCTTCCTCCTCCTCCTGGCCTCACAGCACATAGCACGCACCAACCTACACATACAGGGCCCTCCGCCCACTGTGGTGGAGTGGATGATACTACCTTGGGTGCTGGGTGAGTATGATTGTGTGAGTGATTGGGATGTAGGTTGTTTATCTTGTTAAAAAAAATGTGTTAAATAGTAAGGAAATATATTTTGAAATTGCATATTTGTAGTGTGTGCGAGTTAAAGCTGTATTAATATACCTTTAATATTCTGGTCAGGGATTTTTACTTAACCCTTGGCCCTAAGTACTAGAGGTAACAGAATCATGTATAGTGCTTTCAGCTTTGCTTTTCTTTTTTTATCTCTTATTGACATCGATTGAAATATTTGATTTGTAATGTTAAAAGATTTTCTCATGCCGAGATAAATTGTCAATATTACATTTTAAAATAGATTTTTAAAAATAAATTAATTGTCTAAATTGATATAAAAAATATCAATAAAAATGTAAAGTCTATATCCATTGTGAGATTTGCTAAAGATTACATTTAGCTGTGTTATTAGATTATTAAGATATCACTGTTTTAAAAGATAAAGTGAGCGTTAGATCATTTGAAAGTTAATTTATATGAAGAAGTAGCAGAAATGAGCACGAACAATTAAATGTGTAATTTTTTCCAATATATATCCAACTATATCAATTGATATAATAAATTAAAAAAGTAATAACTTAAATAGATCTACAAGTGAATTCAGGCATCACAGCGTTATACATTATGTAAAATGCATATTCACTGTAAGATTTGCTTATGATTACATTTAAATTTGTTATTAAATTAAATCATTACCTTTTTCATTCTACTAACATTAAGTAACTTGCAACTACATGTCAACCAACTCTCAGAGTATTAGTAGACTTTAGTAGACAGTTAGGTTTGGGTAAGTAGAATAAGTTATTCATGTTTACTTTATAGAATATCTGTTGATGAACCATCAAAATAAAGTGTTAGCAGATATTAAGCAGACAGTCTACTAATACTCTAATTAGTATTATCAGTTAGTTTACATGCAGTTGCAAAGTTACTTATTGTTAGTAGAATGAAAAAGGTAATGATTTAATTTAATAACAAATTAGCACAACCTGTCTAACCCTGCACAATCAAAATAAAGTGTTACTGTGTTTTTCAATCTAAATGTAAAATGTAGAGGAAGTGAGCATGCACGATTATTAATGCAATATCATCCAATATATATCCAGTTATATCAACCAACATGATAAATTAAAATATTTTCCAATAACCAATATATTGCGCATCTATAGTTTATTCCTATACTTTTGTGTATTTTGCTCATAGGCTTCATATGGGCTGAAATTAAGGAGATGTGGGACGGAGGTTTTAACGAGTACATCCATGACTGGTGGAACCTAATGGACTTTGCTATGAATTCTCTCTATTTGGCCACTATTTCTTTAAAGATCGTTGCTTATGTCAAGGTGAGCTCCTCCCTTAATTATTTCAATCTCAGTTCGGTCATCCTCACTCATACTCGAATGCACGCGTGCACATGCACGCAGACACACTCCAGACTTCATGACCATCTGCAGCTGTATTAGTCACCCTGCATGGAAGGGGTGCCAGCCCACACGAGTCCCTTACAGCGTGTGTGTGTGTGTGTGCATACATGTGTGAGATGATAAATCATAAATAATTTATGTTGTGTTTTGCATTTGGTCATGATCTTAAGAAATGCAGTTAAAGCTATAAATGTTAGTGTGAACATTCCTGACTACATGTATTGTTATCATTTTACTGTGGGAATAGTGGGTGAATTTATTATCCGGTTAGTATTGTGGTCTTAGTCCCAGTAGAGAGCAGAATTTAAAGCAAGAAGAGCTCAGCCAAGCCTTGCACTCTAAGGCTATCCTTATTTCTCTGTCCACTGAAACATGGAATTGAAGAATGGTGCTGAGGGAAGAAGATGTCACCTTAAGGTGAAGTTATGCAAGACAAAAGCTCAGGAAATCTCTAAGAACACGTTAGACCGTTGACTCAACTGCCTGGAAAAAGACTGAACAAAGACAAAGCTCAAAAACACATGGAAGAACCTCCTAATCTGTAGATGTGGCATTAAACTTTTCCATTTTTTACTTTATCTGAAAATTTCAAAACATTCTGGTGGGAATTCACTAATTATTGGAACCTGTTGATAGTGTTGTGTCATTTGCGTCTGTTGTCTGTATTGTTACAGCACCTGATTTACTCAAGGAATTATGCAAACCAGGTAATGGTGCAAACACACCCAAAAAATTTGGATTGCAATTTTTACTTTACAGTGTTTCTAGGCCTGAATCGACTGAAATGTTGCTTGACAACACAGCACGTCTTGATATATGATATTCTGCATCTTTTGATCATCATTTGAAGAATTACTGCTTCCACGATCATTAGAAAATGTACACAACCATCCATTTTAAATAAAATTACCGCCAGCTTCCGTAGGTGGTAATAGTGCAGCATTAACTACATTAGGAAAATAAGCCTATCCATTCATATTCGTGAATCTGAACCTATTGAGTCACATTTGCATAAAAAGAGGCTTATTTGCCCAGAAACAAATGACAGTGACTTGGCAATGAATTTAAATATGCATGATGCAGCGCCATACCAGTGCATTTAGCACCTGGTTATGTTGGACTGTGGGTGTTACAGTATGTGAATAAGGCTAAAAATAAACTCTACACATATACACAAACACTTGGCCAAGCATGGTCTTCTTGTACATGCGCTACCGTTCAGAAAATATTAAGCAACCATTTTCCAATGATAATAATAAGAAATGTTTCTTGAGCACCAAATCAGCATATTAGAATGATTTCTGAAGGATCATGTGACATGGTGAAAATTTGTCATCATAGGAATAAATTACATTTAAAAATATATTCAAATAAAAAATAGTTCTTAAAATATAAAACAGTTATAAATGCAGACTTGGTGAGCATATGAGACTTTCAAAAATCGAACCAATCCCGAACTTTTGAGCGGCAGTGTATTTACATGCTTTCTTGCAGTACTATTGCAACATGTTTGCATAGCTAGAACCCCTTCTTCTAGTGCTGAAACTAAATCATTAAACAATGAATAATATTTCTGAATGTTTTTATGTTCTCTCCAGTATAACAGTTCTCGTCCACGAGAGGAATGGGAAATGTGGCATCCGACACTGATTGCTGAGGCTTTGTTTGCCATCGCTAACATCTTCAGCTCGCTTCGACTCATCTCCCTCTTCACGGCCAACTCTCACCTGGGCCCACTGCAGATTTCTCTGGGCCGCATGCTGCTGGACATCCTCAAGTTCCTCTTTATCTACTGTCTAGTGCTGCTGGCCTTTGCCAATGGACTCAACCAGCTTTACTTCTACTACGAGACCGAGGCAGCAGACGAACCCAACCACTGCAAGGGGATTCGCTGCGAGAAACAGAATAATGCATTCTCTACGTGAGTTTATCAGCTTTTATGATCAGGCTAACAACTTCAAATTTCTTTATCCCTGCCTTTGCCATTCGTTTGTTATGTTGTTTTGTTATTTTAGTTCTTTAGTGAATCAGTTTGTTTGGATGGTTAATTTAAATGAATCAGTTAAAAACTGGGGCTGTGTCCGAAATCGCATCCTATACCTTTAAAATAGGACCTTATTTGAGGGGTCATACATGGTTCTATTTTACTTGATTATTAAATTGTTTAATTATGATTTTTTCACGACTGAGTTCAAGATAAATCTTTTCATTATTACTGAAGTTTGCTGAGTTTCAAATGTTTATTAAACAGCAAGCACAATCTATGTGTAACGGACGGGTACTCAAGGGCAGAGATCCAATAGCATGTCTTTAATAAGAATGGCCATACAGGCGGATAGTCAGGACAGGCAGATAGCATACATAAACGATAATCCAGGCAAGGGTCAAAAAGGCAGGCAGACAGAACCAGAATCGTAGTACATGCGGGGAAGTCAAGACAGGCCGATAACAATCACAAGCAATAATCCAAACAAGGGTCGGGGCCGGTAGACAGAATCAGTAACGGGTAACAGCAGAATCGATACCAGGTAAACAGACAGGGATATAAACGCTTGGAATTGTTAGCCACAGCAAAAACAAGACTTCGCCATGACAGTGTGTGTGTGAGTCTTTTATAGTTCATGTAAGGGTTCGCAGTCCAATGAACGGCATCATGGGAAATGTAGTGTATGTGTGTCAGTATGCGTGTGAGAGCTCCCTCCGGTGGCCAGAGAGGGGAAGTGCGGGAAAGCTCGTCATCATAACAATATGCAAACGTGAAGGAGATGTGGGACGGAGGTTTTAACGAGTATGTCCATGACTGGTGGAACCTAATGTACTTTGCGATGAATTATCTCTGTTTGGCCACCATTTCTTTAAAGATCTTTGCCTATGTCAAGGTGAGCTCCTCCCTTAATTATTTCAATCTCGTTCGGCACTCAGTGACCGAATTCACTCACTCGTTTTCATTCATTCTCTTCAAGTAGACTATATTAGTGGAGTAATGTAGGGACAAGTGAATGAGGGTGATTTTGAACACAGCCAGAGTGTGTGCAGCATTTTACTTCTTTTTGAAGTGATGTTCAAAATAGTTTATTTGAACAATTTTGCAAAATAATATGTTTTTAAATACTGTGATTCATCTCTGTTACATATAAACTGAGAGTTTTTATAATTCTATTTAGCGTAAATAGACTGTTATTTTATCACAGATTGAGCACCAAGATGAAGGATAACCAACTAAAACAGACTTTTACTTACAAAACCCCAGAAGACAGTAAAGAAGATCAGACAAATACTGAGGAAAACACGTGGTAGATATACACAGGGAATAAGTAGAGGATAGGACGCAGCTGACAAGACTAACAAGATAACTGATGATGAGACAGGTGGCTAGAATGACAGTAGGTGAGCACATGCAGAACCATGAAGTAAACAGAGAGACAAATATGAAGACAGGACTGACAATGCTGTGACATATCTATATATCTATCATGTTATGTTACATATTGAAAAAGATATTGGAGGCCCCTTTAAGTAGCTTCACTGTGTAGTGCTGCAGTGATGACATATTTTTGTGGGACAACCCGGAAGTTAGCGTCACCCCGTTTTATAATGGGATTTTTTTTATTTTTAGGGGATTAATGCAGTGTATAAACAAAAGTTTATGATTCTTAAGTTTTTCATCATCACAATCAAATGAAACAACTTTTATGAAATGTAAAGCCTACAATTAACAAAATCAAAAAGTTAAACGTAAACGACTGAAAGTTGGAGTTAGAAGAATTTGCAAGAGCATCGTTATAAATACAATGAGGTTTTAAAAGTGGACTAGTTAGTAGATGAGTTTTCCTGTTGATGATGTTTAATGTCCCCGACAACATCTGTAGTCCCATTTAGCCGTCTGTTATCAACTGCTTATTTCATGACAAGTAAAAGCTTTCAAAAATCACAAGGAGTTATTACTGTTGTATTTTATGCCATAGAGTAAACCATGAAAATATAATGAGTGTGTGTTAAATACAGACCTTATTTGGAGCATTTATCATTGACAATGAAACCTCAAGTATAAAAATTCATCATCCTGCAGCACTCTATTGGCCTCTTCAACACTATTTTTAGCACTACAGTATGTAGTCAAAAAGGCACATTGACTGTTGTTGAACGATTTTAAATGGTTAGTAGTTTGAAGGAAGCCTTCTCAACACTGTTTGTTTACAACATACATGTATCCTTCCCTGCACTGCACTGCAGTCAATGCTGATTGGGCAGCGCTGATGCTACTTCTGAATATTTATATAGATCTCTTGCTTTTCCTGTGAGTTGTTGCTCGATGACATGTCGATAACTGCACAATCATCCAGCACGGCACAATAATGCTGGTTCAAGAATCACCTCATGAATATTTATGAGAGAAATCGTTGAGAAAGAAGAAAATAAATCTCTGCTGTGTCTCTGAGAAAACTGCAGCTGCTCTGTGAAATACAAATACCTGAAACCTGAAAAAAAACCTGAGCATGTTGTTGAAACGTCTGGGGATTTTCTTGCATTTCCATCAGAATTCTGTTTTTTTGTTGTTGTTTTTTTGCCTGCAGCTGCACATGAGCTGTATGTGGCATTACCACACCGAGATATCAAATCCCTCAACCCATATCACATCTGAAGCAGCACAAGCTCCTTCAGGCTTCCTGCGGTGTTTTTCTGAGGTTCAGTCACAGAGACTCCCTTCACAGATTAAAGTCTTTGACATCCCATACGGCATGGGGCCTTTCAAAGAAACATGTTTTAGTAATTAGTATTTTGTCAGGTTTCCGAGTAAAACTTACCCTATTAGCATTTTTTATCTTTTTTGAGACCATATTGGGGAAAAATAACAATTTGCCAATAGGGTAAGAAAAATAAACTTTATTCAAGATACATTTAAAGATACAAGATACATTTACCTTAAAACAAGTAGTCATTTTATTTTAAATGTAATCAACATTCATTTTGAATAACTAAAATGTTTTGCTTCTTAAGTAAATTTTTCTGAAAAAAAAAGAAAATAATATTTATTTTCCTAAAAAGATTTCTGAGGACAGGTCTTCTACACACTATTACATTCAGAACATATTCATCATGTCTTCTCTGTTTTATTTTGGCCTTTCAATTCGAAAGCTTCAAATGCCAAATGTCGGCTGAAACGGCACAGGATGTGCAGGGCTGCTGGCTCTAGTGGGCTGCCAGTTGTTATGTCACTATCCCTGACAAGTCAGTGAGGTGCTTGAGGCAAACCTGTGTGCCTCCATTAAGGCTCCGCCACAGCAGGTCTGTCACGGCATTCCTGCTGGCCACGCTTTCTTTTTCTTTTTTTCATTTATTATATGAATGTGCCAAAAATATAACATGGATGCAGCTTTCTAAATTCGGCCCATGTAATCAAAATGGACACTGCCATTCACCATTATTCAAGCCCTACTGAGGGCACTTGCCTCTTCACATTTTTAGCCATTAATATATATATATCTCGGTTATACCTCGGTTTACGAGTTTAATTCGTTCCAAGAGCTCATAACTCAAAATTCTCGTACACCAAAACAATTTTCCCCATAAGTATGCAATAAAAATCACTTGATTCGTTCCACACGACCATAAATGCCCATTTTAAATATTTTTGGGGTTTTACCCTATTAATTACAGTTAAAATTCTAACCATTAAGATCTCATATAAATACTAATTAATAATTGACAATTAAACACTAAAAATACTTGACAATTTACTGTAACGCGCACTTTATCTTTGAGTAGCGTCTCTGCTGGCGGGACGGAGATCAGAGGAGGGTTTTACTGCTTACAGGGAGAATATCCTACCTTCTTTCTTACTCATCTTGGGTGCCACTGTCTATATGCTGTACATTACGTATATATTTCACTACGTTAACAATAGCGATCACAATTAATGTTGACAACACGAGGTAAAACTGCTGTAAATCACTTATAAAAGTATCACTGTGGTGAATGATGAAACCAAACCAAACGACGCTGCGAGAATGAAGGAGTTAAGGGGTGATAGGCTTTGTGAGAGGCTGTCGTTAGGATATTTCCAGTAAAAATGCGCGCGAAGATGCTGAGCGTTAGGACTTTTCCTCACAAAAATGCGTGTGGGCGAGGGAAAATTTTTCTCACACTCCGATACAATGCTCGTACACCGATTTGCTCGTATACAAAGTCACTCGTAAACCGAGGTATTACTGTATGTATATATATATATATATATATATATATATATATAAAGTTTGTGTGTGTGTGTTGTGTGTATATATGTATGTATATACAGTATATGTATGTGATATGTAATATATATAAAAGTGTTATGGTCATAGTATCTCTAAAACAGCAAGCCTAGTGGGTTGCTCCTGGTCAGCAGTGGTGAGAACCTACCGACAGTGGTCTGAGGAGGGACAAACCTCAAACCATTGACAGGGTGTTGGGCTCCCAAGGTTTCTTGATGTGTAAGGGCATTGAAGGCTATCCTGTCTGGACCAAACTGACAGAAGGCCTTCTGTGTCACTAATCTGACACAACATTTTTATGATGGCTATGGAAGGAATTTGTCACAACACAATGTGCATTGCAGCCTGATGCATATGGTGTCATGTAGACCAGACAGACTGCCTGTGATGACCCATGTCTACAGCCGAAAGCCCCTACAATGGGAACATGACCGTCAGAACTGACCTTGGAGCAATGCAAGAATGTTGCCTTGTTCAATGAGTCCTGTTTTCTTTTATATATCATGGACGGCCATGTACATGTCATTTACCTAGGGAAGTATATTCTACAAACTATTACATGTGTTGTTTGTTTGTTGGCCATGTCATGTTTTGGCCTTGTTTTTCCCCCCGCACGTCTCAGACTTGTTGTTTTCAGCGTTTACTCCATAGTCTTGCTGAATGTTTATTTTATATGTCTCTGCCACTGAAGTTTCACCCATCAAACACTATCACTCGCAGTTTAATACCTGCTTCCATACTTGATCCACAGTGCTATGTCCTTTCTGTTCTGCTGTAACTCCTTTTTCCAATTTTTCTGGAAACCACATTGTATTTATCTCTGCCAAAACTTTAATGAAAGCTGACGATGTTTAATATTTAATGCAATGGAAAAAAAATCACAATTTCTTTCACCCTAAGGGAGCTCGTAGATGCACAATCTTCGAATCTTAGAGACAGCCAGACATTGTCTTCTGAAACGTTTGATGCTGTGCATTGCAGTTGGCTACTATAGCGTCTAGCTGGGTTATTTAAACAGTTGTGACAGACTCATGTCTTATTGTAGACTATGTGCATGTTTGTGTGTGTGTAAACCATCAGTTTGTGAGATTCATTAAAATTTAAATACATTTTCAGACTGCCAGTACAAGAATGATAAATTTAAGCTTCTAAATGCAACTGCATAAGAATAATAAATATGCAATGGATTTAAACACTGATTGATCATCAGCTTCTAATTAAGCTATTTTCCTCTCCTTCCCCCATTTTTTACTGTATATGTGCATTTGAGTAAGACTTATTACTGTGTTTGTATATATACACTGCTCAAAACAATTAAGGGAACGCTTAATCATCACAGTGTTAATCATTACACCAAGTCATTTAAACTACAATCCAATTAGGAAGTGATTATGAATCAGTTTCAGCTGCTTTGGTGCAAATGGGTGCTCTGGAGAGGCAACAGCAAGACAATCCCCAAAAAGGGAATGATTTTGCAGGCGGTGGCTGTACACAATTGTTCTTTCCCTATTCTTCCTGACTGATTTTTTTTAGTTTTGTGTTGTGTAAGGTCCTTGTCACTGACTGTAGCATGAGGCAATACCTGCAACCCAGTCAGGTTGCACAGGCAGTCCTGCTCCTCCAGGATGGCACATTCATATTTGCTGTCGCAAGGAGGTTTGGTGTGTTTCCCAGCACAGTTTCAAAAACATGGAGGAGACACGCCAATACACAAGGAGAGCTGGACAGGAACGTACAATGGAAAGGATGGACTGGGCAAAAACCCAGCAGCAGGACTGCTATCTGCTTCTGTGTGCAAGGAGGAGCCCTGCCAAAGCCCTACAAAATGACCTCCTACAGGCTACCAGTGTGCATGTTTCTGACTGTCAGAAACAGACTTCATGAGGGTGGTGTGAGGGCCCAACGATCTCTTGTAGGACCTGTGCTCACAGCACATTGTAGCTTGATTGGTATTTGCCAGAGAACACCAGAGTTGGCAAGTTCGCCATTGGCATCCCCTTCACTTTACGAATAAGAGCAGGTTCACACTGAGTACATGAGACAGACAAGACAGACTCTGGAGATGCCATGGCTAACGTTATGCAACACAACCAGTTTGGTGGTGGCTCAGTAATGGTCTGGGAAGGAATATCCTTGGAGGGTCACACAGACCACCACGTGGTAGCCAATGGATCCCTTACTGCTGTTAGGTACCGGGATTAAATCCTCAAAGCCATTGTCAGACTTTATACCAGTGTTCCTCTTGGATCATGATCATTTCGGAGCATTCAACGCACCCAAGTAGCACCACAGACTGTTCAGGAGCTCACTCATGCCCTGATCCAGGTCTGGGAGGAGATCCACCATCTTACCAGGAGCATTCTGGCTCGTTGTTGTGAGTGCATATAGGCAAGTTGGGGCTGGACACAATACTGACTTATATTATCAGTTGCTGTGATTAACTTCATGTAAGTTGGATTATTGTTAGGATTTTGAATCCAGCCCTTAGTGCGTTTATTATTTTGTTCCCATTGACTGTTGACATAATTTTGAATTTTGTTCTTAACAAATTAGAGAATGTACATAAATAAAGATATCAAATTGAATATTTGATAGAGATCCAATGATTAAAGTATTCCCTTAAGTTTTTTGTGTGCAATATATGTATATTGTGTATATACATATATTGCAAAAAAAGGAATACTGTGAATGTATTGTTACGAGTGTGTTGTGCGATGTGGAGAGACACGCGGAGAAATGCGGCACTGCAGCAAACTCAGGTTTATTCACCAACGAAAACAAAAGACTTACACAAACTGAAAACGGCACATCATCGTGCAAAACTCAGATGGATCACGGGAGGAAAACGGCATCCACACAAACAGCGGCACATCCACATAAACACTGACTTAGGACAACAATAACCGACAAAGACAAGGGAAACACGAGAGGGTTATAAAAGACAAGGTGAATAACAGCTGACAAGAGCATGGAACCAGGGCTTGGAAAGACACAGATATAACCCGGAAATTAAACATAAGATTACACATGGCAAAATAAGAGTCCTGGTGGGTGCAGAACCATATACATATGTGTGTGTGTGTGTGTGTGTGTGTGTGTGTGTGTGTGTGTGTGTGTGTGTGTGTGTGTGTGTGTGTATTCACAGTATTTCATTAACATACGTTAGTAACCTTGAGCTTTGTGATCTAATCATTCCTAATCAAGTCTTTCTTTTCTTTCTTAATCTTTCAGGTTATTTGAGACACTTCAGTCTCTGTTCTGGTCGATATTTGGCCTCCTGAACCTATATGTAACCAATGTGAAGGCTCGCCACGAGTTCACAGAGTTTGTTGGAGCCACCATGTTCGGCACCTATAACGTCATCTCACTTGTGGTTCTCCTAAACATGCTCATCGCAATGATGAACAACTCCTATCAGCTCATCGCTGTGAGTACTGAGCACAATCATCCAAATATAGGCTACTATATGCAAGTACGCAGATGATTGACCAAAAAATTGCAAGCAGGTTCCCAAGGCGTCTTGTATTTGTGCCACACAATTAAGCATAAACTGATGACCAGGCATTCTAATAATAATTCTTATTTATTTTATCACACCTTTCCAAAGTAAAACAATACATCTTGTTTTTATTCATTTAAACACTTTCTATACATCTTGAATAATAAACACAGAAGTTTCCTAATAGAAGTTTCCCGAGGCTCCCTAGTGGACCATTGCCCCTTGTTTGAGAACCACAGGACTAGATGCATTGTTTGAATATACTTACATTTTTATCCAACTTCTTGGTGACTATTGTCATTCAGTTATTATTATTAATTATTGTATCACTGTGCCTTAGGATCATGCTGACATTGAATGGAAGTTTGCTCGGACCAAGCTGTGGATGAGTTACTTTGATGAGGGAGGGACACTCCCTCCACCGTTCAATATAGTCCCCAGTCCCAAGTCATTCTGGTACCTGTGTCTGTGGGTACACGGGCGGCTCTGCGGGTCGGAGACTGCACCGCCTGAAGAACCCCATAAACATGAAAATCTGAAGGAGTTTACGGTAAAGAAAACCCCTGAATTTATTCAAACATTCTCACTGTAATTTCATCTGAATCTGATGAAGTGGTTCTGGTTTAAATAACACTTTAAGCACAATGCATCTGGCTCATTGTGTAACTGATTACCCATTACAGTGACTAACAGCACAGCCAAACACATTTATCAGCATGTTAAATGCTAAAACTGCTCATTTACATTTTTATTGCTTTTGAACTATTGGATTTTTGACACATAGTGGGATGCAGTAATTGTATTTAGACTGGTATTATCATGCATTACCTTCAGGTTTCACCAGGTAAAATAAATACATATGAAAACCTTTGACTTTTACAAAGAAAACAACTTAAAAATCTAGCACATTCAAATCAACATCAGATCAAATACTCTACTTCAAACCTTGATCTGAATAAGTCAGTGACGGGGTGTGTGTACAACACCTATGAACATATACACTAATTAGGTGCTTTCGTTGTAGTATTAAAATCAAGCCTTTAGGTTAACATATACATTCATTTTATGGAACGTATACGGTACCGTTCAAAAGTTTGCTGTCAGTAAGACAAAAGTAATCTCTTATGCTCACCAAGGCTAAAAAAATCTTTATTTGATAAAATACAGTAAAACTGGTATGTTGTGAATTAAAATTATGATTATTTATATATATATATATATAAAGATTTAATTGATTCCTGTGACAGCAAAGCTGAATTTTCATCATTTTTGCTTGATTTGCTGCTAAAGAAACATTTCTCATTATTATCAGCTGAAACCCGTTGTGTGTAGCTTTATATTTTGGGGGAAACAGTGATTTAAAAAAATCGTGTTTCTTTGATAAATTGAAAATTTTAAATAACAGCATTTATTTGAGACAGACATTTTAAATGTCTTGTCTGTCACTTTTCGGTCAATTTTATGCTTCCTTGATTTATCTTTGTAATGTATTCTAGGTAGTGTATATTTTAACTGAAAATTGATTAGTTCATTTTAAATGGTCTTGCATTATAAAGTTTATAATAGTGTGTAGTCTCAACTAATATGAGGTCTAGAAAAAATGCATGATTAATTCTTATAAAAGAATTGGCAACATGCTGTTTAAAAAAGTTTTATGTGCAGGTTAGCATGCTATCGAGCCCTTAAAGAGACATGGTGGTGGAAAAAAGATGAGATTGGAGGAAAAATCAAAAGTCAATGCTTCTGCGTTCTCTCACAAATGTTTGACATTCCCCCAAGAAACTTTGCGTTCGCTCGCAAACCCTTTTGAGCGAATGCAAGATTTCCTCGGGGAGTGCAAAACATTTGCGAGAGAATGTAGCAGTTTTATTGACTTTTTTACTTCACGTATGTGTTTTTCCACCACCATGTCCCTTTCAGGGGCCCAGTTATATGTTAGATAACTAGGGAGGTTACTTAGCAACATCAACATTACCTAATAATTAATATTCATGAGACAGGTCTTAGCCATTTATGTGCCATTTTTTCTTGTCAGCCCCCCCTCCCCCAAACTTCAAATACTGCTTGCATTCAGAGTGGCCTGATTGGTAGCAAATTTCATTTCAATTGAATCAGGGGAGTTCATATGAATTAATTAAACTTCTATGAAGGAAGGTTGTTTTATTCAACAAGTTTCTGTCTTCTTTGATGATGTAATGAGGTGTAACATGGCCTGAGTCTGTCTGGAGTTTAACCTCCTATGTTGCCATGCAACTCCCATCGAAACTCCCGGGACTCTCATCATCTCTGTTTCGAATATAACCTCTCATTCCACCTGATGCATTTTTATTACAAATCCATCGCTCTGCACGGCCTTTATTGGTCTGCATCAATACAGATGCTCATGCACTCTCTCTCTTTCTCACACTGTCATTTATGCGCACACACACACAACCAAAGCACACTCACACACTCACTCAAAACTCTCTCCCACATGTTTGCTGGCATTGCTATGCTGGGATCAAACCTTGATCATTATATAAAGCTGCCTACATGTAGAGCTAAGAGGAGAGCAGTTTTCCTGCAATATCTGATAAGAATATTAAAGATCTTTCACAGCTCGTACAGCAATATCAGAAGGCCCTTTTTTGCATTTGACTGCATGTGATTATCCAATTGGAAAAGCATCGGTTGGACCAATACATCTCAATACAGTGCAAAAGCATTGTAGGGCTGTGCAATTTAGAATAGGGCTGAGAATTGACATTTATAAAGCATTTGAAAAATGTGATTGATTCCCTTATTGTGGATGTGAAAGATTTTTTCTTTGTTTCCATAGTTACTCTGTCTTTTTAATATTCTACTTTTGTAAAATTTAAAATTAAATATTAATATTGTCAAGGAAAATATTAATGCAAACATAGTGGTAACAGAAAATTAATTCATTTTTTAAATTATGTATCTAACAATTATGTAATAACTAAATTTGATGTCACAATCATCAAATTGCAAAAGGCAAACAACTAATAACAGTAAAGTTATTAGACAGAAAGCGCAGGGGAAAATAATATGCAAAACCTATTGGTTGTAAATGTATGGTTTATCATACAATGCCATTCAAATGTAGTAATGACGAATTTGAACGTGCATATTGAGTGACAAACCAAATGAAACCTGTAATCTACACTAATTTATAAATAATGGATTCATACATTTATTTAATCATATTCATTTTATTATATTATAATTCATTTTAACGATACCGCCTTGTTAATGTCAAATGGGATCACGTAGCAGACAAATGCCAGCGTTTTTTGTGAATGACCCTGGATTTTAATTGAATAATTGTCCAACAAACAAATTAATAAGTGGCTTTGATTAGTCAATGAGCTCAATAACTCTGCATAATTACAGTGTGAATATGTGTTTCTCCTTTCAGGAAAAGCATGCTGACAGGCTGATACAGAATCAGCATTATCAGGTATGCAAGCAGATAAAGCACTGCAATTACACACACACATGCGAGAATACAAACATTGTGCATGTAACTGCATTACATCGCTTCGGCTCTGGCTTTGATTGCCAAGTCTCTCTTTTTCCTTGCACAGTCACACCAAAGATCCAGCTGTACACTTCCAGATTAACTAGATTAGGTAGTCATGTGTGATTGCTTGTTTTCTCTTCTTCTCCTTCAAAACCCTCAGGAGGTCATCCGTAGTCTAGTGAAGCGGTACGTGGCGTCCATGATCCGCAACGCTAAGACAAGCGAAGGGCTGACGGAGGAGAATTTTAAGGTGCTTCTGAAACTTTATTAAGCATGCATAAACCTCAGGAAATGCATGCTTATTAACAAAAAAACACTTCCACAAATAATCATTCTTCAAATTCCATTGTTACTTTATCGAATTGTCATGTAACAAACATTTTTGTTACATTAGCACACTTGTTACACTAAGACTACACTAACACACTTGATGAAAACTTGACAAAATAAATAAATGACTATTTTAAAGGTAAACAACAGTTATAATGTTATGCTTAAAGTTAATTGGTTAATAGTAATGGTACTTGCCTTGCAATATACGGTGATAAACTATAATCTAAACTATTTAATGGTTTTTAATTGAAATTATTTATTTATCTGTTATTACTTGTTACATTTTGTGTTGTTAAATCAATTATTTTAGCATCCTTTACCAGGATGTGTTGTATATGTGTATGACATTGTGTGCTGCTGCTATAAATGACCTCAGGTTGTGGAAAAGCAACTTTTTGTTGAACTTTGAATCATTTTGATACTCATTTTGAACTTTGATAATAAGGTTGTTGTCAGAATATTATAAAGGTACAAAACAGATTTCAGTACATTGGCATATATTAACATGGTCATACTGTAGTTTGGAGACAAATTCTCACTACTAACTCTTTGCTTATTAGCATGCATATTACTAGCATTAGCAGCTTTCCGTAGCTCAATCAGTAGATTTGATCTCAGGGAAAGCAAGAACTGATTCAATGTGTTCCTTGAATGCAATGTAAGTTGCTTTGGATAAAAGCGTCTGCCTAATGCATAAATTCGCTGTTTATTAGTACAGTAGTACCTCAAGATTCGAAAGGCTCAACTTACGAGAAATCCAAGTTACGAAAACAAAGACGAAAAATTGTACTGCTCTACATACGAAAAGTTTTCAAGATACGAAAGGTTTCTGAAAGTGAGCGTGGTTCGCGATTGTTGACGGGGAAGGGGGGTGTAGAGGGGTTTGGGACACACGCCTGCTCTCCAACACAGCTTCAGCACCACTGCCGCTTGCAGCCGCGACAGAGTGACATTACAAGGAAATGTAAAATGAAGGTTTCATACAAGTTCGGCGAGTTCGGCGGGCCGGATTAAAAAGCCCAACGGACCGGATATGGCCTGCGGGCCGTAGTTTGCCCACCCCTGTTCTATACGTACGTGCTGGCGTGCTTTAGCTCAGCCACTCCGCACCCGAAACTTTACCTTTTCCTCATCCTCCTCTGCCGCCACTTTCGGAGATAGCCTCACTCGAAAGGTAAGCTTCGACATTTTACGTTATTTTATTGTTTATAGGTCAATTTAGCTTTATTATGAAATTTTATGGGGTGTTTTTGGAGGGTTTGGAACGGATTAGCCATTTTACATGTAAAATGTGTTCCAAGATACGAAAAACTCATACGAAGGCCGCCTCGGAACGGATTAATTTCGTATCTCGAGGTACCACTGTACTTATAAAGCACTTATTAATGCCTTATTCTGTGTGACCATATTCTACATCCCTTAATCCTACCAAATACCTAACCTTAACCACTACAACAACTACCTTACTAACTATTAATTAGCAGTAAAGGAGTTTATTGAGGATAAGTCACAGTTAGACTTGGTGTTGGGATAGTTTTTGTCTGTTTTGTTGTTACAGTCAGTGTTGTGTTCATTGTGTTTTCCCATGAGCTTCTTTGTTTTTGTTTTTAGTTACCTGTGTCCTATAATCATCCTGTTAATCCCATCAGCTGTGTCTCGTCCCCTTGATTAGTTTGCTGTGTATATAAGCCATGTGTTTAACACTGTCTAGATGTCTGTTATTATCGTGTGGATACTCGGTTGTTCTGTTCCTGTTTGAAGATCCTGAGTGTTTAGTTTGTTAAACTTGGTTTCAAATAACTGTATGCCGCACATAGACCCCGTTTCGCCTCTGCCTTCAACCTGCAGTGACGCATACATTGTAAAAAAAAAAAAAAAAAAGGAAAGTTGCTGCCTTAAACACAATCAACTTGGCTGTTTAAATCATTTCAAATAAATTACATTAAACTGACTTAAAAAATTAGTTGGATCTTGTATAACTTGTAAACAAAACTTGATTTTGATGAGTTAAAGCAAAGTAAAAGCATGTTCTTAACTCACTGATCATATTTTTTTACAGTGTAGTTAATAGTGAATATATTCTCCAAACTAAAGTGTTTCCATTAACATTACATCATTTAATGAAATATGTGGGGGGGGGGGGTATACAAAATGTAAGTAAATTTACGTTTTTTTACAGTAAATTTCTGGCCACCACAGCTGCAATTTTTTTTACTGTAAATTCAAGTTCAATCTGTAAAAAAAATTTTTTTACTGTAAAGTTCTAGGCACCACAGCTGCAATTTTTTTTACTGTAAATTTAAGTTCAATCTGTAAAATGTTTTTTTACAGTTTTTTTTTACAGTAAAGTTCTGGCCACCACAGCTGCAATTTTTTACTGTAAATTTCACAGAAAGATTTTTCTTTCCTCGACAAACAGTGAAATCTTAGTGGTTCAAAATCAGTTTAAAACAGTACATCAGAAGTGTAACACTGAATACGTTCTGGCTAGTTGTAATTTCGTTTTGTCATGCATCATGTTAGAATCTTTGATTCGTAACTTCTGTTGTGCTTTTTCAAAAACATCATGTAATTCTGTAATACTATTCTGTAGGAGCTGAAACAGGACATTTCCAGCTTTCGCTACGAAGTCTTGGACCTTCTCGGCAACCGAAAGCTGCCCCGGCGGAACTATTCCTCCAGCAGCGAGGCCACGCTTCGAGACGAGGTCAGCGATGATGGCGAGGCCTGTAACCACAGCGATGGGAGCAGCATCGGTGCCAAGGGCGTCTCTTTCAAAACCATTACACCTTCAGATCCATCGTACGGAGTCTCCGCCCTTTTTCGCTCGATCTCCGGAATTGAGGTCGACTCCGCGACGGTGACGACAGCGGAAGCATCCTCCGCGTACAGGGAAGGTAAACCAAAGATCAACGGACTGAGGAAGAATCCCTCGCCCTCCTCTTCCCTGTCCTCAGTTTCTCCAGCAAGACCTGCACTTTCACGGACTTGGAGACGCTTTTCACGCTTCTCTAGTTCCAAGAAGAACTCCTTCAGGCGGCTCGGACTGTTGTTCTCACGCATGGGCAGCCACCTTCCACAGCCCGCAGGCGTTACTGCTGCAACCTACACTATCTCAGATGGATTGCTTCACCCGCCAGGGGCTTGGCAGGACTTGGGCTTCACCAGAGGCGATGGTCCAGTCACCCGCAGTGAGACCAACCTTAATCAGATAGAAGTGGCCGCTTTAAGTGAGGGTGACAGTATTGCCATGACAACCAATGGACAGAGAGCTAACGGGAGGGATGTTTTACTGACACTAGGACCTCTGTCCCCACCATCTTCCCTGCACTGTGCTTCCAGTTTCTCCGCTTCCAGCTCCCGCCTCCTGGACTCTAATGAAGATGTGTTCCAGGGATTGGTCGGGCCCTGTGGCGGACAAACGCCAGACTCGTCCCGCTGGGTAGTGGAACAGGACGATTCGGTGACCACACAGCTATAGTATTGCTAGTCTATACTGTACAGCACTTTGATAATAACAATAATCAGTGATTATATCAATAACTATTACCTTAACAAAAACCGATTCTTGTTTGTTCTTTTGTTTGCTGCTGCAATATTTTTCATTTCTCTCTGAGATTTAACCAAATCAAAAGTCATTTACAAGAGAGATGGGATGAGTAAATGAAATGACGGATGACAGAGATTCAGAAGGAGCATAAAAGTGCCATAATCACAAGAACGCAGGTCAGGACGGATTTTTGTGTCTTCATACATCATATCATTAAAGGGATAGTTTGCCCAAATCTACGGAGCCCCTATAAGGACATGGTGAAGAAAAAAATATGAGATGGGAGGGGAAATTATTTGCCAATGCTTTTGCTTTCTCTCGCTAATATTTTGCAAATATTTTTTGAGAGAACTTAAAAGCATTGTCTTATTATACATTTTTCCTCCCATCTCATATTTTTTTCCCGCCATCAGGTTCCCTTAGGGCTCTGCACAAACCTGCATGAATTTTTTTTTTTTTTACATTTAATGAGGCGTACAATCAGTCAGTCTCAAATATAAACACAAAACCTATTCTAATTGAAAGAATACAAGTTGACAAAAAGATTTTATCCAATATTTGATGACAATATAGCATAACAACAGATTTATAAGCTATTTTTTGTACGCCGGTTATTTTTGACCGGGAACTCCACAAGTGTGGCTTTGTTCCATTTTGTACACGATAAAAGCATTTAAAATCAATCTTCCTGGTTAAACATTATAACAGATTAGTGTGATAAACAGTGCAATTATTTCATATCTTATTGCATATTGACAAAATTACCTACAAGTACTGTTTTTTCACTCAAAAACTGATCAATGAGGCCAATTGATTAATTGATTCCAAAAGGGGAATACAAGTTGGCAAAAAGATTGAATCCAATATTTGGTGATAATATAGTATGGCGAGAGATTTATAAGCTATTTATAATTATTTTTGTACACCGGTCATTTTTAACCGGGAACACCTCAAAAAAATACCAAAATAAGTGTAAAAATTATCTAGAATATTTTGGGAAGTAGTTATACCCTGTCTGAGCGAAGTCAGTAAGCTTTAGTCCAATATGATAACATTAACATTTTCAGGAAAAAGAAAATCCTCATCGGGTCAATCCGTTATCCAATCCGTTTTGGGTGAACTTAAAAGACAATGCAAAATCAAAATTAACTATTTATTTTCTTAATAAACTTTTCTGACTGATGACCAATGCATGTTATTTCAAAGATAAAAATATTTGTCAAAATGTCAGATGTAATTTAATGTCGGTTAAAAATTAAAAAAGTTTACACCAATGATAACAAATAATCAAAGCGTTAATGATGGGCTGCTTGACCTCCATGAATAAAACCATGTCCCACACTAATTTTTTTTAAATATTGAATATCCTATTTCACTCAAAAATGTCACATTACATAAAATAAATAGTTTGCCTGTGCCATTTCATGTTGCCGTCAACCCTCACTATATCAGCAATATGCACTGTATTTCACTTTCATCGAAATTTCTCATTGGAAAGTGTACTTGAGCAAGAACCTCATCTGATGTGAACTTACAGTTAATGCTTAAGGACATGATGCTCTTGGTGGAATAGGTTTTTAACTGATCAGTGAGCCGTTGGCACTCTCCCGCTGAAAGTTTCTCACTTTAATGCTATGATACGTGCACATCATAGTGTGACGTTACTTGTGTTATGCACCCGGAGGGCTGAAGTTATGCTAGAATCTAACATGACTGAAATCTTATTTTTGTATTTTGAATAGCATGTACAAATGATTTAATTTCAAGACTGTTTTAGTCTAGACAGACATTATTTATAGATTATACTATTATAATGTTTTTTGGAGCTGTTTTCTTTTCTTTGACTGCTTACTTTTTACTGTATGTGAATATTAATTAGTATATTATAATATTCAGGTATGGGGGAGATGCATTGAATAAGACATCCCTCTGCTCTGCGATGATGAATGCTGACGAACCATATACAGTGCCTTGCAAAAATATTCAGTCATTTAACCAGCTCTGATATTTTACTGAGTTATAAATATGACATAGGTGATACTTGCATTTAGAAATTATTTTTATTGGTCAATAGGAATAAAAATGTGGTTTTGGGGCAGCTATAAATGCTGCAAAAGCTTCCAAAATATTACAATGTAGGGATTGAATGTTACAAAACAATGTCTGATTTTAAGAAGGTTGCTTTAGTACTTTGAAATGAGCACAACTGCAATGTGGGACTGTGTAATCCAGTAACATGACAGAATTGGTCAAGGCCTGATTACTTTTGCCAAGGCGCTGTAAATGCTTATGTAAACACTTGAATGAAATACATGCTCCTCTTGTATGATTCTTACAAGTTTCTACTTTTCCTTGGAAATGTGTGAACATACGATGAAGATAAAAAAGTAGTTCTGACAGCCAGAAACTGAACTCAAGGGAATGCCGAATATGCAGATTCAATAAAGCTAAATAACCCTGGTGATGTCTTTGGTTTCTTGCCATTTCCTGACAAGATAAAAACTTTTATAGGCTCTACTCACTTATAGTTTTGGTATCAACAAAATATAACCTATAAAATGCAATGCTTTGAGGGATTCACGCAAACACCATGGTACAGTGGTTTGTGTCAAATTGACACTGCAAATTAAGGTAAATCTGATGACTTTTGGATTGCATTTTAATTAGCTTTAGGCTACTAATCCGCACATTCAGTCACTGAGGTGAGAAGTGTAGTATTGTGTTTCAAGCTGTTAAATCGCATGTGTCATATGCAAAAATTCTTTAATATAGGACAGTGGTTCTCAACGTTCATTTTGGATTCAAGTCAAGTGGCCACATAAACAATGTCTTTAAATAAGAATATTTTATTAGTACAAATGAACTATTATTATCACGAACTAATAGTAGTAGGTTGGAATAGTAAAAAATGAAGCTGACATATGCAACTCAGTGGGTCTTTGGCAGATTAGCAAACACTGTCACTGTAGTAATTTGTAAACATGGCATGCTAATTTATGAGTGCAATTTTACAGTCGTGGGGGAAATCGAATTATGTGGAGTGTATCGCCCTCTAGTGGTTACGTATTTCACAAACACCACTGCTTTTATAGTTTAATTTAGATTTGTTTTTTTTATTGTATAATTCTACAATAAGAATTTCTACGCAGTTTAAGAAAACGTACCATTTATTTCTTTATTTAAATTAACTTACTGTCAAAAAATACATCAAACCATTCTCCCGTAATCTTTCATGCAAATAAACACACATTGTCGACCCGCCCACGTTTTTCATTGGTTCTTTCCTGCCACTTCGGCGTCCGTGATTGGTCCACTTCACGCACCGCCTGCGTCAACCTGCCACAGCGGAAGTGAAAGCTTCAGGGGAAATATCGGCTTAAATATGCATGTTCGATATTTTAGTATTGCTCGTTAACAAAATTCCCCTTAACAAAAATGAATGTTTTTACCTGCCTCGTGTTGTTTCTCGTAAGTGTCGCAGCTGCTAAGAAAAGCGGGGACGATGAGTGGGTGCATCTGCCAAATAAATGTGAAGGTAAACTCTGCTTATTTGAATCAACGATTCAATATTTTGCTTTAAATACATCATGATCTCTTGTGCATTTCAACACTAATGCTCAATGCTTGATAAAATCACCTAATGAAATCACAAGACGCGTATTTTTCGTAATATAATCTGTAATGCACATGAGTCCATGTGTATCAATAGCAGTGTTTGTTTTTCATAACAGGTATAAATAGAAAGAGATCATTCTAATCAATTTAACGTCTAAAAACAGTAGAATTGTGTTAACATTAATTGATATTTCATATTTGATGTATATTACTTGCCTTACTATATGTGGTTATTGTAGTATACAATTCTAATATTTATTAAAAATAATTCAACGTATTTGCACTGATTATATATTTTGGGGGGAACAAAAGCAGCAGATTTCCCTTTTTCAACGGACCATACTTGGTGTGTCTCAAAACCTAGTGCACTGCCTACCTAGAGTGCATGTAATGACCTATAGAGTGGCTCATAATGACCAACAGTGCAGTCTATGTAAGCAGTGCACTAGGTTTTGAGTCACAGCTACTTTCTGTTCCTCTTCAGTCTTCTAATTCTGTATGTGTTTGTATAGTGTGCAAATTTGTGAGTATTGAGATGAAGTCTGCGTTTGACGAGACTGGCAAAACTAAAGAAGTGATTGAAACCAACTACCGTTTCCTGGATGATAAAGGTGCACCACCAATCAAATATGTCAAATCGTAAGTGTGATCTGATCTTAAATGAAATAATTAGGCGTCTGGTGTAGTGAACATGTGCATACTTTATTTAGATGCAGTGTGAGTTTATTGAGCAACATCTTTTGCTTTTCAGTGATATTCGTTTCATAGAGGTGATGGAGAACGTTTGCTCAAGGATTATGCAGTACAATCTACACAAAGAGAGAGATGGCAGCAATCGCTTCGCAAAGGTCGGCTACTACCTGCTCTTCTACCAGCTTCATGTTTTTGAACCACAACTTTAGTGCTTTTACTGAATTATTAACATCTTTTGAACAATCTTGAGTGACTAAGATTTGGTTGTAGAGTGAAAGGTTGAATGAATTAATGTACCAAATTGCAGTGCCAATAATGAACAATCACATTTGATGTCATGAATGCCATAAATTGAATGTCCAAAGGTTTCTTTAAATGGCTAATCTGCGGTATGTATGTTGAGATTGTGAATATTTTACTGTGTCAAACTGTTTTATGCAGTGAGATCTGATGATTTCTCTTTCTCTACTCAGGGTATGTCAGAGACATTCTCTACCTTACATAACCTGGTTAATAAAGGCGTAAAGGTGGTCATGGACATTCCCTATGAATTGTGGAATGAGACGAGTGCAGAAGTGGCTGACCTAAAAAAACAGGTGTGTGAGTGACAGAGGCGGTACATTTGGGTTGACATTGGATTCAATTTAGCCATTAATGTGATTCATTTAGAATTATTTATATTATTTAAAGCACTTCTTGATTTCTAATTTATTTGCATGTTTGCCACACTTAAATGTTTCAAGTCCTCAAACTAATTTAAACATTAGACAAAATAACACAAGTCAACACAAAATGCAGTTTTTAAATGAAGGTTGTTATTATTAAGAGAAAACAAAATCCAAACCTTTTTTTCCCTCAGTAATAACAGCCTTCATTTAAAAACTGCATTTTGTGTTGACTTGTGTTATCTTTGACTAATACTTAAATATTTCAGATCATAAAACTAATTTAAATGAGACAAATATGCACAAACATCTTAAAAGAATAAGCTATCAGGAAGGGGGCAAACACTTTTTCAAACCTGTGTGTGTGTAAAATCATTATTTTACATAAATAATTATTATAAAATAAGTGTGTGTGTGTGTGTGTGTGAAAACAATACTAGTCTCAGCTTGTTGGTCCATGGAAAGTTATGTCTCTCAACTACACACACATAGTCTTTTAAAAGTTGTCCTTATAATCAACTTAAAGCCACTTTATAAACAATTTAATGCATTCCTACTGAGTAAACACATTCATTTTGAATAGTAGTATAATAGTGTGTGTGTGTGTGTGTGTATATATATATATATATATATATATATATATATATATATATATATATATATATATATATATATATATATATATATATATATATATATATATATAAAACAATGTTTGTAGAGGAAGAAAATAACAGTATACTGTTAGGAACAGTATTACTAAAAATGCACATATATATATATATATACACACACACAATTTATAGTATGTATATGTGCATTTCTTAATAATACTGAAAAATAATACAAAATAATTATTTGTATATTGTACATATTTGCAGCATGCAGTGTCTATATTTAATTAAAGGAATGGTTAAGTGTATAAAACAGCGTATGTAAATGCATGTTTGCAGACTATGTTCAGGTAAATGAGATGTGGTATGCTTCCCTCAGTGTGATGTGATGGTAGAGCAGTATGAAGAAGTCATTGAAGACTGGTATAAAGGCAGCCAGGAGGAAGATCTCACCACTTACCTGTGTGAAAAACATGTGCTGAAAGGACAAGACACCGGTAATGTGAAACTAACAGCTGTTTTACTTCATCTCATATATCTACTTGACAGTTAACCCGCACTAGACATAATATTATGACTTCTTACAGACTAAAAACTCTTGATCTCTTTTATCGGTACCGGTTTTAAGAGCTGTTGTTTCTGGGAAGACTCAGACGGTTCCTCAAGGCCACAGGAGTAGAAATAGTAAATGATGTACTCTAAAGCAAATAGCAGCTGTCCACACTCTTGTACAACTGAATGGAGAAAAAAAAAAAATTATATATAATGATTTCTGAAGGATCAAGGACACTAAAGACTGGAGGAAAGATGCTGTAAATTCAGCTTCTCAATCACAGGAATAAATTACATTTTAAAATGTATTATACACAGACATTATAGTTATGTATATATGTGAACATACCAGATGGTTATAGTCTAATACAAATTCTAAGCTTTTTGCTTCCTGTTATAGAAGATTAATGATTAATTTGGCATTGTGCTGGCTCTTATGCCATTGCTATAGCAACCAATATGGATCTGCCAGAAAAAGACATGACTTCCCAAACACACTGCTCTGATTCGATCACTTGTTGCTAATAACAGTGCGGGCAGTCAGGATAAAGACTTTTGTCTCTGCAGAATGTCTTAAAGAGACATGGGCTGGGAAAAAGGGAGACACGGCAGCTATCGCGGAGGACAAGAAGAAAAAGAAGGGCAAAAAGAAGGGTAAAGACAGCGAGGATGGACAGAAAAAGGAAAAGAAGGTGAAGAAGAAGAAGAAGGAAAAGTCTAAACTCCACAACACCAAAACTAGCAAGCGGAAAACCGAAGAAGCTGGATACACCTCAGATGAGGAGGAGATTCAGAAGAAAGTTGCTCTGAATCAGGAGAAAACTGAACTCTGATAGATTATCGTTCATTGCCTTGTTTGTTTGTTTGTTTCGTTCGTTCGTTTTCTGATGCTTGACCCCTTGACATCTAAAATTACAACTGATGCCAAGATGTACGTTGAGTTTTAGTCCATTAGAAGACTAGATCAGGCAGAACTTGTCGCTCGGAGAAGCTAAAATCAAACGCCATTTCAGATCCAAAAATGGCAGCTACTGTAGACCAATTAAATCAGAGCTTGAATTTAAACGTTTGTTTGTTTGTTCTCATGCTGGTACATGTTGGGGACATTGTAAATATGCTGACATTTTCCATTCAGGAAGTGCTTTGAATCGGTGAAGTTGGCAAGCCCTTGGAATGGATTCTGGAAATCCTTCTCATTTCAATTCCTCTCGCTAATTTTTCTTTCCTAAAATTTAGTTTAAGTTATAAACTTAGTTAAGGTCTTATACCTAATATTGCTTTTACTTGCCATTAATTTCATCATCATAGATTCCAACTAAAATACCTACTTTTTCAGTATTAATATGATTTATTTGATACGACTCTAAAAAAATATAAAATTTTACCTTTTTCTGTATAGGATAATATTTTTAAGTAAACATCTTATGTGATGAAACAAATGCACATTTTTTTGTGTTTTTAAAAAGTTTTTCTTCATAAAATTATATATATACATCCCCAAATATTACATTTATTAAATTTCTTTATTGAACAGTCCTCGGTACTTGGCACCTCGTAAAGCCTCTAAACTTCCCACATCTCTCATTTCCGATGTAACCCTGAGAAAGTTGGGACCTTTTCTTTCGTTCTTCTTTTAAATCCAAATATGGTTATACCATTTTTTTTTTCCTTCTTGATCTGTTCATATTTGTTTTTGCAATTGCAGTGTTTATGTATGTGATGTCACTTACAGGGAATGTTTGACTTAATTTTTTCTTAATACTTTTCTGTACAGTATTGTTTACTTCAACTCTTTATCTGATATCAGGCGTTGCTATTTCCAAAAGCTGTATGTATGTGTGAGCTCCTGCAGGTGTTTGTATACCTATTCAGATTCAGTGTTGTGGAGTGTGTATGAAAGTTACTGACCCGAGATTGAACTGTATATGCAAATGTTCTAACGGGAGGAACATGTGCAGGTTTCGTCTTTCTTTTGATGATTGAGCTGTAATGACTGATAAATAATAAATAAAACCAACAAGAACTATTGAAATATTTTATTAATTTTGAAAAAATGTCAGAAAACAATGAGAGTTTTAGGCAGCCTTTGCCACAAGGGGGTGGTAACACCAAAAAGGACAAATTCTTGCTTGAGATACCTCAGGATTCTTCAAGAAGTTGTATGCAAGTGTGGGAATGTTAAGATATTCTAGATTGTTCCTTGTTGATTTGTTGCAACAGAACTATAGCTCAGGGGCTCTTTCAATGTAAGCCTACAGGAGTGTGTGTGTGGTCAGTCCTGGTATTCCCTATGATGTTATGGGGACCTTGTGGGGACACTTGGTGCCCATAACTTCATAGGGAATACCAGGACTGACCTCGCATACACACACACACACACATTTCTGTAGGCTTAAATTGAAGGCAGCCCTGAGCTATAGTTCTGTTGCAACAAACCAGACTTTTCTCCAAGTCTGGGTATTCCCAATGAGGATATGTTACTGAATGATGTTTTATGAAAATGTAAAAATGCAGAAAGTTTGCTGTGATGGTTGTGTTTAGGGATAGGCTTAGGGAAAATAATATACAGTTTGTACAGAATAAAAATCATTTGTGAATTCCCAATAAAAACTGGAAACCCAACGCATGTTCTAGAAGCCACCCCCTTAGTTATTTTCTAAAAATGCATGTGGATAAACATCTTACAAATCTATGAAAGAACTTAAGACATATGTAAGATATGTGTAATAAACAAGCATCACCGTCGCTCCGTCTGCAAGCGTAATTAAGTGACCCTGAAGTCTTTGCCCGCATTTCCACTTCTCAATGTCAAATTCCTCCTGTTGTGTTTGAGCAATCTGTATTATTTGTCCTTCAGTATTGGAGCAAATGGCTATTCACTTGCACAAACACATCTCAATGAATAATTCACAAAAACAAACCAACCCAGGCTAAAACCTTTTCATTTTGCTATCAGTAAGGCTGAGAGATTCATCCTTCGGCAGAAGGAGAAAATCGAGTATTTGATTGTTCTCTAATCTCTGAGAATAAAAATGCAGTCTGAAATTGAAATATTGATCTTTTACATTGCAATCACCTGGTATATTACACTAGAGACAGTATGTGTGAGCAAGAATATGAATATCTCTCCTCTTGTTTGATTTTTAGGGACCAAGCACCGAAGATACGTAGGCACCCATTGAAATCGTTTGCATTCCTATTATTCTTCTTCCACTCAGGAAGTCTATGGCAGTCCATAGAACCGCTTGCGGGAAAGTTATGACATTTGGCACACAAATAGAGGACAGTCTGATCTGTCACCATAGCAAAATTGGAGTCTCTAACCCAATCCCTCTAGCGCCACCAACTGTCCAAAGTTGCACTCATGTTTATGCTAATAACTTTTGACCTCCACTGATTCCTTGGCTCTCTAAAATTGAGACCAAAAGTTATGGAATTCAAGTTGATTCGGCTATCATTTTCGAATAACGTGAATAAATTCAACAAAGTTCCCTCCAAACTGAAAGTGAGGCTAAATCTCCACAACGCTTTAGCGCACTCTGACAAAAATTGGCCACCATGACCTGAGGTTACCTGCACAGTTTCAGAGCAGTTGTCAGGAGATATATAAAAAAAATGTTTTGGCCCAAAATCATAAAACTGGTCTCTTAATATTTGGTGCACCATGCCGAGTCGATTGATAACCAATTTTCCATTGTCGTCCATGTTGAAATTTGTCTTAAAATGTTAGATTTTATAAACACATTAGCGCATCGTTACAAAACTGGGTATATATCTTTGACACCATGCCCTGAGAGCACTCAAAAGGATTCAGGGTAGCACCACCTTGTGGTCAAAAGTTTGATGAAATTAGTCTATTATAATAACACTGGTCTCAATTCATTCCTTGGGTCATGCCGAGAACACAAACACCAATTTTGCCATGGTCAGCCAAACTTGCTGTCTGCGGTTTTGTTTTTCTTTCAAAACCTACTTTTTCCAAACTTGTCCAATTTTCACCAAAATCGAATATTATCATGTTCAGACTCTGGCGACACAAAGTTATGGATTTTGTATCGATAGACAAAACCATTTTCTTATACCGCTGCAACAAATTTGACATAATGATGCTAAAATGACTGATGTCTGCAACACTTTGACCAATTAACGGCAAACTTTGAATGCGTCATTATCGCCTCACTCTGAAAACACATCAATTTAGACTCAGCGCCACCTATTGGTCGAAAGTACATATAAGTGTATCATATACTATAGTAAAACCTTGAGATACGAGCATAATCCGTTCCAGAACTGAGCTCGTAACTCGAATTGCTCGTATCTCAAATCATGTATCCCCATTAAAAATTACAGAATTAATCCGTTCTTGTCCTCTAAAAAACGTCCTTATTAGTGCTAATAACAATGGAAAACACATTTTTAATTGCTATAAAGACATACACACGCACAAGAAATTATAGTATATAAGGATTCCTGTGATATAAAATAAAATGTGGTTTTAATTATGAGTTCTTACCTTCGAGACAGACGATACAGTAGCAGCTAATGGCGGCATGTGCGGAGGAGGAGGGAGGAATCATGTAGATAATGCAAACACAATACGGAAGTGTAGTGATTCTTCCCATATAGTGTATTGGATAGCCTTAGAACCTCATATTTATTATTATTGAACACACATAACTCGTGCTGCTCCCAGCTTAATACTCATGTATCAAAAAAAAATACTCATGTATCGCTCGTCGCCCCTGGTAACGTCCTGCTGTAAAACCAAGGTGGCCCTCTAGTGGAGATCATATGCAATTACCCCATAAATGAGGCGGCTTGAGCTGCTCCGAGTGCTCGAACACCTAGCGTTGGAGTCTTGTAAGCTCGTCTATCAAATATTTGCTCGTATCTCAAAGTAAAAATTGTTCGAAAGCTTGCTTGTATCTCGGAATATTCGCATGTCGGGGCGCTCATATCTAAGGTATTACTGTATATTAATTTTTCAACCATTTTGTCTAAAGTCATATTAAAATGTCTTTAATTGTTTATTGCCATTGGTCTGATGCTGTTGGCATATCTTATAATGCCTTCCTTCCATTTGGCCCATTACTGGTTTCCGGTTTACCCTTGGTAAATAACATTTGATTTTAAAGAATTGAGCCTGGTTTTTAAAACCCCGTCAACCATGTTGGTGGCGTGAAGATTATTATCCGCTTATAATATAAAATGACCAAAACACTATTTTATGAGTATAGACAAATGAATATGATATATTAATTTGAAAAAAAAGTCACTTGAGCTCCAAATCATAATATTAGAATGATTTCTGAAGGATCGTGTGGCATTGAAAACTGGAGTAATGATGCTTTGACATCACAGGAATAAATAACACTTTATAATACTGTAAAATAAAAACCAGTTAGTTTAAATAATAATAACGGTTATTTTAAATCATATGTCCTTGTATTTTGATCCAATAAATGCAGCCTTGAGACAAAAGAGACATACAAATATTTATAAAATGTCAAAGACCTTGAACATGAGCAACAGTGTAGGTCTATAAATAATGTTTCCCTCTATTAACTGTCATTCATAAAAACACTATTCAAATTCTTCTATATGGTGGAAGTGAAAAGGGTAGAATGTTGGTCACTTTAGATGAGGAAAAACAGATGTCAAGAAAAAAAGTTCTTCATGGGTTCAATGACTTAATCACGATTTAATAATTTCCTTTCAAAGCGTTTCCTCCCTTTCTATCCCAGAGTGCCCTAATATGGGTAATCTAGTTAAACAAACATTTTTTCATGTCTGATTTAAGTGCTTTCTTTACAATGTGTATCTTTATTTGAAGGCTGTGGTGCATGAAATGGTTCTATAACTCACAGGAGACAACAAGCTTCTTCAAATCGCATTAAAAAAATCTGGGCTGCCTTTTTCACGAGTAACAAAATAAACTCATGTTTCTGTTTGGAGTATTACGGGTAAATCATTCAAACTATCTATAGTCATAGTTGCACCACCCTGAGAAAACAGCAACCACCCTCAATGCATCCTGGGAATAATAGGATATAATGGGCACATTTCGGTAGTATGTTTTACTAGAAAACAATACATTTAACTCCCTGTTTGTCATTATTTGTGAAATGTACTAGCAATTTCTGAGTAAAAACGGTTTCAAAGCCATTTTTTCAGTGTATTGGACCATGTTCATGTTTATGTTTTTGTTTCCAGCCTACTTAGTGAGGAGTGATCACACAATATCCTGTATGCGGTTTCCTTTTACATAGAGACTCAAAACTTGTACAAATAAATGCAACAGTCCTGTTTAAGTTAATAGTACTGATATATTTCTCACAAAACAATCCTTGCAAAACAGATGCCATTTCTGTATCCTAAACACATATGTTTATCTCCCTCTCCTATCTTTTGCTAGCTCTAGTTTTTAAACCCAACATTTCCCACGTTCCCAATGGTCATCTCCCATTTTTAGAGAGCAATTTTGAATCATCAGAGTAAATTGTTTTCAAACCTATTTATGGCCCCCACAGATTTATGGTCTCGAGTGATATTCCTAAAGTATGCAAAAGAACAATATTACAATTCCACATTATAGTACTGTATTTGAGTCATGATATCCTTGTTTGGAAAAGGAAATTGCTGCTTTCAAGGGTCCTTTTAGACTAAACATCATGAGTCAGGACACACACTTTAGCTTGTGTCTGAAACGCCGGTCATGAGAAGACCACAAACTGAATGTTAATGAGGACTTTGATGTGTGTCAATAAAGGCACTAATGGGGTCTCATTTGCATGACCTGAATCAATAAGACTGTTTGATGGCTTTTGCTTCATGAGGAACACTATTGACGACAAGGTGACACCGGTGACATGAGCATCGCATTGTTTATTTGTGTCGTTGGTTCTTTCTGCTGCACAAAACGGCGACAGACATCGATCTACACCTTTCAAGACATCGTTTAGCATTCGAATGCCTATAGGAATGAAGGCTCAAGGCTCATCCTGACAACACCAGCAGGGAACTTCTGTTCTGCGGGAAGTCTGTTTTCCTCTTTAAGTAACTCTCAGCCTAAATAAAGACTTGTATGTTGGAGGAAATGCCAAATATCCTCTGCGGTCATAGTGTCTAGTTTTAGCATATGCTAAAATGGAATCAAAACTCTGTAAATGCTTGGGAACCACAGGTTTCAGCAAACCCAAGATCTCTGTATCATATGAAGGTGAAACCTTCAGGGAGAGTTTCAAAACCTTTGAATGAATGACGGACGTGGTGGTAATACTGCATTTCTCATTATTCAAAATAAAGAATAAACACATTCAGTAGCTTTTCCCTCTGACTGAAAGCCGATGAAATTATGTAAGGTCTTACAAAAGAAAACTAGCACAAACTGAAGAGCAGGTGAACATTTTAAACAGTATCAAGAAGCTAAACAGACCTACAAAGAGAGATAAATGGACCGAAGAACCAGAAGATGGACAAACAAGAGGAAAGCAGCTAAATGTAACATTCCACATTCTTCAGCCTTCCAACAAGAATGAAACAAGCCAGATGTATCACTTTCCCTCATTCTTTTTACATTTTCATCAGCCCATCCTGAGGGCATTAGACTGAAGGTCACTGTCCTGAAGGGATAATGTCACGGCTTCAAAACAAGTAACAGGACGTCAACCGTCTCCACAAAGCTTAAACGGAATTAAGCTCAATGTATGGAGATAAAACAAGAGTTGAGGAATCTGGAATGTTGGGAAAATGAGTGGATGGAGCAATCGGTTGGGTCAAAGAGAAGATCTTCTCCAACGTAGCTCATGTATCTCTTCATTGGAAATTGCATTCAGGAAGTTGATGTTTTGTGTGTGTAGGGATGATCCATGATGTGGAGAACATCCTCACCCTAACATTGGGAGTTAATCTCCCCTTAGTACATTATTGGATTTTTTGTGTATGTTCTGCTTTCTGTAAAAAAGAAAAAACAAGAGGAAGGTTTGAGAGTTCAAGTTTAACATGTAACATGTAATTTAAGTCTGGGGGGAATTTTTTTTTACTTTCCATGATCTTTGAATGGGGAGAGACTAAAAGCACCCAAAGTGGGTTTTTTTCTCTCAATATTATTATACATTTATTTTATATGTTTAATAGTGTTAAACTTCTCTTGTTAAGCTATTGCACGTTAAAAAAAGACATTTATGATGAAACAAAAGATTTTTATTTCAAATAAAATCCTGTTCTTTTGGGGGGTTTTTAAATGCATCGAAGAATCCTGAAAATGTGGTTTCTACAAAAATCTTTGAGCAAAAAACTATTTTCAACATTGGCAGAAAAAGAAATGTTTCTTGAGCACTAAATGAACATATGACAAGATTTTTGAAGGATCATGTGACACTGAAGACTGGAGGAATGATGCTGAAAATTCAGCTTTACCTTTAAAATATACAATAAAAATAAGTATTTCAAATTGTAATCATATTTCACAATATCAGTGCTGTTATTTTTTTTTTTTTATCAAATAAATGCAGCTTCGGTCAGCAGAAGAAACTTCTTTCAAAACAATTTAAAAATCTTATCAAACCCTCAATTTCTTTTCTACTTTGGTTTCATATAGTTCATTTATTTTTTTCAGTTACATTAAATAAATTTTATTTTGATTTAAGTTAATTTAAGGCAGCCTAATACTTGTTCAAAATCACTTAAATGTACGAAATAAAAATGTTATAAATACATCAAATGCCAGAGCATTTTTGCACATCATGTAAAAAGAGATTAGATGAACACCTCTTCCAGTCCAGTGCTGTGCCAACGCGTGTAGCAGATTTTCTCTGCATTAGGGAGCCATTTTAATCAAATTAAGGTGTAATTCAAATAATTTATCATGTAGCTTTAGCTGTCTCACGAAGGGGGACAGAAGGAGAACAGCCAGCTGCAGTAACAGATAAACGGGTGGAAGGGCGGCACTGGAATATTCATGCGGCGAGGCTTTGCTTACACAGGAAACTTGCAATTAGTCCCCAGTCTTTTGATTCATCTATGTGTTTATTTGCTAATGGTTTCGCTCTGAGACAGAGGGAGCCGATGATCTCATCTGTTTGGAGGACACGGGAGCGAGTGACACACGGTGTTGCTGAGAAAGACTTATGGGAAGGGGAAGTGAGGTCAAAACAACAAATCTGAATAAGCCACAGCTGAAACTGTGCACGTCCATACACTATAAATACACACTGTGTGTTGGAGTGTGTTGATAAGCGCATGTTTGTACAAGGATATATAACAATGCTAATGCTAAACATTTTAGCACTCTCTTCAAAGTGAATATGAGGAATTATCTTATTTATCATTTATATATATATATACATTAAAATAAATGAATACTGTCATTTAGCAAGGATTGATTAAAAGTTACAGTAAAGGCTGATATAGTAATAAACAATATTTCAAATAAATGCTGTTTTTCTAACTTTTTATTCATGAAGGGCCCAGTCACACAGCCGATCACGCACAAATCATTCACAAATCACGCACAGATTGGGTTTATGCGTGCTTGTGCGTCAGGAAAGCTGACGCGTGTCCCGTGCATAGTCACGCATAAACTACGCATGCCGACTCATGAATAATGCACACTGTGTGTCGGAAAATTTTTGAACCGTTCAAAACTCACACTCACGCACAAACCGCCGTCGACGCACATCCACTTACAATCACTGACGGTCCACGTTCGTTCCACCGACGAATTACGCATATGACGCACGCTCCGCGCAGAAACGAAAATCTGTGCGCAATTCATGCGTTTTCGCTGTGTGACTGGCCCTTGAAATATATACTATAAAATTACCCAAAAACTATTTTATGGAAATGGACAAATTAATATGCTAATAATAAAAAATGTCACTTGAGCACCATATCTGAAGGATCATGTGACTAATGCTGAAAATTAAGATTTAAAATATACTAAAAATAGAAAACTTTTACATTTTAATAAAATTTCACAATTCTTTCTGAATTTTTTAATCAAATAAATGCATCCTTGGTGAGCAGAAGACACTTCATTTAAAAACATTTAAAAAAATCGTACGGACCCCAAACTGTTGTACTGTATAATTATTAAAATACGTTGTTCTGCAATAAGAAATAAATATGAAAAGGGGCCAGTTCCATTCAATACCTTGTAACAAGCAGTTGTCCTCTGGGCTTCTGCAGTGCTGCGTTTCCATGTCCAGACTGATTGGATCTGTGTTAACAGACAGCGACAGCTGACAAAGCCTGTCGACTATCGGCCTGAATGAAAGTCACTGAGTGTGTGTGAGGATGTCTCACCGTGTGTGAGAGTGTCTGATGAGGTGGCCTGCTGTAAGGCCTGCTCGATTTGCCCCCTCCGCTTGGACTCGTATTCCAGCGCCTCCTGTAACCTCCTCTTTGCCTTCTTCTCCTTCTTCAGACGTCTCTGAATGGTAGCTGGATGAGAAAAGTTCCACGTGTAAACCTCGAATGAAACTGGATGATCTCTGCAACTTACATTTATGCATTTGGCAGACGCTTTTATCCAAAGCGACTTACAGTGCATTCAAGGAACACATTGACATTTTAATCAGTTCTTGCTTTCCCTGGGAAACGTAACACTTTACCTCGACTGCGTAACTCAGAAGTGAGCTGTCTCTCTAGACTCTCCCTCATCTCTCTCTCTCTGTACAGCTCCATCTTGAGCTCTCGCCTCTCCTGCTGAAGCTGTTTCTCCTGCAGACGGGCGTTCTCCAAAGCTACCTTCAGCAGCCCCTGAAACACGTGTCCAAACGTTATTGATGTTGAACGTTGATTCGTATGTGTGCCTCTCTGTGCACGTACCTGGACATTAGTGAGCAGTGTCTCCACAGAAGAGATTCCGTCTGTGAAAAGCAGGGAAGCAGGGAAACCCGAGGGAAACGTCTGAGCTGGGACCTTCTCAAATATTGTTGGCTTCACTGTATTCTGCTCAGCTGCAAAGTAATAAACACAACAAAATCAATTCAACTGATCAACTGACTGGTAAAGGAATAGTTTACCCCTTCATTTAAATACTGTCATCATTTACTAAAACCAAACAAAATATTTTCATTACTTAAACTTACTTTAGTACGGAAGCCCATTTCTGCCACATAAGAAAAAAAATTGCGCATGAAAACTCGAAATTGTGATTTAAGTCGAAATTATGATTTACTAAGTCAAAATTATGACATAAGCCCATTTCTGCCACATAAGAAAAAAAATTGCGCATGAAAACTCGAAATTGTGATTTAAGTCGAAATTATGATTTACTAAGTCAAAATTATGACATAAGCCCATTTCTGCCACATAAGAAAAAAAATTGCGCATGAAAACTCGAAATTATGATATACTTAAATCTTAAGTCTTAAGACATAATGTCACATAAACGTAAGTCATAATTTCGATTTAAGTATATCATAATTTCGCGATTTCTTTTTCTTATGTGGCGGAAATGGGTTTCCATACTTTAGCTAGTTGCCAAGGCACAATTTCTCATTTTCATTTAGTTTAAATTTCTTTACTAGAACAATTTGAACTAAATCTGAGATAAAAATGATTAAAACTGTCAAAAAAAAAATTAAAAAAGAAATATAGTAAATACTGTATACCAGAGCATATTTTCTACTACAGGATGGTATGTAGTAAGGCACCAGCATATTATTTTAATTGTTTTGAGATTACTTGTGTATAGAACCTACAATATCCCATTACAACCAACAACATGCCATTACATCACCCAACTAAACGCAATATAAAGGCTCTGTGTAATAATTGAACTATAATGAGAGCAGAAGAGGTCAGAGGCTTTTATATAAAGTTATGTTATATGAAATTTTGTTGATGTAGAGAAAATGCACCCCTGTCGTTGAAAAGTCTTTTCATATGCAGAGCTGAGTCTGTCTCCCTTTGTTCATCATGAACATCATATGCTGCAGAGAGAGAAAGAGACACAAAAAGACAGTAGATAAATGAGACAAGAAGTTTCCGAGTAGCACAGACTATTACAAACACATATTGCTTTGTGCTGTTATTGTGTATGCTCCAGAATCATTGCAAGGCTTGTTGATTAGTTTACAGTAACAGCTTTTTCCCCCTCAATGTAAATCACAATGTTATTTACTAGGGACATTATACGCAAGATATTATGAAACAACAGTAATATCACACTTCAAGATGAAGATGCCAACCACAATAAGTGGGTCTCCATAAATCCACTAACAAAATTTTAACATTTTCTGAAAAAAAAAAAAAAAAAATGTATAGAAAAATGTGTGTGTGTGTATGTATGTATGTATGTATGTATATATATATATATATATATATATATATATATATATATATATATAAATATTGCTGAATAAAAGCATACATTTCTTCCCAAAAAATTATTCACTTTATTCACTTATAACTTTTGAATGGTAGTGTTTGAGGGATTTACTCAGCAAATATTGATGTATAATTTGATTAATTACAATATATTAAATTATTTACTCAGCATACCATTAGTTTGTTTGACAACCCAACTGAACATATAAACTCACCTGTTTTTTGAGGAGAGTGTGGATAAGGGTGTGTGGGGCTGCTGGGAACAGAACTGCTTTGTTGAGGCGAGGGCTCCGTTTTCTGAGGAACAATCCCCTCAACGGATGGTGTCAAGGAGGGACTCTCTTCAAAACACTCTTGCTGTAAAAAAATACAGAATAAAAAGTTCAGTCTTGTAAACAATTACACCCTCATATAAACTCCCCACAAGACAACACATCATCATCTCCCCAGTCAGATTGACTTGAGGTTCATATCATCATTAAGGATTTGTGATCAAGTAAAACCTTTTTCCAGATTCAGCATTATGGTGAACCTGTGTTTTGCAACACAACTCAAGTCCCTAAAGCAGTTTAAACCCATTTAGACCAAGAGGACCCACAAATTGCTTTAAATGACTCAGAATAAACTCAAGCAAGAACTGTGTGAACAATCCCTGATGAGTATTTGTGTGTGTGTGTTTGTGTGTGTTTGTGTGTGTGCAGCACGTCCTACCTTGATGGCAGATGTCGACCTGGAGACGGGGCTGTGCACCTGTGCACTGGCAACCATGTTGGCAATTGTATTAAGGTGGTTCATCTGGTTCATAGCCATGGCAACAGAGGCGGGAGGAAGTCCAACAGGAAGCAGGGGGTGGGGCATCATCATGAAGGGCAGATCCAGTCCTATGCAAAGACGAAAAAAATCTGAGAATAACTTAAATTTAGCCTTCAGATTAGACTTGGAACTTAGTCATTTTGACTCATTTTATGATGCTATTTAGGGCTGCAAGATATACCTTTGTAGCACTGAAATCTCAATGTGCGCATCCGTGATAGTCAGAACGCATGGATTCTTAGGATAATTGAAAAGAGTAACCATAATAGACCAAAAGTTTATTATTTGCACGTGTTTTAGGTCCTGTCTTGAACTCAATTTGAAGCACGGAACTCATCTATTTGTGTTTGAACGTCAAAATGCCTGCCGTGGTGAGTATCCTCATTAAAACAATCGTTTATGGCTTATGTAAACATAAATAACTGAGAAAGAAAATGGATGTGTATCATTATATTGGATCCGTGCATTCGGTCTTAAAGTGACAGCAGCCTAATAATCCTGCTGCTCTCTGTCATTAATGTTAAGTTGAGCGAACACTGTATGATTTATAATAATTTAACTATATAACTATAATGGTTATGATTTTAATATCTTTACGACTGTTTCTTGCCAGACAGTACGAACATGATCCTCACTGTAAGTCATGTCACACTGTGGGATCTCAGTTGTCATTAATGTCAGACTGTACGGCAGTCAAGACGAGTTAAAAACAGATGAACACATAAGATTTGCATAATCCATGACATGTTCAGTGACCGTGAGCTGCATTTACATGACTTTAGTGTTAAAAAATGTGGCAAAAAAGTATCTTGGTGTTAAGTTTGACCAAGGTTTTTCTTGATTTGAAAATGCAAACAAAAATGTAGAAACGTGTGTGTGTGTGTGTGTGTGTGTGGAGGAAGTTGTGGTTTGTTGTTGTTTCACTAATTGCAACATCAGGTTCGGAACTCCTGTTGATTTTTGATTTGACAGTTGTCGTAGGAGAGAAGTCACACTGCATAATTGTGCGTCAGATAGTCTGACACTGCCAGAATTTCGTTGGAGGTGAAATTTGATCGCAATCGTCATTAATTGGCTGTCAAACTAGTGATCAAAGACCTCAGGTCAGAGGAATCTTTTAGGATTCTACAAATTTGTCTCGCACAGCTAAATATTGTGGCCAAAATCAAATAGTGTGAGCCCAGCTTTGATTAAAAAAAAATCAAAATTCAGAGAAAATTCACTTTTGCAGCTGTAAAGATGAATTATATGAAATCTATTGAGTGAACACTATACAGCGTTATTTTACATTTGATTAATTTCTGTACCTGAATACTGTTAGAATTACCTAATAAACTAAAAGCACTTTTATAAATTCATTTGTATTTTTGTTCTATTGTTGTAATGTGTTTATTATTTTCTGTGCAGCTTCACTTCCCTACAAAATCACCTCAGTCATTCTAGAATGATTCATTCTTTTCCAAAGAGCAATTAAAGTCATATAGTGATTTGTTTTTTAATATCGCAATACATCTTGTAGAACAACTAAATATAGCAATGTCAGGGTTGTTTTTCCAATATTGTGCAGCCCTAATCCCCTCATTTTTGAAGGGGTGGTCATGACATAATGATTAGAGAGTCAGACTGGTAATACCGGCAGGAAATGACTGAGGTGCCCTTGAGGAAGGCGCCTAACCCCAATCACTCCCCAGGCACCACAACAAAAATGGCTGCCCACTGTGCTGTGCTGTGTGTGTGTGTGTTGTTCACTACTCACTACTACTAATATGTGTGCATTAACTGCAGACTCAGGACATATTCCAAGTATGGGTTACCATACGTGGCCTTCACATGTCACTTTTAAGCTTGAAAGCTCCAATTGAAAATTCATTTTGGTGAGCAAGTGAATGGTTAATACTCACTGTTGGCCAGTAGATGGGTGTGTTGGAGAGAGTTGAGCTGAGAGTTGTTCAAGCTGTGCTGTGTTTTCTCTGAAGCAGGTGATGAATGTGTCTCTCTCTCCCAGGACAAAGCACTACATCCTGATTAATTGTAAAAGAGTACGGAATCGTGAAAAGAAATTAGAAATACATACATACACCAATATATAAGTATATCCACATACATATACCAAGCAGAAACCAGAATACAATAGTATTTTATTTTAAAGTCATTAAACTTTATACTGACACCTACTGGTGTGGATGCAATGTCATTGTAGAAATGGCCTAATTGCACTTTTAAAGCAAAAATAACTGCAAGACAGTGACTAATATGACGGAAGTATGTTAAAAGTACTATATATTGGTTTAGGTTAACTTTAAGAGCACATTTAACCACATACAGACATGTGCTCAAGCTAATGTAATTAAAGTTTAAAAAGCTCTTCCCAAAAAAGTGATGAGAATACTATGAGATGTGCATATTATATTTAGTGAATAAAGAAATAATAAACAGTAGGTTGCCCAGCGACCAGCAGTAACAATGAACTGAAATAATCTATCATCAGCATTCATGTCAGTGCCATTGAGAGCAGATGGTGTTTAGGTGGCAGATTGTGGCAAAGGAATCAATGATAACACAGGATGAAGTCGGTCCCCTTAAGACTTTCACATTCTCCAGCCAATAAGGTCTTCACACGGTCACACAAAAATAACCTGATTAAAAACAATAAGCTCCCTCATTACGCCACAACACAACACTGCAGTTATGTTACAAAACAACGACAGCTTCGCAACCCGGGACCTTCACCATGACATAAATAGTTTACAAAAGAGAGGCTTCTGTGTGACGATCTGCGCGTCCGTGGAAATCAAAACTAGTGTGCTCGCCTATCTTGTAGGTCTGAGTTCTAACTTAAGTGAGAGGGTACAAATTCACAGTAATCAGACAGATGAAGATGGATGAGAGGAGGGAAATAAACAAACATGCACACGTACACGCATGCATACGGCATACTCTCTTGTGTCAAGTACTCAAATAAAAACAGCTTTCGGCTTTGGGTGGATGTCTAGAACAGCTTTGGTTTAGATTACTGACATTTTAAAAGGAGCTGGTGTAAGAAATATGATGGCAGATGACGGTCTATGAACAGTCAGCATGAAATAAAAAGTTTCTTAATAAAAGACAATATAAAACTTTTTAATGAACATTCTGAGCTTCCTTACTGTATGGAGGCTTTTTTCTCCACAGGAAAAAGAAAATTGTGACTCTCTCAATTCTGAAGTCAGCATATAAATATACGATACAATATAAATTCGTAACTGTGAATTATAAAGTCAGAAATGTGCGATATAAGACCACAGTTGTGAGTTATAAAATCAGAATTAAGTGACAATGTTGCAATTTCGAGTTATAAAGTCAGGAATGCGATAAATAGATTCAAGAAAAAAGTTAGTATTTTACCCTCTCAGAATTGAACTGTATTAATTACAATTGCGAGTTTATATACAAGTTTATTCATATAAGTCTGAGAAAATAATTGCGAGGGGAAAAGAAATCAGAAATGTGAGTTATAAAGTCAAAATTGAAAGATATAAGCTTGAAATTGCAAGAAATAAGCCAGAATTGCAAGTTTATATCACAAAATCCAGATTTTCCCCCCCTCAAAATTCTGAGATATAAACGTAAATCGAAATTGTGAAAAAAATTCAGAATTGTTAGATAAAACTCGCAATTATCTTTCTAATTGTTTTATTCAGTGGCAGAAATAAGCTTCCATATGTGAGTGATTCACAAGAGCATGCTATTCAAAATAAATTTTAGACAGATCATTTTCACTTGGTGGATGATGAAACAGGCCAAAAATCCCATAGATTTACATTAAAAGAATGACCAGTGCCATGTTTAGAACCCACCCATTGCACACCCTTTTATTAAAGTTATTATTGTAACATAGGATATTAGAGAAACAAGTCTTTTGCTTTTTTTTTACATTAATGCATAAAATTTGCTGCCGTTTCCAGGTGAAGTCGCAGTAAAAAAAACTACTTTTATTCCTTTTCACATGAATTATGATCACAGGGGCAGATTATGAATGAATTATGAACGGTTCTTGTTAATTATGAATGGTTCTTGACAATATGTTATGACCTCAAAACACTTTTACTGTAGTGCATGACTTAATACATAAACAAATAAATTTTGAATAACCAGCTCCACATACATTGGGCTTTCTGATATGGTGAACTTGCTCAGTGTCTCACATAATACAGCACTGCACTTATGATGTGGAGCGCTCGAGTGTGAATCCCATCAAAACATGATTCACAAGTGATTCATAATTGATTCACATGATTCACAAGTGATTCAAAGAGTGATTTAAAGACTTTAAGAATCAAGCTAAACTTAAATCACTTTTTTTTTTTGTTAACACCTTTCTTAACACTTTCTAACAAGTTTATGATAGGGTTTAGTGAAGGTTTTACATTATTTTCAAACATAAGAGCATTAACCTTTTAGCAACACTTTCCAGGCTTTTTTTATTACTGTGAACCAGATGAATCATGATATATACAACAATCAATGTTATAAAGCATTGCCAGATTCACATTCATCTGTTTCGGATAAAACCGAATGCATATTTATCACAAATTAGGAGACATTTCCCTTTAAAACAAAAAGCATGCAAGAAGCCACATGTTGTCACCAAGCAGAAATGTCGCGACAGGAACGCTCAACCATTGAATCAGGGAAAAATGAGCTTCAATGGCAAGGTCAAATCAAGGAGAAAAATTTCTCACTTTTGAGTATTTTTGGCCAGTAATTAATTACAGCAATTAGTATCCTAGTAATTAACACACACCAGATGGTCAGCTTGTCTAGACTGTTTGATCAAGTGAAAAATGCTTTAAAAGTCAACTAGAACAGATTTGTGTGTTTCTACATGTTTGCTCTCACCAAAACACTCACACACACACACACACACACAAACATTGCTAGCACAAAGTACTGATTTAAACAGCATCGTAAAAATGAGGGCAACTTCAAACAGACAAGATGAGAGAGAGAGAAAGGGGGTGGAAGGGTGAAGATTCAAAAATGCTGACCATATGCTCGCAGGGAAAGATGGGCAAACAGATAATGTGTGCGTTACACTAGACACAACTTCCCTGCTAAGCGCACGCGGACGTGAAAACAAGCACACATGTGCTAACATACACCCGTATGTGCGCACAACACACACCTGTTTCTGTTAACGCAGGCAATCACCCGTATGACAGGTTTCGGCCATCTTGTTAAATAATGCATGGAATTCTTCTTTCAACTTGTCAACGCAGGGGGAAAAAAGTATCTCTCACTGTCTCTCTCTTCTCTTCTGATGTCATCCTTGATGTTGATTTTCCTTGACTGCATTCCATCTTTCTGATGAAGGCCTTTTTTCTTCACTCCTAAATTCTGCTTGTCCACAGCTGTTCTCCCTAGGAACGCTGAGCTCTCGTCCTCCTAAACACTTGTAAGAGTGGCCTTTGAAGTTCACATTATCTGTGTTAGTTTTAGCCACAGTTAGTATACGGCTGCTGTGTTTGAAGACGAGATTTCATGTGATGCCTGAAAATCTGTCTAGCAAGACTCGCTTAACGTAAACAACTGCAATAATCCTCTAATATACACACACTACCATCCAAACATTGGTGTCCGTGAGATAAAAAAATTGGTACTTTTTCCCAGCAAGAATTCATTAAATTGGTCAAAAAGTGGCAGTAAAGTGTCTAAAGATTTGTTTCAAAATATTTATATTTCAAATAAACTTTTTATTCAAAGAATCCTGAAAATATAAATGAAGGTTTCTACACAAATATTTCAAATATTTCTACACAAGTACTTCAACTGTTTTCAACTTTGAAAATAATGGGAAAAACTATATCCAGGTCTCCATGAAAGCATTTGTTTTTTGACACTGATAATAATAAATGTTTTTTAATAAATGATTAATTAATTAATGATGATGCTGAAAATTCACCTTTGCCATCACAGGAATAAATAAAATTTTGTGTGTGTGTGTGTGTGTGTGTGTGTGTAGTTTACCCGTCTGATATAATAAAATATATTAATAAAATATATGTATAATAAAATATTATGGTAGAAAATTAGACATAAACATTCTGAAATTAAATACACTTTATACTTTTGTGTTTACTCACATTTAAGTAAAAGTATTTAAAAACTGAAAATATTATTTAAAGACCAGGTGATGCATTTTGAAACTGATGGTACATTTTTTTTAATAATAATAATTCTGAAACCATTTTACAGTTTGCCTTCGCACAAAATATCTAATAATGCATATTTATTTATATTTAATTAGATTTTTTATTAGACATATATAAAACATTTAAAATGTAAATAATCTAATTAAATATAAATAAATTTGTATTATTAGATCTAGTTAAAAAAAACAAATATAGAAATCATAAAACCCATAAATTATGCATTTGCTTATGCATTTAATGTACGCAAATATTGTGCATATATAACACAGCATATGCATTCACACAAACATATGCACCTCAGCACCAAATGTCTTGTTTCATCTCTAAGGCTGGTGTACGATTAACTATTCCCCTGTCCGTTGTTGGTCTTTTCTAAATGCACAGTCAGGCAGCAGTCATTAATGTCACCATTAGTCTCTGTAAACCAAGCACAGCCCTGCAACATGGGCCCCTTGAGCGAGCTCTGTGATGGGGCTCATCTCACCCAAAAGGCCAGGTTACTATTGCAAGGCCATCTGTCTGCCACATCTGCAGATTGCACTTTATACAAGCTGCCTTTAACACAACACATTAACAAACAAATTGTGAAAGCACAAGCTCTACCTGTATCTGTTTTAGAGTTGAGCTCATCTGAATCGAATTCTAAGCCGTTGTGGGTCTTGTGTAGATTCATCATCATCTTCTGTATCTTCAAAGCTTCAGCCATCGTTGTTAGACCTGCAATACAATACCGTCACAAACAACTGAGTACATACACAACAGTTTCAGCAGATATCTCAAATAGATCTTAATCGGAGCTCAGATTTGCCCAGATTTTCTCAAATTATATACAATACATTCCACAAACACATAATCTAAGTTTTTTCATCCAAATCTATTATATATATATATATATATGCATGCTACAGGTCAAAGATTTGATCTTTCAGGTCAAGTAAGATGTTTTAATGTTTTTGAAAGATGATTTTTATGCTCAACAATGCTGCATTTATTGAATTAAAAATGCAGTTATACAGTAATATTGTGAAATAATTTTAATATATATTACAATATAATTTATTCCTGTAATGCTAAAGCTGAATTTTCAGCATAATTTCTCCAGTCTTCAGTGTCTGATACACAAAGGTTTGGGGTAAGAAATTATAATTTTTTTTGAAGAAACTGATACTTTTATTGCACAAGAGCACATTAAATTGATCAAAAGTGACAGTAATTATACAAATTTGAGCACCAATAATAATTAAGCATCAAATCAGCATATTAAAATGATTTCAGAAGGATCATGTGACACTGAAGACTGAATGATCTTTGATCAGAGGAATAAATTATTTTAAAACCGGAAAACAGTTATTTTAAATTGTAATAATATTCCACAATATTGCAGTGGGGTTTTTTTAGCAAGTAGAGACTACTTTCAAAGATTATTAAAAATCTTAATAATTCCAAACATTCATCTGGTAGTGTACAGTCTTACTGTAAGACAACAATTATCTAATTTCTTTCTATTTTTAGGGGGTTTAGGTTTTGAATACCTCAATATACTAGTTTCAGGCTGCTGAGAGATGTGCTATTTATGAAGCACATTAGACTAAAAATTACAGCAATAAATTCCTTAGTTGACAGTGAATGGATGTTGTCATCAGCAGAGTTTAAGTCAGAGCAACTGGAGGGTCGCAGTGTGATAAGGGACCTGAAATAGCTCTCTGTTAGCTGGACAGAGAGCATATCATGGACGCCATCCAAGAAATAGTCATCTGCCAATCAATCACTTTAAGCCCCTCCTACTACTAGCACCAATAGCCAGCCTGAGAGCTCTAGCCTTGGTTACCCTGGATACCATCAAAAAAAAAAAAAAAGGTACAAAAAAAAGTATTGATTAGTCACAGACAGCCTCTGGACTAGTGATTGATGTTAATATTGCTGCCTCTCTCATTATAGTTCCGATTTTTCAATACACGACCCTGCAACGACCCTGTAAGATGTGCATTTGATGGTGTGTGTGTGTGTGTGCGCGTGCGCGCCTGTATATTTTTGCATATGTGTTTGGGTGAGCGCATGCATTACATCTGACAAGGTCACGATTGTGACAAAGGAAAATAAAAGAAAAGTGCAGGTGATGCTGGCTGCTGAGAAGAATGGACCATTAACATACACACACATATAAGACACAAGTAAATTCCCTTAGGAGAGCTTTGACTGCTTAGCTAATCATGACTTCAACATCTCTGTATGTAAACGCTGACTGTCTGAATCCAGTATACAGCTGTTGCATGAGCTTCACTGTGGCCTCATGGGAAAATAATCTTCAGAGACTTGAGTTGAGTTATGTAAGCTGTTTGACAAGAAGGAAACCGCTCGTTCGTGTGAAGTGAGACTGTCCTGAGGGGGGAATTCTATTACTTGAGCTCTAATGGTGCACCAGAAACAAAGGTCACAGGTCACAGCCACACACCATGAGAATAGTTAAGATCAGTTTTTTGGACTTGATTTATAATACTGTTTTTGTGATTTGCTGGAGCTTTGCAACAATACCCTGTCAGTAATACCCAAGTCAAGAGGTCAATTTTGATTCATGGTAAAGAGGAGCTGGGACATTTCGCTGCATATCTCTATTTGAGTTCCATGTTTAAAATCACAGAAACAACAGAATTTTAATTTTTGACTGAAATATTCCAGTCAGTGAGAGAATGATTAGAGATATACACACATGTATAAAAACATGATGTTATACATATAATCAAAATAAATTAATACACTATCAGCAAGGATGCATTAAATTGATCAAAAGCGTCAAAAAGACATTTACAGCGTCACAAAAGATTTCTATTTCAAATAAATGCAGTTCTTTTTTTCTATTACTTTTTTATAAGTTTTATTAAATCCAAGAATTCTTAAAAAATGTATCACGGTTTCCACAAAAATATTACACATAAAAACTGTTTGATACCCGTAATAAATGTTTCCTGAGCAGAAAATCATATTAGAATGATTTCTGAAGCATCATGTGACACTGAAGATTGGAAGAATAATGCCATCACAGGACTAAATGACATTTTAAAATATAATAACAAAAAAGTCATTTAGAAATTAAATATTTCACAAAACAACTGTTTTCACTGTATTTGTGATCAAATAAATGCAGTCTTTTCTTCTTTTTTACTGTACACCTTTGAAAAGTAGTATGTATGAGAGTCTTATTAAATACTGCATTTCCTCTCCTCTCTTCTCCCCTCCATTCCTTTGACTCGTTTGGCACCACCCCCTACTGTCTGTTATTTCATGTCATAGAGACAATCACAAAAATGTCAAAACATGCCAACAAGGTCATTTTGCAGTAGTTGGAGATTAGAGAATATGAAAATAAAAGATTTAAATGAATGTCAAAGTCAAACTTTACTTACCAATCTCAGATCCCAGAGGAAAATCTTGTAACAGTAACTGATGATCAGTAAGAGTATATAACTACATCCAATTTATGTGGATGTTATAGCATTTTGAAAAGAAATATGAAAAATGTTTCATACTGAAATATCTCATTTGTATGGAAAGTTGTTTCCACCACTGAATAAAAATGAAAAAGGTAACTGCGATTTCTGACTTTTTTTTTTCCGCAGACTTTTGTGATAAACTCGGAATTGTTTTAATTGTGATGGCATGTCAATGTCTTAATTGAACTAAGGCCTAATCCCGGCTCAATCTAAACCCTTTCTGTGAAACCAGGCCATTATGTCAGAGTTGCGGGATATAAACTCACAATTGCATGAAAAAAGAAAAAAATTGGACTATTCCATAATTGCCAGTTTATATCCCACAATTCTGACATAATGGCCTGGTTTCACTGGTGCGCATCTTGAGACAAAAAAAGGGCACTGACATTTTTAAGATATGTCAGTGCAAGTTGCTTTGAGTTAAAACAGCTCAAACATGCATTTTAGTCTGGGACTAGACTTTTCTGGGCTATAACTTTCTATAAAGTTTATATCTTGCAATTGTGAGGAAAAAAAGAAAAATATAAACTTTATTCCATGGCTTAAACAAGCTTCCACACATTTGATTGCACATTATCTTGGCAAACCTGAACACAGTTTGAGATATTCGGAAGAAACATTTAAGAGATTAGTCTGTTATTTTTTTTTCAATCAGAAAACAATTAACTCTGATTTAACAATCAGAGAAGCATCTCAATTGAAATATTAGAGAAATTCATATAGAAGCAAGCAAAAACGCCAAGCAAACTACTGTCATGTCTCCACTGTGTTAGCCGGCCTGTTGCATCTTGAATCCTTGATCTACTCAAATGATGCCACCGTGTTTTTTTACTCTACTGTCATAGTCCCAAACAATGACTGAGCACTTGGCAAATCAAAGCAAACTGCCCTACTCTCATTCCTAACGAGTCCTGACATCTGGCACTTGACGATGCCAAGACTCTAAGTGACATCTCCACGGTAACTGCTCAAACATGGCAGAATATCACTGCACAGTCTAGTGCATCCTCCATGGTGACCCCACAACTTTGTGTGTGTGTGTGTGTGTGTGTATGCACGTTTATATGATTTATGAGGACACAAATTCGTACAAATGGCATCGGTATTACAACGCAAACGTAGTTTATGAGGACATTTCCTGAATCCTTAAAAAAAACAATAATGTTTTATTAAAAATGTAAGTTTTCTATGATGGATATGTTTAGGGGTAGGGTTAATGTAGGGGGAAAGAATATAAAGTTTGTTCAGCACAAAAACCATTACACCTATGGAGTGTCCTCATAATGATAGTAGGTGTGTGTCGCTGAAATAAAATAACATAAATATTTGAAATAAAATTTGCAACTAACTTAAAACATGTTCAAGAACTAAAATGACTAATACATAAAAATAAATGAAAGCTAAAAAAAAAAAAAAAAAAGAACAACTTAACTAACTAACTTAAAATGAAAACTGAAAAAAGCCAAAAAATTAAACAATTTATATAAATAATATAATGGTATACAAATAGTAATAAAAAAAATTTAAAAAACGCTGCTGAGTTTAATTTTCCTACAACAACATCAAATATATTACTAAAATAATTATAAATATTTATTTCAATAATAAATTAAATGTAACTGGCACAAATCAAATTGTGTGTGTGTGTGAGAGAGAGAGTATATATATATACATATGTAATGTATTTGGTTCTGAGGTGGGATTCCTTTTTTAAGTGACAAAAAGAAAAAAACTATTTTCCAGATTTCCTGAAAATAAACCATAATTGTCTGAAAGTGGGAGGGACATGTTTCCACCAGGTATAACGACTGCTACACCCCTGATTCTGGCAGAAATAAGACATTTCTTTGGGCAAATTTCAGCACACTTTTTAGCATCCACCCTTCCCAATGAGATACAGTAGCGAGGAGACGGGATGTGAGGCTTTTGGCCAGTGAGAGGAAGAGGGAAATAGAGAGGGATGAACAGATGGATGAGTGATCCCACTGGGGTGTGTCATTCATCACTGTCACCCGTAAAAGAAGGTGCATGAAAGATGACCGAACAGAGCGGCAGAAAGGGAGAGAGAATGAAAGATGAGCAGAAGGACAGCAGAGGAGGGAGTGATTTAAGCATATACTTTTCATATGTGTTGAAGGGGGATGTGAGTGAGTAAATTGAAGCTCATCTAAATTTACGGTGTTGAAAAGCGAGCCGGGTGTGTGTTCAGTTGGGTTTACCTGTGGGTGACAGCAGGGCTGGAGACAGAAGGCTGTTTGCTCTGTGGTGGAGGATTCTGGGGCTTTCTTGTGCACTGGCCCCATAGGAACGCTTTGGTGGGCGGCCTGGACGAGAGCTGTGGAGGGTGTAAACAGACATTAGCATTGCGCCCATCATTAAGGACAACAGGGACGAATGAAAAAGAAAAATCGACACACAATGAAAGCAAATAACATAAACAGAGTTTCTATTGCGTTAAATCCAAATACAGTATCGCACTTTGTTGTCAGACGCTATTTACACTAACTCCGCCCACTGGCATCTGGTAGGGCCAGAGAAAATTTCGGAGGACGTTGAATTGTCACCAGCAGCAATAATGACAGGGTAAGGCTTGTGGCAGAAACTTGACGCAAATCATTTATTTTCAATAAAAATGAAGAAAATATTTGAAAATCTGGAAGTAAATTGTCTAACGTGTTTAATAATAAAGTGTTTATCGGTTATGGTTGGGGTAGGCGTAGGGAGGGGGTTATGGTCCCAATAAGGCAGTACACATTTAATAATTGTACTAAATAATTTACACTCTAATATAAATAACTATTTACACTTATTGCAAAGAAAATAAAGCTATTTTTACATGGTATAAATAGAATCTATTGCTGTTTAAACAGTGGGGAAAAAAGTAGTCTTTTACACAATATGCAAAAACAGTTCTTTAAAACTTTGTAAAGTTAACTTCTTAATAACCGTTTTGCATTAAATTTAGCAATACTCCAAGAAAATATTTCACCTTTGTTATTATCGGTGTTGAAAAGAGCTGTGCTGTTTAGTCACAAGAGAACCCTTTCAGTACAGTACAGCTTATAGACAATGACCTCAAGAGGAGTAAGAAAGACGGTACGAAATTCTCCCTGTAAGCAGTAACTCCCTCCTTTCATCTTCATCACCCCAGCAGCAACGCTACTCAAAGATAAAGTGTGCGTTACAGTAAATTGTCAAGTATTTTTAGAGTTTAATTGTCAATTATTAACTAGCATTAATATGAGATGTTAATGGTTATCATTTTAACTGTATTTAATAGGGTAAAATCTAAAAACTATTTAAAATGGGCTTTTATGGTCGTGTGGAACGAATCGAGTGATTTTTAGTGGATTCTTATGAGGAAAATTGTTTTGGTGTACGAGAATTTTGATTTACGAGCTCTTGGAACTAATTAAACTCGGAAACTAAAGTATTACTGTATTTAATAAGCTTCAAAAGGGATAATGCTTTTCCCATTAGTTATTCTCTCGAAGATATACAAGTAGTTTTAACATTGCACTTTTTCTGACAGCTGTCAATCATGGAATTTGAACAATCCCCATAAAGCAGCCAACTACTAATCAATTAAAGCCACAATCCAGACCTGAAACATGATAAATAGATGGCCTAGCCAGTATGGGTAACAGGAGGAGAAAGAGAGAGGACAGCCGGTAGCTTTTCTTGCCTGTCTTGCTTTTGTTTATAACTCCAATGCTTCATCTCAGAGATAGAGGAACAATCTCTGAGCAGTCAAAGGTTAAAAGACACTGAGGGGCTTTTGCCCTGGAAGAATGTGGAAGAAAAAAAAATAGAAAGATCTTTAAACAGAAGCCTATGACTGACAGAGGAACAGACTGAGTTTAACATCCCTCCATTGATTTATGCTGCAATGGTAGTCGATGACAAGACTGTGATCTCTCCTCTGATAAAGCAACAATCACCAACCCATATGCGAGTAGCAGGAAAATGACATTGACGTACAGTGAGCTAGAATGAACCAGGGGCAGTTTTTTTTTTTCATTTCCCCCCAAACATTATGATTGATGTAAATTATTAATAAAAATTATTACTTTTTTTTTTTTTAAGTACATTTAATGTACCAACATAGGGAAATCGTATGTACTTGAACCCTGAAGGTTTGTGAATTAATTGTTTAAACTAGACCTTCACATTTTCTGATGGTTGCCAGGGTGTTGCTAAGATGTTCTGCGTAGCGTTTATGGTGTATGTTGCTAAGCAAGGGATAATGAGTGGTTGCTAGGGTGTTGCTAAGAGGCTGTTGTTTACTGCCATAATTGTCTATATGGCTCAGGTCCCTCCTTCAAATGCAAATCAATTGGGATTTTTATCTTTTTAAATCACTCTCTCCTCAACAAGCTACACAATTCTCAGAATTATTCACAAGTGCAGTGTAAACAGTCCAGGGCGAGTTATGCACAGAAATGTAATACTTTTGCATTTTAAGCCAGCACAGAAAATCCTGTTTTCTCTGATACGCCCCCTTTGAAATCTCTGAGTATTAAAAAAGGCTCAGCAGCCATTTAGATTTTAAACAGAGTAAATTTAATAAGGCAATGCGATTTTGAAACAATAAGGATTGTGTATGCTTTTGCACGCTTAATTAGTTTGATGCCTAAAAGAGCCACAAGCACATGAATCCCAATAGAGAGAAAGAAAGATAGAAAGCAGAGGGGGGAAAAGCATTTCCACGGCAGTTCAGCTGCTCATATCTCTCTTTTCATCCTAGTGTGTAATGTTTATACATCCACTAACCCGCTGTGTCAGCCTAACAGGAATGTGTGCAGTGTGTGTGGGACAGTGTGTTGATGTACGGGGGTGTGAATGGTTTCCTCTTTCTTAAAAGCACAGACAAAAGGAAGAACGCTGTTTACAAAGCTTACAGTAATACAGCTCTTGGAGACGCTCATTCATTGATCTCTTGATACCACTTCTCTCTCCCTCGCTCGCTCTGTCTTTCTGTGCACACACACGGAAACACAAAAAAGCTAATCCAGATCTACTGACAACAGCTCTTTTGTTCTGTATTATCAGAGAGAAAAGAATCCCTCTCTTTTAGTGAACGACAGGATGAGCCGCTGATGGAAGCGATGCAGTCATGCAGAGGTCACTAGCATGCAAAAACTCTCATAAAAATCATCGTAGGGACCGGAAACACACTGGATTTTAAACATGCCAGTCATGCCAAAATCATGGCATCAGACAAGACTGCATTTCTGTCGCTCAAGAGGAAAAGGTGCAAGAAATGCCAAGGTCATGGGTTTCATTCACAGCAAACAAAGAGTACACTACTACAATTAATCAGCCGACTAGGTTTAAAATAATTTGAACATTTAAATATTTTATCTGTACCATAGTACTTTTCCAAAATGTTTTGGCTGTGAATAAATCCTTAGTAAAACATTCTATGTACAATACAATATATTTATTATTATTACAATTTTAGATCATTTTCTGTTTTCTTTTGAAATGTGCAAAATATGTACTCTAGAAAAAACTGTACATCTGCATTGAAATATATGTTCATCATTAAATATATATTTTGTGTTCTACTATTTAATAGTTCTGTAAAACAATATAAAACATAAAACAATGCGACAACGTTTGTATGCAATTATTGTAGTTAATTTACTTAAATGGAAAGAATGGTATTGACATCTATTATATTTATTTCCTTTGTAAAACATAGTTTAATTTGTTTATTTGTAGTTTTGTTTTGTGAAGCCAAAGACAAATTGCCAGAGTGGTGGACAGGTATTATCTAATGTAATCTAAATAATAATGCATGCTCACATACATACATTTTATGAGATTTTGATGATATTTGCTGTATCATTGTGAACACTAAAATAACTCTTTATTTATTGATGTTTTACTCTAGGGTGTAGATGAAATATGATTACATTTTATCAGACCCCCCCCCCCCCCCCCCCCCCCCCCCCCACAAACTCTGCATAAAACATATATCAGACCACACCCAAGAGCCTGTTACTATGGAAACCACTTCTCAATCAATACTCTGTCATCGGCTATGATTGGTGGCAGATGGAGGACAAGGGAGGATTCCCCCAGAGATGGAAGACATATTATTAAAGCTCAGACACACACAGTTCAACAACTACTCGTTTTATCAATCACACACACACACACACACACACACACACACACACACACACACACATAGGGTAGCTCTACTATTTATTGCCATGATAGAGATCAAACAGCTGTCATAGCCGTTGACCACAGGTCTCACAGCAGTTCCTCTTTACATTCATAAATGCTCACTAACAACAACTGTTAGGGAGGAATCTCATAAAAAATATATAAATTAGCATCGCTGTTGAGAAAAATCCTATATCTCCATATTTCATCTTTTTTTTTTTTATCAGAAATCATTACTTTTGGTTACACTTTACGTCTGTTTGCAGGTTTTGCAAATATTTAACCAATGAAAAAAAAGTAATAAAAGAGAGCTTGTGACTAATCCTTGTAACTCCACTGGATCCTCAAACTGTCTGTAAAACCTTCATACCTCTACCCACCTCTTTCCTTAATGAAGTGCCACGTCGCTGCTTGTTTGCAGTGCAAGGATAAATAAAGAACTAGTTCTCTGAATAAATACAGCAGGGGCTTTTTTTTGTCAAGAAACACACATATACACATTATATATATATCAGCCCCCTTTATCAGCCCTTAACTCATTCATTCTCTCAGCTTCGCTTGGTTTGGTTGCATCATTCACCACAGTGATACTTTTATAAGTGATTTACAGCGGTTTTACCTCGTGTTGTTAACATTAATTGTGATCGCCATTGTTCACGTAGTGAAATATACACATACAGTACCTCTAAGCAGTAACTGTCACGGTTCATGAATTCATTGTCTCCTAGTTCTGCCTGTTTACATATGTGTGTGTGTGTGTGTGTGTGTGTGAGTGTGTGAAAGGGGCCGTGGTCACTGAGCACTGACACACCTGATTCTCATATCATCTGCCCGTTTAGTTCACTTCTCTCCACTCTTGTGTTGTCGAGTCATTCGTTCGTGGCTCCTGTGTGTTCGTTCGGGTCACCCGTGTGGTCGTTCGTGTGTGATACACCTCTGGATTATCACTTTGTTTGTTTTCTGCACTATTATAATAAATTCACTCATTTGCACTTGAAACTGGGTTTTGTGTTTTCCCTTGCTTTCCCCGCTCCTCCCTCCTCTCGTCTCCTCCACACACGCTGCTCAAAGCTGAAGTGCATTACAGTAAATTGTCAAGTATTTTTAGAGTTTAATTGTCAATTATTATTTAGTATTTATATGAGATCTTAATGGTTATAATTTTAACTGCAATTAATAGGGTAAAACCAAAAAAATATTTTAAATAGGCATTTATAGTTGTGTGGAACGAATCAATTGATTTTTAGTGCATTCTTATTTGTTTTGGTGTACGAGCATTTTGGTTTACGAGCTCGCTCTTGAAACGAATTAAACTCGTGAACCGAGGTAAACAAATGTCATAGGAACAATTTTATTTAATTTTATTTTGGGGTAAAATGTGAATAGGTTTTGTGACATTAAACCATTAAGACTACCTTATACAAAACAATATCTCCCTGCATTACTGTAAACATTACAGATGTATTTACATGCATAGCATTTCTAACATTTTGATTAATCGATCTGCTTTACTGCAACACACACCTGAAATTACATGCTGTGATAAGATAGAACATCTGTTTCTTTGTGTGTGTGTTTTCTACTATGATGTCATAGTGCTCAGCTCTAGAGGGAATCCCTCCCTCCCTTTATTGATTGGTCAAGGTTGTCTTCTTCACTTTCTTTCTTTTCATTTGAGCTAGGTATTGAATTTATGTAACCCTTTGCCTCTTTCTTGCTACTATCAAGTATGATAAGCATAGACAAGCAGCACACACATAAACAATCTCTCTCACACACACACACACAAACTTAATCACAAATTCACACACCCATTTATACACACATGCACAATGATCTCTATTGACTTTCTTCTGAGAAATACAATAGCTCCATCTTTCTCTGGCTGGTTTTGTGTGGACCAAAGAAGAGCTAATTACAGTCTCTCATTTTCAATGGAGTAAGAAGAACAGGAGAGGCAGGAGATGACAGAAAAGACACGCAAAAGGAAAGAAAAAAAAATGTCCATAACAAAGAATAAAGAGGAAAGTGAGGGAGAGAACGAATTAGTTTACAGTGAGACAATTTGAGACGTATTCAATGTTCAAAACCAATAACATTTACAGCCTCTGACACTTCATATTGTAGAGAATATTACACAATGCTTGGACCCTGAAGTCTGTCTGTTAATTATAATATTGCACTTTCTTGTATATATAAAAAAAGGTGTAAAAATCTAGTATGTATTTCCAACAGAAGGTTGTAGATTATAAAAAAATAATCATTATTATGCATTATTAGGTCAAATTAAAACAATTTGCTCTAATGTAAAAATACACAAACATATCACTCCTTCAGAAATCATTCTAATATGCTTATTTGCAGCTCAAGAAACATTTCTCATTATTATCAATGCTGGAAATATGCTGCTTAATATTTTTATGGAAACTGTGATTGACTACCATTCAAAAGTTTGGGGTAAGAAATAAATTAAGTAATACTTGTATTTATGTAAACTTTTATAAATTAAAAAAAAAAAAAAATTCATTATGTTTCCACAAAAATAATACGCATAGTAATAATAATACTACACATTATTAATAATTGAGCACCATTCATAATTGATAACTGATCATCAAATCAACATATTAGAATGAAGATTACTGCTTTTAATATATTTTTGTTATCAAATACATGAAGAACAATAGTATGAATATTCTAGATCATTTATTCTAATACATGTTTTTGATTAATTCTGCATTTTTTTTTAAAACAGAGTAAAGTGAATTTGGAAGGCTACAGAGGGGAAAATGGAGAGAGAGAGAGAGAGAGAGAGAGAGAGAGAGAGGCACAATTTATCTGCTCTGTTTCTTGACCAGACAAAGGCGGCATTCATGCTCTGTCTAAAAAGAATCACAGAAGCAAACTGAAAACATAAATGCTGATTTCTATTCATAGAGTGAAAGAGGAAGAGGGGCAGCAGGAAACAACAACTGTTGGCTTAAAGCATTTTTAATGCTTGTGTAAATATAGAAATGTCTTTGAAAGACAAAATGACCAAGTGATTATAATTTATGAGACTGCCTTACTTTTGTGACATTTATGATGTCCTCTAAAAGCTAGAGAACTATCTATAGTGGAACCAATTTATTCCATTCTGAGAAATTCCATTATTGACAAAAAAAAGTATATTAAAGTATATATATAAAAGTATAAGTAAATTTATGTAATTGTGTCTCCTGTGCAGATAGGATGTTGCTAGGATGCTTCTGTTTGGTTGTTAGGTGGTTACAAAAATCATATATCAGATAGCTTAAAAAAAATAGCATCCTATTTTGAGCTTTTACTAATGTCTTTAGTATATATATATTATAGCAAGTAGCGTAAATGAGTTACACACTAAAGTTCAATACAGTTTTTGAAAGTTCATTTAAATCACAAAAGTATGTGCAACAGTAAAAGTCTCTATTACAGCATGTTAGTAAGCAGTCACTTTAATGACCACAATTCTACATTGACTGACTTTCAGTTTCTGCCTCTACCTCATGAATACGTCTTCTTTCTCTTCTACTCTTCCTGTCTTTCTTTTCCTCTTTGCCTCCTGCATATTAATACATTTACTTATTCAATTCTCTCTACTTTCCTCCCTCTCTGTCCTTTTTAGATAGAGGACATATTTGCAAGCCAATAAACAATCGTGTGTGTGTGTGTGTGTGTGTGTGTGTGTGTGTGTGTGTGTGTGTGTGTGTGTCAGAAAAGTGCCAAGTAAGCACAGTCAGGGATGACACCTTGTGATCGGACAGAGAGACGCGAGCAGCATTCTCAAAGGTGCTACAGGGTGAGAATGGGAAAAACTGGGAGAAAATAGCAGACATGAGTACCGTAAGATAAACCAACAAGCCACAAAAGGTATGAGATTTTAACAAGAAAGAGTTTTCTTAGGCATGACAAAAAGTATAAAAAAACTTATTCAACAAAGTGCAACAGAAATCCCATTCCTTTTCTCCATTAGGGAATAGATTTTTAGCAGTAACTAATAAACCATTAATGACAAACCTACTGTGAGCTATGTTATTAATCGATGGCATATACAGTGGAATACTGTTATCTCGACGGCCTCGGGGGTTGCAAAAAAGCATCGAGATAACCAACAGCCAATATGGCGATTTATTTGATGAAGCGATCGGCATGCTATAAAAATGTACATACACTGTATATGTTTGCTAACAACAAAAGGCATATGTGCACCAACTAACAGCAGAGATTTACCAGTGGTACCTCGAGATACGAAATTAATCCGTTCCGAGGCGGCCTTCGTATAATGAGTTTTTCGTATCTTGGAACACATTTTACATGTAAAATGGCTAATCCGTTCCAAGCCCTCCAAAAAACACCCAAACATTGCAAACAAAAACACCCAACATTGCAAACACAATTTTGCTCACAGCGTAAACAGTCATAACATATTCGTGAGGTCATCACACTGTACTAGATTGCATACTTTCTTGCGTTCTGCCTGTCTAATGTGCTTTCTCAACAAATTCGGCTTCGTCCCGTCTTTTAACAACCAGGTTCTTCAATCCGCAGCATCACTGAGCAGAGCGCACGTCAGAATAGCAGCAGGTGTAGGTGTGTGTGTGTGCGCGCGTTTCTCTAAGCCTCATACTCATAACAAGCGGTTACCGACCAATGTCAAAATATTTGAGAAAACCAATCAAATCAGAGAAGGCGGGCTTTATACACAGAAGCGGATGAGGCTTTGGGATGGGGGTGGGAAGCGTAAGAACGATATGTGCTTTCACTTCAGACAGTGCTGCGCGGCACTGTGAGAAGCGTCACTGACAGAGCGACGTGCAACGCAAACTCAGTGCACGCGCAGTGAACTAGGTATGATCATGAGTCACAAGATAACCCTGTGAAGTGGTGGATCCCTTGGCGAGTTAACCGTGACTTGAGATGAGTGAACTCCACTCTAATTTTGTTGAACCCATCATCCCACATAATTTCAATTTATTGAAATAATCGTTTAACATTGGAATTCCAAGAGAACCCTTTACCGCAAACCCACTCCCATAATTCCATAATTGAGTATTGTATTGTAACTATATATTTTTGGCAGTTAACATAAATTATCATTTGCAGTGCTTATCATGGGACTGTAGTTCTGTTCCTCAAAGTCTTGCTCCTTTGTACATTTTTGTTTCAAATTAAACTTTGTACTGTTGTGATTCTCCCTGTAGCTGGTTGGTTTGGGATTGTGGCTCATCACTATTAAATGAAAACTTCTTTAAATTATTAAATGAAGACAAAAATCCCTATGGGAGAAATTGATGGGGAAACAAATAATACCAAACAACCTAAACAAGGCCGCTAACAACTCTCTCCCCAGTTCACTGTGGCTTATTCAATTAGAGTGTGGACAAAACAGCTTCATAAAAGCCGCATTAAAGTATCATAAAAGTTATCCACACAACTCTTATACTTGCATTCTAATTCATCTCAGGATTTGTGTGAGAAGTGATTATGCACTGAAATACTTGACACCTGCCCTCCTCCTCCTTGCAGTGTTCACAAGAAAAGTAGAAATGTCTGATTTGTGAATGAATCATTGTTATGAGTCATTTACATTTTTGCAATTGGCAGACGCTTTTATCCAAAGCGACTTACATTGTATTTAAGGAACACATCGGCTATCCCTGGGAATCAAACCCATGGCCATGGCGTTGCAAGCACCACACTTTACTATTTGAGCTACAGGAAAGCTTAATTTATACGCTTCACAAAGACAATCTAAATAATTAATTCACAAATTGAACTAATCCTATTCCATATGATTAATTAATTCAAGGTCTGTTTCAAACACAAAGCTATTATATGACTTAATCAACATGTGTGTGTGTGTATATATAGTTGTTATACCCACACACACACACACTTAAGTGAATTTGTAATAACAACTACCATGATGATAAAGTCACAGTGCTTTTGCATCCTTTTTGAGGCATGCAAAGCTTTCACTAATTGCATTTGAAAAAACAAAACGGGTGAAAAACAAAATCTCAATTTTGGTCATACTGTTAGACATGGAAAAATGTAATGGTAAGTAAATGATGACAGATATTTTCATTTTGGGTAAACTGCTCCTTTAAAAGGAAGGCAAGAGAAGAAGAAAAGAAAAAAAAGTCTTTGAAAAAATACAGTCAAGCACCACTTTGTCATTTTTGTTTTCTTCAAGCCTCTAATGGAGAGGTGAGTAGGAAGAGAAGGCTTATCATGTGTCTAACATCCATCCATAACATCCACACCTCAACAGGAAAAAGTGCGAGGAGGGAGTGTGTGTGTGTGTGTTTGTCTGCTTGACTGTCTTAAGGGGAAACTGACTATTTTACAGCAGCTTATCTCCCTCACTCAGATAAGAGACCAGAACAGAAGTCTGTTTTATTTTATTCGGAAAAGCATTATCACAACACATCTATCCATCCGCATGTTACCCGTCGACATGACCACAATGCAGCACTGACGCATGATCTCAACAGAAGTCATAAAGGTCATAATGCTACGGCTAAAACAAGTGAGATGGAGGATCGTTTAGTCTGAAAACAAGTAGACTCTTGTTGCGTCTAGACGAGATCATTCATTTATGTGTCTGTGAACCGCACAAGCGTCAGGTCATGAAAAAGTGATGCCAGATTCCTCCTGTTTCATTCAGTATCTCGGGTACTTAATGTGCTAACCTGTCACTTAGCGCCTCACAATCAGCTAATCACTTGGCATAACTTTGTGATCTAATCGCTAAACAAAGCTATTGTCTCTCTTCACAAATGGTAAATAGTTCTTAACACTTTGGTTTAACCTACCCATGACTGTTAAAGGGTGTACACCATCTTTGTAACTGATTGTAACTGAAAACAAAAGAAAGGGAAAGGTATCAGATTTCATATATATACATAATTCATTCCTGAGATGAATTTTCAGCATTATTGCTCCACTGTCACATGATCCTTCAGAAATCATTCTAATATGCTGATTGTTCGTTTCCGTATCTGTTTTGTTTCGTTTTCCTTGTTTCGAGTTCTTGTTCATTAGTTTGCTACCATGATTTATGACTGAGTTATGCAACTGTTTTATGTTCCATTGATTATGTGTATTTAAGCCCTCAGTTATTTCTGTTCATTGTTCTGTGTCTTCAACATTTTTATGTCGTGAATTTTGGTTATTCTTGGTGTTTATTAAAAGCATCTATCGTTCCTTTTGCGTCTCTTATCATTCTTCAGATATAAACTACACAGCCCCATGGCAAAAATTTCTCATTATTATCAATGTTGAAAACAGTTGTGCTGCTTAATATTTTTATGAAAACCGTGATATATTTTAGGATTCTCTGAGGACTTAAAAGTTTAAAAAGAACAGCATTTTTTTGATTTGGAGCCCATGACATGCCGACCAAAGTATATATATTGTGGCCATGAATTAAGAATTTGTTCCCGCGACTTCTTAATTTATTCCCTTGTTTCAGTAAACAGTCGCCATGTTGTACTAATCCGTTTCCTCATTTATTGAACTAAAACAAGCGATCGAATTGTTACAACATTGTCACGAATTACTAAAATGTGTAAATAAATGATTATATTTACATTTATACATTTGGCAGACGCTTTTATCCAAAGAGACTTACATTGCATTCAAGGAACACATTGACATTTTAAACAGTTCTTACTTTCCCTGGGAATCGAACCCATGACCTTTTTTCCGTCTCATATTGACAATATCATATTGTGTGCATGATTTACTAAAAAATTAGGGAACAAATTAGTAAAACGTGCTGACATATTAGTAAGTTGTAGGAACAAATTGTAAATTCGTGGTCAGAATATCCATCTTTTTTACCCATTTATCATGTGCGGGGCTCCGTAATTTGAAATAAAAATAATTACTAGCATTACAAATGTTTTTACTGTACCTTTTAATCAACTTAATGTGTTCTTGGTGAAGAAAAGTATTAATTTCTGACCCCAAACATTTGAATGGCAGTGTACTGTATATAACTGTATATAAAGGATGTTATTTAAAATAGTATGTTATAATAATATTAGACAAGATATACAGTAAATTGATTTTTTATTTCGAATCAGACACCAAACAGAGCAGCTAAAATATAAAGCAATCTAACGTGCAATCTAACAGCATAAAAGGCTTTTATTATCCATATGTTCCTGATGTTCACCTGGACTACACAATAACTTTCTGAAGAGGAAGTTTCTAATATTTACAGCCTGATTCTTGATAGAGAAGCACAATGCCGTACCATCCAACATCCGCTTCTGATGTGGACAAATGTAATTAAGTGTTATCAAAATGTCCACTTCATGCTACACATTAACCTCGCTGAGTGCAACTACACCCCTAGTGCAGCTCATTAGAACCGAATGTACTGAATGACCTCAGCTGAGAAGCAACTCAATAAGAAGTCAAATGAATGACTGCCGCTCTCATGGTCTTTCACACTCACTGCTTGAAGCAGCACGTAGTGCCACGTTTGGCCTGTTTTAAAAGAATTTGAAGCGGCACCCATATTAACAGCTTACTGCATTCACACTGTCTCCACTTAAGCAAAGTGCACTGAAGAAATTGTTACACTATAGAGCTGGAACTTAGTTCTGATCTTAGTGGCTATTCTATATTCATATTATAGCAGACATAGACCCCCGTAGCCCCAAGTAAAGACTCATGGATCACTTCATACTGAGACAATCATGATTCAACATCATCTGAGGCATGGACTTCCATTTTTCATCGTGCTAAATTCGTGGTTTTCAAATTCTTATTAATAAATGGTGATGTTCAGTGCATGACAGGCTAGGCAATAAAACAAGTCACCCTTTGAGCCAACTGTACTCTTAGGATCACATATGGTGAGACATCGCTGTTTATACAGAGAAATAAAATCACGAGTGTATGTGTGTGTTCTCCACAATATATGCCACAGGTCAATAAGCAGTTCACTCATGCACAGCAGTGTAAACCATCTGCTAGGAAACGTAATCCAGACAACACAAAGGTGAAATGTGACCAATACTAAATTCTTAATACAATCAAAAATGACATTGTTCTTCCTGGAATCATCCGCTTTTTAATCCTACTTTCTTATTAATAACTTAATTAAAAATTAATTAAGGTACACTTTCAAACAGATGTCCTCAAAAAGATATTTTTACATGATTATCAACAAGAAAAAAGACTGCTAGTTAATGCTTTTCTCTCTCAGCGTTTTCTTAAAAGATCATAGTTTTAAATTTCAAGACGTTTTTTCCACCTTCAAATGACTAGCTTCGTAATCTCACCAGAGGCAACAGTTCTGACATTCACACCCCATAAAAATATTTCCTGCAAACCTGTGAATGTATCCAAAAGCCCCTTTGAAACCTGATGACAGACTTTCTTCAAAACACATGACCTAATATGACAATATATCTCCCTTCTATTCAGTCACGGTCTCTGCACAAACAGACCGCAACAAAGAGAAGGATTAGGACATCACATTCAAAGCACCGTATTTTAACCTATTGTCTGCTGTGAATAAAGCACGACCGTAACATGACTCTGTAGATGTTACGCGATCCCAGTGTTTTTACAGCACTGTACAAAGCACACTAAAATATATACAGTCGTGTAGTTAATCACTTGGGTAATAAACCAAAACTATTACTCAACTAAAATGTTTAAGTGCATTAAAGTATTAGGCTCCAAACTAACTTTCTAAACTCACTCTGTTTAGAAGAGGACTGTTATTACGGATGTTAACAATGAAACGCATCATCGGATGCTTAAAATGTCCTTAATGAAAAACAAGCAGTGATGTCGGAAAGCGGATAAACAGTTTACCATCTTGACCCACACATATGCATTCACATCATGGAGGATCTGGAAAATTGATCTGTGTCACGTATGCAGGATCTGGGGGGATTGAACAGGACAGGCATGCACTGGGCTTCAAAGAATGGCAATTACACTTTGGTCACAAAACATTCACAAGCTGATGCACAACGTGTATTCACAGAACTAATGGTTCCTGACGGAACTATTCCATCCAATTATAGCCGGGGTTTTCATTCAGGGGTCTGTGGACCCCTGAGGCTCCATGAAAGTATTCCAGGGTGTCCATGGAGAAGACAGATAAGCACACTGTAATGAAAGCAAACTTCCTTGATAAAAGTTTGACCAAGAAAATGTAGCTCATACAGCGATTGCGGGACCTTGCATTGGCAGAATGGCGGAGATGGCTGAGCTCATTTTTTGGTGCGGATGCATAAAAATATTCAGCGGTAAAATGCAAACATCTCTTCTGCCATGAAACTTTCTGAGTTAATATCTTTTTTTGGACTTAAAGTAAAACTAATTCTAGCGCAACCATCTTCTAGATTATTAAAAAAAATATAGTCTCATTAAAAGGTTTTAAATTTTGAAAAAAGAAATGGAATAATATTTGATTGATTTTATTTGCAATTTAGTTTTAAAACATCGTAGAAAAAAAAATTGGCTGCCAAATCAAAGCCAATATGGCGTAACCAACACTCAGGAAGCACAAAAACCATAAAAGTCAAGTTTTTAAAAACCTAAAATAATTAAGTCATATATCTGCTGTGTAGTCAAGACCCAAGTACTTTCATATGTTTTACTTTGTATGCAGATAATTAAGCATTTCCTTGAAAAAAAAGTCTGAAATGAAAATAAACAAAGATTTCATTTCTAAGAACTTTTTTAGAGCTTTTGAGTTTTAAACAAAATTTATTATTTTTATTGTTAAAATTATTTTTCCACCAATTCAAAACTGGGGCTCCACTTGTTGCTTTCAGTCGCCATTTGAAATGACTGAAGAGCAACATAACGGGACACTATGTTCCTCTACCCAATACCCAACCCTGGTGCAAAATACAGTCTCTGTTACACACATTTCTGCTTCAATGCAGAAATCAAGTGATTTTTTTTTAAAAAAATAATAATTTACTTTAGGAGTCTCAGCAATTTAAAGTTAACGCACAATAAATATTTAAACTTATAATAAAAAAAATGTGTGTGTGTGTGTGCTGTTTATAATAATTAAAAATATATATAATAATAATTCATCAAACGAACCTTGCATTAGTACAGTCGTTGTACAACGCTTCGAAATCCTTTCTGGAAATGAGTTTGCAGCGGTTCACTCCAGGCTGGATGGCACCGAGTCCGCGCAACACGCGCACCTGCTCCACGGTGCAAACCACCGGGTTTATATCCAAACGCTTGAGTTTCGTGTACACGGTGTGCAGTCCGCCGACCAGGTGCTTCAAGAACAGGTCGAAGACTTGCGGGAGACAGATGAGCTCCTGTCCATCAACGCTGAAAGAAGCGACTTTCACCCCGTGCACTTCCACGATCTTGCACTCGTTCGTCGCTACGCCGCTCGGAAGCGTCGCGTCCAGTGAGCTGGTCAGTCGCGGAGAGTCCGCGGGACTCGAGAAGAACGGGTCAGCTCTGAAGAGTTTACCGGACACCACAGAAGTCCCAGAGTGAACCGGAAGAGTCGCAGGAACGGCCATAGTGGTTATCACAATTCACTTTCTTAATGTGTCTTTTTAAGTCGTCTACTTTCTCATCACTTCCTCGTCTGTGCTTTCCTCTCGGTTGCGCTGCGTCCTGAGCCGCGCTCCCCTCTTTACCCGTGTGAAAATTCAGATGAACGGAGCGCTTCTCGGTTCGGTTGACTCCGCCTCTCATTGGAAGAATGATGCTCCATTTTGCCAACCACATGTGATCCAATTTATGCGTGAAGACTTCACTGGAGGGCAAGAAATGACAGCCCTCCTCCTCCAACGTACATCTCCATGCTTCTCTCAAGCCGTTATGATGTTTCAGACGAGATCTGACATATCTGAACCCATCCATCATTATCAAAAACATTTCTTATTATTAATAAGCAATGTTTATGATGTAACTACAAATATAGACAACTTTATTGGTGAAAGCTATGTTTGCACTGATTTTGCCCACTCTGCTCACACAATTTACCACAGTACAAATAGCATATTATTTCTATTTACATTTTACGTGAATAGCTTCTTTCACTACAACACTTAGTAAAATATAAAAATAGAGATGCTGTTTGCACGTTGAAAACACCGTAAACAAAACATGCATGGAATGTTTTATATAGCCAGCCTATTTTTATTAAAAAAATTACTTTTGTCACACCATAGAACCATTTAGCTGTTATTTTATATATATATATATATATATATATATATATATATATATATATATATATATATATATATATATATATATATATATATATATATATATATATATATATATATATATATATATATATATACACACTATTAAGCAATATTTTGAATAAGCAATATTTTATATATATATATATATATATATATATATATATATATATATATATATATATATATATATATATATATATATATATATATATATATATATATATATATATATATATATATATATATATATACACACACACTATTAAGCAATATTTTGAATTAACTTTAATTTTTATTATTTCAGTCTTTATTTTAGTTTGTGTTTTTTTTTTAGCTTTCCTTTACTTTTATATCAGTTTTAGTACTTCAACTTGTTTTGTATTAGTTATGGCAAAATTCCTAATCAATCAAATCAATCGGTCTATCTATCCATCTATGCCTGTCTCTCTATCTGTCTGTCTGCCTGTCTCTATCGGTCTGTCAGTATCTGTTTGTCTCTATCAAACTGTCTGTCTGTCTCTAACTTCTGTCTCCATTTATCTGTCTGTCTGTCTGCATTATCTATCCATCTATCTATGAATGTAAAGTAGCTTACTCTTGAACAACATTTACCCCCATGAACCTCTACCCCAAAATACAATATTCACAGAAATTTTTGTAACACTTTATTTTAGTGTTCTTACTTCATACGCTACTGTACATGTACTGGTAATGTAGTAACTGTAGGAATAACAGTAAATTATGAATAATTTCATGCAACTAACCCTGAACCAACTATATTAAATACAGGTATATGTTCTTAATATTACTCAGTACTTAAATGTATAATCACATTGTAACAAAGACACCTTAAAAATAAAGTGTAAGTGAAATATCCACTCATACGCGTGTATGTACGCTCCTCTGTTCACTACACTCTAAACTGTTCATGCACACTAAATTGTGCGCAATAGTCCCATGTCAAGAAAATAAAGCGTGAAATAAGAAGCAAGATCCTTAGGCACAAGAAGAATCAGCTTTGTCTTTTATAGGTCAGGCCGAGTCAGGTACTCAAGCGTTTGAATGCCATCTGTTCAGCATCACTAGGAAAACAAGCTCACACATCTGGATGTGTCTGTGGAAAGACTTCTGTGCACCCCTCCCCTGGGACTGGTGAGAAATCCTTTGAGAAAATGCCATAAATATACCCCACACCCCCCTTTAACCACATTTGTGTTCCCATCAGGCATGCCATCTCTTTATTCACACTAATGAATTTGTAAAATCTATTTTAAAGTGTTCAGTAATGGCTAGTTCAACCAAAGATTCTGTCATTATTTACCTAAACCGTATATCTCTTTAAATCTATTTTCCTAGACTTCATTGCTTGACACTCCTTTGTTGTTGTAGAATTTGTAGTAGAATATTATTTAATTGTATATTAATAGGACAAAAGTACTATTAATATAGATAAGCTGGAAAATAAAGGCTTTATTTTTGCTTTAGATGTAGTTTTTCTCATTACAGTTTTGCTATAGAGATTACAAGCTATTTATGTTCAGTTTGTAGAGATTATAACGTCTAGAGCAACGGTCTTATCTCAGCATGATCTTTTGATGTATACAAATTTAGAACATTAACTGACATAAGTGAAGAGTAGGAAGAGGTTTGTTTGAAGAAGAGTGAGTCATGAAACCAATATAAAACAGAATACTGATTTAGACGCATGATCTAAACAATTTATCAGCCTTAAAAATCTGTTTTTGGATATCAACTTTATAGATTATAGACCAAAGTCAATACATGTGGGATTATGATGAAGTGTCAGGAATATGTCAATGACCTTAATGGCACTTTGGCAATTTGCATATCAGTGTGAAATATAATTATGAACAGTAAGAATGAGACTTTCTGGGAAACAAGGCTGGAGTTAATCCATTCAAATCCAATTTAAAGGAGAGAGTGTATAAGACTGACATGCTGCTCTTTAAATGATTAATGGACTGTAAATTAATAGTGCAAAAGCTTTAGCTACAGAAACACACTCAGTCCTTTAGAGGTGAAGGAATGATTTGAAAATTGGTATTAATAAAAGGGTATTAATTTGACTCCCCCCAAAAAAAGTATAAGGATAAATTTGAAATCATGTGCTTCATTATCTCTTGTTACACTATTTCAATAGCCAACTTTAGACTTAGATTCTACTACTATAAGTAACTTTGTAACTACATATCAACTAACTCTCATTAGAGTATTAGCGAGCATCAAAATACAGCGGAACCCACTTATCTCGAGCTCGGTTAACTCGCCAACCCTGTTATGTCGATGTTTTTGAATTAAACATAACCGATAAGAGCATTTTCTTATCGATTATGTCGATTCTTTTATGTCGCCGAACCCTGATATCTCGAGCACAAAAGAGGGACAAAGTCGGCACTTTACATCAGTTATCTCGATCCCCGTGACTAATGATAGTACCTTGTACTAATGATAGTACCTAATGATAGTACCGAAAATGCCTTGTTGATGCTAGAGGTCAGAGGAGAATGGGCCGACTGATTCAAGCTGATAGAAGAGCAACTTTGACTGAAATAACCACTCGTTACAACCGAGGTATGCAGCAAAGCATTTGTGAAGCCATAACACGCACAACCTTGAGGCAGATGGGCTACAACAGCAGAAGAACCCACCGGGTACCACTCATCTCCACTAAAAATTGGAAAAAGAGGGTACAATTTGCACGAGATCACCAAAATTGGACAGTTGAAGACTGAAAAATGTTGCCTGATCTGATGAGTCTCAATTTCTGTTGAGACATTCAGATGGTAGAGTCAGAATTTGGCGTAAACAGAAGGAGAACATGGATCCATCATGCCTTGTTACCACTGTGCAGGCTGGTGGTGATGGTGTAATAGTGTGAGGGATGTTTTCTTGGCACACTTTAGGCCCCTCAGTGCCAATTGGGCATCGTTTAAATGCTACGGCCTACCTGAGCATTGTTTCTGACCATGTCCATCCCTTCATGCCCACCATGTACCCATCCTCTGATGGTTACTTCCAGCAGGATAATGCACCATGTCACAAAGCTCAAATCATTTCAAATTGGTTTCTTGAACATGACAATGAGTTCACTGCACTAAAATGGCCCCCACAGTCACCAGATCTCAACCCAATAGAGCATCTTTGGGATGTGGTGGAACGGGAGCTTCGTGCCCTGTATGTGCATCCCACAAATCTCCATCCATCATTGTAGTAAAGGCCACCTAAACCGAGACCAAGACAGATGTGTGTTGAGACCAAGACAAGACCAAGACTTTGTGGGCTTGAGATCAAGACCAAGTCAGGGCGAGGCCGAATCATGACCAAGACCCGACCAGCACTCCTCAAAATCCTCTAAAAGATCCATATCTACTCTCTGAGAAATATATATATTTAATCAATAAATGCAACTAGAATAATATGACACTATATAGAGCTGTTACCAATCAAATCACTGACAATACAATTTATCTTTGTGTTGCAGAGGTGGCACTGAAGTTGCACCAGCATAAAACAATGTTGAAAATAATGTTTTAAAAATATCATTTTGAATATAGAAATGTGATGAAAAAAATGACAGGCCTACTTTTAAATATGAAAGTGAAATCAAAACACTTAATGAGTTTATTGAACGTTTGTATAAAGTCAATATTACTTTTGCAATCGTGCTCATATTCGTAAAAACAGCTCTCTTGCTCTTGTGATATTGCTTAATTATATTCTGTGTTATCTAAAAAATTGTGGGCATTTATTTTCATTTAAAGCATTTTGCAGACAATCCTACATTGATTTGGAACTCGGAAAAACAGTAACAGAAGAAATCACATTAGAAATAAGTTATTGATCACATTTTAAGTAGTAAGTTTTACATTAAATCACATTAATGATGTAACAAATAAATCAGATAATGTACCTGCAAGTTAGAGATGTCCTCGCTTGACAGTTCTTGAGATCCTTTTAGTTTGAGACCAAGACTCGACCAAATGGAGTACAAATGCAGTTGAGACCGAGACAAGACCGGTCTCGAGGGCTACAACACTACTGGACTAATCATTGTTCAAGAGAATTCGAACACGCATACACAAAAACCTGAGAGAAAAGTCAAGGTCAGTTGGTCAGAGATTTAGTTGTGCATCAGATCTCTTCAAGGGCTCAAGGAATGAGAGAATAAAGAAAGAGTAGGACCATATTTCTACTCCTGTCTTATCTATTTTTCCCTTCTTTCAAACACATGCATTTACAGACAGACAGACACGGATCTGCCACTCAAAGAGCAGTATAAACATGATATATATTTAAAAAAAAGATCAGACGAACAGCCAAACGTCTTCAACAAACCGAAAAATAAATCCAGATGCTCTTGAATAAACCTTACAGAATGGAGTATGATGACCTAGATGATGAAGCAGCCTTATAAATCCCATAAATACAGTAAGGTACACACGTTCATTATCTGCCATTTAGAATCGGATGTACATCTATTGAAAGAATGATTTACCAAAGTTAAGAATGTCACAAGCTGTCACATCCAGAAAGAAATGACATCCAGTATGAAAATGCAATTCAGTCTTAGACACGCTCATCCTTTACTTTCTGCAGCTCTTTGTCATTGTGTGCAAATGAGAACAGATGTGTTGCTTATCTGGCAGATGCTAAAAACACTTACATGAATTTTCCTCTTGGTTAAATGAGTCTGAGGTGACAGCAGCCTAAAGTGATGCTGATGAAAGGCGAAGTCTCCTCCAGCTCAATTTTACTGCTGTTATTATACGCCTGAGCTGAATTTGGACATTGGTTAGGACTAAATTTAGTATTAATTATTTAACAAAGTTCTCTCAAAAAATGGGGAGGACTGTGCATTTGTATTTGAATCCTGTTTCTGAATCCATCCTGTTTTAATCTTTAATAAATGTTTCAATAGTGCAGAACTGTTTGGAATTTTCAAATAGTTTTTTTTTTTTACTATATGCGAAAATATCGTACCTTAAGAACAAAAATAATGAAATATTTTACAATTAAATAGATCTAATTTTTTTATATAATATGCATAAAGCATTAAATATTGGGATTGGGGTTGCTATGCTAAATCTTAGTAGTCATTTACAAGAGATTGCTGTTGTAAAATATGCTATCCAATTAATTTCTGCATTTATAATTCTAATAAATTATGTCTTCTGCTGTAAAAAACTTACTATGAAAGTGTAGCAACTAGTAGCCAGAAATATAAAGTAAATTCACACTAAAATATCTGTAAAGGAATGCATGTGCATGTTTGTCAAATCTGAACTCATGTCTCCCTCTTCCACTCCATAGTTTATTTTCTTTGAACGGGTAAGTGCAGGTAGTAAATAATGGCCAAATGATTTTGAAGATATGGTGCTGACAGATGTTGGAATCCAGCTTGGAATGTTGCACGATTTACCACTGTGAGTATTTGCTCAGCGATTCACCAACTGTGTGTTTTACAAAAATAAAACCACAGCATTATTATGACAATGAAGATGAGGCTTATGACTAACAATTGAAGTAGAGCAGAAAGGAAGACATAAAAAAGAGATGCAATGAGGTTCTAGTCAACTTTACAAAAATATCCAAATACGTATAATAAAAAAAAAAACATTTCATCATAAGATCTCTGGCATGTTTTCTCTCTTCTGCTCCATGTATTGGTCCTTGTTTACTTTCCACCATAATACTTACACCCATCCACTATCTTTTATTTCTCCCTGGTGCAGAAGAGATTCTCTCAGTTATTGTTAGACTTAGTCTGACAGAACTTATCATTCCTTCACTGCCTCCTTTCGTCCCATCAGTTTTCCTGGCGGAGAAGAGGAGTTTCCTCTGGGCTCCCTGAACATTGGCTATACCGCAAGACTCTAAATCAATGTTGTATCGCTTTTGACTCATCTTTCTGCTTCAAGTTCATCTCAGGGTTTGGAAGGCTAGGTAAGAGCTGGCACCAGGTTTTACGACTTTCCGTTCACTCTCCATAAAGGCAGGAGGAAAAAATGCCTGGCCAGGTTTTTTTTTCCACAATGTTGTAGATATCACTGCCTCAGTTAAAAAAAAAAAAAAAAAAAAAAGGTGAGAAAAACACTGAGATCTGGAGCTGGAGAAAGTGATACAACCTCATACAGTCCCGTCACAGAAAAACATGCCACCTTTTGCGGTACGTAAAGCTTTTTTAGATATTTGACCAAGTTGTAGCATGTTCTTACAGCATGTACTCAATGAGCACAATGATTTATTGTGTTGTCAAGGCCTGCCAATAACCAATTTCAATTTTCAATATTAAGTCCCTGTGCACAGCAAATAATGTTTAATAATGAAAAATAATGTTTTCAATCATCAGTAAAATATATTCTTTAACTTTATGCCCATGCTTTATATACTTATTTAATACTTTCTGACATGGTTTCACAGACAGGGCTTAGATTAAGACATTAAGAAGCTTTTATAAACAATAATTAGAAAAAAAAACATTCACAAGAATGAACCTCATTTGTTCTAGTATGTAAAGCGAACACGCTTGAGCTTTCGTTTACCGTAACTGATGTGTGAGTTGATGAATGCTCACTGGTATACGCGAGTAAAAGCCTAAATTCAACCGATTCAATATATAACGCATTTGTCTCTTCAGAAAATTTGGACTAAACTGCTCAATTCATATGGATTAGTTTTATGAACTTTTTGAAGCATCAAAGTGGTAGTTGCGTAACTGTCAATGAAGAGATAGAAAGCTCTCAAATTTTGTCAAAAGATCTTCACTTGTGATCCAAAGATTAACGAAAGTCTTGTGGTTTTGGAACGACATGATGGTGAGAATTTAATTTTTTTTTTTGTGAATTAACCCATTACGCTTGTCTGTGAAACCGGGGTTTCGTTTGTTTAATGATCTAGTAATATTCTTTCCATTTATTAGCTTTTTAATTAAAATGCTCTTAAAATAATTTCAAAATTGGAGACAAAAAGTAGCAGGGGGTAAAATTAAGTTACAAATGTTAAAGCAAAAAGTGTTACAACATTCTGACTCACCTGCATACAGTGTTAACTTCTTTTTTCAGGTTGGTAAAACTGTGTAAAACGTTAATGGAATTTGATTTCAAGTGTCATTCAGTCTACGGGTAGAATGTGTGAAGAAAACCTGCTGATATAAAATCTCACAAATTTAAGCATCGATTAAACACTAAAAACCTTTTTACTTACAATCTTCGACAGACCAATACCATCAGTGCTATCACCTTAATTAAAAAGGGCCAAAAAAGCGCTAGAGGTTTTAATTGTAGCTATAAATATTAGTTACTGCCGCATCAAACTAAATCCAACCGAAACTCTAATGGAGTGTGAGAAGATATAATCTTATTGACCAGAAAACAGGACATGATTTCACATGGATATGAGCTCTAATAAATGTATGACGCATACAAGCATTTATTTTCAACATAGGCACAAAGCCAAAAATACTGAAATCCACCCAGATAAGGCGAAGAAATGAAAAAAAGTTAACATGAAGGAAAAACTTGATCCATGAGATAATGGAGAAAACACCCTACCGTTTCAACCTCTTTCATCTGTATTCAACCTAAAATTCCTCAAAAGATCAATCATAGGACAGATCTAAAAACATTGTCTTGTCTTGTTTAAATCTAGACTGTCTATTGAGTATACACTTGGATTTATGCTACCTTTTGAAAGCGGTTACTTTGCTTGATCCAAAAGGAGCACAATCAATCTATTGTGATGGTGCTGTCACTGAACTGCTCATTCTTTAGCTTTATAACAAAAGTTGGGGGTTGTTAAGAGGTTTTTTTTTTCAAAGACATTATTTCCTTTATTCATGCATGCATTAAATTGATGCAGTAAATTTATAATTTTACAAAGATTTCAATTCCAAATAGACACTCTTGAACTTTTATCAAGCAGAAAAAACGTTTTCAACATTAATAATAGTTTTTTAATTGATAGAGTAGCATATCAGCATTCGATTTCTGAACGATCATGTGACACTGAAGACTGGAGGATTGATGCTGAAAACTTTGCCATCACAGGAATCATTATTTCATTATTTAATCATTAATAATATTTTACAATATTACTGTTTTTACAGTATTTCTGATCAAATAAATGCAGCATAAGAGACTTAAAACATTAAAATCTTACCGACCCCAAACTTTTGAATGGTAAGGTGCATGACTACATGGCTAATTAACAATTTTAAAAATAAAACTGGATCCACCTGATCTGAGATCAGTAACAAAGGTTTTTGAAAACTGGATCAATCACTGAATAATAAGATCAATTTCTTTAAAAGCATTCCATCCAGTCAGGATGCCCTTTCTCTCGCCTCTCTTTGCAGACCTTTCTGATGAGCGGAGGTTTGGCTTGAGGGGTTAATGAGTGTCCAGATTTATTCTGACACTGACCTTCTCTCTCAGCAGCAGGATACTTATCAGTGGTATTAATAGATTAATGAAATCATAAGCAAAGCCATTAATCATCTCAGGAGTATCCTGCCACAAGTTTAACTTTCAACAGGTAGTTTCTGGTTTCTTGTTGGGAACACTCTGACTCTAAAAAAAGAGACAACACAAACCTGCACTTCAGAAGAGAGTGACACTGATTGAGACAGAAGAGACGTATCTTAGAGTGAGACATAACAGACAGATGCAAATACTATCCTCATCCTCAAAGCATATTATAGTATCCTGTATATATTGGACAATTAACTTTCCTCTAGCTCAATCAGTAGAGCATTGGTGCTTACAACGCCAAGGTCATGGGTTCGACCCCAGGGAAAGCAAGAACTGATTCAATGAGTTCCTTGACTGCAATGTAAATCGCTTTGGATAAAAGTGTCTGACAAATGTATAAATGTAAATGTAAACTTCAATGGAGTCTGATGTTAACACCACAATATAATAAGCATAAAATGAGCATAAAAACACAGATATTTGACCCAATATTTGTGTGTAATGTTATCGATCTAACTGGTATACTTTTTAAAATCTATTTTACTTAAATATTATTTATCTGGGTTTCTTTATTTTTAGGACACCGAAGACAGGTCTCAAATATACGCATATGTCTGACAATGGAAATTTCATTTATTTCAGCATTGTTTGCTTCATTAGACACTATTTACACTAAATGTAAATAAAGATAGAAGCTATTTACAAAAAGTGATAAGACTACATGCAAATAGCAAATAGTATTTACTTTGCAATGCTATTTGTGTAAATATTGCTAGATGTTATTTCTGCAGTGTTATACAGCGGCAACAACAATTTACATCTCAGTGTGTTGTGCATTATAAAATAGTCTGTCATAATAACAATACATTCATTGTATTTGATTATATTCATTACAATTATAAACGGATGTTGCCTTATTAGAGACTTGTTTCAATCCATAAAGCCTTCTTCTACATCCACACTTAAACCATATTGAACCTGCTGATCTGTAAATGTGTCCTCGAAGGTCCATGGTTCTGAGTGAGGTATGCAAAATGAAATTGCATTTGATGTTCCAGTCTTTATTTAACTTATCCAATGTTTTATTTTTATTTCAAATAAATGCCTCTCCAAGCTCATATGAGATGAGAATAGGAAGAATGAGGTCGAGAAAAGCTGTATTCAAACTCGGTTCTTTGCTTCAAAATCTCTCCTGGTTGTTGGACTGCTTTGTCAGTTTGTCTGGAGATAGTTTAAACATATTTGCCAAGATGGGTTATTTGCACTCAGTGTAAACAGACTCTCCTTAAACTTATACTACAAGACTGAAATTACCCAAATGGTTTATATGCATGTTGTTTTTGTATATTATTTAATAAAAAATACAGTAAAAACAGAACAAGTCAAATATTTCCTGTAGCTCAAACAGTAGAGCACAGAGCTTGCAACCCCAAGGTCATGGGTTCGATTCCCAGGAAAAGCAAGAACTGATTAGAACATCAATGTGTTCTTTGAATGCAATGTAAGACGCTTTGAATAAAAGCGTCTGCCAAATTCATAAATCTAAATATTACAATATATTATATTATATAAAATATTTAAAAATGTCTTATATTTTAATTTAATTTCTTTCTGTGATGGCAGAGCTGTATTTTCAGCAGCCAAGACTCCAATCTTCAGATGTCACTCAACCCTTCCCGAAATCTCAAGAAACAATTCTGATTATTATCAATGTTAAAAAAAAAGGAATGTTTGAAGAATAGAAAGTTCAGAAGGCACCAATTTGACATAGAAAACTTATGTAACATTATGTCTTTACTGTTACTTTTTATTTATTTTACTGAGCCTAAATTTCTGAAGAGTAGTGGATGTTGTCAGCAATGTTTGTAGGAATAAATAATTTCTAAATGTTGACCAAAACACCTTTTTTGTGTCTGCGCTACAATTTTCTACATCTGGGCATCAGTCGGAGAGACGAATTTCAGTGCAACAATTCAAAAGTAGCCCAATTCTGCAGGAAAACCGCAGACTTGCAACACTGATTTTAACAATACAAAAGTGCATGTGTTTAATGCTGATGGCAATATAGTTTCTAATTTCTGCCTAAGTTTTCTAAAATCTCACCAAGTTTTGCTGTTACATGGCTGAGCTGAGGAAACAAACCATTAAATATCCCAATTAGCATACAAAGTGACCATTGAACACGTTCCCTCTCCATGTTAAATTCTCAGTCTAGTCTTTTAAGCTGTGACATGTAATCTCATTTAAAACACAAGAGAAGAAAGAGATTTACAAAACCAGAAGAAAATGAATCCACATTAACATCCGTTCCACGGTATAAAACAGTAGGGGCTTAAATTTCATTTCAGTGTGAATAAAGGGATTGCTCTCCCTATCTCTCCCTCTCCACCTACTTCTTTTATGAAACAAAGACAGAGTTCATTCCAGTAGTGTGAACGATTTTAATGGGCTGTGACATTGTCCTTGGTCATGACATCAGCTGGAGAGTGAAGACACAGGAAGAGTTCTCGTGAGACATGGACCCCAGAGGGGTGAGAGGGTTGGAAAAGGATCGTCTCCTGGCACAAGTGAACAAGTTATTAAGAGCTCAAAGACACTTTCATTTTTTTCTTTTTGGTAGATGTAACACACCTGAGGGCCACATACTGTATACAATAGCTGGATCTCACTAAGGATATTTTCTTTTGAACTTCTTCAGATGAGGTTTTTCTTCAGGGAAGGACATTTGGGGATACGTAACATGGCTTACTCATAAATCACTTTAATTTCACACACTAACTACTCATTTATTGAACTAGTAGACATTCTTCGTCATCTTTCATCAAGTCCAACCTCACATTTTACTCATTATAAAGTGGGCTGTGAACAAAAAGGTCAAAGCAAGCCCATTTTATGCTTTTAGTCCCATCCAAAAAATTACTTAATTTCTATATTGCACTTTATACACCTCTGTTCAAAAGTCTGAGTCTGTAAGATGTTTTTTGAAAACTTCTCTTATGCTTACCAAGGCTGAGTTTATTTCTGTTTTATTATACAGTGGAGTTATTATACACTTATCTCAACTCACGGTTAACTCGCCAACCCTATTATGTCGACGTTTTTGAAGTGGAATCGCCAAACTCCCTATTTGTCTTAGCATTTTCTCATTTCTCTAGATTTTTTTTTAAATCGCCCAACACTAGTACCTCGAGAACAAAAGAGTGACTAATTCGATAACAAATGGTTATCTCGTGACTCATGATCGTACCTAGTTCACTGCGCATGCGCTGAGTTCGCGTTGCACGTGGATCGCACATGAATCTCCAGTGACGCTTCACTCACAGCGAAGAAGAACTCGCGGACAGTGTTGCCAACTTAGCAACTATTCAGACCACATTTTCAAAAAAGCGACTAGCAACAAATCTAACGACTTTATCTGGAGTTATTGGAGACTTTTGGAGACTCAAGTGCTGCTGTGGGCCTCACCCCATCCCAAAGCACTCAAAAGCACCCAAAGCTGTGTGCACAAAGCCCGCCTTCTCTGATTTGATTGGTTTTCTCAAATATTTTGACATAGATGAGCGGTTACCGACCAATGAGTATGAGGCTTATATGAACACACACACAGACACACACACAGACACACACACACACGCACACACACACGCACACACACACGCACACACACACACACCCCTGCTTCTGTTCTGAGGTGTGCTCTGCTCAGCGCCGCTGCGGATTGAAGAACACGGTTATTAAAATAATTTGTTGAGAAAGCACATTAGGCAGGCAGAACGCAAGAAAGTATGCAATCTAGTACAGTCTAGACCTAGACCTCACGAATATGTTATGAGCAAATGTGTTTATGTGTATTGTGCCTGTTGCTGTGAGCGATCATTGTGTTTGCAATGTTGGAGAATATAATTAAAGGTTTGTATCGAGAATCGAAGGTGTTTTTTATTGTATTCTGGTAAATCGACATAATCGGGTTCCTCTGTATTTAAAATTTTAATTTATTCAAAGCTGATTTTCAGCAACATTCCTCAAGTCTTCAGGCTACTTCTGAATGGCTATCAATGAGAAAGATGCACTTGGGCATCTCCTGTAAAATATTATCTATAAGCAGATGCTAACCATGAGAACCAGCCAAATTCAGACCTCTTGTTGCAAATACTGCATAATGTTGAATTTAACTAATCAAACGACTAATATGTATATTTTTTAATTTACACATTACACATTACGTATTGACTTACAGCCTCTAATTTTGCCCTGGTCCAATACCATTAGATGTCAAACAACCATAAAGTGCAAGTTTAAGTAGCAGAACCAAATACCACACAAACTGAAGCACCAGAAAGCAAGGCAAAATGCAGGTCTCAACTTTAAACAGCATCTGTGCAAACAGGGAGGAAAAACAACCATAGGGGATTAGCTAATGGGAAGACAGTTTAAGGCAGATGTTTGGCTAAATATGTGGATTTGAGTGTGTAGGTGAATGAATCATCAAGGGCAAAGTGGTTGGAATGGTTTAGACCTTTTCCAGTGTCTATTTTTTCTCAGACCCCTAGGGTGAGATGAACCAGAGGACCACTGACTGCTTACTAAATTAACAGAAGAGCTCTAAAATATATCACCCTTCTCATGCCAGGCAGTGTATGACATTTTCCAAATGACACCCTTGACATTTAGTAGTAACTCTTTCAGGGCATTTGTGCTTTTATATCTTTCAAGTGGAAAATGAGTAATAACAAGGAAGAAAAATTTAAGATGGAAGAAACAAATGGATGAGACAATTTGTCATTTGCACACATCGATACACATACATTCACATAGAGAGCTATAGTGTGGGACAGACACGGGTTATCTTTGAAAGTCAGTTTTTGTATATGCACACATAATAAAAACAACGTTTACTTTTGTGGCCTAAACCAGATCTGCATGCAAATGTATTAGAGATCTGTTTTTACATCATGAATTCCTAAGGTTTGCTATCTATCTCAGTCTTGGAGGGCATTTTAGATATTGTATCATGCAAATTCATAAAGCATAAATTCTCCTGCAAAATTTTGACTACAAAGAACTATTTGAAGTCGGCATGAAACATGAGTTGTGAAAGTATTTTCTTATTTGTGATGTAGATCCATGTGAAACGGCAGAGCAGAACCTGATTTTGTCCACTGGGATTTGATTGGATCGTTGGATCTGTGTGGTTTGCTGTTGCTCTGATCTCACGTGAGTGATAGGTTTTTGCTGCAAGAGGGAGGGGGATTTATTAGGGGTCCAAACACAAAGTGCAGGAACACTATTGTATTTGTAAGGATTTTATTATTATTATTCTATTTCTGCCCTAAAACTATCTGTGTGTCAGAGACAATACATTGTAGAGACACCAAATTTGGTGAAATGGTCAAAAACCCCACCTGCTACCCGGGTGCATCGACACACATCTGTGTGACACTAGTTGGCGCCACTTTGCATTTTAGTTAATCCATTTAACAGACATAAGCCAATGAAATCTGTGGAAGTGGCGATTTTCACAAATTGGTGAACATCTTCTGAATGCAAAGTCCAAGCTTAACCATACTTGGTACACAGATATAGGACATTCCGTGGACACACGTCAAATTCTATCCCATTTTTCCCATAGTGGTGTGCTACAAAATTTTGTATAATGCCATAACCCTATGGTTGAATATGGTATACATTTTATTTGCTGAACATCCTAAAATATACACTATTTTCACTAGGATGCATTAAAAAAAAACATGGCCAGCAGCATCCAATCACATTTCAGCTGCTAATAATGTCCAATCTGAATGGCTTACCGTTGTAAAAAACCTGACATATTCGTAGAGTATGCGTTCCAAATTTTGGGAAAATTGCCACAAATGTGCGTGATAAAATCAAACAAACATATTGGAGTTCATACCAACATCCTAGACCACAGACAGAAATATAAGCCTATTTTATGATGCCCATAACGGCCAAATAGCCTGTCTTGTTGACAGAGGCTATTTACACTAACTCTGCCCACTGATGTATGGTTGGGCCAGACAAAACTTCAGAGGATGCTGCAATAGTGTAGGGGTAAAGCATGGCAGAAAGTTGTGACACAAATCGACCAGAGTTCAATCCTACATTGCAGAAACTTGCTCAGCTCCTTTTTCCCGCCATGCATCAGATCGGATTCATTTTCAAGAAAAATTAAGGGAAAATATAAATAAAACAAGATATAAAAAGTGTCAAACGTATGTTTAATAATACAGTATTTAGTGTTAGGGGTAAATATGAGGCATCCATTTCATAATTTTAATAAATATGACCATTTACACTTTACACTATTATTGCATAGGCCTACAGTTTAATATACAACAACATTGAGGTTCAAATAGTATGCCTATCTGCCACTATTTATAAGTACAAATAGCACCTAACTACTATTTACACTTGCCGCAAAGAAAATACAGCTATTTTCACTTAGTTTAAATAGATCTATTGCCATTTGAACAGTGTAAATAGTAGCTATTGCTATTTGTACTTAGTATAGCAGCTATGGTCTAAGAAAATATGTTATTTTCACTTAGTGCAAATTGCATATATTGCATTCATGCTTCCTTCACGTGCTACCGGAATTATCCTAAATACCAGTTTCCAAGTTTAAGAAAAAATGGAGATGAACGCCATCTCAAGTCAAAACTTGAATGCAATGAGCTCGTAATCACCAAGTCGGAAGTCGGAAATTTCCGAGAGCAGCATTAGTGCACACGGCCGCTGGACATAATTTTTACATGCTGAACTTTTCACACCCAAACTAACATGCAAGGGCCATTTATGCTTGGACCACATATGACTTTCAAAAATAGGCCCAATTTTTTACGCAACAGTTCTGTAATAAAATGCGAGTGTGTGAGGGTGGAAAAACTGTGTAAAAGTAAAAACCAGAGCAGAGATGATTATTCCAGATGTTATAGTTTGCAGGTTAAGGTGGTCGTAGAGACAGATTACCTCTCAGAATTCACAGTGGAAAACACACGCCGACAGGTGCTCGGAAAATCAAACATGATGATGGTGATGATGATGATGATGATGTGTGAGGGAACAGTAGCAGCTGGTCAGCACAGCTCCGGCTTCAGATCCCCTTACAGGTTACGCTCCACCGTATCAAAACAAAGAGATTGCATTCACCTGCCGAGGAATACAGAGCACAAAAGGTGAGGACGAGAGAAACACATCAGCTGTATGAGGTTATTTTGGTTTTTTTTTTGAGGGGCTGACGTGTTTTAATTAGTTGTTTAATCTCCTTGCACAGTTGTACACGCTTTTTGCAGTACAGTAGCCTAATGTATTTGTTTTTACCCGAGTCGCTTTATTAATGCATGAGGAAAGGCTGCCACCTCCTGGCGCACACGATGAGTCGCAGCTGACGCGTTTCTCTGGACGTCACGGTTGTTGTATGGCAGCCTCAGACTGTCAAACGGAGAAAGAGATGCCATCAAAATATAGCCTACGTAGTCCTAAAATTATATAATGAAAACTGGGGCTAGTTGTCACTTCTTCTTTTTTATTTTTAAAATTTTTACATTTACATTTTACATTTATGCATTTGGCAGATATTTCTCAGGGTTTGTTTTTTAATACACGCAAGACTAAAAACAAACTATTGGAAAATGACAGTCCAGAGAAAAAAGATGCAGTTCACTGAACATGCTGACTTTTTGTGACAACATGCCCCACTATTAGGTAAGTTACAACTAAGTAAAACTTTTGAGCAAAACACTGGATGCACACATATGTGTGTGTATATATATATATATATATATATATATATATATATATATATATATATATATATATATATATATATATATATGCGCACACACCCACACCGTTGGCTTCTCTTTTACTTTAGCGAATAAAGTGAAACAACTAAATATTTACGTCCAATAATTTTCTTTACAACACGAAGCCTGTCTAGATGGCATTGGCTGTAACGCGTATTTGTGTGGATTCTGAAGTGCTGCTGATGCTGCTCAGTTTGACAACAGGATGCGTGAACAGTCGTCACGAGACCACCGCGCGCAACTCCCTCACTACAGCATCAACCCGCGTTATGGACTATCTGTCCTTTATTTAAATGAAAAGTGTGGTGTTTAAACCCTAAAGGCGCAGAAGATGGGGGATAAGTTCGAGTTGCTGAAGACACCAATCAATAGGACACCTGCGCGGAAGAAAAACAAGAATGAGAAATTGCCATTACGCGTCATTTTCTTAGACGACAGCGAGAGAGTTTTCGAGGTGGAGGTGAGAAATAAAAAAACAATTTGTATGGATATAAAGACCGGGGCAAGTTGTCACATTGGGGCTATGTCTGGGTAACTATGCTTATTTTCTATAGTAGTGCTTTTGTATTCTCAACCACCTCAAACACCTTTTTCAAACCTTGCAGTTTTTAAACGAGAATATGTTGTTGTGAATGTTATATAGCATCGTATTTTTTGCTATACTGCTTTATAAACAACTGGACGCATTCAGACTTGATACAGAAGGTAGATTTTAACTGAAAGGTAAACTTGTGTAGGCTGTATAGTTTCATAAGTCAGGTTGGGGCAAGTTGGCACATGCATATTTTAGGCTACTTGTTGCCCAAATAATAGTTTAATAAATCTTATGTATGATCAATTGTTCAAAATTGTTTTACAGTTTAAATTATGCCCCATATAGTGTGACAACTCTATTGAGGCATGTTGTCACAAAAAGACAGTGAACTGTATTTTTTTTTTAATTCTGGGAAGTAAAAGTGTAGATTTTTTGTGGGTGAGACTTCAAGCTATTTGTCAGTGGCAGTTTCAAAAATAACCCTATAGCCTGTGAAATATTCAGTGAAGTGAAAAGTGACATCGAGCCCGGTGTACCCTATAATTACATTTTGTAATGTTTATTTCCCTGTCTGTAAATAATGTATTTCCCTGTCTGTAATTAAATAGTCACTCAAGCATGTGTAGTTGGTAACACAGACAATATATAATTTTGACGTTTAATATGTTTGCATTAATGCATCTCTTTACATTGGTTAAATCTAAGTTTTCTTTAAGTAATTCATTAAAAAGGGTTATATTCTTTGTCAACATCATCTTTGTAGTCTATTTTGTGTGTGTGTGTGTGTGTGTGTGGGGTTCGCCCACTTTTGCTCCAGCTGTGTTTTGCTTGTAAAGGAGCATCATTTCATGTCCCATTATCTGCTTGCTGCTTCTGCTTCATGGGGGATGCACTGTGTGTATGTTTGTGTGCGTGCCTAGGGGTTTTCACTGCTTTTGCACAGCACAATCTTGTCCTACCAGTCAGAGAAAGCAGGTGAGAGACATGAAGTCAGGATGGTGGGGAGATGGACAGAAAAAAGGACAGAGTGTGAGTAAATGAGGAAATGAGTGAGCGAGTGACTGAGTGAGAGAGTTAATGCCCATGAGCCATGTGTGTGTCTGAATAGGGGTAAATATCATGGCCTACACTGAACAGAAGCTTGTCCTGGCCTCATTCCAGAGAGCATGCCAGCAATCCCCTAAAACCTCGGGCAAAATAGGCAATTAGTATAGAGGCAGTGAAAAATACAAGAAATCGGAGAGAAAGATGTCAGGTTGTAGAGAGACGATCTGTTAGTTTAATCGATACTTGGTCAACAGAATGTAATTTCAACATTTTTATTGGTGTTTGCTATTATTATATTCTAATACTGAGGGTTAGGTTAGTTTTTTTCTTTTAGTTTTTAGCATTGTATTAAATAATGGAATGAATGGATGAATGTTACCTTAGATTATGTGGCTTATTTATGAGAGCTGTGCTGTTACTTGTCTAAGCAAACGACTTAAAAATGGGTGAAATAGCTTGTAAATTTACATTAAAAGAGGGAAATATCTGGTGACCAGGCTTACCAACTTACTCACCAACCAGAGAATCTAGAAACTAGTGGCTACCAGTGTTGTTGCTGTTAACTAAAACTATTAAAAGTCATTTTTGTTAACTGACATTAATCTAAAATACAAGAAAGCATCAATGTTAGAAGATACAACTTAAATGAAAATTAGAACTATTGTCTTGGCAATTAAAGGAAATAAAATAAATAAATAAAATATAATAATATTAGGTTTCAGTATTAAAGTTACTAAAATGAAAGCTGAAAAAAATAAAGAGTTTAATATAAAAAATACTAAAAATATATAAAAATACAACAAATTACTAAAAACTAATTTTACTAATTTTTTTAATACAAAATAAAAGTACTAAACTAATTAAATTAAAACTAAAAGCAAATACTATCCTAAATACTATATTAGCATATAAATACATTTTTTGTATTTTCGGTATTATTTGATTGTATTCCCTAGACACAATTAGAATAAAGTGCATGTTTAATATTGAAAATCACATTTGTCCTGAATAAACAGTGCAAAAAGCATCTGTTATGTCTTCACACGTATTTACAAAGTCTGTATATTCTGACGTAACTTAACCCTGCCGTGAGATTCACGGATCTTTCTTTATTTTTGTACTGTGGTCTGTTTCAACCTCTCTATCTTACACTTGTTCCAGACTTTATCCCTCTATCTTCTTTTGTTCCTTGTCTTTGACACGATAATAGCAAGGCTCTATGCCCCACTGTCACAGTAAATACAGTGTTTAGTGACACATCCTCACACACATGTGCCCACAAACACACTCTTAGATAGCAACCCTGTATTTTGAGGCTGACTCAGTGAGCATCTGACTTCCCCATAATTCTCTTTGAGCAGTTCAGTTGCTGCAGATTGAATTACCGGAGAAAGTTGCTCTAACAGTCACATCCTTCTCAAATCGCATCACCATCTCATTAACACCCGCATCAAGTAATAGAGATGGAAGAAAGAAGCAAATCCGAAGAGTAATTTCACAATGCAGTCACATCAGAAGTACGTTAACTGATGCAAGCAGCACTGAGACCAGTATAAAATGTCATGTAAGATGTATGAAGCATTCTGTGCTTTATTTTTCTTCATCTGCCTGCAGAGAAAGATTCTGGGTTCTGATTTCTTCAATAAGGTGTGTGGTCATCTAAAGCTGCTGGAGAAGGAATACTTTGGCCTAGAGTTTCGTCACCACACTGGCAGCTATGTGAGTCCTTTGACCTGTCAATGATATCAATAACATAATTTGATCATAAACAGCAAAAGTCTAGCCTTTAAAGGAATAATTCGTCCTAAAAATGAGTGTGGTGCCATCATTTGCTCAACCTCACAAAATAAGAAATGTTCAGTAATGTAGTTGATTGGTCTTTTTCATGCAATGGGGTCTAGAAATTTCACGCTTCAAAAAGGTTGTAAAAGCACCATAAAGATATCGTAAAGTGGCCCATAGGATTTGCGCCATATTTTTTGTTCAAGTCAATGATGTCATTATTAGTGAATGACTTTAAATTCAGTCTGTAGAAAATACAGAACTTCATGAGGTTGAACAATGGCAATATTGTCTCTTTTTTTTGTCTTCTTTCTACAGGTCTGGCTTGAATTCTTGAAACCAGTGGCTAAGCAAATCAAAAGTGAGTTTTGTAGTGGTCGTCTTGTGACAAAGTCCACTTGATTAATTGTTTGTTAACTTGTTAAATTGTAAGCTGCTTTGGATAAAAGCATCTGCTAAATGAAAAAATGTAAATGTAACAAATGCTTGTTAACTTATAATACTGGAGAAGGGTGTTTTATTGGCAAGTAAAATGGATTCAGAGGTCAAATTGATACACTTAATATATTTTAGGATGTCTGCTATCCATATAAATTTCCAAATAAAGTTTTTGGACTGTGGAAGAAACCGGAGCACAGAGGAAACCCACACAGACACAGCGAGAATACAGAAAGGCCTCCTGGCTCAACCAGAGAACCTCCATGCTGTGAGGCAACAGGAAACAATAAAGATTTAGAACAATAAAGAGATTTATAAGTCCAATTTGCGCCCAAAACACTTTGACATAACACTCATTATACTAGTCCAGTAGAAAACTCCATAAGCAACAAAAAATTCTGCTGACATGCTTCTTTTTTCTTTTTCTTTTTTTGCATGTCAGCAGCATTTATTTTGCAAATTAGCATAATTTAAACAAACATTCAAATATTTTATGTTGAGAATGTACCCCCTGGCACATCTTACCCCACTTTCTAAATGCTTTCTGTATCCCCTAACATGAATATGTGCTCTAAGAAGTTAGAATTCATCCGTTACTGATTAGTTCTTTCCTAGATTGAACCTTTAATTGATCATCTCAGATGCTTAACCATTAAACTATCCACTTAATTCTTTGCATTTAGCTAATATTAAGATTATTAATAAAGTAGGTTTATTGCAGTTTTTTGGCCAAATAAGATTGTGTACTTCCCATAGATACCAGCGATGTGGCGTTCCATTTTATCGTAAAATTTTTCCCTCCTGACCCAGGACAACTGCAGAGAAGCTTAACCAGGTAAACCACAAGCACGTTATTATCTGATATATAGAACAATAAATAGATGATGATAGATGATATGCGTTCAGTCTGACTGCTGCCTCTTTTATACAGGTATCTGTTTGCCCTTCAGATCAAACAGGATCTGTCAAATGGCAGCCTCACCTGTAATGATAACAGTGCCGCCCTGCTGGTCTCTCATATACTGCAAGGTAGCTCCTTTACCTCATTGAAAGTGACATGCTGTCAAAATACAACAACGTTTCCAAATCTGATCTGTTTGATTATCATATACACTTTACGGTTTCCCTCTCTGTCCCCCTTTGTAGCAGAAATTGGGGATTATGACGACGAGTTGGATGCTCATCATCTTGAAAATAAGCAATATGTGCCAAACCAGGAGTACTTGGACCACAAAATCACTCGCTTTCACAAAAAGCACAGGTAACAGATATACCAAACTTATAACAAAATTATAATCCTCCCATTAACACGCAACTCTTATAATGTATACTATGACATGACAGATGAGTAATTAAAGATCTTTAATTTTGTTTAAATTTGGATTTTGGTGACAGAGGTCACACTCCTCCTGAATCAGATGTGCATTTGCTTGAGGTTGCCCGCAAAATGGACATGTACGGTATCCGCCCTCATCCTGCTCATGATGGAGAAGGCATGAGAATCAACCTCGCTGTCACACATTCGGGGGTACTAGTTTTTCAGGTACTGCACAAAAATATATGCTTAAACTTAAATTAAGATGAACGCATAATTTGAAAAATGTATCAAAACAAATATACAAAGCAACCGTAAATGTAGCAAAGAAATCTAAACTCTCTCTTATATGTTTAAATATTTAACGTCTTATGCTGTTATCAGGGAAACACAAAGATCAATACTTTCAGCTGGGCCAAGATCCGTAAGCTGAGCTTCAAGAGGAAACATTTCCTAATCAAACTGCACACTGAAACTGGGGTGAGACACAAACAATCCCTCCATATGGGAAGAATTCAATAGTTCCTCTGCAACACTTAAAATCATATTTCTCATCATATATTATATCTGCAACATTAGTGCTGACTTCTAGATTTACATTGTCGTTTAGCAGACGTTTTTATCCAAAGCTGGCAGATTTACAAATGAGGAACAGCACAAGCAATTTATCATGAGAGACAACAATGTAATAGAAAAGAAAAAACAGATAAACCCCTTAAAAAAGCAAAGAAGGCAGATGCACAACGTTTGTTTATCCTCTTAAATAATCGGCACCAATGAAATGGTAAAAAATTACTTTTACATGTATGCAGAGGCTTCTATCCAAATAAACCTTTGGATTTAAGGTGCACATTTTTATCAGTTCATGCATTCCCTGAGAATAAAACCCATGACCTTGATGTCTCGATGCTACAGGAAGGAAAAATGTAAAACATTTTATATGAACCATTACCATTAATATTGGAATGTATTTTTAATAAGCTAGCGCTAGTCTGAAAACATTTAGTTTAAGTATGAAAATGCTTTAACAAACTTAACAAACTCTTTCTGTTAGCCTTCGAGGAGAGACACTGTTGAGTTTTCCATGGCCAGCAGAGATGTGTGTAAGGCGTTTTGGAAAATGTGTGTGGAGTATCACGCTTTCTTCAGACTCGCTGAGGAGCCCAAGTCACATCAAAAATCCATTCTGTCTAGCAAAGGATCCAGTTTCAGATACAGGTATGTGTCTGAGAGAGAACAAACTTAGATTTGTGGAATGCAATAAGAATGCTATGATTCTTTCTAATCATCTTCCATAAACTCTCTGAGAGGCAGTAATGAAGATATTAAATAGAGTAGTTCTAATCATCTCTTCTGAACACACAACTAGAGACTTTACACATTGTTAGATGTGTTAAAGTGCTTTCAACCTGACAGCAATTTAGTGAGAGTTGACGATAATTGACGAAATGAGAAACAGTAACCATTGGAGACAGTTACATGATGTGTCTAGTGATATAAAAAGATGAGAATACCTTAACTTGATGCAAATAAGCAGCAATGTGGCGACATGATCAGATACTATAGTTGAAGGCAAGATGGAGAAATTAATTAAAATTTTAATGTCAGTGAGTGATTTTACTCTTATATATGATGTCTCTGCCCACATACATGAAAAATGATGTGCAGAAAGCTGTGACAGAAACTCTCAGCATTCTTGAGTGAGAATGATTCATGTATTGACAAAAATTCTTGTTCAGAATATTATGCATCATGATGGACTGCTGGATTTTGTAAACACACGAGAAAATACATTTTAGCTGTTTGAAAACTGATTGTAAAAATAGAATGGTGTCTTGTTTTTACCAGAAATATACACTACTGTTCAAAAGTTGACAAGGATGCATTAAACTGATTAAAAATGACAGTAAATTATTTTACATTGTTATAAAAAAAAACTATTTAAAATAAAGGCTTTTGAACTTTCAAAGGATCCTGAAAAAAATGTTTGTCTCCAGCATAGATAATAATGAGAAATGTTCCTTGAGCACAAAATCAGCATTTGAATTGTAATAATATTTCACAGTATTACTGTTTCACTGTATTTTGATCAATTATTTCCAAAATATTACCAACCCCAAATATTTGAATGGCAGTGTATACATACCAGCACATTAGTGATCAGATTGTCAAAAGCTCTGGCCAGTTGTGCAACCCACAGATAATGTTAGGGAATCCAAATATCACTTGATGATATTCGTTTTGCATCGTGCTTGTAAAAAAAATCTGTTTATGCTTACAATTGTGGTATTGTAGTGGCAGGACACAGAGGCAACTTCTCGAGTGTGTGGGCTCTGGAGACAAGAAACATTTACCTTTTGAAAGGTAAGATGTTATTCTGGGTGTTGTGATATGATAGAGAAAACATTTGTGCAGAAATTTTGTGTGGAACTTCTGTGTCACCTATGGGACTAAAGGGAATAGCAAAAATTATATATAATGGTTTCTAATGGTTTCAGAAATCTATCCTTCTATTGGATTAAACGATTAGGTAGACTTAAAAAACACCACTGGTTGGGTCAGCGTTACCATATTGAGCCACTCAAACAAAGCACATTTCTGAAACCTACAATATCACGACCACAACCAGAATGTTTGACCACAAGCCCACAAGTACAAATCAAGGGCACTATTTGGGACAGGAACCAGCAGAGCAATGTTAAAAGCACCACAAATTTGACATCTTTTGGGAAAGTCAACTTAAAAATGGTTTAAAGTGTTCTCTGAACATTAAACTGCGGTGCATTTTGACATGTTCCACTTTAATACCTGGTACACATTGAATGATTTTGGGCTGTCCCAGATGAAAGATCACCAATCGTGGCAATTTTTTGTGGTCGTAGTTCCTAAACGGTGGTTCTACATCGTATAGTGAGAAAGGTGAGAGAGGTTTAAAGACGGCCATTGTTATGGTCTTGTGTCCAAAGATACATTGTGATAATTTTCTGAAAGTGTCAGTAATGTAGCAAGATAATCTCAGTATGTTTGTTGCTACAACCTATGTCTACTGACTTGCTAATAAAAATACAACATGAAATGGCGTATTGATCAACGCGGCATGGCGTTAAAACTTAAAACTACGTACCTCAAGCTCCATTTGCAAAATTGGCCATCCCAAGTTGGCCTCTTTTCCTTAGCCATATTCCTATTCCTATTCCTATTCCTATTCTCCTCTTTCGCTTCCAGTTCTTCAGCGCACATATACCACAATTACCAAAGTTCTAGCTCTATTTGTTTACCACTCATGCATGCTGATGATGTTTTATTCTTCTATACTAACTTGGGCCGAAGCCTACGATTCAATAGGTTTCGTCATTGAACATTCTTCATACATGTTATACCCAAGTTTATTAGATCCATGTAGTAAAGTGTGATTTGTAATGATCTTATAGGATTGCTGAAATTGCCTGTAGCAGGCATAAGTTACAAGAATAGATTCTTTTGGAAAATGAACAGTGCTGTAGTAGAGGGTTGTTTTTCACTGCATCTCCAGCCTGTTTTGTACTTTTCAGAAGTTACTGCAAGTCTGAATATGACACTCGACAGTGCAGATCCTCTCCTGACATACTGACTGATGTCTCTAAGCAGGTATTGTACTTGTTACTTACATTTCAGATGTGTTTTAGGATCCTGTTTCTCATGTTTCTTTCTCACATAGCTGTACGAGCATCTTTCTCCTGACCCAACTGTTGCTGGGCAACACAGTGAACAGACAGGCGTAGCAAAACGCAGCCTATCTGCGGTGGAAGTCATGTTCACTAATGAGCTTGAGCGATCCAGACCCAAGTCAAGAAACCCTGCCTTCTCAAGCAACTCTGCCTCACCTAAGCTTCGTTCCCTGTCTACATCAGGAGCAGAACAGCGTAGTAGAGGAGCCCAGAGACAGAAGGCAAAGAGACGATTGTCTCCTAACACACAGCACCTCGTGCTCCTCTATCCTAACGCGCCCCACCTCCAGTTCCACCCTGTACTGCCCACTTTCCCACTCGCCACTCACCCGTACCTACTTCAAGACCACACATCTTCATCCTTAGATCGCCTCCCTCAAACACACCACAACCATGTGCCTCTGCAATTCTTTCCCAGACAAATTGTCCACTCTTCCTTACCGTCCTCTTGCTTGTCGCCACAACTGCAGAAGCAGCAGGAAAGGCTACGTCCTGCTGGCCTGGGATTAGCTGAATCAAGACTGTACCCCAGAGGTGGACTAGGCCTGAGGGCTGGTTTGAATAGGAAACTGGACTTGAATAGAGTGGAAGCAGGCCATTACAGTGATGACTCCACCTTTCAGACCGGCTTGCCACGTCGAGCCTCGAGCCAACCAGACTTCAAATTCCAGCGACCTACACTTGCCTCAAACGCTGCTGCATACGCATCCGAGTACCGCCCGCTGGGATATTATCCACACCTTTCGCGACACCAGGTTCCTGCCAGGCCCACCTACCTTCCTCTAAGTCCTGCTCCTCTCCCTGAAAGACCCACTTCTTTATGCGTACTTGGCACAGGTAGTTATAGTGATTCAGATTCAGACACCTTCTACCCATACTTTCCTGCGTTGGGTAAAGTGGTACGTCCTGGACCACTGGCTCGCATGCGCTTCTCTTCTGGAAGCCTCCAACTTGATGAAGAGGATGAGGACTCTGACTGCCCGAATGATCAGGAAAACACAACTCTTTCCACTGTTAAGGTGATGAAGTTGTAGTAGCCACCCAAAATTTAATGGGGCTCAACAAATAATATTAACTGTTAATGCCTGCAGCCATTGCACTCTCAGAAGAAATGGTACAAATCTGTCACAGAGGTTTTACCCTTTTCAAATGTACCCTAAAAGGGTACTGCCCGAGTGACAGCTTTTGTACCCTTTTTGTCTTTTTCTGAGTGTGTGGTAGTAACAAAAACAGAGGGCCACATTATTAATCAGGTGACATGAGGTACTATTTCTGTAAATAAAAAATAAGGATAAATATTTCAAGTATATTTGCATCTCTGATCCAAGGCCCTTTTTACATCTGCTATTAAGATGCATTTGTGTTGATTGGATCACAAGTGGAGGACGCTAAATACTGGTGGAAATGGGGTCTAAAATGTTTTGAGCTTGTCCACTTTCGACCACTTCCAGAGGTAGCCGAAAACACATTAGACTGGATTGCTTTTGTAGTGTAGATACTCATGTGGTTGAATCTGTTTGAACAGCCACAAAAGACCATCTACTCTCTGGCTACTGACTTAACGGGATTTTAACTTTGTCGCCAAAGACCTAAGTTTGGTTTGAAGTTGGTTTCTAGCTTTCGCCATGGTCTTGCAGAGGAAACACAAAAGCTGATACATCATGTTCTCTGTGTGTTTTTCCATGTCCATTAGATCGAAAGATCTGAATAACCCATACATTTCGCCACCCATAGACCCTCTCCTTGAAGAAATAAGAACAGAAGTGGTTGAAAGTGGACAAAAGAGACGGATTAAAAGAACAGGTGTAAACATATGCCTTGCCTACTTATGATCTGAATGACCAAAACACATCTTAATACCAGGGGTAAACAAGTCCTAAAGTTATATTTTGTTGTAAGCAGTTTTTAATTTATGTAAATGTTGGTTCACTCTGATATAAAAAATCTGTCATCATTTACTCACCCTCTTGTCATTCCAAACGGGTTTGGCTTTCTTTTGTGAAGTACAAGAAGATTATTCAGAAGTGGATCAACTGATTGAAAAGATTTTAATCAAAAGACTCAAGACATGAATCAGATATGAAAAGACTTCCTAGGATTTCCTTCAAATCTGTTACAATGTGAGGTTTTGTAAATGATGACTAAAGTGTTTTGGGTAAAATGTTTAATTAGTCATAATTTCATGAAATGTACTAACGATGTACTGAGTGAACAGTCATTCTGTGGTGATTCTGAGTAAATCTTCCTTTTCGGGAAAGGTAAAGCAAAGTTTATGTATAATAAAAACTGATTTTGTTGGTTTTGGAAATGAAAATTGATTTTCAAATGTTTGTGTAATGGGAAAACACTAGAAATTCTTTCTTTGGCATTTGTGATATGTATTTAAAAACATTTTTGCAAGGATATGAAATTTTGTCAATAAATGAGGTGTGTAATTTATTGCACAGTCAGTCTCATTTAGCACTACAAAGCAAGATAGTACAGTTGAGTTGTTTGCCGCATTTTAACCTTATATTCTATAGTTCTCAACTTCTATCTGCTTACAAAGATAATCACTGCCTGCATTTCCTTTTGTTTAAAGAGCATGCTAATAACAAGACATTTCATTTGCATTGGTTTGGCATTTTCATCCTATAACCTTTTGAAAATGTTTTGAAGGTAGTCCTCTGAAAAGAAAGTACATCTGATACAATCAGATCTAAAAAAAAGTAGGAAGAATAAAAAAAGTCCATAACATTTTCCAAATGTTAATCTAACACTATGTGATGACCATAACATAACAGATACCACTAAGGACATTTTATTTAGTAAGAAATAAATGAATTTAGCCAAAAAGCGCTTCAATATTTGTACTCACTAAAGCACTGCTATAGCTGGTAGATTTACCCTACAGATCAGGGTCACCTCCATATTTCATTACATTTGGTTGGTTGTCATAATTTTGTAAACGTTCAGAACCCTCAACACACATACAAATACTCAGAGATTTTTTTAAATATTTTAGTCACAATAGAACATACAAAAATTCTCAACAACAAAATCAACGACAAGGGTAATATCTGTTAGTGCGCTAAAATGTAGTGCAACAATATATAACATTTTCCACAAAAATTAAACAAGTAAATGCACAGTACAACTGCACAATCATGTAAACAAATCAAACTCTGCAAAAATAAACATTTACTGGTCACTTCTGATGAATTTCACAGAATAGTTGTATCTATATTTTATATATATATATTAGTATAGATCTGTATTCTCCATGAAGAGTGCAGTACAAAGAGTTCATTGCGTTTGGAAATGAGTCTATACGATTGGTCAGCCAGTACAAATCATTACACTCATTTTTGTTCCTAAAAGTGCCTAGTAATACATTAGGTACACACATTACTACTCTAAGGTACGAATATGCACCTAGTTCTGGCCCAGTGACAAGCTGTTTGTACTTCGAAGTACAAATTTTGCATATTGTTTTCTGACATTGACCATTTAAGTTAATCACAGCAATTCTCTGTCACAAAATTTTACATTCACCAGCCTTTGATCGTTTTTTTATGTGCGGATTGTGTCAAGGAAGGAAAAGAAAACTTTTATTTTCCTTTGGAAATTTGTTAAAATTATGAATAATCTCTGCCTGTAATCTACTGGGTAATCCAATGTAGATTAGCATACAAGCAGCATACAATGTAGAAGGTTCTAATATAATCACAGACAGGTACAAATAATAAGCAGCCACGCCTAATTTAAAAACAGCATCAGCAAAAAGTAACGCAAGGACCATTAGAAATATCTAGAATTAATATTTCAAGGTGTTGGATGCTTAAAATGTTTTTAGTTAGTAAGAAAAGCATAATTTGGTGCCTAATCTGTTATTGAAGTTGCAGATACATAAGAGGAAGGAAAGAAGGAGGAAGAGGAAGGTAAGGGTTTGGTCTAAGCCTGGGCCACAAACATTCAGATCCACTGAATAATAATCATGGAAAAGCTATAAAACACATTGAAAGAATAAATCAACTTCATTGTTGCCTATGATTCAATCTATAGCCCATTCCAAAAATGTGTGACATGAAAGTACATTGAATTGCACCTTATATATACATATAAAAACAAAAGATAAACTTTGTCTCCCCTTTTCTTCAAAACCTTTCAAAGTTTTCATTTCTTTCCTTGTTCATACCCTTCTTACCCTATAATTTTCAATAAAGCCATATAAAGCATTTCCTCTATACAATATTTTCTTTATATGTTATTTTTTACCAGTTATTACAACAGAGCACACTGTCATGTGAGGCACTTACAAGTTCCCGTCAGCAATTCAGCCACAATCTCATTCAAACTATAATTCTTCCGCATATTTGTGTGATGCCAGTGATGTAAAAAAAGCAGCTTTCAGCAGTTACCAATTCTGCAAGTTCTTATCCCACTGACAATGCGTAAATATTTGTTTCTCTATGCATTTTTTTTTTGCATGTGCAGTGATGAAGCAAGTTCCCATTAGGAATGTGGTTTGAATATTAAATTATTTGTGTGAGCAGTGGGTCATACTTTATCCCAAAATCAAAAGTAATATAACTAATAATTTAATTATTATTATCATCAGCATCATTTGGCCTATTGAGCTTAATTTTAGGATGAAATATATGACAATTCTTCACTCATTTAGACAGAGCATCACTCTGTTTTCTCTTTCACTTGGACTTGGTCTTGTCTCTTACACTTCATCTCGCTCCTCATAACTCTCTTCTATGAGTAGTTGTGCAGCGGTTCACTGATTTTCATGCAGGCCCAATGTAGGGCTCTGCCCAAAGTGATCAGCACCAGGATAATGAAGAATACCCAGGATACATAAATCCCACTAGATTCCCGGGCTTTCAACCAGGTACCAGCCTACAGAGAAAGAAAGGGAACAGAGTAAAGACGTTTCCTGGCATGTCTTTGAAATAATGAACTCGAAATGCTTTTATTCTTACAATCAATCCCGCGGTCGCAATGATGAAGATCAAACACAACAAGAAACATTTCAAACTGTGCTTTCTAGGGTACCTCTGGCCAATCGATGAGCTATATGGATGAAAAGAATGGAATTGACTTGTGATCAATGTAAATGTGTGGTACTAAACAGAGGAAGGTGTATGGATCGTATTTAACATACACTTTTCTGCAGTGTGGACATCGAGCCAATGTCCGATCTGTAAAGTCTGTCCACTAAATCAACAACAGAGAGACATTATGTTACACATACAGTATTACGGTCATTATTAAGGCAAAATTGATCAATAAAGAGCTATGAAATGTTAGCTTAAAGTTCTTACCAGAAAAGTTTTTCCACAGTGGCCACAGGAAATTCTGGCACCGGTAGGCTGAGGATTGGGATTTTCAGTACTAAGATGAACTGGACCCAAGTTGATAATTCGCTTACTGATCGCCACCCCCATAAAAGACAAAGAGATACACATACACATTAAATAACACAATTTCTAGAAACTATTATTTAAAAATAATACTTTATTTGACTATTAAAGTCTACCGACCCCAAACAAAAAAAAAAGTAGTAAGACATCCATGGTGCATGAATATAAATGTCCATTCAATAAATAAATAAAGCTCATCAAGTCTGCATTTATTTGAATGTTATGCGTGCATGTACATGCATGCATTTATTAGGGGTGATATTTCGATATGTATCGACATTGAAATATCTTAAACGTTCCAATACTCCTTTTCTGTGCGTTCTCACTCTCACTTCTCTCCAACGGCAAACCAGCTTAATCTTACTCATTCGCTGTGTTTTAATAGTGCTTATATTGCACATCATTTTAGTCAGTTTTCGCACTCACACCAAGAGCGAGTATCAAATTGACTTGTTTTCAGTGGCTTATTGCAGTGGTCCCCAACCCCGGTCCGCTGCCGAACTGGTACCGGGCCGTGGAACGATTTCGCGGACCGGTCCGTGGATCAAATGGTACAGGGCCGCGGATCGAAAGAAAGAAAGACCGGTCCGAGAACGGCTGCGAGTGGCTGCAAGCGGCTGTAACGCTGCGGTTTTGTGTGTTTAAATAATCCCCCCCCCTTCAGAAATCATTCTAATATGATGATCTGCTGCTCAAGGAACATTTCTTATTATGACCAATGTTGAAAACCATGATACTTTTTTTCAGGATTCTTTGATGAATAGAAAGTTCCAAAGATCAGCATTTAATTTAAATACAATAAAAGTAGTTGTCTCTTTTGAGCAAATTAATGTATTCTCACTAAACAAAGGTATTCAATTTGAAAGGTAGTGCAGCAAAATAACTTATCCTTACGGTACAGGACATATGAATTAGTGTACCGTATTTTACCGCATATAACCTGCAGACGCAGATAATCTGCACCCCCATATAGCCCGCGGGTTCCGTGTAAAAAATCGGCGGCACAACCCACAACTTTATATAACCCACACCCATAGATTGATTAACTTTTTGTGTAAGTTAACATTAAAATGTTGCTCGCATGACGTCAATTATCCATAACTGTTCAGGCTCGGTACATAGAGCTTATGCGTAAAATTCACACAATAAGAAAATAAACACAAGTCAGAATCACAACAAAAAGAAAGAACAGTCTCTCCCACTGTGCAGCAGCACGTCCCTTAAGAAGTGATTCTACAGGTGTTGATCATCGGATGAGATGAGAAGAGCCCGCCCTCATGGCAGCACAGACAATCACGTCTTCTTGCATGATTGACAGGTCAGACAGCCTATCAGCGTCAGCTGTCAGAGTGACTACAAGCACCAGAAACAACAACCCTCACAAGAAAGAAAATACCACAAAAAAACCTTACGTTCTTTTGGGACGTAACAAATATGTTGAAATATTATTACGTAGGAAAAATTTGTGATATAGCCCGCACCCTTTATATAGCCCCGCACCCCCTGCAGGGTTTGAAAAATTGGGAATAATACGGATAATACGAAAATACGGTATATGACTTATTGTTATGTCTCCTTTCAAACTGTCTCACCAGTAAGGTCGAGGGCAGGCGATCCTCTGCGAGGTAACTTTGCAGATGAGAAGACAGTTACAAGGACACCTCACATACTTCTTTCCTGCTGGAGCATTCTTTATGGGCTAGACAAATCAGAAATACAGTCACAGTCTTTCACTTAAATCTAGTTCAGTTTTTATCATCTCACTGAAACATCAAACGAGTTGTATGTTTGAAGAATGGAATCCCACATGAACGTGTGTGTTAACTCACTGTAGCCTCATTGCAGACACTGCATTTGACCACATGGCGGTGATCTTTGCCCTCCACACTAATAGGCGCCTGACACACTCTGCAGCTGATGACGGGAGCGCTGCCGCTCTCCGGAGAGGCCAGCGAGGAGTACGGTGGAGGAGCCTCTTCCAGTATCGGCGAGGGAGGAGCTGATGGGAAATCTGTGAAATCTGGGATGGAGAGAGCATGAGAAAGGATGTAAGGTGGAGGCAGACAGAAAGTGAGGAGAAAAGAAAAGGATTGACTAAGAGAACTGAAGATAAGCAAGACTTTGTTTCCTTTGCAATACTTTTAACCAACTTTTGCATCCATTATCATAGCATTGTAAAAAAACGTTTTTTGTTTGCATAAAATGGACCTCACTTCTAATGTTATGCAATTTTTTTACATAACTCTTTGTGTATCAGCTTTCCTGTAGCTCAAACAATAGAGTGTGGAGCTTGCAACGCCAAGGTCATGGGTTCGATTCCCAGGGAAAACAAAAACTGATTAGATTGTCAATGTGTGCCTTGAGTACAACGGAAGTTGCTTTGGATAAAAGTGTTGAAAAAGATTGCCACTGTTTTACTAGTATCAAAATGCAGAGATAAGAACAACAATATTGAACATTTTCCATTTTTACACAGCATTAATGTTGTTAGCTTCATATCATAACTACACAACAGAAATTAAAAAGTTTATATAAAGTATAAATACACTAAAAATGTTAAGTGCAATGCTACAAAATGGTTTATTAAAAAATATCTAAATACATATTTAAATAGACAAAAAAATATTAATATATAGATACTTGGTGTTGAATATTCTATCTGTTTATTCAACATAACCCCTTCATTTCCAACCATATCAACTATTTTATTTATATCTTATATACATTGTGTGTGCAAAGTTCAGAAAACAGACTTGCAGTTTAAACACTTATTATTGCTCAGGCTGATAGTCAACAGTACTTGAACTGATAAACCAGAGGGCAAACATGAGGGTTCCTTTAGCCATGAGATGCAGGTGCACCGTCTAATCTGCCACTAGTCTATTAGTAGCGTGCTCAGGATCTGCAGATTACAGCAAATTAAAAATCACATGATTGACATGAGTTGATGTGTGCACTCTATACAAGTCAAATGAAGTGGTTTCTACACAGTAGCAGCATGTGGCATCATCACGCGCGCGTTTGAACGATCCGATCGAACTGAATCGAATAGAACCCGACGTTCGACATCAAGTGTGTGCAGAAAGATCAATGGGCTTTCTTGCCTCCTGTCAATGCGGATCAGGTTTGACTCACTCTGTGGTTTGCTCGGCGGTCGGTAGGTCTCATCCACCGGTGAAAACCCGTCCGACAGCAGAGGCGATCGCTCACCGTCAGCCATGCCGTAAATAAACGAGTGCGAGTCCGCAACTAAAGACAGCGGTGTATGTTTGCTCCTGGGAAATGTTCTCACGGAGGGCAAAAGTGATAGGTGAAAGTAAAGCTCCAGGAAGAGTCAAGGGATCACATGATTTCGCCTACCAGGAAATCCACAACAAAAATAACAACACAAGCGCGTGATCGCGGATTGGACCAATGAGCGACGAGCTCACCAGGATTGAGACATTTCTATAATCCCGTTTTAATGAGCTCTTACTCATTTAGGTGTGCTGTGTTTCGAGTCAAATATTAATGTTCGCCGCTCCCTATACACAGCTTTTTAAAAGCTGCATTTATTAGAGATGGTCATACATTATGAGTTTATTAACTCAATCCTTTCATTAGTTTAATTGTATTATTCTGTAATAAAGATAGTGTGCTCTCTCACGACTGTGTTTTTAATTGTTTTAATAATGGTAGATATAAATGCAAACAGAAAACAAAACTACTAGCTATACCACACACACACACACACACACACATATATGTATATATATATATATATATATATATATACATACACACACTCATTTACAGTATACATATATATAATGTGTGGGGTATAGCTAGTACTCTTATTTTCTGTGTGCATTTATATGCATGTATGTGTGTGTGTGTATTTTTATATATCTATATCTATATATACACACACACACAATTAGTCAATCCTTTTTTATTGCCTTGAATTACACTCACACACACACAAATTTATATCCGTGTGTGTGCAATTCATAGCAATAAAAAAAGTAATGACTAATTGTAAAGATCTCTAACTTGATTAAATGGCTCTATTATTATTGTAGATTTCCTGAATAGTAAAACACAATGACCTATATTTTACAATATTAGTTTATTTCCTTAAACGTTAGGGTTTAAATCGAGTTTAAAGCAAAAAAAGACAATATGAAAACATGTCTTTTACTTCACATAAGTCAGAGCAGCATTAAGACACAAAAATCCACAGATAAATTACAATAAATATCAATGTAAACATTATCAATATACATGTTCATCTGTTATGTACACACATCCTTCAAGCTGTCCATAAAACAGCAAAAACAACATTTCAAACAAATAAAAACAAGCACTTCAACAAGTAGCCCAGTACCCTGAAAATGCAGCAATACTTTTATCAGAAATTAAAATTATAAAATACATCTTTATATACAATCCTTATGTAAAATAGAGTACAGTCCATGTACTCAAAACACACAATAAAAACAAAGTATGATTAGATTTAAATTAAATCCATTCATTATCCTGGGTTAAAAAGAAAACATTTTGAACACAGAAAGGAAAAAGATCCAGGTTTGGAAAGTAAGTCCCTTTTATAACAGTATTTGTATCTGAGTGTGTGAGAGATAGAGAAGCAGTAAGCAGAAGTCAGTGTACAAAAACACTCACACACACAGAGAAGCACTCTTCTTTCATGTCTGGAATTTGCACCTCAGTAACATTGTTCACAGTGTCTTACACACGATGCACTACTGATGGAAAGTTCAAAGGAACCGATGAAAAACTGGTTAGTGTTACACATTGTAATCAGGAAGTGCTGAATAACTGATGCCGCCAACAGAAGGAGGGGAGGAATGGAGTGGAAACAGCCAACATAGTATCGAACCTGTAAATATGAGAGAAATACAAAAGAAAAAACATTTACCATTATATGCACTACCATTCAAAAGTTTTATTTTTTTAAATTATATTTTTTATAAGAAAGGAGTCATTAAATTGATCAAAACTGACAGTAAAGAAACCGTCATATAAAAGTTTATAATAATCAAATCAGCAGATTAGAATGATTTCTGAAGGATCATGTGACACTGAAGACTGGAGTAATGATCCTGAAAAAAATCTGCTTTTCCCTCATATGAATAAATTACTTTTTTTTTTTACAATTTTTACATACATTTTACTGTATTTTGATCAAATAAATATAACATTGATGAGCATAAGAAACAGTTAAAAAAAACTGTTGGATTTCTGTTGGATTTTCTTTGGATTTCTGACAGTGCCTGCCAGCGATGAGATTCTCATAAGTTTAAAGGATCAAAACAGGGGGTGTTCCAGAAAGCAGGTTATGCCACATACCTAGGAAAGCTTAAAAATAAGTAAACAGATAACATACATTTTTGGTTCTAGATAAGGAAGTCACTTTCAGGATAAGTAGCCATGGCAACTTAATCTGCATTATCTTTACATTTAGTATCAGACAAACAATATAATCCTTGTTTAGAGTTGTCAAAAACATATTTCTGCATCAATGGTGCGCACAAAGACTATAACTCATCATTAAAATTCTTCTTAGCTTTCATTTCTATGGTGACCCCTGAAATCAGTTATCCATTGACGACTATGTCTTTATGTACTCAACATGCAAGCAAGTTAACTCTGAGTTACCAATAAAAGGTTGATTGAATTAACTCTTTACAGAAGATTTGGAACCGACATACCCAGAGTAAGCAAGCTTTGGGTTAAGTTAACCTTTACGGTAAGCTTAACCTTGCTTTCTGGAACACCCCCTAGATAATAAAAATAGCTAAACTCACCACGTCCAAAAACCTCCCTCAGTAATGCAACTTTTGGTTTTCTTGTGTGTGTAATGTGTGTCGGTTGGGTGTTGTTGGGTTTGTCTTTCATTAGTCTGTTCCTCATCTGCTCGATGGGCGTCTCATCTGTTATAATGGACACCAGCTTGGGACAAAAACAGAAGAGACAGATCATCACATGCAAAATCATCGAAACCTCGACAACTACATAAGATTTGCATTTGAAGGAAATAGTATTTAGAAAGCCACAAGAGAATAGTGTTAGAGTTTTACACCAGACATGAGCAGACAGAACCCATTATAATCAGTGATCCTGTCTACACCGACAAATTAAACTGATTCCCCATTCTTTTTCTGGCATACTTCAAGCGCTTGTGCTACATGTAGACAGCCTTGAGGCTTGGAAGTGATGTTATGCGTAAGATCTTTTTGTTTAAGACTTTGGTTAACCTAACTGTTAATCCTAAAAGTTTAAGAATTTGGTTCTGCAAAAGAGCCACTTTGCACTTATCACACTTTATTCATTATATTGTCAGTGCATGAGAATCAACACATTGCATCTTTGCAACTTAAAGCTGAATAAATGATTAAATAAATGTAAGAATAGCACAATTCAGAATTCAATTGCTGAACGTCTATTGTTAAATTCCTTAAAGTATTGAGTTAATATAATTTAATTCGAAAGGACTACAAATTACAAACACCTGAAGAGAAGAATAAATACAGAATAATAATCTGAGAAATATCTCAGTGGTTTTTTCTTCCATAAAATCTAAATGAATGTTTTTGGTTACCAACATTCGCACATTATCAAAAAAATCTTCTTTTGTGTGCTGCAAATAATAAAATATGCATATAAGTTTGGAACAGCATGAGAGTGAGTACATGATTTTCATTTTGGAGTGAATTATCCCTATAAGGAACATTGTTCCAGCCTCCCCATGCAAACACTCAACAAAGAATGTAAGTACAATACTATGGCTATTATGTCAACATATGTTCCAAAATATATGCTCCCACTGAAGCTATATAATGTTGAAGCATACCTGGTCATAAAATATCACCAAGACAAAAACTCCAAAAAGTATTGACTCCACCAGCAGAATGATATAATGTGCCCTTCAGAACAAATGACCAAGAAGAGTGTGAGAGAAGCAAAAAGCTAACAAAAGAACATAAATCTTTGTCAATAGTGATAATGATGCGGTACGTCAGTAGTACATTGTAACTTACACAATAAGATGTTTGCTGGGAGATTCTTCTCCTTCTTTATCTTCATCTCCCTCTCTTTCACTCCTTATTCTCCACACCCATGCTGACACCACCAGTGCCATGGAATACAAGCTGGCCATGCCTACAGAGATGTGGCATTAGCGCAAAATGTAAAATCAAATCTGCATTCAACAGGGAAGTCCAATCCTGCTCCTGGAGGTCCAATGTCCTGAAGAGTTTAGTTCCAACTCTAATTAAACACACCTTAAACGAAGGTCTCACTAGACCAGAGCTGTGTTGTTGCCCATTATATCCTCATTCACTATTCCCTACATTACCCCACTAATATAGTCCACTTGAAGGAGTGAGTTTGACACTGAGTGTGCCGGAAAGGCATGTTTAACAATCATTTGAAACTTAAACTAGCAGCTCCAGTAGAAATTGTAACTAGCATGAATAAACCTTAATTAAATACAGTAATACCTTGAGATACGAGCGTCCCGAGACACGAGCAAGCCTTAGAGCAATTTCGAGCACTCGGAGCAGCTCAAGCCGCCTCAATTATGGGGTAATTGCATATGATCTCCACTAGAGGGCCACCTTGGTTTTACAGCGGCTGTTACCAGGGGTGACGAGTGATTCACAAGTATTATGCTGAGAGCAGCACGAGTTATGTGTGTTCAATAATAATAAATATGAGGTTCTGAGGCTATCCAATACACTACACGAGAAGAAACACTACACTTCCGTACTGTGTTTGCATTATCTACACTATCCCTCCCTCCTCCTCTGCACATGCCAGGATTGGGCACCCCTGCACTAGACATACTAGACATTTTCAGGTAGTTGTGTTTGGTCAATTTGGAACTAAACTTTGCAAAGAGCAGGTTTGGACACCCGTGTTCAAAAAACACCCCATGTTCTTAAAACTCACCTGTGTAGAAAAGGAACTGAATGAAGTATTTCTGATTGAGCTCTCCAACACAATTATTGATCCTATAAAAGAGCAAACACATTTGTAAATGCATTAATCAAAGCCATGAATAAAAAACTGTAACGGTCACACTTTATATTAGGTGTATGTACTTCTAAAAAAAATAAATGCAGGTATTTTGTTAATTAAAAGTGATTTGTCTCAAATTATGAATTTAAATGTTTATGTTTATATATATATATAATGAATATATATATATATATAGTAGTTAAACAGGACCTTTTTTTTGCATTTTCAACTACCTTTAGTTTAGTGTAAGTGTAAGCACAAAGTCAGTAAAAGTAGAGCTTTTCTCTATATCAGTACGCGCTGTTTCTGAACTCCTTGAAACGCCTTGCTTGGAGTCTTGCGTTTCCTTCCAGGAACGTACATGTCACAATATTCCTCATTTAAATAATTCCCGCCCAAGAAAATAATTCCCACCAAAAAAATGGAACATCCAACCACAACACACTGGTCCAGCCGTACATTCAGAGCACATTGTGCTTTCCAGAAGGAGGGGCTTCACAGAGACCTGAACTAAACAGAGCATTACTGACATACATGGAAGAAAGGTGCTGCTACCATGAAAAATAAGACATAAAAACCCATTTTACTAGAACCCAAAAGTAATCCTTTGTAAAATCTTTATAGACACTTAGGACCCGTCCACACGGAGACGCGCATCACTGTATACGTATACATTTTTTATCGTATTGGCGTTTCGTCCACACGGATCCGGCGTTTTGGGAGACAGAAAACCGCTATTTTTTGAAACCGGGTCCTAAAGTGGATAAATCTGAAAACGACACCCTTGTGGTTTCGTGTGTACAGCCAATCCGTATATTTTGTGAAACGATGATGTCATCACATCACGTGTCGGCTGCGTCACACGGTTATGCGCATGCTCAAAGTCTTCTTCTCCGTGTATAGTGTATATCTGTGGCAGAATTACAGCGCCCCATACTGGTCTGGCATACATACTACACCGTTTTCAGTCAGTTTTAGTGGTTTCGTGTGTACGCTGATATTTCTTGAGACGACGCCGTGTTTACGCAAAAATTTTTTTAGAACGAGGTGTAACGAGTTATTTTGGGTAAGGCTCCTTTAAGGCGGAGCGCTCTTTCACTCTTTCAAGTACAGTAATTAGGTCGGTCGAAGAGAGCGCGAGAGAAGGCATCGCATGTATGCGGAGTAGGTTTCACCCTGTTTTCTTTTTCTGTTGCTCGATATTGTTTTCTTGTGTTTTAGTAACGCGATTGTGCGTGAAGCATTGATTACAAACTGCTCAAACTGCTGTGGACCGTTCCTGATAATAAAGGACCCCCCTCCTGCGGAACATCAGTCGTGTCGTGCTTCACTTTACATTTAGGCGAGCTATCCGGCCTCCCCTAGATAATAAAGCGCGTTACAGAGGGATAAAAAAGATCGGATAGGGAATGCACTGGCTTCGTGTGGACGTGGCCTTAATAGGGGATTTCACACCTAGTAGTACTAGGAACTTAATTATAGGAACCAGCCACCAGGTTGGTTCCCAAAAATGAAACATTCCCCAAGGGCTATTTCCCTTTTGCATTTGCACCGTCAGTAGGAACATGAGACGATGTAAGCCGAACTTAAAAAACATTAGCATTTTCTGTGTGGTTGATGCTCAATGTCATAATCACGTTTACTCAGTCCTCTCAAAGTTCCGTTGGATTTTCTCTTTAGCATAAAGGTTGTGCATCTATCATTGTTTTCCATATTCATAGAGTTAGTAAATATACTCTGTGTGTGTACAGAGCTTTTTTTTTTTAATGGCAAGGGTTGGCGTTTTGCGCGTGCTCAGCCATTCAGCATACACTTATGTTATTGGTAGTTCCTATTGTGCTGGGTTAGACCCAACTCTGTAGCAGGAGCTAATTTAGTTCCCCCAAACGGTATTCGTAGAACTAAAATCATTCCCTGTTCCTGTAGTGAAAACAAGCCAAAAAGTGGGTACTTCCACCATTAATTCTAAGAACTATGAAAAGTTTCCTCTGGTGCACAAGCGCCTAATATAAAGTGGGACCCATTACATGGCATTTTTTAAAGAAAAAGTTATATTTTATACACAGCTAGAAAGAACAGATAAATATACATTTAAGTTGATAACACTGGCCAATGGAGAACGAAGAGGGACTGACCACGGGCAGTGATGATCCATTCTCCTGATGCAGCGCTGACAAACTCTGCAGTGATGAGCTCGAGGAGGTCGATACGTCTCACAGCGACTGCACACTGTCCAGCCCTCACAGCCCTGACGAGATCCAACGCAATGAAAGCAAACAGAATACACACTCTGCACACTACACAGAGTATGTGAACAAGCTGAAAGGACCGCTATGAAATCAATAACTACAACATAAATAAAGGAAAAGTAGAAAATACCATTTGCAAAATAGTTATATTTATATGGCACAAATACAACTTAAATATAGTGACAGTAGTAGACAGACCAGCGACACTCACTCTGTCATTTAGGCGGCTGGACTGGGACCTCAGGTCAGAGAAATCAATGGCTGTCTCAGGAAGAGGAACCATTCCTGTTATTGGTAAAAGTTTACACTGATTAACCCAGCAATGCCTGACATTTGAAATAGTTGTCAGAAGTTATTTTTATTGGAGCTGTTTTTTTTTTTTTTTACCTTTAAACAAAATGTAAAAAAAATCAAAAGGTTTATGTTGTGTATCATGTTTGATGCAATAGGCTTTTATGGACCATGTAGTATTATATATAGAGAAAATAGGAATAAAATATATTTCGAGGCCCAAACTGAGCAAAAATGGTGCAGATGTTATTTATATTGCCTGCAATGTAAATAATTAGATTTCTTAAACTAGAGCTTTTTACATAAAAAGCAAATAAATATTGGTTGTCACTCTATATCTTACAATACTAAGTGTTAGATGCTATGTAAATGCCTAATTTTATAAATAAATGTCTGTAGTTGTACTTGTTGAGGGCAAAAAAATAAATAAATACAATACAATTTAATGACAATTGAGAGATACAATTTTTTTTTCCTTAAAAGCCTGTGAGATAACAATTTTAGCATTTTAACGTTTTTTCTACAGAATGATGTATGAATAATAAAGTAAACAATATAAAAGTTACAAAGTATTTCATAGCAAAACATACATGTACCACAACCTGAAGAGGCATTTTTAGAATGATATTAATTTGACTTGCCAAAAAAAGTATGAATTATCACTCAGAGAGCAGACAGCATGTAACAGATTTTGTACATTAGGTTTTAATTTAGTTTAGATTATGCTGATTATTTAGGAGGCTTAGAAATTCATGTACAAATACAGTAGACTGTATAGGGCTAAAACACAATTAGTCTAAGGTGTACGAATGAAACGCAAAACTGTCAAGTTTTAGGATGCTCACCAGGGTCGGAGAACACTGCTTTTGAATGGCACGCCAGTAGTAGTAACAGAATAATATTGAACACAGATCCATGGAGAGTGCACCATACACTAAATACAAAGGAAAACAGACACTTTACACACTAAAATACACAAAAGCATTAAAACCATAGCCACAAAATATTTGGCATGTCACATATGCAGTAGGGATTTTGCTTCCTGGTGTTGCTAACTATTTAAATATGACAAGAAAAAGCATCTCTTTACATTGTGTGATTTAACATTATGATTAACATTATGATTGTGACAGATAAGATTATTTTTTTTTAATTGTTTTGAAATAACTCTTTAACTCTACTACATAGTCGTAATGGTCATTTAAAATATTGTTCTTTAAGAACAAATATGGCAAAATAAATAATAAATTCATCCTCGCACATGGGAGAGAGATTAATTTACTACTATTAAACTATGGAAATATTGATTTACATAAGTCAGAAAGTAACAAAGATCAGCTTTTTTTTCTCAGATCAGCTCGTCACGCTTAATGACTAAACACAATAAGTATTCTTCGTGTGCTAGGTACAGTTTGGGTCTGTGCTTGCTAGCAACATACAACAGAAACAGAACATTCAGTTATATTAATAAGCTTGCCTACGTCTAAGGATAAGGATTAATAAGTGCAGTACATATACTTCTAAAGATTAGTAAGTACATACGAAATAAAATTTCTATCACATAATCATACGCTTTAAATCACTAATAAGCTTTGTTAATCGGAACTATTGGCACTGAACTCGTCTCACACAGGAATATACCATGTTTGATAGATGCAATGTAATTTCAGTGTAAATACAAAGAACTGAATATTAAAGACTAGTAGGTAAAAATCACATTTTTATACAAAGATTTCCTCAAGTAGTGAGTTTAGGTTATGCTCCTTTTCTAAACAATATAAACATTGGGGATAGTTCACCCAAAAATGAAAAAATCAGTCATTTTCTCACCCTCAAGTTGTTTCAAATCTGTATGAACTTTCTTCTGCTGAAAACAAAAGCGGGTAACCAAAGAGTTGACAGACCTCACTGACTTCCAATACAATGGTTATAAAACTACAATGGAGCCTTTACGGGCCAAATTACATGTAATTTAAATATGTATACAGATATTTTTGAATGAACCATTACGTAGCATTGTACTTAAAATTTTAAGTGTATTCATACTTTATATAAACTTTTTAATTTCTATTGTGTAGTTACGAGATGAAGCTAACAACATCAATGCTGTGTAAAAATGTAAAATGTTCAATATTGTTCTTATCTCTGCTTTTTCATACTAGTAAAACACTGGCAATCTTTTTCAACACTTTTATCCAAAGCGACTTCCATTGTATTCAAGAAACACATTGACATTCTTATCAGTTCTCGCTTTCCTGGGAATCGAACCCATGACCTTGGCGTTGCAAGCGCCACACTACTGTACTGAGTGCTCAGTACAAGAAAATAATTTATCTACACATGAAAAATACAGGTTTGGAACAATTTGAGGGGAGTATATGACAGAATTATCATTTTAGGGGTGAACTATAGCAAAATGCGGGACAGGTGGTGACTCTAAATTATTCAAACTGTACAAAGAATAACACTGTACACGTCAAAAAAGGCATGGGAGAGTGGTATAACATAACACAGTCTTTGTGTCCAGCACCTGACTGTAGTGGAACCGTGTAGTAAACACACGTCGAATGATACACACTATAGCAGTCTGACAACCGCATACTAGTTGCTATTAGTTCAAACGCTTCTTTAGAGCGGCGGTTATAAATGAAACAATAATAAAGCGATGATCTCACGAGCGGCGGCGCTGTGACGTGAACCGAACCAGAGCGCCGTTTATACGATACTCACCTTCCAGAATACGCGGGGATCAGGACATACTGAATCACAACATAGTCGGCGTAAAAGACGCTGAAATAAGTTAAAATGAGACATATAAAGCCGCACGGGTCTCGCCGACAGCGAAACGCAGCCATCTTTCCATCTGCAGTCTTCCTGATGACGTCACGCGAAGACGAGCTGTGACGTAGGTCGCGCTGTCCGTCTGCCGGGTTCGTGTCTGCCCACCTGTGAACGTGTGTGCGTTTGTGCTTATCCTTTAAAGATGTGACAATTAAAATAATAGTTGATATTACTTTGTTTTTCCTCATTTAAATATTCTCTCTAAAGTTCTCAGATATTCAAGCAGTTTGAAACGAAACGTCACACAGATTGTTGGAATGACAAACATTTTTATTAATTTAATTTCAGATCACAGAACAACTAGTTTCTCGTTAAGCGCGATCTGAGCTTGAGTGAGATTGGCCAGGTAGGTCACCATCAATAGATCCTGCAAAGAAACAGAAGCACAGAAACATGAATTTACCTTTATTTTTTTTACAATCTTTTTGATTTAGGCAGTCCATTAAGGCCAATTCACACTGCACTCTCAAACAACGACCAACGGCGTCTCCTAGTCGGGATTTGTTGGATCAGTGTGGCACCTCTGTGCCCGCTGGTTTTCGCTGACTGAACATGTTGAATCTGCATTTGTCGGTTCATTGAATGTCTGAGAATTGATGAACTGTAATCTAGTCACCGTCTGCGTTGGTCAGCGTTTGTGTGAATTGGCCTTTACAAACCATTTTGTGACTAGCAGATGAAATATTAAAAACAAAAAGCAACAAGTGTACATTCAAGTTCATTATAGGAATTTCTATTATGTTTCCAGACATGAAAAACAAAACTAAAACTCTGATTTTTATCCACGACTGTGAGATGCCTGATATTAAAGCATGTGAAACAAATATAATATCATATTGTACTCAATGTCACTCACATTAATGTTGGAGTTGAGCATGCTCTCAAAGTCTTCTGCCGTGATCTTGGGCACTTTGTTCACAAGATCCATCAGGAAACGACCAACACTGTTATCTGCCATCACTTTACCAGACTAGAAAAAAAAAATGTTGCAGTCATTAAATGTGTGTAAATGTGTATGCATGTGTGATTTTTTATACACACAATGAGGGAGAGATTTATATTATATGCATTTATTAGATTGTCACAATGCACCTTTTCCTCCAATTGTTTTATTAGTAATAATTACGTTAATAAGCAATATAGTTCTGTTATGATATCTTTGTTAATAAAAATCAGAACAAAGATGCAAACAAACAGTAGACAAAATACAACATACATTTGCATCTATTTAACAGTTAATTTGTGTTTATTTGAATTAATTATACTAATAATTGAATATTTAAAGATTTAACAAAGTAATCCTTAGTGTATTTATTATAAATAGATTATTAAAGCTATAGGTTATTCAGCCTAGAGCAGTGTCGCACTTTTCTTTTGTTGCTTGATTATGGAACATTAATGGCAACAGGATATTATATATTATATTAAGACCTAATACATTGATCCAACATAATGTAACACATCAGATTTTTTTTACCTATTAAACTACTTACAACCATTTAACTTTACTTAACACATAACCAACCATGTTTACATGAATACTTGTCAAGACATGTTTTGAAATAATTCTGTTTGTATCTTAATAACAATTTAACATCAAGCATATCCAACACTTTCTCATTCAAGAATGTTCTTTTTGTGGAAACCGAAACAGAGTGTACATTTAGGGGGAAGGGGGGGGGGGGGGGATAGCATGAGGCCACATTATAGGAAATACATTTTGTCCCAAAGAGACACTCACCAGCACATCTTCTATATATGCGAGCACTGTGGTCAGCATTTCCTGTACGCGTCCTGCTGCACCGGCTACCTGTGCCAGGTCTGTGGTCAATCCGTTGGTGCGATTGGGAGATGCACGGGTCCTCTGTAGAAGGTCAACTATAGAGAGATGCGTTTTATCCATTATAAAAGTGTTTAATTGTTCTTAAACATGCAAAAGCAATAACATTCCAATCTAAGGCCACGTCCACACGATGCCGGCGCGTTCCTTATCCGATCTTTTTTTTCCTCGTTCAAAAAAAATATATCAGCGTCCACACTGAAACCAACTGAATCCGGTGTAGTTTATATGCCAGACCAGTATGGGGCGCTGTAATTCTGCCACAGATATACACTATACACAGAGAAGAAGACTTTGAGCATGCGCATTGTTGTTGCTGTTCAGTGTTGCCAGATTGCTAGTTACCTTTTTGTCACGTCCGACCGGGAAAAAATGCATTGGGCTGGTTGATAAAATTTGGGATGGTTTTTGATGCATAAAATCGCTCAACATTTTTCATTATTTATAAGAGTACGCACTTTGGGCTGGTATTTTTTTAAATGGGAGGGTTTTAAGCTGTAGCTGCGCTGGAATCTTCAGTCCAATCTGGCAACACTGTTGCTGTTACTGTGACGCAGCCGACACGTGATGTGATGACATCATCGGTAAACAAAAAAATATACGGATTGGCCGTCCACACGATACCGCAAGGGTGTCGGATTCAGATCTATCCACTTTAGGACCCGGTCTCAAAAGAGAGCGGATTCAGTCTCCAAAATCGCCGGATGCATGTGGACGGAACGCCAAACCGATAAGAAATGTATGCGGATGCAGTGATCCGCGTCTCCGTGTGGACGGGGCCTAAAATATTGTGTAAGCCAGTAAAGCCATTCTAACCAACAAAAATGTTAAGTGAGGGGAAAAAAACAGACCTCCAATGCGCTCCGTGTCGTAGTAAACATACTTGACTGTCAGTGGGGTGAACATGACACCAACTGTCTTGCCAGGGACGCCCATCTGTGAACTAACAGTGTAAATAATTATAAGCGGTTAATGCAGAAGAAAACATCAGGTCAGCAGCAAACACAAATCAATTCTATCTTTGCCCATATGACAATACCTGACGTAGGCGCGGATGTTCATTTTGTTGCTCTGCAGTGCCGTGTCCACAGTGAGGTGAATGGGATTCGGAGCCTCTCGGCTGTAATACTCATGGATCAGAACGGAGTGCTCTGTGATGTCATATCCTGTGGCATACCTGCGAAACAAAAGTACACTTGTTGCGGTGTCCCAATTCGCCATCTATCGTTTTATTCAATCATCCTGTCAAACATTTAGACCAGGGGTCTGCAACCTGCGGCTCTTTCATCCTTGTTCAGAGGCTCCCCTAGCTTTGAAAAATATATATGGGAATCAATAAATAAGCTATTTTATTAATTAATTTTTCAATGGTATACCTCTTAAATTTCAAGATCGAAGTAATCTTGTTACATAAATTTAATATTTTGATGTTTTCCATTGTCACAAACAGCAATACAATGTAATTAGTTTTATTTTTGTAGTTCTGTAATTTCATAAATGCTACTCACTTTAGTTATTTTATGTATTGCAAACTGTATATAAACCTTTATATGCAGTGTTATTTATTCCCGTGAATTTTATTCGGTAGTAAAGAGGCCAAAATGGCTCTTGACTTTGAAGGTTGCAGACTCCTGATTTAGACAATCATCCCGTTACAGTTAAAATCCTCCACGTTCAATTTAATGACCATACTAATAACACTAATTTGAAATGAATCCTCATTAAATAGATTGAATTCGTTAGCAAGAGCGACCACATACCATCCAACAATGACTTCACTCGGTGAAACCTTCTTATGAAGCTCATACATGTTCTTGGCGAACTCCATGTCAACGGCCACCTGTGAGAGAGACAAAGATGATGTCAATTCTGGTTGTTGTTAGCTTTGTGATTGACAGATGATGTTTATGAAATTTCATATGCACATGGAGATTCTCTAAAGCAGGGGTGCCCAACACGTCAATCGCATGGAATTAACAAAGTAGAGTCTATCATCAGTCTATCATCCGTCCTCACTATGAAATTTGTCACTCGATTGACGTACAGGGCAGACAGTCTGACCTCTGACCTTTTCTGACACACAGGTCACAGCGAATTCGCACAACGGCTCCAAGTGCTGCAAGACTCTAGCAAGCAAGCGAGATCGCATCCAATTTATTTATTTTAAATTTAAGAGGGTATAAAAATGAGTGGAGGAGCTGGACAAAGTAAGAAAAAAAAAGGAGCTAGTTGTATTGTGCAATGGGTTCATGTAGTTACGCTACACCAACATATATTGTGCGTATAAAGAATTCTCAACACATTCATGAATGAATATATGTTTTGTATTTTTATAGTTGGTAGATCATTTTGACTTGGTCATTTTAGAAGTAGCTCACAAGCCAAAAACGTGTCATGGTACGTCCAAATATATGATACCAATGGTATTTTATAGTAGTTTTTCCAAAGTAACCTCTCAGATAAGTGGCATATATCAAAGTACCATGGTGTACCACAGTATTTCTCTGAGGGATGAGTAGGTTGATGTTTCTCACCTCATCTTCAGACTCATTGTGAGGAACTGAGAAGCAGTTTGTGACTTCAACTGAATGCTTGTCTGTTGTTCCTGTGTGACACAAATTGAAGCGGTTAAATGAAGCTGATGAATCGGCGCACTCACGCTCGACTACAACACATGCTTTAAACTAATGCTTCTGTTGCCTTTATTAAAAGCAACTCTCTCGGGTTTTAATCGGAGAAATTACACGACCCACCTAACAATGTTCCGATCACACGGCTTGCTCCCTCATTCCTACGCTCGTATGAGTCCGCGATCGATGCCAAAACCACCGGGTGGATTTTCACGAACGGGCCGTGGACCGCCATGATTTCATAGAGGAAGTGAAAGACGATGGCAAACGGAGAAGAAGTGGGTGAGTCATCGCGAGAGTTGTGCTTCTGCCTCCTAGCGGAAGTAGGTGGCTATGACCATGTTGAAAATCTAGGAGTTTCATTTTTTTAATCGTTTTTAATTCTTAATATTTTTCCTTATTTCTAGGCCACATATCAAATACTTAAACGTTATCATGTGAACAACTTCAAATGTAAGATTTTCTTGCATGCTCTTTGTGACATAACTATAAAAAATCCTGCTTGTTAAAAAGGATTATTATATTATGCATAAATTTGCTTAGTTTATATCAGCTTGAGTGCTGCAGACATTGCAAAAGAGGGAGAGACAAAATACGTATGTTCATTTTCACCAGTTTATATTTTCACGCTGCCCATATTATTTCCTTTAACTTCAAGACCAAAGAAAGACAAAAAGTAGTACATGCAAAAAATTAGATCATTGTTAATGGACAACGTAGTATTGATGGAAAATTCGATTATGGAGTCGGATAAAGCTAAATCTCTCGTTAAAATCCTTCACAGTCCAAATCATCAGCAGTTTGTCCATGTCAAAGACTCAGCCAGTCTGTCGAAATTTGCTGTGCTTGTGGACGATATTTGACTGTACAGTATGAACAGCAGATGGCGATAAAGTTCATTACTTTTACTGCCCAGATGCCTCACTACTAGCGTCTGTTTCTATGGGCTGCTACAAGTAAAACGTCCGCCATATTGGAACGGTCAAATCCTTCCCGTGAAGCTCCAGAGCAAAGTCGACTACCGCATCGGCGCTGCAACAAAGTTATTTACATGTGCGAATATATCTGTAATAGATATTAGCAGATGATTTTCACAGCATTTAGCTCATCGTTATTGTGAAAAATGCGCTAGTGCTTATTGAGTGATAGATAAAAACACAAACCAACACATTCACACTTCTGAAAGCTAATCACACCCATTTCAACTGGAATTGAGAACTTGGTTGTTTTTACAGCCATATTCTGCCCAAAGTTGTGACATTTTGGGTGAAAAGTCATTGATTAAATAAATAAAAAAGTGTGAGTTATGAACAGTGTAACATTAACGGTTCCAAAATGGTGGACGTGTTGACATTTTTGGAACTGTTAAATGTGGTGTCCATGGATACATATCTACCATTGATATACAAAGACACCTCATTGGTCGCTGAATCGTCAAAGTAGCCGGCATATTGGACCGGGAAACTTGCCATAGCTGTCATTGGTGGACTAAAGAAAAGATGCCAGACAATTTTAATGGGGAAAACTTTCTGGTTGTGTTTGGTCATTATAACATTATGTTGGTAGCTAGTGTTCAATGCTAGCCGTGCGTTGAATGCCACACAGAGACGTTGGTCCACTTTTGACCAGGATTTATGGACTATCGTGTAGGCAGTTAAGGAATTTAGACACTATCGTACTATTGTACTCTCCTCATTCACCATAACTGCGGATAACAGCGTCAGAAGGGCAAGGTGGCTCTTGGAATTGGAACTGCTGAACTGGATTGTTGTACACAAAAAGGGCAATCAGCACAAAAACTTTGATGCACTGTCCCGCCGTTCGATGACCAGACTTTGAGACTTTGGTACATCTCAGAGTTTACAAAAATATAGGACTGTGTTTAATCGCCTCTCTATTATAACTGGACTGTTGGGTCGTTCCGATTCCTGTCCCCGCACATGTGACCCTGTTGCTCAAGTTTTCTTTAACATGACATTCTTTTACAGCCTCATGGGTCCCCAAACATTGCTCATTTTGCTGGGCTAGGCGTTTTTGCTACTGGCTGTCTATGTTTAAGGACGTCAAACATGGTGTGAGCAGTGCCAAACTCATCGTAAGCCTGTTCCTACTCATCAAGCACCCGTGAGGGGATCCCTGGCAATGCAACCTTTTGAGAAAATTTTGGTGGACATTTTAGAACTGCCAATAATAAGGGTTTGTCTGTAGTAAAGCAGTATGTACCGGTAGTTGAGGATTACTTCACAAAGTTTGTTAATCTGTGTATAATTTATCTGCACAGATTCTTGCGCATTGCCTGTTGAGGACTAAATTTTGATACATGGCATTCCCAAAACTTTGCTTCAGAACAGGGCCACCAGTTTCCAGCTTTCAGGAGTGCTAGAATGTACAGTGAAGTGGCGCATGAAATTGTATTGGCAGTCAGACCTTAGACACTAAGCCCAATACATTTACATTTATTCGTTTAGCAGACGCTTTTGTCCAAACCAACTTACAATTTGAGGAAAACAGCAAGTGATTCATCATGAAGATACAAAAGTATATAAGAGTGCATACAATGCAAAGTTTCAAACATTACACATACTAGTAGTATAAGTATAGAGGACGTATTTGTAATTTTTTGTATATTCTTTTTTTTTTTTTTATAAAGTTGAGCTGGTGTGTGTGTGTGTGTGTCATGTTAGGTTTTCACGAAAAAGGTGAGTTTTAGCAGTCTTTTGAATATCGCCAAGGATTCTGCATTCCAGATGAAGGCAGAGAGGTTGTTCCACCAGCAAGGAATGGTGAACGAAAATGTTCTTGAGAGTGATTTTTTGTGTGATATTTTTTTCATTGATCGATCAAAAGTTTTTGGTAGGTGTGTAGATTTGAAGTAGCGTCTGGAAGTATGAGGGTGCTGAGCCTGTGTTAGTTCTGTAAGCAAGTGTCAGTGCTTTGATTTTGATGTGAGCTGTAAGTGGGAGCCAGTGCAGAGAGTGGAGTCTATACAGTCGGCACCATGGTGTGGCTCCATAACCCTGTGGAGAGACGCTTGAAGCTGGCACCCCACTGGAAGGGCCCTTTCAAAATTGTTCAAGTCTTGGAGTCTGGTGGAGAGCCAGGACCGACATACCGGAACGTTAGCCCTATGGATGAACAAAGACAGGTTTGTGCATTACATCTATTGAGAGACTGTCTGTGGTTTCTCATTCTTTTCCTGATTCCCCTTTTAAGGAGCATGACATATTGGGAGGGAAATGCAGTTCGACTCAAAAGGATTTAAGTGAGGCACTTGAATCTCAGTCAATAAATGACCTTTTCACGTTTTAGCCAGAGACTCACTCCCAATTGGGTGGGACTTCTTTCTTTCCAGGGAATTTAAGGTATTGTTTGGGACTGTTCGTTCGAAGCAACCTGTTTGTAAACACTCATTATTTTATAAATCTGGTGTTTATTTTCAGCATGCATTATTTTTTATTGATGTGAATGTCCACAGATTTATTGCAAAAAGGATTCAGTCCAGAGTATTCCATTATGCATGCCATGTTAAATAATACAACTGAAATTAAACTTTAGTATCCATCAAAAATGTATAAACCTCAGAACAATTAATTCTAGTGGTTTTAAATTGTCACTTGATGCTCCTTGTAACTGAAGCACTACATGAATGGTATTAATATGTGTAACTGGAGCTACAGTTTACAATGCACATGGAACATTGACCATATTTATGTTCCATAATAGTTCAAGTGTAAATGCCCCATAAAGGTTGATCTTTTCATTTTATTGTCACTGTTTCAGACCAACTATGATCTAAACTCATTTGCTTCTCTGGATTACAACATTGTGGAAAGCAACACTTTAAAGGTGGCAAAGCTTCTTGCCCTGTATTTGTCCATCTGTCTTTTTGCACTGCCAACAGCCTGCTCTTCTATGGTTTAAGCTGCATACATTGGGTCTCTATCAAGTCTTGGAAGATGAGACTGTATTCTTTCGGGATTTGGCTTAGTTAGTTGGATAAATCACATAGGGTTATGTCAGACTGATGACTGCTGATCCGATTATCTGTATCTAGATTACACACACACACACACTCACACACATTTACACAAAAACTAAATAATCCATCCAAGAAGTTGCTGCACATTTCTAACACAATTTATTATCTTGGAAAATTATTATTGTTAATTCAACAGTTCACAGTACAAATATTTTTCCTGGTTTTGTTAAAAAAAGCTATACATGTTAAAATATATTGTTATATCTGTTCAAACATGCATTATAGGACAACTTAAAAATAGATTTTGTCTTTTTCCAACAATTCATTTTCACATTGAAGTAGTTTTTCCTCAATAATAAAATAATAAAAAGAAGAGAATGAGTTTTGATTTTTTGTGTGTGTGATAAATACACTATATGGACAAAAGTATTGGGACATCTGACCTACAGAGTTGACAGTGGAAAGCATGAAATGAGAAATTCAGAAACAAGAAAGCATGGATACAATTTCACAAACTTATTACAAAAGTTTTATCACAGTACCAAAGTTTGTAAATGCAGACTGTTCAGTTTTATACACCTGTGGGAATTGGTCTGATTGAAATGCCTGACTTCAATAATTAAAACATTTTTTTTTTCATATGTTCCCAATTCAATATAAACAACAACAAAAAAAGCAAGACACACCAGCATGTATAGCATATACCCTCTTCACACCTCTTTCCACACAGTATTGGTGTCTATGCATTTGCTTCACTGTCACCTCGTTTTTTTCTCATTTAGTTGAGTCATCCTTTTAATGTCTCTTCTACAAGACATAACAGTGGCAAATGTGTGTTTAAAGTTAAGAGTGTGTCAGTCAGGTCCTCTAGTGGAACCTGTGCTCACAGCTTGATTGGCATTTGCCAGAGAACACTGGAATTGGCAAGTCCATAATTGGTGCCCTGTTCTCTTCACGGATGATAGTTCTCACTGTTCACACTGAGGATGTGACAGACGTGAAAAAGTCTCGAGATGCTATGGGAAATATTATGCGGCACATAACATCATTCAGCATGACTGGTTTGGCAGTGGGTCAGTAATGCAGTGGCCCTGGGTTCCTCCTGGTGCATGACAATGCCCGGTTTCATGTGGCTAGAGTATGTAGGCAAGTTTTAGATGATGAAGGCATTGATGCCATTGACTGGCCATCACGTTCCCCAGACCTGAATCTAGTTGAGAACATTTGTCACATTATGTATTGAAGCATCCAACACTGTCAAGTAGCACCACAGGCTGTCCAGGAGCTCAATGATGCCCTGATCCCCTGGGTCACCATCCGCCATATTATCAGGAGTATATCTAGATGTTGTTGTGAGTGCATACAGGCATGTGGGAGCCATACACACTATTGAGTCACATTATGAGTCACATTATGAGTTACTCTGATGAACTTCATGCAAGTTGGACCAGCCTGTAACTTCAGTTTTTTAATATACTATGGAATCCCCTCTTATATACTGATGATTTATCATTCATGTTCTTTAATTATATTAATTACAAAACGTGTCATGTTTGCTGTGGTCTCGCATTTACACACTTTGACCATGCAGAGAAGCGTGAAAAGTTAAGTCATTATTTCGAGAACGTTTCTCGAAATGAGAAACTTTCTCATTATTTCGAGATACTAAGTCATTATTTCGAGAAAGTTTCTCGTTATTTCGAGATACTAAGTCATTATTTCGAGAAAGTTTCTCGTTTTTTCGAGATTCTAAGTCATTATTTCGAGAAAGTTTCTCGTTTTTTCGAGATTCTAAGTCATTTCGAGAAGGTTTCTCATTATTTCGAGAAAGTTTCTCATTATTACGAGATACTAAGTCATTATTTCGAGATACTAAGTCATTATTTCGAGAAAGTTTCTTGTTATTTCGAGATACTAAGTCATTATTTCGACTTAAATAATCTTTTTTTTTCTTCTCGACTGTGGTGGAAACAGGTTTCCATAGATTTTGAATCCAGCCCTTGATAATTTTTGTTTCAATTGACTGTTGTCGCATTTTCTTAACAAATTGTAGAATGTTTATAATAAAGATTTTTAATTTTTTGAGTGGTGCATATACGTGTAGAGTAGTCTTTATATGTGTATATATATATATATATATATATATATATATATATATATATATATATATATATATATATATATATATATATATATATATATATATATATATATATATATATATATATATATATATATATATATATATATATCATAGGGCTGCACTGATTCTACTTTAAAGTCTGATAACGATTTATTTTCAATGCTAGTTGATACCAAGTACTGACACCTGCATTTTCATTGCATTTTATTGGACAGGAAAAGGAAATTTGAATCAAAAGAATATGAATCTAATTAGTTGGCTTAGCTTATACAGAAGATATTTCCTTAGATATTTTCCCGGTGGGGGTGGATTGGGACATGTAAATGAGGAGACCTAGGCCCTGCAGTGCTTATCACTATCACCACTGTAACCAGACTCTGGAAAGGCCAATCCACCAATCACCAGGCCAAAAAAACTGATAAGAACTGCCATTGTCACCCACGACAGCGGCAATTGTTGATTTTCAGTTTAGTGCACTAAGTGCCAGGCTATACAAGCTCTTATTGGCAGCCCAGAGACGGTCCAGCAAATCCCTGTTGGTTCACAGATTGGCCCTAATGTATTTTTAATGGCTCTCAATGTCTCATTCATGTTTTCGATCAGCGCCTTAGCTCTTATTGGCACATTGATTTTGTGGAACAAACTGTTGTCTCCCTCTCAGGCCACAACATACATACATTTTCCCCACAAGAGAACTATTGAAGGATGCATAACCACTTAAAAATCTCCTCTGCTATCAAGGACAGAGCTGATGAGTGAGCAAACATGGTTGCACAGTCTAATTTTCTAAGCATGGAAGGCTTGCAGCTTTGATTAGTATTATAATAATAAGGCCATTGCCTACCATCTACTGATACATCTACCAAATGTCTAGGGAAAATTTAATGGTAAATTATGCAAAATGTGTTTTGCAGAGCAGCATCCAAACTAACGATAGAATAATAAGATATCCAGCTGGTCAAAATCCATATCAGACAATTTTACTCTCTTATCTCGTTTTACACCGATGTTCTCATCACGGTCCATTGCTTCATTAGCTGAACGTTTATCTTTAGCATTAACTAAGTCAAGACAGATGTGGATATTTGAGCAGGTAGATTTTGTTGTTGTTGTGCACTAGTTGTTTTTTTTATCATTGTTGGTCTGCTGTTAACATATTAAGAGAACAAGACACTCAAATCATCTGAATATGTTCTTGTTAGGGCAGTATTGTGTCAAAATATATTGCATTATTTTATCATCTGTGATTTCATTTTTGTTTTATAGTTTTCTTGTCATATGGAAACTTATAATAGTATAATTAAGTTATATTTGGTTACTCTCAAATTAGCCTTTAATTTCTACTGAAAGATATTCATTTGTGTTTCAAATGAGGGCAAGTAATTAATGACAGAATAAAAATGTTATGGTCTTAACCTTGAATTTGCGGCCGTTGAATTTTGTAGTGATTTGAATGAGTAAGGGTGCTAATAATAGTCAGTAATGTTCTACATTACAAATACTGGCTATGTAATTTGGAGACATGGAAACTGAAGCAAGCTCAGATTCTCAAAAGTATTCTTGAGTAATACCTGCATTTACTGCTTTTTTCTATTTTATGATATATGAACGTTTTTATGGCTCCTTTTAGGAAGGGAGATGTAAATGTAATTGTGAACTTTGAATGTACTGCAAATAAGGGTTTTACACACGAAAAACTTAATGTGAACTTTTAGCAAGCTCTTTAGTTCCTGTAACTACTGAAATAGTTCTTATATCCATGTCCTGTGCTACCTTTACAAACAAGCTTCAGTATGAATCACAGAGATCACATAGAGGTTTAATTTACATGGGTCCACATAACAGTTTAATTTATGACTGTTTTCCAACCAAGGCAAGATTAAAAACGTTTAAGAGATGATTCATGTTAAAAATTTAATATTTGATTCCTGGAGCTTAGTGAGAAATGCTTCTGCGCCAGGGCAAGTTAAAATGTGTGATTTCTAATCTCAGTAATGTCATCTTTCTTTCCAATAAGAGTCAAAATGCTGTTACAGTCTGTTCTGTTTTTGTAAGCTTATTTAGAGGGATGCATCATGGAATTTCCAATCTGTTGATCTGCAAAAACAAAATGCTGTTTTGGAGCCCAAGGAGAAGCAACACACCCATCCAAGGCTTTGTTTTTTGCCAATTGTGTTGGTAGTAGACATCTGCCATCTGTAGCATTACTCTAGAGAATCTCTTGTACAAGGTTCCAAGAAAAGCTTTGCTTTGCGGTCCTACCCAGCAATGCGGTTTGTACGACGGTGCCTCTGGAGGCATTTATTCCATCTGTCCAGAGGACAGATGGCACACCTCAGTCCAATGCGGTCACCCTCTGTTGAATAGACTGGAGCAGGTGTGAACACAAGGCCGATAACGTAATTGCTGTGGCTACAAATATCAAATGCAATGGAAGCTGAAATTAGGTTAGGTTCTGCTTTGGTTTAGCTTTATATGCACCGAGTTTCTGTGTTTATTTCTTAGAAAAAAACTTAATTCTTATTTATTTATTTATTTCTTATTTCTGTGTCTTTCTTAGAAAATAGTGTTTTGTTAGCATAGCAAGCTATGCTAACTGTGCTAACTTTAGCATTACAAAAGTTAGCATAGTTTGCTATGCTAGTTTTTTTCTAGTTTTTTGTTAGCATAGCTAACCATTGCGTTCACACAGCTCTGCCAAGACGAATAAAACACTGTATTTTGTATGCCAGGCCAGTAGTCAGCAGTGTCACAAACAAATACATTTCACATTTCACAAATTCTCTTTTTTGTAATTTACACAGAGATGATAGTGGTATAGTTTAAAAAAAATTGCACTTTGAAACCGTTTTTCAAAAGTCTGCATTTTTTTGTCCACGAAAACAGTTGCTGTGTAAACGGTTAGCCAAAATGTTTAAAAAGGTGTTGTGTAAAGGTTCATTGTCTATTTTTAGGTTTGTTTTGAGCAGATGCTCTGTTTCTGCGTGTCGATAAGTTATTGTTTATTAAAGTTTTAATGCTGCAATTAGATCCTGCCTCAAACTGATCTTGATGCAACCAACCGTGACACAGATATATTATTATAAAACTCTGGGAAAAAAGAAAATGTTGAACCTTTATGTGTAAATATTAAAGGCAATATGAGATGCTGTTCACAAAGCTTACTTCCATAATCTTTTATACTTCTTCAATGAGAAAAAAACGTGGTGTAGGACTTATCAGTAATTGACTGGATTGTTGCTGCAGATGAAAAAAAAGGTAAGCAATGCAGACACATGACAGTGTTCGGAAATAATAAGATGCAACTGAGTATATTACTGTTTTGCAGGTTATGGTGGAGTTTGTGGATGTGAAGATGGAGCTGGTGAAGCTCACACCTCATGACAGAGGTAAGATGACAGGTAATCTTCACTTTCACACAAGAAGACAATCGGGGACACAATGAAGAGGATGTGCTCTGGGGAATCACTGGAGCTAAAAGTAGTCTTTGAGAAACAGATGTAAGAGTCTACTCAAAACAAGACCAGACAAACTGGGTATCTTAGGTGTGTGCTTAGATGTGACGCTTCTAATGATGAGTGACAGGCGCGGGTGATGGCGAACGAAAACCAGGAGGGATGCTGAATGTAGTGTGCAAAGATGACTGGGCATCGATTATAATAAGAAATGTTTCTTGAGGAGAAAATCAGCATATTAGAAGGATTTCTGAAGGATCATGTGACACTGAAGACTACAATAATGATGCTGAAAATGTAGCTTTTCCAATACAGGAATAAATTACATTTTAAAAGATATTTTAAAAATATTGCAGCTTTGGTGGTTACATATAGACTTCTTTCAGATCAGCTCAAACTTTTGAATGGTAGTGTTTGTTTTCACAATCACAAGCGTGGCATACCGATATTCTGATGCAATAGTGACTCACTGTATGACTGGTTCCCGATTACAGCTGCTAATTAATGCCTGTAAATCGATTGAAAAGAAAATGTGTTTTGGGGTTTTCCTCATAATGATCGGAAGGCACTTGTGTGATTGTTGTGCTGTTCCCATGCTGGATCCTATAGGGACGATTCTATGATTCAGCATCCTGCTTGCTGCTGGTGACCTTCATAAGTATACAGGTAAACAATTACTGCCCGCCGCGATGAATCAGGCTAATTAGAAACATGCTATTCCCAGCAGACAATGGAGGCGGTATGTGTAAAAGATGAGACCTAACATTTCATTATGGAGGATGCCAAAAAGCAGAGCCTCCCTGACTATTTTGTGCAAAAAAACAAAAAATTTGTTTCATATATATATATATATATATATAATTGACTCAACTCCTCTTTCTGCACAAAAATAGTCAGGCATGCTCTCCTTTTTTTCAAGCATCTTTTAAAATGTAATTTCCTCCTGTGAATTTTCAGTCTTCATCTTTCCCCAGTCTTCAGTGTCACATGATCCTTCAGAAATCATTCTAATATGCTGGAAAAACATTTCTTATTATAATCGATCCCTAAGAAAACATTTAAAACAGTTCTGCTGCTAAATATTTTTGTGGAAACAGATAAACATTTTGTTCGGAATTCTTAATAAATAGAAAGTATATATATATACACACACACACATACGTATAATATAAGTATATAAGTATGTGTATATATATATATATATATATATATATATATATATATATATATATATATATATATATATATCTTTGAAGTGTGAAAGGACAAAGTAACATTATGAAAAAACACTGTATTTATCATTTTTAGCATTTTGTTTTGTGATTAGTATTTTGGAGACAAGATGAAAACAAAGTCAAAAGAATAGATCAACACAAAACGTCTAACTTACTAATAGTACTAACTTAAACATCAAGTAAGAAAATAAACACGAGCTGATTACAGCATTGTTCATTATAAAGGAATTGTTCAAAAATATTCTATTCTATTCCAGATGTATTGAGTGTAATACAATCTGTAGCGTCGAGAGAGCATGCACTGATGCATGGAACATGATTCCTGATGTATCTCTTCAACTCTCAGTCAACAGGAGGGCAGGATAATGCCATATCATTATGTATTTTTATGCAACTAAAATATCATGCAGGCAAGAGCACACGCACACATGCATGTGTGAATGTTTGCGGATTTGTAAATCCATATCTGTGTGTGCACAAGCATGTTTGCGTAAGAGCGTGTGTGTGTGTGTGTGTGTGTGTGTGTGTGTGTGTGTCTGGCAGGGTGACTAAGGGTGATTTGCCTCCAGGCTGCAGCAGCCATGCTCGATCACTGACCCAGCACTGACAAACAATGTCTGCACACGCTGTCAACCCCAACACCTGCTGAACACTGACAGCACTTTGACAAACCTCTTCCACCTCATTGCATACTAACTTTGGGCTTCAGAATCAAAGAGCATTACAAGGCATGCATTGCAGAAACTATATTGCTCATAGTTTACAGTTAGGGATTTGAGCAAATCACTAGATTACTATAAGTATTAAGTAGACATCCTGCACTGTTTATGCTATATAAATTATAAATACGCTACTGTTTGAATTTGGTACGGCTTTCTTTTTTTTTGTGCAATGAAAATTAAAATGGAAAATATTATTTTAATTTAAAATAAATGTTTTCTATTTTAATATATTTTTAAAATGCAATTTATTCCTGATTCCGATTTTTTCAGCATCATTCCTCCAGTCTTCAATGTCACATGGTCCTTCAGAAATCGATTGAATATGTTGATTTAACGCTCAAAAGACTTAATATCAATGTTGAAAACACTTAAGTTTCACAATGTTCACAATGAAACACTTTATTTACGTTTTCATTCAGTGCATTGTTTTGGTCATTGTTTGATGGGACACACCTGGCAACCTTAAAATTCTTGACAAAGCGTAACATTTTGTACTAAATTTGCACAAATACTCACGTAAAATAATAACAACAATGCATGCACATATTTCATAGGTAATGACATATGTTATTTTATGTTTTATTGATTATGAATTGGATAGTGCTGGCCCACTGCCTAATGTGTGCTGAACGGTCAGTTAATCTCAATTAATAATAATAATAAATTTATTTTATATAGCGCCTTTAAAAGTTTCATCTCAAAGCGCTGCACAGAAACATATAAATACAATAAACATACATTAAAATTAATTTAAAAGATTCACACAAAGATCTCGTTCTGTGTACTCTTGTCCTTCTGATTTTGTTTTTTCTAGGTAGCCTGAAGTGAGAGAGAGCCAATGCGGTTCTAAATTGACACACTGAGCGTGGTGGGTTGGGTGTGTATAATTTTTGTTTAGAGAGAGTGCCTGCTGAGAGCATCAGAACATATGATACACAATCAAAGGGAGGAAACTGCGCTCTGCTGGGAGTATAAAGTCAGATGAAAAACAAATTGACTTGAAGCCTAAAATGCAGAATTAATTAATCTCCAGGGCGGCTTTTGATTGAGGAATAAGCTTTTGTTGCCACCTGATCAATATTGGCCGTGGTGGGGCAACTTTTGAGTGGCATAAAACAAGCATTCATTCTCAGGAAACTTCAAGACATGTGAGAATTGCAAGAAAAGACCAGATAAAAAGAAAAAGAATTGATGAGTGCAGGTTTGAAGATTCTGGTATAGCTAATGATCTGTTTGTTTTGATGCTCCCTATCAAGTCCTTCCATTGGGACGTGTTTATATCCATTTATGCATGTATGATAATGCATTCACTCCCAATTAGAATGATGTATCGTTGTTATCTAATGATCTGTGCTGTTTCAAGTCAAAATAATAGCTTGGCAGAGTACTTGTCTTACATATTCATAATATAACAACCATTTTTCACCTTTGTAACTTTTTTTTTTGTCTGCACCATCCACTATTTATTATTTACTTTAATTATTAATACTCTAGTATTAAACTTTGGTTATAATTTATTATTAGACTGTTTATGCAGAGGACAAGAATGATGCATCACCTCACGCAGCTTGTTGAAGAAAGGTGTGTTGTTATTTTTTAAGCAATCAGACAGATCATTTTCTTTGGCAGATGATAAAAAAGGCACACAAAAAAATCCCATAATTCAGAAAGGATCTGAACTATAGGAATGAGCATGCCATTGAATATCACAAAATGGACGGTTTGTTCAAAATCTTGAAAATTTGTAGTTATGTTAATAAAATAAAAGTACTTTAGTTCGCACTTAAATGTTGTATGAAATAACCCATGGCAACAATCACAAATTTACTTGTAGTATTTGTATAGATGAGTCAAAAGCTTTTGATACAATTAATTATTTTATTGGAAAAGTTGTATAAACACGATTATCATGACACGGTTGTGTGGGGCTGAGGGAGGCACAGGGATAACTGAAATTGACTTTTATAATAAAACTCAAACCAAATCACTTTAAATATTGAACGGAAAAGGCACTTTGTGTGCAAAACTTCAGCTAGAACATACAAAGACCGAGAACTAGGCGCAACACAACACAACACACAACGGACAAGAAACGACAGGGTCTGAAGGAAACACAGGGTAGATATACACAAGAGCAGAATGAGGGAATTAGACACAGCTGACTAACGAGGTGATTGATGACGCTACATGTGTGTGTAAAAACACTGGAAGATCACAGGAGGAAACAAGAAGTAGACAGAGAAACAACTGACATGTAACAGATATTACAATAGAAGACAGTTTGTTTGTTTTAAGGGTTGCTGTTGTAACAAAGCAAGATTACTCTGTGGGGTTCCTCAGGGGTCTATTCTTGGACACTTACCATTTCTTTTTATATAACTGACTTTCAATATTTCAAATTTTGTTGGGATTGCAACCTGATCAAATGCATGTACTTTAATACATCTGCTTTACTTCAGAAACTTCAAAATAGGTTCTTTTTATTTATAATATTAATATATCTCAAGTTTTCAGTAACAAAGATGTATCCAAGTGAAGAGAATGTAGCATTCCAGAGCAATTTAAGACTCTTTTTAAAGTAAATTCACAGGCTCACTGTCACTCAACTCATCAATTTTCTGATTTTCAGCTCCCTAATGTCTCATGTTGAGGTTGACGCTTAAGATTTATGGGTATAAAGTATGGAATGGTTGATCCCATCTATAGCAAATAAAAAAAAAAAAATTATTTAACATTTAGGGCTTGTTTCTGGAGCAGCCGACATTATTATTAATTTTTTATTTTGTTATTATAATTTAGTGCTTTCTTTAATTTCATAATTAGTTTTTACTTAGCGTATTTTATATTTGTGCAAATAAACTAAACTAAGTTTTGTTTGTGTAGAGAAGCACAACTTAAGTTCTCTTCAGAGAATGCAAGTAAAGTTGTTTTTTTGTCCCATGATCTTAATTTAAAAATAAAGATTAAAAAAAATTATTGCATCTCGTCCGATCCGATCCATGGTGATTAACTGTCACCGGTTACCCTGTTATCACAGATAATTCTTCAGTGGAGAAGAGAGACGTCTTGATGATGTGAGAGAGTTCGGCTTGCCTGGGGCCACTTGGCAAACATTACCGCGCACAGTCATCTATAACATTTACAGGGTTCATCGCTCATGAAAACCAATCAAAAAATTGCCACATTTCCAGCGGGGAAGTCATTTTCACTCCCTCTGATGGAATCAACGAGGTTTGCATTTACATTTTCAGGGAATGTGCAATTCTTTGAGCGAGACAGCTCAAAGTGACCTGGTGGCAGTCAAAATGAAAAACAGAGCTTTAGAAAACACTTTACAATTTCAATCATATATTTGAATTTGTCCATATAAACAAACCAACATTTTATTGACCCTTAAGTTTTTTGTGGTATGACTTCCTCTCTCTGTTTTCCTCCATGGGAAGTGTAACGACTTTGCAAAGTTCCGAATTAATGTCATTATAGTATGAAGAACAGATGGGTTTTGCTTAAAGCACAGACATATATAAAAAGTCCAATTCTTGATTGTGTGTCATCTTATGCAATGTTCCTCTCAAGTCATTTCAAATTGTGAATTACATCTTGATTGCAAATAGCCAGAGATACCGAGCTTGAGTTGTGCTGACAGAATCCTGCCACTAATTTTAGAAGGATATGCTCATCAAAATGTAATCTAATGAACCACAACTAACCAAAAATAGCCTAGGAAAAAATGCTGGCTGAAGAATGAACATCTAATACCCTCTGGATTGAAAAGTCCAGCATCAGCATTTTCAAGTGATTAATGTAGCGTGCAGAGTTCAGGAATATATTCAGATGGTAATAAATCCACCCTTTAAAAATGTTTCCACATAAATAACATTCAGATATCATATTTGAGAGTGGTTAAAGCCTCTTAGATTCATATAATTATGCTGTGGCATTGTCGTAATTTCTCTACCTCAACAGACATTGTTCACTGTAAAACAACAGCTGTTACAATATTTAATTAGTTTACTGATCATCCATTTTTCCACATATAATTTTCAGTTCATAGACAAGAGAACTGGTACTGGTAATAGCTTATCATCACCCAATTACAAGAAGCACTATGTGATTTAAGCATAAAGGAAATGTCTCTGGAACAGCTTAATTTGTTAGTCTTATATAGCCAGATTTTTTACTCTGATTTTGCATCATAATTGAGCTAGGACCAGTTTAGCCTAGGAAAAAAATTAATAAGTTGTATAACATTTGCAACTTAAAGGCCAGTTCACATGGAACATGTTTTTTTTTTGCATATAAAACGTGTTGCAGCATCAATCTTGGTCATATTTACTTCGAAAAACAATTGAACAACCAAGAAAAGACACGGGAATGACATGGAAAGACAACGACGCAACACCGGTCAACAAACACAAAGGGATTAAATAGACAACACATGAGGAAGGTAACAAGCAGAACAATGAAGGGAAACAAGAGAACAAGATGGGCGGGGTTACACAATAGCAAGACACAAACACGCAGTCAATGAAGACGCGCATCGCAGCGTTCACATGAACTTGACGAGACAGCACGCAGTTAGTAAACACACCAATCGAGCACGACACAAACGATGATAAATGATAAACACTTGTGAGAGTAAATGAATCATCATGACAACTTGTAAATTGGATGGGAAAACTCAAACAATAGAACACATATATATAAGTGAAAACAAAATAAGAGTCCATGTGGTGTGTGAGGTCAGAGCTCTGTTAAGTTGTTTATTTTCACTATTATTATAATGCTATGTGTTTGACATGTGTTCAACACATGAGTAGTATCACTCCATCATCCAAAGGACAAAGATGATGAAGTAGTATGTCCCAAAGCTTGCCTACTCTTCTGTTACTCACTCAAAAGTCTGTACTCTTTTCTATAGAAAAATAGTACATACCTTTTATAAGTAGGCGAATTAGGATGCAGCAACAGTCTCTCACATGCCTCACCTGCAGCTCATTAGTATCTCACTTTGACTTGTACTTAAAATCTCTCACATTCAATCAGTGTCTAGCTGTTATGTAGGCGTCTAGAATGCTCATGTCACAGTCTTGTCCTGTGTTGTTCCCTTACAGGTCCCTTTATGTATCTTCCAGGTCCTGCACGCTCCCGTCTCGTCAGCTGTTCCTAATCCTATGTTTGTCAATATATAAACTCCTGTGTTCTCATGTCTTTGTCTCTTGTTAACGTTATATACGCGTGTGTGGATGATAGCTCCGTGTTCCGTGTCTTCCTGGTTCTTCTAGTTTTTCGTTTTGCACATGAGTGGCACCTTTTGTTTTCTATAGTGTTTTCATTTTGTAAATAAAGAATTTTTGGTTGGACTTCTAGTCTCCTCGTTTGCTCTGCATTGCACACCAGCAGCTACACGTAACAGCTCATTCTGCTCTAACTGATCCACACTGAAGAATACAGCGATTTGTCGTGGAGAGGCAAAGGTTGGTAGGTTTCTGGTAGGTGTGTTGACTTGTAGTAGTGAGTGAGAGTAAGAGGGTGATGAGCCTGTGGAATATTTGTAAGCAAGCATCAATGTCTTGATTTGATGTGAGCAGCAAGTGGTTTCCAGTGCAGAGAGATAAAAAGTGCAGAGAGCTTTTTAACCATTTTTATACTTAAAACTTTTATATAATAAGAAAACTTTTCAAAGTCTGAGAGAAGTCCATATTTAACAAACACGTTTAAAAAAAATTTGATGGCACTAATTACAGGTTTTAACTTTTACTACTTCCTGGTTTGTACTACTTACAATGGAAAGTTTTCCTCAAATTTGAACATTGTGCATGAGTTACTGAAAGTGATGAATGAAGCTTAGCTTCAAATAAAGACTTGAAGCAGCAGATATGGTGTGCATTAAGCTTTTGGATTTTACTCCTCTAGGACAGTCTAGCACACGACCTCAAGTGGCCAAGATCGCAACTGTGAGTATTGGGACAGGCCCTCTTTTAATTTCTAAAGTTGTTTAACAAACGGATGATTCAATGATCACAAGGAGAGTCACTTGTTTTGTTCATTGATGAATCTGCATGTTTGAACGAATCGGTTCAGTTAATGACTCTTTAAGACATAACAAATCCCTCGGCACTTCGCGGTTCAAGTTTCGTGGCCTCAGTGAATCGTGGATTTTTCAAAAACATTCATAGAAAAATAACAATTCAAAAATACCTCCATATCGGCAGCCGTATTGCGGAAAGCAGCGTTGCTTCATCGTGATGCGAGAGAAACGATTTCCCAGTATGCCAGACAAAGAGAGAAACTCTCTCAGAGGCTTTGTACACTCAGACAAGACATGTGATTGGTTTCCAACGCGAGATCGACCAATGAGAGCATGAGTGGAGTGGGAGCCTCTTTGCCTCTCTCAGAAGCAAATGTTGACAATCCAGCGGCGATATCTGATGATGAGGCGATTCCCGAACTGATTTAAAGGCCTCATTATACCAGTGCAGTAACACCATCATCATCATCATCATCATCACATTCATCGAACTGCACAGGTCTGTCATCGTCGTCATTACTGGAGTCTCAAGTTACTACTGTCATTGATGAGTGTAGAGCACCATAATATGTATTGTATGAGAGAGAGAGAGAGTAAATGTATAATATTAAAGGTTTTATAATATATATTTAAAGTATAAATATACATATTTTAAACATTCTGCACACATATACGGGAATTCCTTGGGGGGCCATTCCTACTTCATGGATTTTCACCTATCGCGGGGGGTTCCGGTCCACATTAACCGCGATGAACGAGGGATCACTGTACTGATATAAACCACATAATGTGGACCAATTGCTACAACTTAGTTGAACATAACTTTTGCCAATTTTGTCTGAAACACGTCTCCTATCCTTACTCCTATTAACCTTTGTTTAAAATTAGAGTTGACCTTAAAATCCAGCTGTTCATCAGAAATGCTGTTTCAAAACCAGCAAGGACGTCGATGCAGGAACATGTCTTACTAGGAAAATCACATTAAACAGTATAGGGTGATTCATGGCCTCAGTTTATGTAGTCAATTTTATCAGCAAGCTGATTTACGAACCTCTGCAGCCTTCTGCAGTGGTTGTAGATCAACTCTTTTTCCTGGATATATTACACAAAACTGTGCGTAATAGCCAGTGAATTGCTTGACCTTCAGCCTATCCGTATCTGGTGTGACCGAATCCTCTGATTTATCTGTTTCTGGTGATGATTCTTTAGCTGCAAACAATGAGGTACACCATGTCCGCTGCATATATAAATAAACCTCTGTTTTGGAAAAATGGTTTTGTTTTGGAGGTCGAGTAGACAGATTCTTGTTCTCTCCACCGAACTGAGAGAAATCGTCATACTTCATTGTGAAGGAGACCATGTGTCCGCAGTACAGTTTGTGATTCAGCTGTTTAGAAAAGAAAGAATGTGTGTTTCCTTAAAAGGCGTCTTATTGGGCAGAAAGAAATGTAGGATGAGATAGGATCTTCTAATCTATTGTTGGTCCAGAAGCAACATCCCTGTCAAAGAAGTCCCAACCCAATTCTTAACCCCAGACTTATAGCATTAATTACCATGAAACCAAAAGGAAATGATCAGTTGATAAATCTTTGTCCAAGCCACAACAAAGATGTTGATCCAGGAACATGTCATCATGGTAAACAAGGTTATTATAACTTTAAATAATATAGAATTTTCTCGCCTCTGGTTTTAAAACATCTTAAAATTGAACTAAGGTCATATTACCACTATTGTTTGAGAAATGAAAGAGAGGTGTGAAATTAATCTTCAGAAGTTAAATTCATACATCAGTTATTGCTCATTTCTTTAGTCTTTAGTCATGATTAAGTACATCCATCAGTCTATATTAAATCAGCCTATTCATAAAAACACTCCTTTTCCAGCTTTCATAGGCGTCAGTGAAATAATATTAAATCAAAAGCAAAGCCAAGTTAATTTGATTCTTATGTATTTAAACTGGAATAATTAACAATTTAAACTGATGAAGTGGCAGTATAAGTCATTTTAAGTCGATGTGCATCGATTATAGCAGAACAACACAGATCCTGAAAACATTCATTAACACTAAGAAAAATCAAACCACAGAGTCATTTATCATTCTACTGACAATCAATAACCCACAAATTCCAATTCAATGGTTGGCTGTTATGCCTGCTTAAATTCTGCTGAAAGTTTGCCAGACTATTTCCAAAAGCAGTCTGCACATGCAGTCACCTCAGTCTGTTTTTATCAACTGAGGACAATCCCAGTTGTAATTTATGGCTGTAACCTGGACTCAGACTGAATGGGAACCATATGCGGTTTATTAAAACAGAGCAAGTTCAGAGTACAGACAGGCATGGGTCAAAATACCAGGGCAAACACTATCAGAGACGTGGTACCAGTAAAACCAGTAATCGTCGTCATAAGAGGCAGAGGATCGGGGCAGGCAGCAAACAGCAATAGCACATAAACACAAGTGGTAAGCAGGCAATGCATAGTCAAACACTGGTAGACCAACACAGGGAATAATAAAGAAATATAGCCAGGGCATACAAGATTTCACAACCAGTGGGATTTATGAGGGAGGGTTTACAATGGAGTGATGAGGAGCTGGAATGTGGACTCTTAGTAATTGTAGTCCAATATTAAATGCTAGCACTAAGGTGAGACTTCCGGTGGCCGATTGGGGTTCTTCACTAGAGTTCATGAAAATAGCGTGTCAAAGTTGTTTTCACCAAATATAATATAATACAAGCAAATGTAAATCTAAGTACAGACAAGTTTACCACGGAATATTTATAAGGAATTCTGGTTCACCTACAATGTCATCTTAAACATCATATTCAATAATACTGGCTATTGTGGCAATGCCAAGGGTTGATTTGATTCTATTTGAATATGATTTATAATTTGAAGAGCAATTCTTTGGAGAGCTTGTGATGCGTTTTTGTGTGTGAAAAGAGAGAAAGATAAAAAGAGAGAGAGATTGGTTCAAGGAGGTTACGACTTGGATGCTGTCATCTTTGATTCACTGCCTCCCAGTCATTGTCAAATTTATGGAGACAATTTCTGAGGGGGTCCCGAGAAGCACCAACCTCTTCCCAAAAAACTTGTCATTGTCAGGGTTCTGCCACATTCTGTCTGGTCTATCTCTTGGTGTTGTGGCAGAGCTCTGACACTACCGTAATGTCTTGAGTTGTGTGTGCGTGCACACGGCTTTGAGTGTTCGAGTTGCGTGGGTGCTTGTCTGTGTGACGTCTTCTGTGCGAGTTATGATGTCCGGTCCCGATACTTTGGTCTGGTTCAGTTTCGGTTTTGGATCGGGATTCGGGCATTCATGACTCGTGTGTTCGTCCTTGTCATGAGCGCGCGAGTCGAGTGGTTCCTCGTTTTCGTGCGCTCTATGTTTTGTGAGTGGGCGTGGTTCAAGCTCTGCTCGAGCCGCGTTCTCTCGGGTCTGTGTGCAGTGTTGTGAGCATGCGGTTTGTGTTTATATCAGCCGCGTGCTTTCATGTTGTTTCTTTGTTTAGTGGAACATGCAGCAATGCGCTTTCGCATTGGCTGCGTGTTCATGTCTAGTCAATGTGTAACCCTCCCACCTTGTTTCCCCACTTAACTTTGATTTCTCCCAGCTGTGTTCTCATCAATTACCGTTCCTCCTGTGTGTATTTAGTCTGCTCATGTCTGCTGTCCTGTGTGGCGTCGTTGTCTATTCAATGTGGTTCCAGTGTTCATGTCCTGCCTGATCCTGCCATCCTTCCATCCTGCATATTGAGTCCTCATCCTGCACGTGACAGTCATAGTCCCTTGAAAAAGCAGTTTGTAACTTAAAGCAGAGAGTAAATTTGCCACCAGCTGAAGGGTATAGCTGCAAATGGGGATGGGAGATCCAAAACAAGGAAGGAAAAACTAAGTATTTTTTTGTTTGGTTAGTTTAGACATATATAAACACGGTAATTCGGTCTTGCAAATGAACTCTGGATCAGTTCGGGTTCAGTTGAGAAAGCAAACTGACCCAACACACCACGTGGTATCATAATTCATAATGGGAAGTGTGTTTTATGTAGCAGTGTCTTATTCTGTGAGCGACCACATTAATTATCACAGTTGAAACCAAAGAGCGCCTCTTCATCTTCAGCAGTGTTGTGTAATTGTTGTTCTCCGTGCATTGCAAGAATGCTGTTCCAATGAACCTTTGCTTCCCACTCGCATATACTTGCATGTGACTTGCATAAACACATTTTGGTATGCTTTGAAAACTGAGTAGAAAATTCAAGAAGAAAACAACATTGTCACAAATTAAGTCACTATTTCGGAACGAAACAAATGATGTAGAGGTCTGAAAACACCCGTAACTTGTCTTTTTAGAACACTGTATCATGTGAAACGACGCAAAAGACACGGGTGAAGCTGTCAGACACATCCGACCAGGACATGTTTACATAGAAAATAGGGTTGTAACATTAAACAAAACTGATGGTTCGAAATGTTCCTTGGTTTTGAAGTTGTGGTTCGGTTCGGTACTGCAGAGCAGGGAAAACTAAACATAACATTGCCTAATTGTTATAAAATTTTACTGAACAAATGAGTCTCTGTCTTTAAATAATCAAAATGATTCCTCAAGGATCAAATAAAACAATGTCTCTGCTAATGCTATAATGTATAGGGAGCCCTTACTTGCACATTACTATGAGATTAAAGGTTAACAACAGAGGCATGAGAGTACTGTGGGTGGTGTGTCACGGTTTTAAGTTACTCTCATGCATTTCTATGTATTGCTGAGTACAGCTCACATTCTTTGCCTCCTTGTGATACATTGTTGAAATATAATGCCATTACAGTAGTAAAAAAACTGCCGCTATGCACTATGGTGCTAAAGTTGATGCGATTCAGATCCAAGGACAGGGTGAAATTGAATTTGGGTTCGGAGTCTTTGGACCAATCAATCAAGAAACAGCTTCAATCTGTAAAAAGACCTAGACAGAGAAAGAAAGATCTTGAGTGTGAAAGAAATTGGCTTGTCATCCTCAGCTATATATTGTGTGTGACGTTAAAAATGGATCTGTTGTTTATTTTAAACAAATATTTCATTTTTGCTTTAGTTTTAAAACAGTCAATATAGCCAGATAAGTGCAAAATGCAAATAAGGATAGACAGAGCAAGAAAAAGTACAAGTGTGAGTGGGTAGGTGTTTGTGTCAATGTGTATATGTGCCTCAGAGTGACAGCTAGGATTTATCGTTCCACTGAATCAAATAATTTGTTTTTTGTGAGGCCACCAATTTATGCAAATCACCGGAAGAGGGGTTTAGAAAGGGTGCCTTCATATCTGAGTGCATTAGAACTGCATGAACTGTCATATAAAGCCCTGTGTGAAAACTAAATCCTGACATAAAGACAATCAGCATTAGTAAAACACCTGACTTCAATTTCTTTTGTGAGATTCAATTCAAATAAGTTTATTTACAAAGAACATTTGAGCCATTATATCCTCCTTTCAACCTCTACTGCAAATAAATATAAATAAATTGTGAATTACACAACAATAAAAAATAATTTGAATGTATGACAGCACAATTTGGTTGTATATGCATAATGTATATGCAAGTCTCTTTTAGTTTTTAATTGTAAGCACATCGGCTATTACAAACACTTGCAAGTAGCTTATAACATTTCACAAAAACAGATCCACAAATATACTTGTTTACAAGTAATGTATGTTATACTTAATGGTTTGCAGAGTGAAAATCTGTTGTTAGCCTTTTCTAAAACTATGCCAGCTAAAAAGCATTCATGCTCATGTAAGTATGATTAATATCTCATAGAAATAAAGCCGGCTGATCAACACTAGCGGCTGTTTTTGTCACACCCTCACACAAACACATTTTTATGTGTGAAACAAGATCCCTGAAGAAAATTTGACCATTCATTTTGTTGACTTTGTGTTTGGAACATAAAAGAAAAAGTCAACTAAATAATTAGGCACCACTTGACTATTTGGCATTCTGACTCATCTTCCTCCTGTTAAGAAATGTTTCAGAAGGCATGCTGTTAATTGCCACAGACAATAAGTTTGAAATTAAATGTAAGTCTGTATAATGTTTACACTATCGTAATCAGACAGAAGCAAAGCGATTAATCGAAAGGACTGTTTCAGTAAGTTGCGTGCTGGCATGCCACCGTGAACTCTGATTGGTCCAAAATCTCACTCTCTTATTCTGATTGGCTGTGATTTTCATGATGTCACACAGAAGATTTGCATTCTGTGTGGCGGAAAACTTGCAGCATCGTACTTGGCTGGGACAACAGTAATTCTTGCGCAAATATAATTTTTGAAGCCATTTTAGTGGGTTTTAAAGCAGAAATGTTCACGTCGTATTGCTAAAATTCTTTAGTACAAAAATGTGTTAGTTAAAGTCAACATGAAATCAAAAATGGCCATTGTTATTTTTTATGGAATATTGCAGTAATATCCCATTAAATCGAAAAATGTAACCTTTAATCAAAATAACTTCCTCTTCCTCTAGCTAGCAGCAACATCTCTTCTCGTCTATGATGACGTGTGATGACTGGTGTGAGGGCGGGACAACCTGTCACTAACATGAGATCGACCAATAGCAAACCACAAACTTCCAATCAATTCCCGACACACAAAATCAAGTCCCAATCTAATTTTTTTCTTCTTCGAGAAACCATTTCACTATAGGGATAAGGAAGAAAAAGCTATCACAACTTCTGTTCCAAGTTGACTTTAATTGCCAGTAGCAGTGGAACTATATTTCTTGGCAGATGAATTTCTGTTTATGCAATACAGATGTAATTCCTATGAGTGGACTCCAGGTAAATAGTCCTTTTCTGTTACTTTTCCATGTATTATGTGAATGTTGGACATTAGTAGCTTTTACATGGCCAACTTTCAAATATATTTTTATATATATATATTTTTAAAATGTTTATCCTATGTAATGCCTCCTAAGACTGCCACTGTAAATGAATTAGCTTTTTTTTACATGCTGGCGAAAAATATCAAAATTATTTTCTACGGCAAGAAATCTTTTAACTAACATTAAACCCAGAATATTCCTTGAACACAGTTGACATTATCAAAGTTTAATGCTGTTGAATCATATGAATAATTCTCAATTCACATCCCAAATTGAAGTGGGATCCACACAGACCCCCATGGTACTAATTAAACGTGGCATTCTCATTTCCTGCATACAATGTAGGTTAAAAGGAGTAATTTCCATGTCAATCAGAAATCCCATAAATTATTTGAGCCATAGTTTTTTGCTATCGATTTTCCTTCAGGAAATTAGAGAGCATAGGTACATTTTTTCATGTTAGTAGATTAATGATTAATTCCTATCAATATACATATTGTGCGTCAGATGTTTATAGCATATTCCATGTAATTACATTCATCTGGCATGGAGATTGCAAAGAAGATAACAACAAACATACAGTAGAAAGCACATTTCTATTACAGTACAATATTGTTTTTGTTTTTTTTCATGTTGTCATATTTGCACATGCCAACCCATTACTAGGGTTAAGTTTTTAAAAAATAAACTAGAAAGTGAATAATCCACTTTGATCCCTCAGGTACTGTCAACGATAATTCTTTGTGCTGGATTTTAGATGAAACACATTCATAATATTTTAATATGAAAAGTATCGAACTGACAGAATGTCCTTCAAGGTTTTAACGGAGAATGTAATATAGATCTATGTGTTGAAACATTCATAGCGCAGGGGTAGAAACATTGCCTTGTCTTTCTGCTGTTGTTAGTCTAAAAGAGCCGGCACACTATTCCTCTGTGCAAATTACTTTCAGTTGAAAGGAGACGCAATTTGCTGTTAACACTTTCCAGAGCCATTTTAGTGCTCCACTTGCCTGTAAGTCCACACGAGATGATGGCTGCTTAACAATTACAGAGCCATAGTGAGGTTGAAGAATTCGTCGTATGATTACACCCAAAACTGTTTCATGATGAGGAAACTTCTTGTACAATGAAAAAAACTGTACAGTAGTCTTTCCTACCAGTGGAGAAGCATCTGCACAGAAAGACCCAGAAATATTGTTTAAAAATGTTCTTGTTTCAACTAAATATGAGATATTATATATCTTCCATTCAGTCACTTCACAGATCTTGGTGAAGATGCATTGATCAAGATGAGGAGAATATCTTCCAAACGTGGAGAGCTCTACTCAACTGTGCTCTTCTATTGAACTCAGTTCACAATGTAGAATTTAGCTAGGTCACATTGTTGCAAAGATGCCATCAGCACAATTTAATTTAACACAGGGACATGGACAGCAAGACCTTGAACATACAGTAGAGTGAAAGAGCACTTTCAGGTGTTTTACTAAACTCCATTCCCAGAGTGCAAGTGAAGACCAGCATAGATGGGAAACAAACCATGACGCCAAGCCGATCGGCCGTGGCAAGGTGTGCTAATGAAAAAATTGTATGAAGTGTCTTAAAATCGAAGAGCACATAAATCACCAGGGAGTTGCGATGAATCCTCAACAGTTTTGAATTCACATCAGGAATCCTTTCAGCATCCTCACCTAAACCATGCAAATAAAAAAAGATTATAAAAACGTTTTTAAGTTGATAGACAGATAGACGGATGGACGGATGGATGGATGGATAGATAGATAGATAGATACATAGATAGATAGATAGATAGATAGATAGATATATAGATAGATAGATATATAGATAGACAGAACTCACACAAGCAGAAAGTCCAAGATTACCATAGATGGATGGATAGATGGATGGATGGATGGATGGATGGATGGATGGATGGATGGATGGATGGATGGATGGATGGATAGATAGATAGATCTCACACATGCCGAAAGTCCCAGATTACGATGGATGGATGGATGGATAGACAGACAGATAGATAGATAGATAGATAGATAGATAGATAGATAGATAGATAGATAGATAGATAGATAGATAGAACTCATACATGTCGAAAGTCCCAGATTACGATGGATAGATAGATAGATAGATAGATAGATAGATAGATAGATAGATAGATAGATAGATAGATAGATAGATAGATAGATAGATAGATAGATAGATAGATAGATAGACAGAACTCACACATGCCGAAAGTCCCAGATTACGATGGATGGATGGATGGATGGATGGATGGATAGATAGATAGATAGATAGATAGATAGATAGATAGATAGATAGATAGATAGATAGATAGATAGATAGATAGACAGATAGACAGACAGATAGATAGATAGATAGATAGATAGATAGATAGATAGATAGATAGATAGATAGATAGATAGATAGATAGATAGATAGATAGATAGATAGATAGATAGATAGATAGATATTTGGTTTTACTGTCATCACCTCAGACATCTGTTGCATTGAGATGTGTCGTCACCATATCTTGAGCTTCCAAGGCCTTTTTTGGTTTGCTCCGAACTGCTGGGGCCGCCTGGACCTCGGTGTGCAACGAATCGAGCCGTTCCTTGCAACGAAAAACAGCAACAAATGCACTGCGGTAGTTACGGTTCATCCAACCGTACACCAGTGGGTTGGCAAACGTTGAGCACATGGCCACAATGTGGAAAACAGTGTAAAGAAGCCGGAAGTCCTTCATGTCCAACACGCTGTGGTCAATGTCAATGGCGAGCTGGAAGGCGTGAAACGGCAACCAGCTGACGGCAAACACCACAACCTGCAACAGACAGGGTGAGAGGTTATCTGCATGCATGCTGTGTCGTGACTGCAAAAACAAAGCCTGGTCTAATGCTGGTCTAATTCTCTATTTTCAAAACAACTGGGAAGAAAATAGCTCTAAATATTTGGGTTACAGAAGACTGCTTTTTATGTGGAAATACTCTTGGGAAATATGCATGCTGTTCTAGCAGTTCTGGCTCATGAGAAAAAAAACAGAAAGTACACACAAACAAAAAATGTGCAAAGTCTTTGTTGTGAACATCAGAACTCATTTTAAATTGGTTGGTGATAGGCTCACAAAATGCCTGCTTACATTTTGGCCATGTAAAGAATACTGGAAGGCTTTCAGTAATCTTGAGCAAGAAGTTGCTGAAAAAAGTAATGACCTACTAGCTACTAATTACATCTTTTAACAGAGTAATTAGATTACTGTACTAATTACTCATTCTAAAAGGTATTGCATTACTTATTACTAATTCATTTCTAAATCAATCTCATATCAATCTCAACCAGATGAACAACAGAATTATAGACATGAAACTGGTCTTTTAATTATTTTAAATAAATTGCAGAAAAATGCAATTCATTCTTGAAGTGACCAAAGCATTTCTGGGGAGATTACATTAAAAACATTTGAACGTTAAATCCTTCATTGTTCTATATAGAATTGTACTGTAGTCTGAACAGTATTTAATGCAATTACATAACTGAAATTAAATTATAAAACAATCAAGAGTAATCCCTTTACTTTTTCAAGAAAAAAGGAATTACTGTAATTAATTACTTGGGAATGCATTACACCCAACACTGATCTTGACATTGCCAAATATCAGCCTCTCCACAACATAACTCAATCAAGTTGAACAGCCATTCCTGCTCTTCCAGGACACATCCATTTGTGCTGTCGCAAGGAGGTTTGGTGTGTCTCCCTGCACAATTTCAAGAGCATGGAGGAGATACTGGGACGTTACACAAGGAGAGATGGACATGGATGTAGGTTAACAACCCAGCACCAGGACTGGTTCTGCTTCTTTATGCGAGGAGAAACAGGAGGAGCACTGCTAGAGCCCTCCAAAATGACCTACAGCTGGAGACTGGTGTGCATGTCTCTGACGAAACTGTCAGAAAAAAACTTCATGAGGGTGGTGTGAGGGCCCGACATCCTCTAGTGGGATCTGTGCTCAGAACCCTCCAGCTCATTTTGTATTCACCAGAGAACAGCAGAATTGGCAATTCCGCCATTGGTGCTCCCTTCTGTTCATGACTGAGAGCAGGTTCAAACTGAATACATGTGACAGGAAAGAAAGAGACTGGAGATGCCGTGAGGAACGTTATGCGGTGTGCAATATCATCCAGAATGGCCGGTTTGGCAATGGGTCAGTAATTGTCTGGGGAGTCGCACAGACCTCCATGTGCTAGCCAATGGTTGAGGCTAATGTGGCTAGAGTGTGTATGCAGTTTTTAGATGACGAAGTTATTGATGCCACTGACTCGCCCTCACGTTCCCCAGACCTGAATCCAGTTGAGAACCTTTGGGACATTATGTATCAGAGTATGCGAAGCTGCCAAGTAGCACCACAGACTGTCCAGGAGCTCACTGATGCCCTGATCTAGGTCTGAGAGAATCCAGCCCTCAGTGTGTTGATGATTCAGGTTTTCATTTACTGTTGTTACAATTATGTACTTAACAAATTATGAAATGTATATAAAGATTTGTTTTTAAAAATATTGAAAGAGATGTTTTTTAAAGAATATATATATACAGTAATCCCTCGCCACTTCGCCATTCAAGTTTCGCGGCCTCAGTGCATCGCGGATTTTTCAAAAATATATTCATTGAAAAATAAAAATGTAAAAATACCGCCATATCGGCAGCCGTACAGCATGAGTGGAGTGGGAGCCTCTTCGCCTCTATCAGAAGCAAATGTTGACGATCCAGCGCCGATATCTGACGATGAGGCGCTTCCCGAACTGATTTAAAGGCCACATTATACCAGTGCAGTAACAGCATCATCATTATCATCACATTCATCGAACCGCACAGGTCTGTCATCGTCGTCATTACTGGAGTCTCAAGTTACTACTGTCATTGATGAGTGTAGAGCACCATAATACGTATCGTATGAGAGAGAGTAAATGTGTAATATTAAGGTTTTATACTTAAATAGATTTAATTAAAATATGAAGTATAAATATACATATTTTAAACATTCTGGTACCTACACACACATATACGGAAATTCCTATGGGGGAAATCCTACTTCGTGGATTTTCACCTATTGCGGGGGGTTCAGGTCCCCATTAACCGCAATAAACGAGGGATCATTTTATATATATATATATATATATATATATATATATATATATATATATATATATATATATATATATATATATATATATATATATGTATATATAGACGATAATTTTAAATACTTATATATTCTTTTAAAAATATTTTACACATATTGTGAGACAGTTTTGAATTAAATTATTTTTATTTAGCAAGTACTTTCAAATAATTAGTGAAAAAAGTATTGCGGCCTCCACAAAAACACTAAGTGGCACAACGGAACAGCAAATCATCAGAAGGATTTCTGGAGGATCATGTGACAATGAAGAATGGAGGAATTTTTTCATCACAGGAATAAATTACATTTTAAAATATATTCAAATAGAAAACTTATTTTAAATTGTAATAATATGTCACAATATTTCAGTTTGTACTGTAATTTTGATCAAATCAAAGCCTGGAACCTCAATATTGCAAGCATTTATTTATGTCTCTTTCTGTGTGTGTGTGTTTTTATGTAGTATTATTTATAAATTTTCATTATATCGGCCACCTAGGTCTATAGCCATGAAAAGCCATAGTAAAAACTCACATTGGTCATCCACTTGTCACTTTAATAAAAACTAGTTGCAGGAATACTATGACATATTCACTCAGAAAAGCTAGGAATTGTACACACCATGGTTACCAGCATCTTAGTTGTCTTGCGGCGCCGCTGGTGCCTGTCATTGCGACCAACTGGGCTGACATGATTGCGGAGTTTACTCCAGATACGGATGTAGGCAAAAGAGATGATTGCCAGAGGCAATATATATTGCAGCAGCAGTGTGGAGATTCTAGAAAAAGAAAACAGCCATCAACGACGTAAGTGCAGCTAAAGAGTGTCATTATGCTATTGTTAAAGATGCTTTCATAAAACATGTACTCTTGTTCCAAAATTAAACAAGCCATGACTCATTTTAGCTGTAATTTATCTGTTATGGAACCAACAAGGCATTCAAAGATAAAAATAGAGAGTAAACTGTGAGCCTTTACAGCAACCTTGAATAAAAATCGAAATAATTCATAATGTCTCAGATGATCCAAATCTAGATGATGCCCGCTTACACACATCAAACTTTCAATCATCAATATATATCTATGATATATGTGGATGTTTGTGGTTTCAGTGCAATCGTGAAACAGCAACACTTGATAAACGAACAGCATACATTTGCGGCATCTTGAGGGCATGAGGAAACTGTAATAATGGCGTTCATTAAAGTATGCATGTCTGATACTCACGAGTATAGAGTGCTGTCTGTGCTACTGTCAGGCCATTTCTCTCCACAAACCTCGATGGAGTCATCTGGAGAAAGGTCTACAATCCCATACTCTCTGAATATGGCCAGTGGGCTCGCCAGGACGGCACTTACTACCCAGGTGATGGCAATGACTAGAAAGCAGGTGTCCTTTGACATTCGAGTGTCTAGGTGGTAAACGATGCATCTATGCCGGTCCAATGCAATCACATTTAATGTAATTGTAGAGACGTGGACGGCAAGACCTTGAGCGTACGGCAGAGTGAAACAAAGCACTTGTCCAAACTTCCATTCCTTGAGTAGAGTGTAAGCCAGCGTGAACGGGAGACACAAAGTGTTGACGAGTAGATCAGCAACGGCTAGGTTTGCAATGAAGAAGTTGGTGACTGTACGAAGCGTCTTAAATTTGTAAACCACATAGATTACCAAGGAGTTCCCCACAACGCCCAAAAGGATGATGGTTGAGTACGCCAATATCAGAACCACCTGGACCCCGAGAAGTTTGGTGCTGTCCCCCAGCTCTAGCAGAGGATGATTTAGAGTCACATCAGATGAATCCACCCCGATGGCCAGGTCTTTGCTCCCAAAGGAGCCATTTTTTAAGCTGAGGGAATCCATTTAACACTTGGCCATGCTAGATTTCTGAGAAAGTCCAAGATGTCCTTAAGTTTGACAACCTGAAAACACAGGTTTCAATTGACATTAGGAATCTTTTCAGGATTAAAATTAGCCAAGCATATAGATAGATAGACAGATAGATAGATAGATAGATAGATAGATAGATAGATAGATAGATAGATAGATAGATAGATAGATAGATAGATAGATAGATAGATAGATAGATATAGAACAATTCATAGATAGATAGATAGATAGATAGATAGATAGAAAAATGCATAGATAGATAGACAGATAGAAGGATGGACGGACGGACGGACGGACGGACGGACAGACAGACAGACAGACAGACAGACAGACAGATAGATAGATAGACATAGAACAATTCATAGATAGATAGATAGACAGATAGATAGACATAGAACAATTCATAGATAGATAGATAGATAGATAGATAGATAGATAGATAGATAGATAGATAGATAGATAGATAGATAGATAGAAAAATGCATAGATAGATAGACAGATAGAAGGATGGACGGATGGACAGACAGACAGACAGACAGACAGACAGACAGATAGATAGATAGATAGATAGATAGATAGATAGATAGAAAAATGCATAGATAGATAGACAGATAGAAGGATGGACGGACGGACAGACAGACAGATAGATAGATAGACAGACAGACAGGGAAAATTTTTTGGACTGTTTATATATTATCATTAGGCTTTAAGAACTAATTTTGGAAAGGATTTCTTAATTGTAAAAATTATTATACCGTAAAAATAAGCAAATAAATAACATCTACCATCGGCATATATTGAAGAAATTTCGAATTTACAGGAATATCATACTTACAAGTGACTACCGGACAATACGGATCTCCATTCCAGGGTTTGAATGTTTTATGTCCTCTCAAAGAGTCTTTCAGGGGGGAAATATATATCTTGGCGTGACCAAATTGTTTTATTTCCATCAGCCAAAGAAGGCGTATCGAATTCTGCTGAGGCAATTTGTCAGGTCACTTAAAGTAAGATGTTTTCTGCGCGTTCAGAACTCATTACGCACGGAGAAACACATCGCTCCATCACAAACGCGTTATTACCGGGAGACGCGAACACTCACCGGAGTCCGTGGAAACTTCCCGGCACACTTCCCAGGACCGAGCGTGGGAGAGGAGCGCACCAAATAAATGAGGTGAAAATGAGGTTTGATGAAAATACGTGTTTGGATTAATAATGAATTATGTTGGAATGACTTACCAATGCAGCGCGTTCACCTCACCGTCTCCAATAATACGTCATGCGAGTCAGGATACATCACCGTCAGTTCAATTCAGAGCTTTAGAAATGGGATGTAGCTCTATCTATACGCCGACCAGAACAAGTACACGTTCTTCTGTTCCTTTCTTTTCAATCAATGTGCTTTCCTGGAAGAAAGGTGGAGGTTCAGGTGAGGTGGGCTGTGGAGCTCGACCGTGTCTGACGCTCGCCACTGAATTACATCCATCCACACAAGCCAAACCCACAAGTTCAGAGTTCTCGGTATAGGGGAGAGAGGGAGAGAGATGAATCACGACGAAGGTTCAGTTTAATAAAAGAAAAAAATAACCTATGCATGCTTTATGACTTTTATTCAACTCAAAAAAAGAATACAACCACTAACACAACATTAAATATGTCGCAGTTCTATTTCATTTATTAATTCAAGTTAATAAATGAATAGGATCAATAGGATCATGTAGGATATGCTTCATATCTTCGCAGCTTTATTCATTTTTTGCTTCTGAACTTTTGTCATATTTTGATTTTGTTGATGGGTTATTAAATAGACATCAAAAAAACTAAAAGAGACTAAAAATTAAAAAGTTACAATAATGTGAATTTCATTACATTTCAATCTTTTAAATGTGAATTGAAATTCTGCATCACCTCAATTCAAATTCTCAATTCACTACTGAATGAAGCACAAGTGTGTCTATCCTCCAGTGTTCCTGTCATTATTTTAACACCCCCATGTCATACTAAAATCCTGTGTGTTTATTTCATGCAACACAAGTTCCGTTTTGTAAAATTATCTGTCTGGAAGTCCTATGGTCTCTATACGCAATGTTAACGTTCTTTAAAGCATCTCATTGTGTTTCACAGCAGAAAGAACATCATGGGCTTGGAATGATGTTTAATTTTTGGATGAACTATATTAACCCAGTCAGTGCAACACATTTGTAACTCTCTCTCTGTTCAAGTACACCGTTACAGATAAAAAGGCAATTGACTGGCATTTGCAAATGTTTGCATGTTTAAATATGTACATATTTATGCACACACTTATTACATAAATGGACAAAACACTGTGCGAGGGAGTCATTAAAATGCTTGCCTTCCCTTTTGTGACTGCACCTCTCATGTTGTGACTAACAGATGAAGCCCTCAAGTCAGAATCAGTGACTCTAATGGTGTGTTTACGGCTAATAAAGTCTGTCCATCACACTGCTTGTGTATGTACTAATTATGCTGAGCTAACAATTGATGCCTGCTGAAATTTGCCATGAGAAATCACATTCATTTTCTGCCCAAATGCGTTTTCATAAACCGTTGTTATACCAAAAAACAAACAAACTTGGAATACATATGACCATAAAATATTTAAAGATTATTTTTCATAACATTTCTAACTGTGTGTGCATGTGTTTTTGTGCCTCAAGAAAGTGTGTTTGTATTGTAATATACGTGTACAGTTGGTGTACACAGGGTCACAGTTGGCCGAGGGCATACGGCTGTGATATATATATATATATATATATATATATATATATATATATATATATATATATATATATATATATATATATATATATATATATATATATATATATATATATATATATATATTGGCACATACTGTGTATGTGTTTTGCTATGTTTCTGTGCTTTAGTCTTGGAAAATGTGTGTTTTAAATATATTTATCAGGCAGCAGGGTAAAAGCTGTCTATGAGAGTTTGGCTGTGATATATTATGTAGGTTTAGTGATGGAGATTAGACCAGCCTTTTGCACTGCCTTTCCCAACAGTGAGTTGCTCCCACATTCCTCTTATCGCTGCACCATCAGATGTGTGATGAAGAAAAGTAGAGAAATTGAAAAAGCTGTTCTGTTCATCTTAAACTTGCTGAAGTGAAACTCTTTCAAAATGAGATTTTAGACTTTATTTTCAGCCTAAAAAGCATTTGCATCCATATGCCATTGGTGTTTATGCCAATGTCACTGTTGTAATTTGAACTATTCGACAAAAACAAACGTTATGTCTACCCATACCCTTGTTACTGACACACACACACATACATACACACACGCATACACGTGTGTAGCATGGCCATTGACATGGCATGACATAGACGTAATGTTTGTTTTAGTCTTATAGTACTTATTTCAGAAAATATAAATGAAATATAACTTAAATATAACAAAACTGAATAGAAAGTCAATGTGTACTTTGAATGCAATGTAAGTCACTTTGGATAAAAGCGTCTACCAAATGCATTAAAAAAGGGGGAAAATAAATAAATAATACACATTCCATCATCCCTCTGTGGATGCTGTATACACATATATATTAATATGTGTATGAATATTAATGTATGCTAATTATTTGTTACAAATATAATTTTAAGTTGATGTCAACTGGTTCAGGTCCACCTTATTTAAAATGTCCTTATTCCTTTGCATAAGATATCAATTCCACAGGCTTTGATTTTATAGGTAACACTTGTTAAAGTGTTAAATCAAAACTCATAGAATATTGAGTATATTACATATACAGTATAGAAGCACACTTTATATTAAGATGATTTCAATTCAAATTCATAAAAGGAATAGTTCACCCAAGAATAAAAAATTAACAAGTTACTCACCCTCATTTTGTTCCAAACCAATGTTTCTTTTTCTGTGGAAGACACAAAAAGAATCCTAGATTTCATCCAAACGATGGTTCATTGTTATTACTTTTACGCATTTGGCAGATGCTTTTATCCAAAGCATTGAATCAGTTCTTGCTTTCCCTGGGATCGAACCCATGACCTTGGTGTTGTAAGCACAAATGCTCTACTGATTGAGTTACAGGAAAGCTTTTCTGTCAAAACCCCTAAAATGTCACCATAAAAGCTCTCTATGCAACATATGCATTATATTCCAAGTATTCTGAAGTCATATTTGAGTGGAAGATTATCAGTGAATAACGACTTAACATGTTCACATAAAGCTGTCATTTGACTGCAGAAGACTGGGATAGTAAGACTAATAAAAATCAAATAATAAAGGCAAAATCATATGGACCACTTCTATGGTGGTCTGATCTCCCTGTGTTACCCTCACTCTCTCAGTTCAGAAGAAAAGCCTGAAGCCCAGTTACTTCCAACGCACCTCTCTCTCCCTTAAAAGTACAACGAAAGTGAGCAAGACAAATACACAACTCTATTCAGGAGGGGTGTACTGTATATCCTCTGTAGGGATAGCGAGGCCATCCATCTTTTGACACACAGATGTGCTTGCACAGCAACTCCACCATCATTATACATACCGGTACATAAGATGCATTGTTCAGTAATGAAATCATGTGACAGACTAAATCATGTGACAGATTTCACTTGGTGGAAATGGTGACAGAGAGAAAGTCCTCATGTTCTTCTGATTGAGTATCCTTAAGTATTTAAACATAGCTGCTGTAACTTAGTGGTTGAAAGTACACTGGAAAAGGTCTTTGACACAGTTTACGTCAATTGATCAAAAGCATTATACAGCACTCTTTCATTCACAGCGCCTTCAACTCTCTTCATTCAAAACCTGCTGACTGGAAAATTGATTTGAATCACTTCTGACATGACTGTGACTGTGTTTCTATCTGTTTGCGGGTTAGAAGAGTTCAAGCATGTGTTAGCACTGACATATCTAATGTGACCCATACTAGCATCGTACATGCATATACGCACATCCATGCACGTGTGTGTGTGTGTGTGTGTGTGTAAAATCGGAAAGGATTACATAAGCATATGTATATATGCGAGTGAATCACCAGCTACAAGAAAGTTTTAAACCCGAAAGTATATAGTTGATTAGCAAAAACACAAAACAAATTTCTGGTCAGTTCTTGCTCTTGTTTTTTGCCTTAAAATATTGATATTATTATCATCCATATTTTACCCAACCTAGGCTTCCTGGAAAAAAAGAAAAAAGAAAAAAGAAAATGAAAAACACGTCCCACCTACATAACAAATCACTACATACAACTCACTGTAGTTTTCAGAGGGAATGAACACTGGTGGCTGTAACACACAAACACACTATTATTCCTGTTCACACAAATTATGATTACATTGGATCACGAATACTATGTAATGACCTCAAAGAGGAACACTTAAATCACAAAATGAACATTGCAATTTGAAAATCTATATTTATATAAATTCTATGATTTGTTAAGAACAAAATTATGAGACAAGAGTGAGACAAGAGTGAATGGAAACTGTAACAGAGATAAGAGGCCTCGGATTGGTTTTGGATCCCAGCAGCACCCCTTCCTCTGAATGTACCAGCGGATGGAGGTGCAAAAATAAAGTGACGTAATATCGCAATCAAAAATGTAGTGTTTATTCCAAAAAGTGCACAACTAAAAAAAACAAAATACAAATGTCTTCCAATGGGGTACAAGCGACATCAGAGAACATCCAAAATGAATGACTATTGCACAGTTCCAAAAAAGAATAAGCAAACAAACGTTGCCATTAAACTGACCAAAACTAGAACAGTCACGCTCATCCTTTCTTTTTATCTTTACAGCTCTGAGAGGCCATCTTAAAAAGGCCAAGCCCCTCCCCCTTGGACTAAACCATTTAGAAACAAAGTAACAAAAAGACTCAAGACAATCACACAAAAAACAATAGATAAATTATCATAATACAAAAATACCTAAACATTTGATACCACCAACCAACTGCAATAATTGTAAGCATTTAACAGTTTTAAATAATCAAAAAGTTCACCAAGAAGGTTCCCCTCATACCTGAGAACAATGAATTCTGCCTTCTATTGGCGGGAATTAAGCCTTCAAAATGGTGCCATTTACTATGACCAGATTTCTAAGTGTTAAAAGTCCCATGCGGTAAAATAATTACAGTCACAGTCTCCCTGTGACAGAAACCACCACCACCACCACCAACAACAACAAAAAATCAGATGCTCCGATACATAATGGCCCAGAGGTTCTCAGTTGGATTCAGGTCTGGGGAACGTGAGGGTCAGTCAGTGACATCAAAGACTTCATCCATCTAAAAACTGCATACACACTCTTGCCACATGAGGACGGGCATTGTTATGCACCAGGAGGAACCCACTGCACCAGCATAAGGTCTGACAAAGGTACATAACAAAACATAAAACTCAATATGGCCTGCAAAATCATTCCCTTTTTGGGGGTTGTGTTGCTGTGGCCTCCCCAGTGCACCTGTCGTCACTTTATTTGCTTCAAAGCAAGTGAAACTGATTCACAATCACTTTACATTTACATTTCTGCATTAGGTAGACACTTTTATTTAAAGCAATTTACCTTGCATTCGAGATACACATTGATATTCTAATCAGTTCTTGCTTTCCCTGGAGATCAAACCCATGACTTTGACGGTGTAAGTGCCAATGCTCTACTGATTGGAAAATGTTTGCTCCATAATTGGACTGATTGATATCCCTGCTATACTGTGATGATTAAGAGTTCCCTTAATGTTGAGCAGTGTGGTTTTTCCATATAATTTATAAACTAATACATTTGGATCTTTGCATCACATATCCAACGCCATATGTTTTGCTTTTCTGATGTAGTTAACTCACTTCACACTTAATTCCCAAACTACTGTGATACATAAAACAACCAACATAGTAAAACACACAGATACACGTTCATCTGTTCCAGATCAAGCTGAACATACTTTAACGTGTGACATTTCAAGTGGTGCTCAGTGTAAAGTCAAATGACGTTCAGGTCAGGACCTATTGAGTGAAGCTTGGCCTAAATTAGCTTTATGGATAGGGTTATGTTTTCTGAGTGGTTGCTCTCTGGTTCAAGTGTCTATAATGCTCCAATTTCTTATGGCTCAGATCCCTCCCTCAATGTAAGGATTGTTTTATCCATTTTATCATCTATCTGGCGAAAACTAAGGTTTAATCACTTAAAAAATCTCCCCTTAATTCGCTTGAATGAAGCTTGACACTTTTATGTTGTGCCAGCGTTAGTATTAAACATTTTGACATCCCTAACCATAACTACGAGCAATAATAGTGGTTATTAGCTTAGCAAGCCCCCCTAATTAATACATTCCTAGACCCATCATTGTTTTTTAATTCAAAATATAATTTTAAAAAGTCAAAGAGTGCATTCAGCAGTTGCGTCTGACAGCTAATTGTTTCAGTTAATCTAACTGAATGCGGTGTGCTGGGCTGAATCAAGAAAAACAGAAGAAAATTATGTTTTGACTTAATCGAAATGAGCAACGCGCAAAGACATTCCCATTATCTGTCTGTCGGGAGACACTTTGTGTTAATGTCATTGTGTGTGTGATTACTCTAGACCTCTTGTGGATTCATATCAAAGCAATTGCAGTTATGCTTGAGCCATCTAAATGACAAGCAGACTTACAGGCGTGACAGGAGTGTGGAATGAGTGTGCACAAACAAAATAAACAGACACAAAATGATCCTAAACCTAAAACCCGGCTTAAACCAGTCGGAGAACTACTTCCCCATGCCTCGAAATGATGATTACAGTGGAGGTCGCATGATTTCTGATTATATAATGAAAGAGACGGTTCGGAAATCCATTGCCGCTTGTATATATATTATTTTATTTTTCTTATTTGTACCTATATTGTTTTCTTTCTCTTATTTTCATATGTTCTTTTCCTCTTTCTTATTTGAATGATTTGTAAAGAGGGATTTATAATCAAGTTAGAGATTTTTATGAGTTAAAGCCTTTCTTTATTTTTCCATAGAATAAGGATGAATTTTGTCTGCACATCTCACCAGATAGAACATGTTATCACAATGTTTTGGTAGTCTTTCTGTTGATAGTTGGAGCCTGAGCCGTGTGTGTTAATATGGTCTGTATTGGTGAGGTGATTAACTGGCATCATAAGGAGACGGAATGACTTGTTGTTCTCGACAAGCCACGTGGAAGGTCACCCAACCCGTCACCCATGTGATCAACGAAGATATGCTTCAGACTGTCTGCTCTTACTCTAGAATTACTAGTTTTGTTTATCTTTCTTTCTTTGCCAATCAGAATCATTTAACCGTTGTCACAGTCTGGTCCTGATCCGCCTGTTTTGTCCCTCATGTGTTCCCGTAGCTGTCTTGTTTTGATTACCCATTTAGTTCGCCACCTGTTTGTTATTTCCTAGTGTATTTAAACCCTCATGTGCATCTTGTCTTTGTCAGTCGTTGATTGTATGTTAGCAGAAGTGTTTGTATGTATGCTCCTGGTTTCTCTCCCTCTCTCAGAGTTTCTGTTTAGCACCCTCGTGTGCCTTTTTGTTTATCGTTTATAATTAAAGTTACAATTTGAGTTGATTCACTTATCGCCGTCTCCTGAGTGTCCTTGCCTTCCACACAGCGCGGCGCCACGCTTACAACCGTCATCATTGACGTAGTTAGTAGCCTCTGTTGGAGTATAATTGCTGTAACAATGTTATTGTATGTGAGGCGGCCTACGAACTCCTTGTGAGACCTGAAGCTTCTGCTGATGAAACTGCAAACTAAAACTTCACTAAAATTTCTTCTGTTGACTGCACTTCTGACTCCTGGTCTTCTTTCAACATATCTGGTCCTCGGGTCTTAACTGTAATTCCCTTACAATATGTATTGTTGCATATGTAATGTGTCAGCAATGTCAATCTTTAGGCAGTTTATATACCTCAAGAATGTTTCTTTTTAGTGTTTTTCCAAATCCTTTTCAGTATCAACATGGAATGACTTGGAATGAATTCTTAGCAGTAGTTGATGTCGACCAACCAGAGAATGGTAAGATGAAATGACGTCACTGGTAAATACAGAACCATTGTTGTTGACGATTTAAAGTTAGCCAATATCTCTCAAGAATAAACTTCTAAAACCCCTGTGGACTGCATGTGTACATCAGCTTACATGTGAATGGTTTCAAGATCAATGTAAGGGAAGTTTCCATGCTTAGTCCCCTATGGAGGGGCAGTGGACTTTCTCCGAAACCAAAGTTATTAATGAAGCAGATGAAGGGAAAGTTTTGGCGCTGAGAAATAGTGTGCTAGGATCCAGACAGCTGGAAAAAATAATCAAAGCTCAATACTGAATTGCCTTCACCCAACAGATAGACAGCTCTGGGAGAGCTGAAGGCAACGCTAAGATCTGAAAAATGATTGAGATTAGTGTGCTTGGTTGCTGAAGGTAATAAGACTGGCCGCTGCCCAAGGGCTCAGTCCACTTCACAAAAACACAATCAGGTAACATTCATCCAGGCTCTAATTTATGCCACATGGAAGATGCATATTAAAGAAATAGCTTAACCAAAAAAGAAAACTGTCATCATTACCTAATTTACTCTTGAACACTAAATGACCTTATACTTCCCTGGAAAACAAAAGGAATTATTTATAGCAGAGTATACAAGCTCTTTTGTACACAATGAAAGTGAACCGTGACCACAGCTGTCAGGGCAAGATGTTCAATTAATAATTCCAATTCCATCTGTTCCCCTTACAAAGCTATCATAAAATATAGATTACACTGTACAAATTGAATGGACTGTGTTATTTGTCATTTATTATACTTTTGTTTTCTTTAGTGCTTGACAATCCATTTACTTTGCCCTGACATTCTGCTAAATTAAGTTGTGGAAGAAAGTATTTATATTTATATAAATTAATGCTTAAAATGTATATACACATATAAAATTTTGAACGCACACACTTTTTTATTGCTGTTCAGTTAACTTAACTGAATTTATTACACCGTTTTAGTTTTTTAAAATGGTACATTAATACTTTAAATCGTAATAAGTAATATCCTCCCAACCATCAGTCCTATTTAACTTTCTACACTGAACTGATGGCTGGAAAAATTCAATGAGATAACGACAAATGTGGTTCATATAAAAATGCATCAGACTATACCTTAAAATGCATGACAGAGTCTCTGGTAATCTTGAAGAAATTATACAGTTTTCAAGCAATTCATCATTATGACACATTCTAGAATAATAAAGCATCAAAGATGCATTCAGCATTCAGTTGTTGCTTATATATATGTATGAAGAGAGTCTTCTGTGCTCGCATGGACAAGCCCAATAACAATCATTAAAAACATTAATATAATGATTAAAATAAATAACGTTAGTTACGAACGTAACTGTGGTTCTATGACTAAGTGGAAGACCGCCAGAGGCAGTGCTGTAGCACTAGTGGAAAATCCCTCGTGCTCGCGCTTGACCGAGAATCGAATAAAAAAGTTGTCACCTCGTGACTCATGACGTGTCTTCAGCTATAAAACACCCCAACACGTCATAATCTACCTCTAGATCATTCTCGCGATACCGAGTGACCAGAGACTCTGGCGGTCTTCCACTTAGTCATAGAACCACAGTTACGTTCGTAACTAACGTTCTATTTCCTATCGTTCCAGACCGCCAGAGGCAGTGCTGTAGCACTAGTGGAAGACGAATACCTACGCAGTCACGAGGAATCCTCTTGCGAAACGTCCGGGCAGGCAGAAAGTACTGCTGCACACACCGCTGGCAAGGGAGTCACGTTCAAGCTGTAAAAACGTGAAAATGTGCTGGCTGAACTCCAAGTTGCAGCAGCACAAATTTCAGAAAGCGACGCTCCTCTAAGTGCTGCCCAAGATGTCGCCAATGCACGTGTTGAATGACAGTGAATAGATGAGGGTGGAGGTTCCCCCACAGACTCGTATGCATGAGAGATTACCTGTGTCACCCAGTGCGCCAGTCTCTGTTTAGAAAGTGCATCACCTTTGCGTGAATCACTAAAACAGACAAACAATTGATCAGTCTTACGCCAGGCCGCAGTCTTATCAATGTAAGCTTTCAAAGATCTAACTGGACATAGCTCCAACCTTATATCAGTTTGATCAGCCGGCAGTGCAGCCAACACAATAGGCCGGTTCATGAACTGTGGAGACAAAATCTTGGGTAGAAATGCCGGGTTAGGCCACAATGAAACACTACTGAGTTCACCACTCCAGCGTAAACAGGGGGCACTTACTGATAGCGCATGGAGCTCACCTACCCGCTTTGCCGTTGTAATGGCCAAGAGAAATGCAGTCTTAAATGACAACCATTTAATGTCAGACTGTAGCAATGGTTCAAATGGGGGGTGACACAAAGAATTGAGTACCAAACCCAATTCCCACGTCGGCCTCCGCACGGCCCTTGGAGGACACAGGCGATTAGCTCCTTTCAGAAAAGCAACAATCATTCGGTCAGACCCAAGAGAAGAGTCACTAAACTCTGATCGGTGAGCTGCTAAAGCCGCCACATATACCTTTAGCGTAGAAGTAGACCGCCCAAGTTCCAAAAGATGTTGCAGAAAATCCAAAATGCATCCCACTGAGCAGTGTAGTGGATCAACAGCACAGCTAGTACACCAGTCAGAGAACACCTTCCATTTACTAGCATACAACTTTCGAGTGGATGCTGCGCGTGCATTCAAAACAGTGTCCCTGGCCCTCTCTGAACACTCCAAGAGAGGCCTGGAGGGCCCAATGGCCACACCCACAGTTTCAGTCTTTCTGGATGTGGGTGCCAAAGTCTTCCTTCTAGCTGACTCAGGAGGTCTGGTCTGTTGGGCAGACGACAAGGTGGTCCTGTCATCAGTGAAAACAGAGTCTGAAACCATGGCCTCGCAGGCCAATGTGGAGCCACTAGCAGCAAACGGTGGCCGCAGTCGCGCACTCGGCACAGAGTTGTCCAAATCAATGGTAACGGGGGGAATGCATATAGTGTCACATCTGGCCAGACGTGCGCTAACGCATCCCGACCCAGAGATCCTGGTTCGTCCATCAGAGAAAACCACAGAGGGCAGTGAGATGTCCGACTGTCCGCGAACACATCTACTGCCGCGGTCCCATACGTTCTCCATATCATCTGTACCACGTCGGGGTGCAGCATCCAATCTCCCTGCAACACCCTGCCCCGTGACAGAGCGTCCGCTGTCTGATTGAGCCGGCCGGGTAGATACACTGCTCGGATGGACAGCAAGTTGGCCTGGGCCCAAAGCAGCAATTTGTGAGCCACCTGAAGTGAACTCTGTGACCTTGTGCCTCCCTGATGGTTGATATAAAAAACAGTCACCTTGTTGTCTGTGCGCACCAAAACATGTTTTCCTCTGAGAACAGTTTGAAAGTGAAGAAGAGTAAGATATACTGCTGTCAACTCCAGGACATTGATGTGTGCTGTGCGCAGGGACCCACTCCAAGCGCCATTCACTCCCCTCTTGCGCCAGACTCCTCCCCATCCAAGAAGGCTGGCATCTGTCCTTATGACCTCCCACTGCGCAGGTGGAGGTCCCAATGGTACTCCCCTGACGAGAAACTCCTGGGACCAAGGAGCCAGGGTTTCTATGCAACGACGTGTGACTCTGACCTTCTTGTATTTGTCTCGTATTGGACACAGACGTTTCTGAATAATCCAACGTTGGAAAGGCCTGAGCCACAACAGTCCCAGTGGAACTACTGTTGATGCTGCTGTAAGCTTTCCCAAGAGTCTCAGGAGAGCAATGTATTTCTGAGTGCGGCCAACCTGAAGCCGTCTTACAGTCCTCAGAATTGACCTTACTCTCTCTGGTGTTGGAACAGCCAACATCGTGACAGAGTTGAGAACAAGACCTATGAAGCTGATCGACTGCACTGGGACAAGCTTGCATTTGTCCCAGTTCACTGCAATTCCCAAAGCCGCAACATGGTTCAACAGATGACGTGCTTGGTCCACTGCTTGATGGGGTGATGCTGCACAAACAAGCCAGTCGTCCAGGTATGGCAAAACTCTCATGCCCGACCTTTGGAGTGGCTCCAACGCTGCCTGGACAAACTTGGAAAAGACTCTTGGTGCCAGAGCCAGACCAAACGGAAGAACCCTGAACTGAAATATTTGGTCCATGAATGCAAACCGAAGGAATCGCCTGTGTTCTGGAACAATTGGAACGTGAAAATAGGCGTCCTTCAAATCTATCGTTACGAACCAATCTTGTGGCATAACGGCCTGCAATACATCGGTTGTGCGAAGCATTCGAAATGGCAAAAACTTTAGGAACTGATTTAGATTTCTTAGGTCTAATATCGGTCGAAACCCGCCGTCTTTCTTTGCGACCAGAAAATAAATGGAAAAAAATCCCCCGGGATGAACTTGGGGGTCGACTAGTTCTATGGCACCCTTGTGTAACAACATCTGAACTTCGTGCACAAGTGCCACTGACTGGCGTGGATCGTGAACTATTGTACGTCTCACACCAGTATGAACAGGAGGGCGACAGCGAAACTGTATACGGTACCCTGTCGACAGGGTAGTCAGCAGCCACCGATTGGTTGTTATTGAAGTCCAATGATCCAGGTGACTTTCTGTGAAACAGCCCACTGTCAACCTTCCTGCGTCAACGGTCCCCTGAACGCTTTTCTGTAGAGGCGGGGGGGCGTTTTTGGGGGCCCGGGTGTCGTGTGCGAAACTGATGTCCACGCATCTGAGTCCCACCACGTCTGGGGGGTGGAGGAGCTTGTGGATTACGTTGTTGGAAATGCTGAGGAGGCCTATACGTCTGTCTCACTCCAACATTGTGATAACGGCCACCAGATGCTGCTGGAGGGGGCCTGGATCCTGAGGCTGTCCCCACATGACGTGAACGAGATTCAGAGACAGACACTCGTCGGTCCAAAGCTTCCTGTGCAGCTGGGCCAAAAACACGTCCAGGAACCAATGGCAGCCGTCTCAAGTTATTCCTACAAACCTCTGGCAAGGAGGATTGGGCCAACCACACTTGCCGTCGAGCTTGCACAAGAGTCCCTAAAGCTGTTCCACAGTGGTTAGCGATAACACCCATGGCCTGTAGTGCAAGTTCAGTTAGGTCCACCACCAATGGGTCAGATGAAGCTTCACTCAGAGAGGAGTGTAAAGCCACAAGCATATGCGCCAAGGAGTTAGAAACACGGCCAAGATTTGCTGTGGAATTGTATGCCCGAGACAGTAGTTCATCAGTACGTCTGCACTCAACATTAGGACAGCGTACGTTTTCACGAAGTGCCTCATCGGGAGACACAATAAGTGCAGCCACACTAGATTCTATGGGTGGCATGCTACCAAGTCCCACTGCTTCTGGGTCCTGCATCACAGCCAATGTGCGGGCTAACTGATCCGGACGAGTAGCCTTTGATGAATTTTGCAGTGCTGACACTAACACTGATGTAAAATCATTGCACTGAGGCATTGTAAAGGATGCTCTCTGTGCACGACGTAGAAAGACATTCTCAGAACCCACTGCTGCTTGGGGGGGATCCAGATTAATGCGGGCCAGCATTGCTTTTAATGTTCCTTCCAGTGATGCAACAACTGAAGTTGACCCAACCGATCTCACAGACACCGTCTCACTGCCTGAGTGACGCGATTGATCGGCAGGCAAATTTTCCTCAGCACCTGGGGCTGCTGGAGCAACTTCAAAAAGTGAGTCAGAGGCAGCCACTGACATCACATCTAGCTCCGGTCCCGTATGCATGATCGGCGATGAAGCGATGGCTGATTCAGGCCGCGCTTTCTCTTGCACGTCCATATTAGGCTGTGCTTTAGCCAGGAGCGGCAATAACAATTCTACCGCGGAAGACAGCTGATCGACCTTGCGCGCTAAATCCGACGATTTAGTCTTCTTACTTTTCTTATCAGTTTGAAATATTTGTTTCCGCTTACGATCAACAGCAGTAAAACTGGAAGACAGCAACAAACCTTCCGATCCGGATTCCAGGCCCGCGAGACGCGCTTGACGCACCGCGAGCGGCATTATAGAGCATTCCGGACACGGGTCAGACAACGCCTCGTTAAGATGATCCATACCAAGACACGCAGGACACTGGTGATGGCCATCCATAATATCCATTGCGTTAGGGCATGTAGAGCACCTAAGCGCATCCATATCAAGTTAAATACTCACCTCAATCCGAAGGGAAAAACTTTGCAGAGCGATGAACAGACACACACGCGCGCGCGCGCGCGCGCTCTCTCTCTCAAGCCAAGGCAACCAGGGCTTTTCGAGTGAGGTTTACTGAAGCGTTCAACTTACAGGCAGCCAGAAGTTTGAAGCCTCTCCAATGTATCAAATATCAGTTGTAAGGTAAAAATCCTATGCCTCTGGCGGTCTGGAACGATAGGAAATAGAACAACTAATCTCGTCTCATTCTGCTGCCCTAAATTTGGCTTCATGGTTTCCCCTTCTGTGTCCTGCATGAGTCATTGACACTCATTAACAGAGAGATATATGGATGTTTGATTTGATGGATATCTTATCTTTCACAGCAGGGAATTCAGCCGCTATAATAACCTTAGAGGTCAGTCAAAGACAAAAGCATCTAGAGAACTAAATGTGCAGTAACACATTTTGGCTTTTCCCTCCAATTAACATGGACTGGAACTAAAAAAAGTTGAAATGAAAGTGCAAAAAAAGTCTTAAGCAGAATAACAAACTGACACTACATACACTAAGCGACTGACGCAATGGCAAATCTACTGAAGAAACAACACACTGCTGACACAATATTAAAAAAGTTAAATCTATGTGAAAACTTCTCAATTAAAAAGTAGCAATAATAAAAAAGCTTACAACAAAGTGGTTTGGTTCAAACAAATATGGTGCTGCATGGACACTGAAATCATTGGAAAATGTTATCTTTATCAAATCTCAATATAAATATTAATTTCTCATACCGTATGCCATTTGAAAGTTTGGAGTAAGTAAATACTTTTATTTACCAAGGATGCATTAAATTGATCAAAGGTGACAATTTTTTTTGTTTAAAATAAATTATTTTATTTTGAAATTGTTCATCAAAGAATATTGGGTAAAACAAATTAAACAATATTAAGAAATTATTCTTGAGCAGCAAATCATCGTATTAGAATGATTTCTGAAGGATCATGTGACACTGAAAACTGGAGGAATGATGCTGAAAAATCAGCTTATCCATCACAGAAATAAATTTCATTTTAAAATGTATTCAAATATAAAACAGTTGTTTTAAATTGTAATAATATTATTCATAATAATATTCATAATATTTTTCCTATTTAGCTCCTAAACTCTGGAACAGTCTTCCTAATATAGTTCAGGAAGCAGACACACTCTGTCAGTTTAAATCTAGACTAAAAAAAACATCTCTTCAACCTGGCATACACATAAAACATTATACATAAATTTTTAATCCAAATCATGCAAAATGATTGTTAGGCTGCATAATTTAGGTCAGCCGGAACTGAGAACATTCCCATAACATCTGATGTACTCGATACATCAGAAGAAGAATGGCATCTATGGTGATATTAGTCTCTGTTTATCCCGAGGATACTGTGGTCAGCCGGATCCGGGCCGTATCCAGATCAGATGAAGGACCTGCACCTGGACACGAGCACAGCACTGCCCTGAAGTGTCTGCAGAGACCGTGACTCTACTAGACCCTCCCCTGTGATGATCATGAATCCATCTCCAACCAGACCGAACTGGATTTAATATTTTGACCTGAATTGTTGTCAATATAATAAATCATGCACTATTTGGCTGTTGGCCAGAGGAGAACTGGTCCCCCGACTGAGCCTGGTTTCTCCCAAGGTTTTTTCTCCATTCCATTCTTCATTCATTCCGTCACCTGCTGGAGTTTTGGTTCCTTGCCGCTGTTGGCTCTGGCTTGCTCAGTTGGGGAAACTCAACACTTAATATTCATCAATTGTATTGATTCGCCTGCTCTTTTAGAGCCGCTGTTGAGCCAAACAAACTTTGTTTCTATTGTTTTCCTGTGACCACTGTAAAGCTGCTTTGAAACAATCTGTGTTGTAAAAAGCGCTATATAAATAAAGGTGACTTGACTTAAAATAAAATACAGTAAAAACTACATTACATTAAAATACATTTAAAAATCAGACGTTTGATCAATACTATGATGCATTACTTCAAAACGATTGATTTTAGATTTTGTTATTTTATTTATTTAGACATTAATGCATTTATTTAGCATCAACCAAAATTGTATCGGTGCATCCCTAATACCAGGCCATAAACTTCCGACTCTCATCATCCGTCTGAGGTAGAGATTATACTGATGCCTGCTGTGCTGCAAAGTTTATGGCCATATTTGCACTGTGACATCTTAATTTCTGTTCATCGAATTATTATATTATTAGAGTGTTTTATCTTGGCCATCTCATCAGCAACCTTCCTCTTAAAATCCTCAGAATAATACAATGCTCCAGGCTAAATGTTCCCGTTAGACATAATCCACTGTTTGTGTGCAGTGCAGCTGCCAAGGTCTGCGTCCAGAACAGCAGCTTAAAACGCAAAAAAACATTTACAAATGTCAAGCTTTTATCTTTCATTGAAAACTATTAAGCCTTCAAGCTGCTGCTATTTCATTCTTTACCGTTTTATGTATTTTTTATCAACAAACAAATCAAACGCCTCTGTTCATACTCTCTGTGGGCAAACATCTGGGTGGTGAACAAAGGGCAGTTCAGGGTCAGTAAACACACTTTTGTGATATCATGAATTATGCAAAAGGAATTGACACAGCTGTACGCCGCACATGAGAGCCGTAACTAATGCAAAAAAAAAGATCAATACCTTCTTGCTTTCATGCACTGTTTCATTTAGCATGGCTGTATATCACATCCAAAACACTCCTGGTTGTGGACGTCACGCAAACACAAAACATTGAGTGCTCTGGTGGGATTATGACCGAAAGCTTTCCTATATGGGTGGTGCAAAGGCTAACAGCAGGAGATAGATAGCAGCTGCTTCTGTTGCTTGAGAGAATTTGTGAGATTGTGTTGCATGCGTATACCGCGGTGAAAGAACCCCGGCGATGCATACAAATATCAAAGTGCAAAGCGTCTGTTGTTCGCTGCCACTCTGTCTCCCTCTCTTTAGTATGCCATTTACCCTCAGCCAAACACAAACCCCAGAAAATTCATTTTGGATGAATGTCCTGCAGTGAAGGTATTTCCCAGGCCAATGTTTGCCTTGTAATGGGCTTGAATGTAGCTTGATGTTGAGTGTAGCCGTCACATCCCACTCGATAACCTCACTTTAACCTCTTTTTAACAAATAAGTAAGCACTATAAAACAAGTTAAATCAATCTGACCTCTCACAAAACACAAGACAGTAGGTCTGCGCAGTAGGTTTGGCAGTATCGATTGTTGCAAATCCGCAATAAAGGCTAGAGGCTGCCGAGGGTAAAGTGACATCGAACATCTCTCAAAGCTTAATTAGAGAAAACTGCTGAAATACAATTTGCCCGAGTGTTTGTTAAAAGGAAGAATAAGTAATGGGAGAAACAAATGAAGTGAACATTCAGATCTAATTCTTATCTATTTGAACCATCAGTTGTTGTAGTTCCTGCTTTTTTGCTAATTCACCCTGTTTTTAAATAAAAACATATACACACACACACACACACATACTTAGTTACACATAGTTACTCTGGATTGGTCACCTGAATTCAAACTGAAACCGATCATTCTAGTCCTTCACTACAACCACACATTTCATTTTCAGACCTCCCTTTTATTTATGCAGTCCTGTTTCAGTTTTAAATGGGGGAATTTATGTAACTTGGAAGTAATTCTAAAAGGACTGTATTAGGATTTTCTAAGAATCAGCAAAGCAGATCTTACTGGATGAAAAAAGCATATACCGGTAGATTAAAATGCCCTACATTGCACAAAAAGAGCATTTATTTAACCAAGTTCCCAAAATGGCTTGCTTAGATGCTGTGGTATTTGGGATGTCAAAAACATTTGTATATGATTGCCTTAAGAGAAAGACATTGATATAAAGTCTGTAGTTGACTGATGTGTTGCATCAAAAGCAAGTATAACCTATAATAATCATTGATGCTATCTACACTATATACAGTTATCAGAAGATCAATTTCTTACACAAACTGTTACAGTATCTTTCAATATATTTATGAGATAAAAAATGTCTCAACATTTTCTTTGTCTAAACAATGATAAGCTCATTGGTTCACCCCACCGGTTCTGTAAAGCTGGATCTTTAACCTTAAATGTGGAAAGCTCTTTTTTAGAGTTTCAATCTAAATTAAAAAAATTGGGTATTTTGATATATAATTCTTTTAATTTATCTTAGAAACATTGCCAGATTGCTATGTCGTCATTTCCAGTGGTTGAAAGGTTAATTAACATTTTAATATTTTCTCGCATTGATTACTGCAATGCTCTACTGCAGAGGTTCCCACACTTTTTTGGCTTGTGAGCTACTAGAGTCAAAATGATCTACCTATTATAAAAATACAAAACATATTTATGACTGTATTGAGAATTCTTTATATGCACAATATATGTTGGTGTAGCGTAACTACATGAACCCATATCAAACAAAACAACAGTCCGAAAATGTAAAAAAAAAAGACATTTGGCGGAAATCCCAGGATGTCCTTCACAAGAGTAAGGGTTTAACCCCGGCATCCTGGCCAAATTTGCCCATTGGCCTTGGTCCATCATGGCCTCCTAATCCCCCCCATGCTCTGTCTCCTCTCCACCAATAAGCTGGTGTATGGTGAGTGTTCTGGCGCAATATGGCTGCCATCGCATCATCCAGGTGGATGCTGCACATTGGTGGTGGTTGAGGAGATTCCCCCCCTACTATGTGAAGCGCTTTGAGCTCTGGAAAAGCGCTATATAAATTTAACGTATTATTATTATTTCCCTTCTTCGGTATATCGATGACAGACTGACAGATGAGGCAAATGCACTTCGAAAGTGACATACCTCCCAAAAAAGTCCACCTCCCACTCCATATGGCCATATTGTCTTCTTACTTTGTCCAGCTCCTCCACTCATTTTTATACCCTTTCTTAAGTTTAAAATAAATAAATTGGAGGCGATGTCACTAGCTTGCTAGAGTTTTGCAGCACTTGACGCTGTTGTGCGTATGCGCGGTGATCCATGTGTCAGATGTCAGACTAGCCGCCCTGTATGTCAATCAAGTGACAAATTTCATAGTGAGGACAGATGATGTCTACCTTGTTAATTCCATGCGATCGACCGGTAGATCATGACCAGCGTATTGTGCACCCCTACTCTACTGGCTGGGATTTCAAAAGCTACCCTAAATAAACTACCGGTACAGTTTGTAAAAAGAAATGCCACTAGAATCTTGATAGGACAAGGGATCACATCACTCCTATCTTGGGTGTCCTTACACTGGCTCCCTGTCACGCTTCGTATTCATCTTAAAATTCTGATTCGTGCCAATAAGGCTTTGCATGGTTTGGCTCCTCAATATCTGTTAGATCTCTTAATCCCCCTACATCCCAATGCTCCTCTGAAGCTGGTCTTTTACCTGTTCTGCCAACTCGTTTAAGATCTACGGATGATAGGGCTTTCTCTTCGTTTGCTCCAAAACTATGGAACTCTCTGACCTCTCACACTGATATTTGTTCCAATATCAACTGCTTTAGTCCATCACAATAGCGGCCATTTACTGACAAGCCTTATAGGGGCCATTTGCGCAGAATGTGATTTTACAGTTAAGATGCATTTTTTTATTAAGCTTCTATTAACTTGTGTGTAGGATGCATTGTCAATCACAAGATATGAGCACAATAGTCAAACATGTCCATCTGGCTTAGAAACAATGGAAATTAAATGGAATGCATTTTGTGTGAATGACCGCTTTAGGGAGATGCTGTCAAGAAATGATAATTTCAGACAGGGTCAGAATGATTTTAGCAAATATATGACATTGTATGACTTATTGAGTGAACCTCAACAGACATATTAAAATAAATTTTAAAATCCATGTCATGACCTCTTTAATGCCCAACAGGCAAGATAACTCGGAGGCAGCAGATGGCATGGATTCTTTAATACATTTTCAGGTATATAATGGCTAGAGACCTCACGCCCTGTTACGTGCCTCGCCAAAGACCTCAGAGTCACACAATCTCAAAAACCCCGAGGGATGTGGAAAAGGAAATGTGACAGCTATTGAGAAAAGCTAATATTCTCTGAATCTATCTGGGTGCTTGACACCCAAAAAAACACCCTATGCTTATGTTATAATGCTCAAAAAGATGAGTGTCTTTTCATCTTACATCAAACTTCAGAGTCTCACAGCATGTGGATTTGTGATTTTGGGACAGAATTTAGATACAATTATACAAGCTGAAAAGAAGAGGGTCAACATTGCTACCCATTTTCACAAATATGGCTTATAACTGAATGTAAAAAAAAAAATCATAATGAAGGGCCATGTTCACTGTGGAAAGCTTCGGGTTCCTGCAAAAATTGAAAACAAAATGCTTAAATTATATCAGTCAGTTAATGCAAAGATCATGGATGGTAAATGATATTTAAAATGATTTAAAATAATAATAATGTTTTTGAAAGAAGTTTCTATGGTCACCAAGGCTGTATTTGGAAAATATATAACAATCAAAAAATTTAATATATTTTAAAATGTAATGGAAAAGCTGAATTTTCTGCAGCTATTACTTTGGAGTTCACATGAACATCACATACCCTTTTTTGGTCATCATATACCTAGATTTTTTTTTTTTTTGGTATTTCTAAGCACAGCAGAAAAAAAAGTCTGAATTTATTTGATAAAAATACAACAACAAAAAAAACAGAACCCCACAGTAATATCGTTATATAATTACAAATATTATTACAATTTAAAATAATGGTTTTCTATTTCAATATACCTTATAATATAATTTATTTATGTGATGCAAAGCTGAATTTTCAGCATCACATGATCCTTCAGAAATCCTTTTAGTTTGATTTATTATCAATCATGCTAGATTATTAATCAATTATTAATTATCAAAACTGCTGTGCTGCTTAATATTTTTATATAAAGCCAATGTGGTTTGTTTACTAATGCAAGTACGTGTAGTAAACAAAACCATTCATTCACACAGCGACAAGTAGAAAACGCAGGAATCATATTTAAACTTTTTTCTTGCAGTTTAATATTCAGAGACAAATCACACGATAAATCAAAAGCAGCACGGCACATGAATTAATTATTTTCATCATCTTCCAAATAAATGTTCACACATCAGGAAATATAAACAATACCTCTGTGACTTCAAACAACTGGACATGAAATAGTTAAACATGGCTGAAGTGAAGCAGGATTTTTGTCTGCTATATTGGAAAACCATGAACTGAGACTGCCTTCTTGCTTTTTCCAAGACTGACAACATTTCAGAAGCTATCAAATGAAAATGGTTCTATGAAAGCATTCAAAGTGTTGAGGCTGAGAGAGAAGAATTATTAGATCACATATCGTACACGCCAAGAAAAAGGATTTTGACAGACTTTTCAGCTTTCAACAATGGGTTTTCAAATGTGCAGTGCTGGGTTGAATTGCAGTTCGTGATTCCAAATTACAATTACAAAAGTTGTAGGTAGTCATGCTATCTAGATGACTCATTTTAGGTAATGTATTCTACCTACTTTTTGATTACTTTGTGATAACACATTTAATACATTGACTTAAGTAGGATAATCTTGCACCATTTTGATATAAAAATGCAAAGAGACAGAAAATATGTACCACATCATGAAGTGCATTAAATATTATATTACACTAGAGTTTTCCAGACTGGGGTCCGTGCATTTAATGAATAGCTATTAAGTAAGTAAATCTTAAAAAAAATAAAATAAAATAACAATACAATAAATAAACTAAATATTTTACAAGGAAAAAATATTTTGACATGACATGTTTTCCTGCATGTCATGTGATCAATAAACATATCAGAGAACCGTGAACTTTATATTTGTATTATTATTATTGACTAAATTGAATGTATATGAACAGTAGACTTTTATAGAAAGGAACATTTGAAATATAACAAAGACAGAGTCAATGAATTATACTATAATAATTATAATAATAACTTACTGCCATTGTGAGAAAAACATCAGTCAACAGAAAAGTAACTGTAGTCTGATTATGAATATTTTAAAATGTAATATAGTTTTTGGAATCTGATTGTGCAGTTATGTGGAAGTGGTTGTGTAAGACAGCAGGAATATTAGCAGGAGAAAGAAATACAGAGAAACAGCAAGCTCACGTCATTCAGTGCGTAAGTCTCTTTTGAAAGATAGCAGAGCAGCAAAACATCTCATCCTCACTCCCACGTTCTCTTACTTAAAATATGTCTTTGAACTCGATGTACGTGCTTGTGTCATTCCAGACCTGTGTGTCTCTGTATGTTTTCCCCCTTAAGACAGTTCTGCCTTAGATGTCATTTTAAGTCCTCTCAGTTACCTTTTATGAAACAGAAGGATTGTTTATCTTCATTACATCAGAGCTGTCAATACCACCGGTTAGATAAGCCTGTTCAAAGCTTCTCTCTCTTAACCTTGGGATAGTTACACCAGAGGAGAGAACCATTATAAAAACGTCTTTATAGACTTTAATAGTCAATCACTTTAGACCAATTCCCCAAAGATGAACAAGGCAACAACAAGACTGCTGAGCTGAGTAACTCGAAAACTTGACCGCCTAAATTAAAAATGAAGTAGATTAGTTTTGACCCAAAAATTAATATTGCCATTTTTAACTTACTGTTCTGCCAAACCTATATTCTGTCATTGAACACAAAAGTAGACACTTCAAGCAGCTCTTTGTCACATAAACTATAATGATAATCTGATAGTCACAAAATTTGAGCTTTTAGGATAATTATTTAAATTGCCCCAATTATGCGTTTTCAGACATTACCTTTCATGTATTGTGTAATACAGCTGTTTGTGAATGTAAAAGGTCTGCAAAACTTCAAAGATCAAAGTCCTCGATAAAAGGGAGGTAAGAACTGATCCTGAAACAAGTCAATAATTCCAGTCTCGCTTCTTGCACGAACGTACATGTGTTTGCATTAAACTTGCATAATGCAAGCCCAAGGTCTTTATTGGCTGTCTGCGAAAAACATTTACTAGCCGAGACCTGTAAGAGTTTGCTTCGTGTTGTCAACGTGTAGAGGAGACACCGTTTTCTGAGCTGTGAAAGCAAAGGATTTAAAGCAATTCCAAAGGATGAGGATGAGGGTTTGAACTGGTATGGTAAAATCGATGCCAGCGTTACTGCTGGTATCACTGTAGTGCTGAAGAAGCCTCCAGAGATGGGCATTTTCTTTCCGACATGAGCTGCAAGCGGTAGACCAATTACAACAGACTGGGGCATCTGATCAATCAGAGCAGAGCAGACTCGCAGAAAGGAGGGGTTTAGAGAGACTGAATCTTCAAACAAACTGTTTCAGACACTGTGAGTGTCAGAGAACAGCCATGTTTGTTAATGGTTTTCCACGTGCTCCTCTATTGTCAACGTAGTCACCTCTCGCGTCATTAATCTTCTGGTTAGTCTTGTCAGCTGTGCCTCTCATCTGTATATTTTGTATATTTGTCCTGTTCTCCCTCAATCTTTGTACATTCCCGTCAATGTAACATCAGAGTAATTGTCAATGTTGTGTTTATGTAGTGACGATATCTCCAGAGTCTCCTGAGTTTGTTCATTAAAAGACTATTATTGTTATCTTCCTTTGTCTTCATGCTTCTTACCCACACTGTACCGTGACATTGCAGCATCAACTCTTTTCTCAATGTATATATATATTATAAAATTTGTGTTTTTTGACCTTGGATGCATTGATCTAAATTAGGAACCTTTAAAATAGCATAATAGGGCCACTTGAAAAAATAAAAACTAATTTATTTTTATGAAGAAGTTCATGATTCAAATAAGACCCATCTCCCTTATGTGAATATTTAAATAATTGGAAAAAACTTCTGGAGCAAAATCATGTCTTATTTATATTATTTTTTATTACACTGTTCATACAATAAATATTGACATTGATAATTGCAATGTCAAGAGAGAGTCATTATTTATTTTTGTGGTTGGTTCAGTGTAATTATAACCATCAAATTTGAATATAATTCAGCTATAGAGACTGTATTTTATTTGAATTAATTACTGAGTTTGCCCCGTGGCTGATTCATAATGGGCTTTAATACTTGAGCACCAGCTTTCTTTAATTTACCTAGTCAAAGCGACAGAGAGGAAGCGACTACCGCGGAGTATAAATTATTCTGCCTATTGCTCAATGCATTTTACTTCACAATTTAAAAAAGTAATTTATTTTAAATTATAACTTACATTTCGAAGGTGAGAAGGGCACCCAACAGACACACTGCATTTTTTACATTTTCATAACTGGTAGTCCATGCATGTCCATTTGAAATGAATGTGACTAAAATATGAACAATTATTATAATTAGTTATATTTATAAAAATATAATACATTTTCTGTTTACATATTGTTAAACTTACCTAGCTCCTTTAAACGTAAACAGAAAATAGTTCTATAAATCAAACACAATACAACTGCAATGCAGACCAATATAAATAGAAACATTAAAAGTATATCATTATCTATTGTATTGTGAGCCTTGTTGAGTTCTTATAGAAGCTAAAATTGGAGGAAGAAACACATGACTATATTATATCAAATTATCCTGAAGTGGACGTTTCATTCCCACTAATGGCTCCGGTATATTATCAGAGATGCATTTGTCTCAAGACTTCATTTCTTGTTTCATTATGATGGTGGGGGGGGGGGGGGATAAATGAGAGTGAGAGATATTAAATAGAGAGATGATGACAATTATAATGACAGCTCTGGAAGATTCACTTTGTTGTCTGTCCTAATATATTACAGCACGTGAGTATTAAGAATGGTTCCAAATATGCCTGCGGCAAAGAAGCAAAGAAGAGAGACATTTTCAAGAAATTAAAATGCCAAAAATATAGGAGATTCCTTAAGCCACAGAGCAGCAAAATGACTCGATGGATCCCTCATAAAGCTGGATAAAATATATATATATACACACACCATATTTTCCCGCATATAACCTGCGGGTTATACCAGATTTTACAAACCCCGCAGGTTGGGTGCAGGTATTTAAGGGTAAGGGCTATATGACAAATTTTTTACACGTAATAATATTTCAATATATTTGACGTAAGTTTTTTTTTGTTTGCGGTATTTTCTTTCTTGTGAGGGTTGTTGTCTCTGGTGCTTGTACTGCCACTCTGACAGCTGCCGCTGATAGGCTGTCTGACCTGTCAATCATGCAAGAAGACGTGATTGGCTGTGCTGCCATGAGGGCGGGCTCTTCTCATCTCATCCGATGATCAACACCTGTAGAATCACTTCTTAAGGGACGTGCTGCTGCACAGCGGGAGAGACTGCTTTTGCTTTTTGTTCTGATTCTAACTTGTGTTTGTGTTCTTATTGTTTGAATTTCGCACACAAGCACTGTGTACCGAGCCTGAATAGTTATGGATAATTGACGTCATGCGAGCAACATTCAAAATTCGAAATGTGAACTAACACAAAAAAGTTCATCAATCTATGGGTGCGGGTTATATAAATGTGCGGGTTATGCCAGTGTTTTTTTTTTTTTACACAAAACCCCAAAACCTGTGGGCTAAATGAGGGTGCGGATTATCTGTGTCTGCGGGTTTTATATATATATATATGTTCCTGGAAATACATCCTTGCTACTACTGGAACATTATTCCTATCAACCAAAAAAGCAGGCCTTAAACACACCTTCAATGTGACATTACAAACCAACACCAGGGAACCGGGGCCTTTTATCTGGAGGAGTCAAATCACTGCATGTAAGACTGCAGATTTATATAATTTAAATTCCATATCCTTAGCCTCTGCATATGAGAAATATGAGCCTGAGGGTACAGGTCTTGAAAACAATAACAATTTAGCCAGTGGTAAATGTTTTGTTAATATAACAGCATATCAATAATTTGATTTATAAAAAAAAGAAGGCCCTTGCAAAGGGCATCAAAATGTTTGAAAAACCCTTGACATAGCCTTTGGATTTTCTTGTATTTACGTATTTACATTACATATTCGGTAAATTTATTTTTTAATGTTGCTTTTTTCACTCTGAAGAAAGAAATTAATTGAGATAAAAGGGCTAATATCACTACTGCACATTTTCCCTATCAGGGTTAAAGCCAGTACTTTCTCCTGCGTGTCCTACTTTCTGCATCACAGCCAGATGAGAATTGCGGTTAAGGGAGTTAGGCAGTCAAGGGTTTAGTTTTCTGCACACATGTACACTAGGGCTCAGTCTGCACACTCCACTGGGACTGGAGACTGGGGGGGTGAATTTAATCAAGCCTCTCGGGATACATCTGGCAAGGTAATCCACTGCCATCACTGCAAAGAGAAGAAAATTGCATTTTGGCATTTTTTCCCCCCCTAGTCTATAAGATTGAGCACATTGTTCAATATATCTTGATGGGATAGAAATCAGTAGCCATTTCAGTATAGTGAACTCATTGCCGTGTTTAAGAAACCAGATTGAGAAGATTTGAACTTTGTGATCCTGTTAGGAAGTAGCCATCAGAAGATGGGTACACTGTGGTCTTGCTTGGTGAGCAACAATACTCAGGTAAGCTCTGGCATTTAAACGTGCTCAATTGGTACTAAGTGTACCAAGAATATATCCCCCACACCATTACACCAGCAGCAGCCTGAACCATTGATACAAGGCATGATGGATCCATGCTTTCATGTTGTTTACTCCAAATTCTGACCCAACCCTATTTGAGCAGAAAAAGCCCCTTCCCTTTCCTACGCAGTAGAAATTGAGACTCGTAAGACCAGGAAACGATTTTCCAATCTTCTATGTCTAATTTTGGTTAACCCATTCAAATTGTATCTTCAGTTTCCAGTTCTTAGCTGCCAGGAGTGGTACCAAGTGTGGTCTTCTGCTGCTGTAGCCCATCTGCTAAAACACGCTGTGCATTCAGAGATGCTCTTCTTCAGACCTCGCTTGTAACAAGTGGTTATTTGAGTTAATGTTGCTTTTCTATCAGCTTAAACCAGTCTCGACGTTCTCACTGGATATTTTCTCTTTTTCTGACCATTCTCTGTAAAATCTTATGATGGTTCCATGTGAAAATCCCAGTAGATCAGCAGTTTCTGAAATACTCAAACCAGCCCATCTGGCACCAACCATGCCACGTTTAAAATCACTTAAATCACCTTTCTTCCCCATTCTTCCCCATTCTGATGCTCATTTTGAACTTAAGAAGATAACCTTGACCATTTACAATGCATTGATGTTAATCAATGATTTTTTTCTCTCAAAACTTTCAATTTTCTTTATTCCCTCCTTTCTCCAGGCTTATACTACTTCAAGCAGTTTTCGAAACTTTGTATTGTGAGCACTATTGTGTGCTTTTGGCTCTTTAGGATGAATCGCTTACTGTATTCCTTATGTTGTAAGTCACTTTGGATAAAAGCGTTTGCTAAATGAATAAATGTAAATATAAATGTAAAATGCATTGATTTTCTGCTACATGATTGGCTGATTAGATATTAATGAGCAGTCGAACATGTGTATCTAATAAAGTGTAATAAAGTTAAGACCAAATCCTTCAAGTCCAGCCATTTTTTAACCAATGTCAAAATTAGTTTCTGCTGGGTACCAAAACCCATTAATAATGCAATACTGCACATAAGATAAACAACTGTGCATTTGTTTTTGTGTTGTGAGACAAAGATACTTCAGCAGGTTGCCTAGTCTTACTAGAGAGAGAGAGAGAGAGAGAGAGAGAGAGAGAGAGAGAGAGAGAAAGAGAGAGAGAGCTACTCAGGCATGGGCACATTAGGAAGGCAAAGACGTACCTTGCATCCCAAGCAAAAAGGAAATTAGCTGGACCAAAGGGGACAATCATTGTTTTATCGTTTATTGCAAAGATTATTTATTCAATTTGTCTGGCACCCACATATCTATGAGGAAATAAGAGAGCGCAGATAACCATAATCACAAAGTCCCAAAGGACTACGTTTTGCATTAGCAAAATCTTTCAATTGCCTTTTCTTGTAACTTTTTTCTTTGAATGCCAACTATTTTGCTATTTTATGCCTTCGATTTGTAGAAGAGCCTGTTGACCCCAATTTAAAATCATCTGAATCCATAATACATTTCTAGGTTTAGTATAAAAACAAGCTGCGGCTTCTTTCTACACCTGAGATAACCTCAGAAAAACACTGCCTTTAGAGATGCATCTCCTTTGGCTTATGTAATAAATATTAATGACATGTAATTATACAACCATCCCAGTGCGTAGATATTGGAGGCCTTATAGATTAGTAGCCCATTGACCTGTATGAATAGTAATGTAAATGGTGCATAGTGCAGGTCCATAGAGAGTCTGCTGATCTATCCGAGCTTTAGCTGCTGAGCATTGCAGTCAAGCACTCAATAGCAATGGTGAATCTTTTCAAATAAAGCCAAATAAAGCCACATTTCCATGTGGATGACAAACATTTCTGTGTCTGTCTGTGTCTGGTCTTAATCACAATGCAACAAACTTTCCATAATTACAATAACACTGGCTTAACCAACATGTGACTTGTTGTATATATTATTGAAAGGTCAAATAAATTATTCAAAAGAATAGTACACCAGAAAAAAATTATAATTCGGACATGACTTAGTAGGGCTGTTCAATTCCAAAAATTCTTAATCCTGATTCCAGAATATTCACTTTTATTATCAAGCTTCTTTTCTTTTTTCTTTTTTTTTTAAAGATTGGAGTAATATTAAAGTAATAATAAGGTAATAATCCATTTCAGTGTGACATTTTATGACAAAATCCATTCTGGATGCACAGGATCAAAGATTGAAAGAGTGACAACAAACCTCATTAACTTGAATGAATGAAAGATAATAATCATTCTATTTTTTTATTTTATTGAGTTGTTAAAAATAATTACTTAATGACATGATTATGTGACAATGAAAAAGACTTTTTTTTTTACCGATTCATTGAATCTAAATTAATCAGACTTACTAGTGAGTAATTCATTATTAGCCCTGTCAAACTGAGAAAAAAAAGGCTATTTGAGAGAACTTTACTTTCTATTGGAGATTCCGCTCAATAGTATATTGTCTTGCACTTTTAATGTAAAGTGCAACGACATCACCCAAAAAATAAATAAAATAAAAACATTTATGGGTGAACGAACACTTGAAACATGTATTTGCAATGTCTGTGTAAATTTAGTTTTGCATGAATTTCACAGTCAATCTTCAGAGTGAAATTGCATTCAGAGTGAAAAACTGCGTGATGTTAGAAATGCATTACTCTTGGTAAAGAAATACCATCACACCCTATTGATTTCTTGGTGTAAACGATGTGTGAATGATTAATTATAATGAATATCACCAACGCTGTCATTCAACACAGCCGCTATATACAACTTACCAAGAACACAAAAGCAATTGTGCAAGGAACCCTACTGTCCCATACACTGCTGCAATGCAGGTCATGTGCTTCAGTAGACAAGACTAACAGAACTCAAAGGACTGGGGTTGTTTTAGGATATTTAGGGGCCACATTTATAAATGATGAGCCTGAGTTTGAACTTAAGATCTTAAGCTATACTGCAGTGAGCGAGACATAATGGATTACAGTAGAACCCCGACTGACGAAACGCTCTACGTACGAAAAGTTCGACGTACGATAAAAGATTTCGGGGTTTTTTTTCGCCCGAGTAACGACAAAATGATCGAGATGCGAAAAACGAAATCTCGACCGAGGCGAAAATTTCCGAGTTTTGTTTTGAAATTCGCGCGCCAATAACCAGTAAACTCGCACCAATCGTCCCGCTCTCCCATTGGCTGTCTCCCAGCTCGGACGCTAGCTTTCGCTGCAGCATCCTGCTCTCCTATTGGTCAGCATCGCTCCCACCAGCCTCTGCGTAGCGGCGTTCCTCTCCCATTTTGTCTGTGCTACACTAACGCTAAAGTTCATCCGCGCTTTCGCATACAAGTTTTGTTTTCATCGTGCTGCATCGGCATTATTTTGTGCCCAGTTAACAAACTTTTTTCTAATCACTAGCCATGGATGTGAAGATTGTTGCTGAATTGAAAGGGAAGAAGAGGATGATACACCATGGTCTTTTGTCAGCAGTTATGGCTTGTTATAGCTAGCATTCTGCATCAAACACAGAAATAAAGTAGTGTGTGAGATTAAATTTATCCAGTGAATTAATTATAGAACTTATTTGAATTCATTATTGAGAAAGAGAGAGAGAATGATGAAATATGAGAGATACGTGTGTGAATTAGCTGCGTCTGTTCAGCATCTCTCTCTCTATTAACAATGATTCTGTGAGTTTAATTACTTCAAAACCAGCAACATTCCACCCTCATGGCCTAGAAATATAATGCAGAGATCCTTTTTTATGATTTATAGTGAAAAAACTGCCTTTATCCATGAGATTAACCTCACAGGTGATCTGCAATAGGACAGTCTTGATAGACCACTTAAGGTTTCCATAAAATCACTTCCTGTCATCTGTTGAAAATATTCTCTTCTACTGTTTTTCCAGAGAAATGGAAGTTCAAATATATATTTCAAAATCATCAGCAGAAAAATTCAAAAGGGCAAGAGAGGCCAAAGCGCAAAGAAATTAAATCTTCTCTTTTGTTTAAACCACAGCTCTGTTCTGTCTCTGTTCCACGTAAAAAAAAATTTTTTTTTAAATCCAGTAATAGCCATTATTATTAAATCTCTTTCAGGTTTTGCAGAGCCCTCAACCATTACAGACTGTCAAAGGTAAATCAGCAGATTCCCCAACCTCATCATCATTCTTATCAGATCTAATTTGGAGCCATTACCGTCATTGTGAGGGTCATTAGTTGGACAGTCTCAACAAAAAAAGGACTAAAATAAACATGATACCAGCCGTTAACCATCTACACACTTCTCAAGTGATCTGATAACAATGCATTCTCGCTCACAGATGGACAGAAGAAATGACAGGGAACATGGATGGATAAATAAAGGGTAAAAGGGCATCGGAGATAAGCTTTTTACATGCTGCCAGAGCATGATCCCATTCATTACAAGACATTATAAGAGAGAGAGTAAGCGTCAAAAGAAACATGGGAGGTTAATCCTCAAAATGCAGGTTGAAGTAAAAGATGGCATGAACAAAAAGAGCAAGAAATAGGAGAAAGTCTGAACACTGAGCATTTACTCTGAAGGTTATGGTGACCAGCAATAAGAAATGACAAGCTGTGAAAAGTCATGCGGACGAGTCGAGATGGTAGGAGAGAGACACGGGAGATAATGAAAGCCTGGAGAAATGTGGAAGGAAAGAAGCCAAAGAAAAAGGAAAACACACTTTTTTTATAAACATAATTATATTTCTCACCCCTGAGGTTAATTTAGTCAAGGTCTCTTTTCCATAAAATCACAATTGAGTAAATATTTTTTCATCTAGTCAGTTTTAACCGTAACAAGTAATGAGACAGAGGACATTTTGTTGGTTGCTTGGTTTCAATGTCTGTAAGATCTCACTGGTCCCAAATCCCACTCCTCATAACTGTTCATTAAACACACAGTTTTCAGGTAGATAGACAAAGTGTTTCTCACTGAATCTTCTCACCTAGTTATAACAATTTGTTGTTCAAATCTTGTTCACGTGTGAAATGATTAATGGCTTAATCATAGCCAGGCTCATACGGAATTTGCACCTCCAAAATATTAAGTAGATTTCTAGAAAATCAGATAGGTGTCATTAAAAGCGTTCTACACATTCCTTGGCCCTGTTCATTTATTCAATAATTTGATTATACTTTGAGTAAAGTACCCCTTGTTACCCCCTCTGTACCCCCTTATGTTTTAGTATATTAATAGTATTCTGAAGAATTGTCTCTCAAATTCAGAGAAGAAAATATGAAATAGTTAATTAGTTATCAGTTATTGCTAACAGTTGAAAACTTTCCCCACAACTCTTAAACAAGCTATTAATAGGAAACCAAAAAAAATAAAAAAAATAATATTTGAATTGCATATAAAAATGTCAATCTAATTGGATTGCAGTTATTAACTGTATTTGTCAGTCATACATAAAAAAAAATCATGACAGTGTATAATTAACTATAATCCATTTAATTTTATTTAAATCATATTTTCATTTTTATGCATTTCTTCAAACAGAATCAGAATAAATATTTCAACTGTGAAGTGAAAAAAATTTATTCAGTTAAAAAAGTAGAAGCATGGCTAAAATATGACTAGTCGTGTAACAAGTGTAAGCGACTGAAACAAATAAATATATAAAAATAATAAAAAATAAATATATAGTGTAAACCTTGTCCCTGTGTTTTTTAAAACATTCAGTTCATTAGTGCAATTACAAAAATCGTACACATTTTTTGTATGACTGAGAAATACGCTTTACATTAAATTTACGATAACAGTGTGAAATTCAAATACATGTAGATGGAAATTTTTATGTGGAATTCAAATGTATAAATCTTAAAAGCATTTTTTGAGAAAGAGTTATGAAATACAGTAGTACTTAATTTCTTTTGAATTGTACACTGTAAAGTTATAAATAAAACAAAGATTATTGAAGAGCATTTTACAAGACAAAAGCTACTTTATATACTACTACATCATTCAGTGTGTTACTTGCAGTTTCTTTGTAATTGTTTGTGAAATTTACTAGGAAATTGAGTGAAAATGGTCTTTTGTTTCAGTGTAGATGCGTTCAGAAAGTAATAGATTACAGAATTACAGCCATTTCAGCAGTTTATACTGATACAAGGACTGGGAATGAAATTGAGATCTTAAAGTTTTTTACTTCAAACAGTTTACCTCAAAATATCAAGGAAAATTGGATTTTTCACGATAAGATTCTTTTAAGAGACAACACACACTCTCACACGCACAAAAAATTTCAATCTGATCATATCAGCGATTGTGACTTTTTTTTATGTCAATCCACTGTCAGAAAAGCCACACGAATCACCTTCATCAGTAGCTTTAAGTCAAAAGACTCCAGTGATTTATAGGCTCAACTTGGTTTCATGCCCACTGAAACATCTGTTTCCCCAAAACAGGGAGTCTTTAAAAGCCCATTACAACAGCAGAAGTCATGACAGCATCATAAAAATCACTTAGATCTTGGCTTCAGAACAGCCTGAACAATTTACAAGATGAACTGATGAAGGTTGTAAGGACCATATGAAAATGTTGCAGCAAAATAAGCTATTAACCGACTAAACAACCTTCAAAATAAAATCCAGGGATGCTAAATGAATAAGAAGAGTTCATTTATCAAGCACAAAGCCTTCCTTAAATTCTTTACACACACTTCAAATGCATTATGAAACAAGGTGATCTAAAATTATGCTTTATGATCAGTGTGGTTTTCACAAAAAGTGCACATGCATATTCTGTTCATGCTCTGGATAAACTCCCCAAACAAGCAAATGCTGTCTGTAAAGTGCTACACGCAGCGATATGACCTCTCGTTCCACTGACATTGGTGAAATTATCCCAGTAAGTCACACTTGATTACCTGCGCATCGGTTTGTAAGGTGCTGCAGACAATGCAGATATCACACACTCTGACGCACATTAATAACGCTCCGCTTATTTGTTAACGTTCCTATAGGAAGCGAAGGGGGTGAGATGACCCAGAAACGTTCACCCCTTAATGTCAGGAAATTTGTTCCATTAGCCTCTGTGATCTCACTGGGCTGAGAGGAGGAGAGCCATAGCAACCAGCTGAGCATCACACCTCCTCTTACAAGCGCGGTGTAGAGTTCAGGATTTCAAAGACTGTCATTACAACGGCACCCGCAGCTGAGGAGGTGGGAATGAGTGTTAAAAAACATGACCATCCCAAAGCATTTATCTCTTTTCAACGCGGAAAAGAAAGAAAGAAAGCTATATTTGTAAGCAAATCCTGACATAAGGCAGACAAATTTAGCCATACATTAAATAATCAAGACTTTACTGAGAGGTTAAGTACATTTAATGAATAGGCTAATATATACGACATGCTCCTCTCTACAGTTCATGTCTTTATTTTTTCATTTCTCAGATTAAACTGCTATTTGTTAAGCTGACGGGGGTTCTGTGCGATGCGGAGAAGGACGAGGAGCCACAGGTTCACACGTAAACTCATTTATTGGAAAACGAAAACAAAAGACTTTAGCTGTAAACTCAAAAGAGAGTTGCATTACTAAGCCCAAGCTCTTCTGGATTGGAGTGTGGATGGCCTGTGACTGACTGTATGCACTGAATCGTTTAAAGATGCGGCTCTTTTGATGCTTTCAAATAAATAATATCAAATTGCATAAATATTTCTTGAGCTGACCAAAGTATTTAAAGATTAAATTTAAATTTTAAGATTTTAAGATTAATTAAAAACATGTAAAAGTTTGGTATTAATTATGTTTCATTTAGAAATTGTTCTATAGTCTATACAGTATTTAATACAATTACATTAGAAGTAACTGTAAATTACAAGAAAAATTACTTTAAGAGAAAACTACAAATTTCTGGAACAGTGTCAGGTGTAATTCATTACTAATTAAATTCCAGAAACACTGGATGATTAATTATTAATGTTATTAATCATTAATTAAATGCCATATACTATTCAAAGTTGTAGTTATTTTGTATGTTTCATTATATTTATTAAATTACTTTATAATTTACGAGAATTCCCTCTAATTTACTCTTAAGTGTTCAATGAGGCTTTCTGGATTGCTGTCAGAATTCAAATTCTGACTCCTGAATTGAAATGCAGTCAATTCTGCCGAACAGCTGAACTACAGGAAGAAAGAGCAGAACATAGAGTAACAATATATTTTTGACACATAAAATATGCAAGAACAGTATTATTTGAGTAATACTAAAATATAAAGAATTCCGCTTTTCTGAAACATCAACAGAAGAAAAAAAATACTCATTGTTATAAAATTGACAATACTTAAAGGTCTATAATTTTTAAAATCATATCATGTTATAACATCTTTATATATATATATACAGGTCCTTCTCAAAAAATTAGCATATTGCGATAAAAGTTCATTATTTTCCATATGTAATGATACAAATTAAACTTTCATTATTTTAGATTCATTGCACACCAACTGAAATATTTCAGGTGTTTTATTGTTTTAATACTAATGATTTTGGCATACAGCTCATGAAAACCCCAAATTCCTGTCTCAAAAAATTAGCATATTTCATCCGACCAATAAAAGAAAAGTGTTTTTAATACAAAAAAAGTCAACCTTCAAATAATTATGTTCAGTTATGCTCTCAATACTTGGTCGGGAATCCTTTTGCAGCAATGACTGCTTCAATGTGGCGTGGCATGGAGGCAATCAGCCTGTGGCACTGCTGAGGTGTTATGGAGGCCCAGGATGCTTCGATAGCGGCCTTAAGCTCATCCAGAGTGTTGGGTCTTGCGTCTTTCAACTTTCTCTTCACAATATCCCATAGATTCTCTATGGGGTTCAGGTCAGGAGAGTTGGCAGGCCAACTGAGCACAGTAATACTATGGTCAGTAAACCATTTACCAGTGGTTTTGGCACTGTGAGCATAAAGCTTTTCAGCAGATGGAAGCATGAAGTGCTCCAAAATCTCCTGAATGCTAGCTGCATTGACCCTGCCCTTGATAAAACACAGTGGACCAACACCAGCAGCTGACATGGCACCCCAGACTGACTGTGGGTACTTGACACTGAACTTCAGGCATTTCCTTCTCCCCAGTCTTCCTCCAGACTCTGGCACCTTGATTTCCGAATGACATGCAACATTTGCTTTCATCCGAAAAAAGTACTTTGGACCACTGAGCAACAGTCCAGTGCTGCTTCTCTGTAGCCCAGCGCTTCTGCCGCTGTTTCTGGTTCAAAAGTGGCTTGAGCTGGGGAATGCGGCACCTGTAGCACATTTCCTGCACACGCCTGTGCACGGTGGCTCTGGATGTTTCTACTCCAGACTCAGTCCACTGCTTCCGCAGGTCCCCCAAGGTCTGGAATCGGTCCTTCTCCACAATCTTCTTCAGGGTCCGGTCACCTCTTCTCGTTGTGCAGCATTTTTTGATACACTTTTTCCTTCCCACAGACTTCCCACTGAGGTGCCTTGAAACAGCACTCTGGGAACAGCCTATTCGTTCTGAAATTTCTTTCTGTGTCTTACCCTCTCGCTTGAGTGTCAATGATGGCCTTCTGGACAGCAGTCAGGTCGGCAGTCTTACCCATGACTGCGGTTTTGAGTAATGAACCAGGCTGTTTTTTTTAAAGCCTCAGGAACCTTTTGCAGGTGTTTAGAGTTAATTAGTTTATTCAGATGATAAAGTTAATACCTCGTTTAGAAAACCTTTTCATGATATGCTAATTTTTTGAGACAGGAATTTTGGGTTTCCATGAGCTGTAAAATCATCCCAAAATCATCAGTATTAAAACAATAAAACACCTGAAATATTTCAGTTGGTGTGCAATGAATCTAAAATAATGAAAGTTTAATTTGTATCATTACATTATGGAAAATAATGAACTTTTATCGCAATATGCTAATTTTTTGAGAAGGACCTGTATATATTTCATAGCATTTAAAGGGATCCATGTGCTCTAAAGAGAAACACGCTGCAGTCAAGTGCCTCCTGACCAGCAATAAAAACTCAAAATAAGGTTTCATACACACACATGCATGTACACACACGCGCACATGCTATAAGCAGTCCAACACTTTATGTACAACATTCTTGCATTAAAATCACTAACATTGCCTGCAGACTACATATGACCTGTAGTGAACTCTCTTGGTCTGTTAAGGGATTAAATGTCATAGATGGTGTTTGTTAATTAATACTGCACTTTGCAAGAGTCTGAGCAACATTACTAATGAAAAAAACAAATCCATACAATAAAATAAAACATAAACAAGCGATATTAGATCCATTGTAAATTCAACAGAGATATCTTGATATCTGGTTATATATTTAAATAGTTTCAAAGCTTCTTACTGACTTTTGAAAGTATTCAAAAGTGGAAAAAATTATATTTTGTAAAGATTCAAAGGGGCAACATTTATTAAACACAAACGAAGTGAATTTCTGTGCAATTTGTTTGCAAAACCATAGTTGTAATTTTGTATTTAATCCAATTTTCATAAAAAATGCATCAATTTAAAATTGAATGAATTTGACAATGATCTACACAGTTTGTTCTGCTCATGTTTCATTAATGAGTCCCGATGTTTGTTAAGTGCGAGTCTACAATACATGAATAAAAAGTAGCACAGATATGACCCTGAATGCTCCGTTCTTATAACTCCAAATCCATTTCAGTGAACTCGAAGGCAAAAAGATAGATAGCATTTCTGAGTGGCTAAAATAAGCTTGTATTTTACATTATCATAGAGATTTTTTTTTAATTTATACATATAGCACTTCATTTTTATCTTCTATAACAGCTAGCTACAAGGACAGATGAGCATCATTAGTCCACTGAACTCAAGAGCTCCCCTGCCATTTTCACTTCACGCTGGGCCTTGAACTGTCCACAGCACTTTTAGCTAGTGAAAGATGACAAATACCAGGGATTTAGGCTTCAAAGTCAGTGGCACATGTCAGGGATTTAGTCTGAGCCCAGCATGAATCTCAGGAGTGTTTGGGTGCTAAATGGTAAAACTCCTGGAGGCATTCGAGTAATTCTTGTGAAAATGACTTTCTTTTACTTGCAAAAGCTTTGTGAGACCTTTAATCATGCTTCATTGTGTTGGAGAATGTTTTATAGCTTGTTGTATTGCAAATTTAAAATATGTTGCACACCAAAAGCTGAGATTTATTCATTTCCATCTGCCTGCTAATAAAGTGCTTGATTGAAACTGAAATGAGGGCAGATTTAGTCATCCTACTCTCTCCCCTGCAGCTATTTGCTTTATCTTTGCTTTCAGGACTGCGCACAAAGGTAAATGTTTTCATGACCCCATTTCACCCAGCTGTTTCTTGACATGCTTTTTAGTTTCTTTTGTTGGATTCCAGTATTTAATTATGATAAACGGTGGTAAAAGTGGGAACCATTCAACAAGTGCGGTGTTTCAACATGAAATAAAAGTTATTTTATCACGATTCTTTCATCTTTGGAAAAAATTGATGTGCCAAAGTCAGATCAAGTAATGTTTTAAAGAATATAACTATAGAATATAATTTTTAAGATTTTTTATTTTTTTTTGCTTTGTTTTGTAAAATGTGACTTTTTCTCGCAATTCCGAGTTCATTTAAAAATGTACAAATAGTTGTGAGATATAAACTAAAGATTGTGAGCAAAAAAGCAGACGTGATTGCGAATTTATATCTCACTATTCTGAATTGTGAGATGTAAAACTTGCAATTTTGAGTTATAAAATCCTAATCGGGTGATATAAAGTCTAATTCTGAGGAAAAAAACTAACTAGCTATATATATGCTAGTTATATATATATGCTTAACATTTCACTCTCTATATATTATAGATTTATTTGAGAAGCAAAAAAATTGGAATATAGAAAAACTAGTTAAAGAAAGTAAGAAAAACTTTTTAAAATAAGACTCAATACCAGAAATGTTTGGAGATTTTGCAAAATATAATAAAATCAAGAATCAGTGATAGCCTTTACTTAACTCCTCCCTCCCTCGGGTCATTTTGACCCAAAATGAATTTTTTAATTGTTTTAAATACTGAGTGATCATCAGAGCGATCCTAGACTTAAGGACTTTTGTTCCTCTTAAATGGGTAATACACACACACACACACACACACACAAAATTTACTGGATTTTAGGACTTTATGTGGTTGAAATAAAAGTCATGAAATATAATGTTATATTATTTCTCTCCCACAAGAGGTCGGCAGAGACACTTTAATGTGAGATATTTTGAGCAGCATGAAAAACTGAGTTATTGAGAATTTAATATGAAAGAATATGAAGAATGTGCTTAAATTATTATTTAAATAAAATTATGTAAAAAAATATCAAAATGAAATGAAATAAGCTTTCTTGACAACAAAAAAAAGGATAATATTAGTGCTTCGGGTCGGATCTGACCCGCGAGGTGAAGAGTTTGTTACAAAGTGCGAAGAGATCTGTTTAACTAACAAAGTTAAACAGAAAAGAAAATCCAATATTTTTACTGGCCAAATTCATTGTATTTTGTAAACATAAACAAAATTTGATTTTGATGGCTGTAAACAAACTGCAAAAAAGTTGGGACAGATGCAAAATAAAGGTGAAAAGATAGAATATCTGAGTTAAACCATTTTTAATTAGTCCACAATAAGCAGGTGAATTGGTAATAGGTGAGTGTATCGTGATTGGGTATAAAAGGAACATCCACCGAACCAAAGACTGGTCTTGGCTCACCGCTTGTGCCAAATTCGTTGCTAGGCCTTATTCTGCACATGCTAAAAGAGTGGTTGTGCCTGCAGTCCAGATCTGTCTACTACTGAAATGTATTGCACCTCATGAAAAATGAAAAGCAGAATCAGACAATAATGACCACAGATAGTTAAGCAGCGGTAGTTATATCAGGCGAGATTGGGCAAAAATGTCATATGCATAACAGCAATTAGTATTCTCAATACCCAAATATTAAAAAAATTTAATTAAAAGGAAAGGTGATTCCTTGAGGAAAGGTGATAAACTTTTGGGAGCGTTCATTGCACTTTACTACTTTTCTAGTTATTTACACATAGTGGCTAATGAATTGGAAGTCTCTTACATTTACATATAGCTTACTTCCACATTGCAAAGTAAAGTGGATATTAGTCCCTCTATGGCTCAATGTAGGTCTATAGGATTTCTTTGAGAGTTTTACAGTCCATCAGTTGAAAAGCGCAAGTCTGACAGCTTAGAAAATAGCACACGTCTTTCTCAATCTTTGTACAGTCCGCTACTCATTTTCTACAGAGGTGCCACATATAGAGATTAATCCATTGAAAGAGGCTTATTGGACAAATAATACCCCTGTAGTTTCAGTAAATGCACAGCAGAATCCATTCTAACCGAATTTAAGCGATTTTATAAAGCTGCCGTCGTGACTAATACATCACATCTAGTTATATTCACCTGCTCTGATCAAATGCAAAAGACAAGGTGTTGAATCATAGTGCTTTACAAGACCGTTTTATAGAAAGTATGAGCGAAAAGATTGATAGAGAAATGTAAAAAAGAATGAAAGGACGTGCTGTGTAAGCAATATTTATATAGCAGTCGTCTTCTTGCCTGGTTAATGTCCAATGAAGCAATGCATCAAATCGCATAGTAACAGTGGATTAAATTAGATTTATAATACAGGTTTGGCACAAATGCACATGAATTGAAAACGACCCTTTGCGACTCGAGAGCACAGAAAATCTAATATATAGAATCGCTGTCTCCAGTGTCAATATTCTAGCTCACAATGGCCAAAGGTCAAACTATATCATTGCGATGAGCCGAGACAGCTAGATTACATACAGTGCTCTTGTCCAGATGATTAAGGTCTGCTAGCGGATATGTGACTATAGCTCCCGCTGTTCATCAGATTGGCTTGTGCACGAACATAGAGGCTGGGAAAGTTCGTCATCAGATGTCACAGGGGGTGGCCTACTCGACAGCTGGCGACATATTGACCTTTGGCGAACAGTATTTCAGCGTCAAGAAGGTGCAGGTGCAAAGTGCCGGTCACGGCCATGAACATGAAATCAAGCTTTGTACATCTCTGGAATGCTTAAAAATTTCCTGGACAGGCAAATGAAAAGAAAGATTTCTTGCGTGGCTTTTATAATTGGTCAGACTTCTGCATGGGCAATTGACCCACTATGTTATTAAAGAAATACCAATTATCTTTGTTTGCCTTAGATTTTTCGCTATTTGCCATGGACATATTTGTGTGTAAAAATATAACTATCCATTCAAATTGAAACCCCCCTGTGAAGTGACATAATTCATCCTGAACTGCGATGAACATGATGTTTTCTCTGGAAATTGGAAGGCTAAATGTTAGCAGCATTGAAATGTTAACTTGAAATGTCCTGCAGTGTAAAATCCTTTATTCCATCTATTTATCATTATTATATATGCACTTATAATACCTTGTTTTAACTGAAGGAACATTTTGAACATTTATGCTTTAAAAATAATTAGTCAAAAAGGATTATTCATGAAAATGAAATGGTCAGGGAAAATAAAGGATTAGCATGTGGCATCTAAAAACCAATCTATAGGCAACAAAACATGCTTTCTAGCAAATAAATGCATCTTAATATAAAATCTTATATTTGAAAATGCAATCCATATATACACTGAAGCTTGTTTGTGGACATTTATTCAAAATTCTGTCGGTGTGACTAGCGTTAATGAAGCAACATTGTGAAAATATTGTGATGGTCGACACCTGAAAAATAATAATTAATCAGTAAAGAAATTGAAAAAGCACGGCCCGATTTGCTCACATGCATTAGTAATGAAAAAAAAATAGAAGAATAATAGTCACATAGAACTAATAAAAAAATAGATGCATATCTGTCAAAGAGGTTAATCTATGTAATAATTTAAAATGACGTAATTCACCTTGTAAATTCAAGAAAATGTTTAAAAACAAGGTGGTAAATAATTATTTAATTCAATGTGTATACATTTTTTATTTATTATTTATGTTCATATTATTACTACGGTACTATCTGAAATGTGTACCATGTTGTTTTATGTTTTTTCTCTTCTCTTTTTCTTTATTTTCTCTTGTCTTATATTCATTAATACCTGTGAAAAAGTGACGCTCATTTGATTGAATTAAGTACAAAGGGTAGGCTTAATAAGCAGAGGCTTCAGCCTACACCTTTTTCGGTTATTAGGTATAGCTTTAATTTTTGAGAGTGATTATGAGTGATTATCTGTGATGACCGAAATAAAATCTTTTGTTAATGAACAAGAACATATCCAGCAATTTTAACCATCTACTTTATGTCAGTATACAATATTTTAGAATGATAATCTCATTGTTATAGATACTGATTATAAATAAGCATTGTCTGAATGTATGAACAAAATGATTCGTGTACATTTAAGAGCTCACTGCCAAGGAGAAAAAAAAATTCTGCATGCTGTCAGTCACGATCCAAGCTCATATATATATATTGAGGATGATAAAAAAACATGCTGGGATCATTTTATCCTGTGGGGCCCACTATCTTATGATACCCTCATAAGTAACAATGTGTCCCCGTGTGCAGCTTATGAGGTTGCTTGAGAGAAAGGAGAATTTATTTCATTTTCCCTCTAGTCTTGCTTCTGACATATGGGCTCTGCCACCTGAATCCATTCTCACAGCACTTTGAAACGTCTACTTGACCTCATCTGTCTAACTTATCCATTTTTCATGCACAAGAGTGCATGTGTGTGTGGATCTATCTGCGTGTGCTTGTTTTATTGGACTGTATCTATAACCCATAACCAAGCACTGAGAGGCCCTCGACTTTATTAATAAGATTTACTCCAAATATAAAACTCTCGGCAATCAGCTCTTGTGATGATGCATGGCTTTGGGCAATCTCATTCCACAAATAACATCCTAACCAGAAACAGAATCTAAAAAAACTATACGGACTAAGATGCTGCTGAAATATAAAATGAATGCATATTCCTCTTAATTTTATTTGAAGAAGACTTATTTGACTGTACAGCATAGTATAGTTAAGGAACTGCACAGGCCATTACATTGCATAAAGATGCAGTCACTAAATCATGGGCAACAACTACACACCTTAAAATTAATTCTCAATCATGTTTAAGGCACACTATGTAATTGAGGTCAAAATGATACATGACATGGAATAAAATGTGTGTGTGTGCGTGTGTGCGTGAACCTACTGAACTGAGCTGTGAAAATAAAGGGAAATGTTCACAAACTCAGGTCATCACCTCAACATAAATTCAGTGGAATTGGGACGATTCTGTGGTTACAAAGTGTTGCACTGCCCCCTAGTGATCTTCTGTTGAGAGTCCCACTATATGCAATAAAATGTGTTCTAAGCCAGTCATTTTAATTTAATTTTAACAGTGAAGTCTGATTTTATGGGTCAAACTGCAAATCGGTTCATCCTACAGTTTATTTTACATTGATTATATTTAATAAGTGGACACAAGTGTAATTGAAAATTGTAATCAATCCAAAAGAAATGTTGAATATTTGTTCAAATAACAAATACTGTCAATCTTTACACCAAAATGGTTTGATAATCCTAAACATCACCTTTTAAGTGTGGGCAAAGCTTTCCTTACAGAAAACTGGTTGACCTCATCTTTTGAGGGGGGATAAATGGTTTGTTTCTCTAGCAACAGCTTTTGGCTGTGGTTTCCAAGGTTACTGCAGGATTTCTGAAGATGTCCCCTTTCACTGCTCCCTTCAGGATTTTCAAAGCTGAAGTGTACTTCAATGATTCAGAGGGAGTATGTGACGTCAATGAGCAACAGCAAACAGGTGAAGGGTCTCAAAGTCCGAAATGCTAAAAGGTGCTCATGACATGATTGAAAGCACTTTTATCAGTACTAGTGGACCAATTAATTTCCAAAGTCAACAGCTTCAAAAAATAAATAAAGTGATCATTAGACCTGGGGTACGACTGTCATTTTAAGTGTCCTATTCAAATCACAAATTATGCAAAGTTTCACAATACTTACCAAAAGCACTTACTGTGAGAATGAAGAAGCAATGATGAACCTTTTGTGCCTTTCCTAAAAAGGAAATAATAAAAGTGCTTTAATAAAACAATTTCCAAATTGAACTGAAAAAAAAGGGAAGAGTTGCAGCCACATTCCTGGTTTGGAGTCAAAGACGTCCCTTGAGCTTCTTCAAACATCTGCTTATCTGTTATCTGTCATGTTGCCAGTCCCACTAGGCCTTTATGGACATCAATAAAAAGAGAGAATGAGGAGTTACAAAGTAATTGTTAGGCAATATTTACCACACAGTCCTAGTATGTTCATTACATTTATAATTAAATATTTCAAATACACACTTGACCCAATGCAGAATTTATGCAGTGATGGTTCAGGCTCAGTCTGTGCTTCCAAATCCCAACGCTTTCCTGTCCTGTAAAGCAAATGGACGAATAAAATCATCAATAAAAGACAAAAAGAAAACTAATGGCTATATTTTGTGTCCTAAAAATACCTTACAGACCTTCTACAGCTCCTATATTGAGAGTATTCCGTGTTTCTCCCTTTCGTCCTCTTTACTGGTTCACATCTCTCACTGTAATGAACATAAACTGCGTCCAAAGCATCAAATCTCATGGCTCTACCAAGGCCAAGCCATTCTGTGAGCAGCACAATAGACAGCATCTCCATTGCCAATTTAAGATGCTTCTTAAAAATTCCTGACTAAGGTGATTTAAAATTGTTACAGAGCACAGCAGAGGTTATTCAATTACTGTAAAACAAGGAGAGGACAACACTGAGTCAAGCCAGGAGCTTGACACACATTTATAGTGAAATATCACCACGTGCACAACGCTTTAAGTTAGTTTAGTTATATAATTTGCAAAACTTGTCTTTTTTATCTTAATCATTGGATATTCTTCATTTTTATGTTAAAAGCAATTTAATTAATTTTCCCTGTATGCTAGTCCGTTTAATTTTCTATGCACAAAACTTATCTGCCCTTTGAATTTAATAAAGATGTGTTAATATAGGCCAAAAATAAGTGCACCTTCAATGTACTTACTAGATGTAATGACATTGACTTTGGCATTGTTTTTAAATTCATAATAAATTAACAATCAAAATGAAATGATCAAATTTAATCTGCCAGGGGGAATGTAACACAAAGATGAACGTGAAACATTGTCTACTCACTATTACAATATTAAGAAGACGCTATTTTTTGCTCATTTTAACAGTTTATATATTTTTATTAACACCATTTCTAATACAAGTAAATAACTTACTTCTTATTCTAAAAAGGGAAATAAACACCCAAACAGAGTATATAAAATACTCGGCTAAAGAGACAACAACAGTGGCTTAAAAGTTACAGTGTGTAAATGTAGGGAAAAAAATCCTGCCGCTGCTTCTCGTTTATTAAAACAGCACTAAACCGGAAAAATCTGTGAAACAATAAAAACGACCTTTAAGAATATGAACCATTAAGAAACACTGCAAGTAAAGTAACTTCTCAGATACTGGATGGCTTGACTACAAGTAGGAGGACTGGTTGGGGATGAAAAGTCTTTGGGCAGAGGAGCAGGAGATGGGTAGAGGGGGTGAGATGGAGGTCATGGGGTATGCTGGGTACGGCACAGACCTGCATCCAAAAGACAGGAAACCGGAGCCAGAAGGTGCAGGTGAAGAAACATTCACAGTGGAGCCCGGGGAAGTGATAGAGCAATCTGTTATATGAAAACACACACAGAAAACACGACCTTTAACATGTACCTGGTACATACTGAAAGTCATTTACACAATATATATCACTTAGTATTAATATTAGAGATGCTGCATATCTGTAACAATCAATTTAGGACATTTATCAATTGATATTTGATATTTACCATTCAAAGGTTGAGGGTTGGTAAGATTTTTTAAATGTTTCGAAGGCAGTTTCTTATGCTCAATCAGGCTGCTTGATCAAAAATACCATAAACCGTAAAAATTGTGAAATATTATTACAACTTAAAATAACTATTTTCAACATTAACATTTTAAAATGTCTTAACAATATTAAAAGCACTGCTTAATATTTTTATATTTTTATGTAAACGTACACTGTTTTGGACATTTTTTTCATGACTCCGATGAATAGAAAGCAATTTTTTTTATGAAAAACAAACTTTTACTCACACTCAAATTTGAATGGTAATGTAATTGTGCACCCGTTTTTATTTAGTAATCTTTAAAAAAATCTTTAAAAACACTAATGATTTAATGACTGTAAATAAATATTTAAAATATACTAAAACTGTTAATAAATGTTTCGAAGGCAGTTTCTTATGCTCATTCAGGCTGCTTGATCAAAAATACCATAAACCGTAAAATTGTGAAATATTATTACAACTTAAAATAATTATTTTCAACGTTAACATATTTTAAAATGTCTAATTTGCTGCTTTGGTGCTTAAGAAACATTTCTTAACAATAATTATGAATAATATCACTGCTTAGTATTTTTTTGTAAACGTACACATTTTTGGACATTTTTTTCATGACTCCGATGAATAGAAAACTTTTACTCACCCCCAAATTTTGAATGGTAATGTAATTATGCACCGATTTTTATTTAGTAATATAATGGTTATAAAAAAAATCTTTAAAAACACTAATGATTTAATAACTTTAATGTACTTTAAAATGTCACTTGAGATGCATTTAAAATGACTGATTGTAGAGTTTAATGTTTTAGTTTGGATTATTTCGACAAAATAAAATATTGTAATCTTATGATTGGCCATAGACAGTACCAGCTATAATATAAAAGTAATTATCATCTTATACCAGGGGTCGGTAACATATGGCACACGAGTCATTGAGTCAATATTGGCATGACAATAGCAGGAGAGGTGTATGTATTTAGTTTAAATAAAGTCCCTCAAACTTGCATATTTTGACATACATTTTGAGGTCACCATTCCTAATAGCGCACATCCGACAAACCATTCCTGCCGGAGATGCACGATTGCCGACCCTTGTCTTGTACTGCATTTAAAGTTGTATGTAACCGAGCATTCTTTGAAATGTGGCACTGAAACGAAAGCAGAAACCAGAAAACAACAGAGAGAAACTAACCCAGGTTCCAGAGCGCATTCTGAGCCGCAAGCTCCTTGGCATCCTCTAATATGGTGCAAACTTTATCAGGCATGAAGCTGCTCCTGGTGCTGCTGATGACTATTTTGTAGATGAGCAGTATCTTCCCCTCCTGTCCAGCTAGGGAGTAGAGGTGGTACTCCGGCAGAGACCAGTCATTCTTGTGGCAGTAGTAATCTAGCAATGATACAGCTGAGCTCAGCTGGCTGGGCTTCAGGCTGTTCATGCTGACTGGGACCAAAGTGGATCCTGGTAGGAATGGATACACACAGCGATCCAAGTCCACTGCATACGGGCTGCCCAAGTGAGGCGGCAGGCTGAGGGGGCGCGCGCTCAACCCATCACCCATTACTCCTGCTCCCAAGCCGATGGTCACATCATCTCTACTTTGGAACAAATAGTTGGAATCACTGTAGTGTCCTCCAGCTGCCATTCCATTGTGGCTGCTTCGCGGTCCGGATCTTTTGTTCCCGTCTTTGCTGACAGGCTTGGCAAGAGTCACCTCGATGGGCGAACCATCGATAACTTTCCCATTCATGGACTCAAGAGCGCTTAGGGCATCCTCACGGTTATAGAAGTGGATGAAGGCGTAATCTGTCAGCTTCTTAACTCGTTCCACAGAGCCAGGCTTCAGGGATGAGAACTCGGAGCGAAGCGTCTCCTCCGTGGTGCTCAGCATGAGATTACGAACATACAGGACTCGCACTCGTTGCATGGTTTCCTCATCCAATTCCTTTTCAGGTTCTGCCCAGTCAACCTGGATGGTGTGACCCCACAACTGAAATGTTCCTGAAAAATCAAGTTGACATTGACACAAAGCAAGTTGCGTATTTGTGAATAGATCTAAAAGTGTAATGTTAAAGTGCCTTGCTCAGATCCTTGTGAAATACTGAACCTGGTAAAATTGAAACACCAAATTGGTTACATTTTCTTTATTTTTCTAAGTGTGATTGTTGGATTTGTTTTATTTATTAATATTATTTGCCATCCTGCCTGCTTGATTACTGCATATAGTAATCAATCAGTCCTGCCTTCTGCAATACTACAAATTATTGTCCTTAAAAAACAATAGTGTCTAAAGTGGAAACAAATTGTATGTCTAGACACATTGAGAATAATTTGCTCCCATTATAATAAGATGTTTCTATTTTCTGCATGCTTCTCCAAGCACTTTATTCATATCTGTCTGAAATTAAATTATTTTAACTACAAAATATCACGTGTGGGTTTTATTATTTATGAATTTTCAAAAATCACTTGTTTTACTTCTGTAATCTGATGTATAAACTAAACTAATTTAATAAGAAATTGAGAATTGTGAAAAGTTGTCATTACATGCTAGCATGCGCCCAGGTGGCTGGAGGGGAAGAGGTGTAGTTGCCCAAAACATTAAGTCATTTAAAAAAGACAAGGCAAGCTTTTATATTTTGATTGAAGATTACAATATGGAGAAAAATAATAATTTTTACAGTATTAATACAGTAATACCTCGAGATAAGAGTATTCTAAGATACAAGCAAGCCTTCCGGCAGATTTTTGCTTCTAGATATGAGTAAAAATACTGACGCTGATGCCGCCGCACGTTCACTTCACGCGTTCGCTGACTTCTGTACGCATCGCCCGCGAGTAGCTGATTTTCTCTCTATTTTGTTCATTATTCTTCATAATAGTGAAGATTTCTAAGAAAGTGAGTAGTAAGGATGGTAGTGAGAAGAAGAAACGCATGATGACCATGGAAATGAAGCATGAAATTGTGGATAAATATGAGCGTGGTGTGTCCGCATGAGAGATCTAGCACATATGTATGATCGCAGTTCATCCACGATATGTAACATCCTAAAGCAGAAGGATGTTATCAAGAGCGTAAATCCTTCCAAGGGCGTGACGATTATATCGAAGTTATGTTCGCATATAAATTATGAGATGGAGAGGCTTCTGTTGTTGTGGATAAAGAAGCAGATCTCCCTCGATAGATATTTCGTTAAAAGGTCTGCGCCTAGTGAAAGTGAAAGTGAGGGTAGACAGGCGAAAAAAGGTATGAAAAGTGATCAAACGTAAAGAATACAAATTGAAACAAATCTAAACAATAATATAAAATAGAAATGTTTTTTAAAAAATACGAAAGCTAAGTTCAGTTATGCTTTTTTATTAAATGAAAAAGGTACAAAAAGTGATCAAAAGTAAAGAATACAAATCGGGAAAAAAATCTAAACAATAATACAAAATAGAAACGTAAAAAAAAATATGTAAGCTAAGCTATGTTAATATAAATTATGTAGTGTTTGTGTAACGGAATCAAGTGTCTCGTACCAACCCCCTCCCTCCCCCCTCCGCACCTGCCGCTACTGTCTGTAAAAACGTATAATTAAAACCACATTGTATTTGATATCAAACATGTCTCACTACATACATGAACTGTGTGTGTGTGTGTGTGTGTGTGTGTGTGTGTGTGTGTGTGTGTGTGTGTGTGTGTGTGTGTGTGTGTGTGTGTGTGTGTGTGTGTGTGTGTGTGTGTGTGTGTGTGTGTGTGTGTGTACGTGTACGTGTGTGTGTGTGTGTGTCTATACCAATAAAAAAAATGTTTTCCATTGTTACGGATCTGGAACAGATTAATTTGTTTTCTATTATTTCTTATGGGAAAACATGATTCGAGATAAGAACAATTCGAGTTGCGAGCTCCGCCCTGGAACGGATTATGCTCGTATCTCGAGGTATTACTGTATTATTACTGTATATTACTAATATATAAGCAACAGAAATGCACCACAAATAAATCTTTTTGTATGTGCCACTGTACTTTTGCACCTGGTATGAGTTTCCTGCGAGCCATGGCAGCTGCCTTGTGGGATTCATACTCAACAAAGGCAAAGCCCCGATTCTTCATCCTGTCCATTGCACTGGGATACACAATCACGTCCACCACACCTTCAGTCACCTGGATTTACAATTGCAATATAAAAAAAGACTATGCATTAGAACACAACCGACTGTTATTATGCTTTTTACAGTCAGTTATTTTGTTCACAAGATGGTGCTAGTGCACACGCCATATTACTTCAACAGTTCTGTGTAGTTTCTAATACTAACCTTCATCATTTCTTCTTGGATCTCCTCTTTTTTCTTGTCTTTCGGGATGGAGCCGATAAAAAGGCGACAGTTGTCCAAACTTACACATACTCCTATGAACTTTCCGGGGCGAATTTCGTAGTTGTCAAGGAGCTGGATTGCGCGTTGGGCTCCCTCGCGCATTGTGTACATGACGAAGGCGTAGCCGCGGTTCTCCCCGCTGAACTCCATCATCAGACGGAACTCGTAGATGCGACCGGCCCGCTCGAAAACAGGCACCAGCTCGTCTTCATACATGTCTCTTGGGATTTTACCCACGAACACCTCACAACCTCGTGGAGGAGGGGGGCCCTCCCAACCTGAGACATAACTTTCGTTCATTATGACATTTACATTTATGCATTTGGCAGACGCTTTTATCCAATTGCATTCAAGGAACACATTGATATTCTAATCATCTTGCTTTCCCTGGGAATCAAACCCATGACCTTGGCGTTGCAAGCATCACGCTCTACTGATTGAGCTACAGGAAAGGTCAAGTTTGAATGGTTTTATATTATAGCAATCCAGTCTTAATTTTATAACTCGTTTTACAGCAATAAATTACACATATAATAGTAAATCATAATGCGAGCTAATAAAAAAATAAAAAGATAATTAAGTACATCATAAGGGGTGGAGCAATTTAAACTTTCTTGACTAAATGCAAATCATATCGTTATGAATCAATCTAATTATAAAGACTGTTAAAGACAACATGAAACTACATTTGCAGTTAATTTACCTTCTTAACATAATGTGATGATATTAAGGAAGAAAAACCATTGGCTGGAGTTTATTGAAATGACTGGATTGTAACAAAACTCGTTGCGAGTCTGTAGTCGTTTCATGAGGTCACACTTACAAATGATTCAGATACGGTAAATGGTATGTGAATTTGTCGAGGAAATATCAAGTCGGCGACTTGATATTGATATATATATATATATATATATATATATATATATATATATATATATATATATATATATATATATACACATACACACACACGCTTCCTCTCATGCTAATAGGATGAGGTGTAATTATTGCTTATGACGAGTTAATTGCATTGATCCTTTGAATGTGCTCCTCTCCTCCATAATTTGTGGAGAGGATGAACATTTTGTCCCAGGAATCAGAGATTTTAGAAAGACTGACATCAGATAAGACCTAAATAGCTGTATTTGGATACTGGTGAACCATCTGTGTGGCCCCTAAATTAACTATCCAAGATCTTGTAGGCTATATACAGTTTCCATATTACCTGGAGGCGGACCACCAAACTTTCTCTGTCCATTTTCCTGAACCATGCTGTAGCCGGTCCTGTCCATCAGGGATAAAAGAGCAGCTTCTTTAGAGCTGTCCATCTTACTGTTTTCAAATGATTGACTGGCGCATCCTTCATCCATGATCGCTTCAGAAAACACAGCGCTGCCGAAGAAAACCATTGCGTCATGATACACTCTTGAGCCCTTTTACTCATAATACTTCACATAACGCAGGTGTACATCTGTACACACCTGCTAGGTAGAAAAATGGTACGGTGTAACACACAAATGGCTATATATATTGATAAAATGACGACTGTTGAGTATGAGATTTACAGCTCAGACAATTAGCATCGAGCAAACACAATTAGCATCATAACTACCGACCTGTCAAGTTATATGTTCTTACGCGAATTTAACGATCGTTTATATATGAAAACAACATTAAACTGATCCTATAATTCACTACAGTATAAAACCATCGAGTTTTGTCCAAAAAAATCTGAGGTAAAAGGTAAACGATACAGAACAGGCAGGCCATTTAAACGAGCGGGAACCTGAAATGTCGACCAAAACAAGTTTGTTTAGTCGAATATGTTTTATACGTTAAGCTGTGGGTGAATGATATGATGCGAGTAATGTGTGACACGCTTCTGTTGTGTGTTCTCGAGAAAAATGACACTGGAGTTCTTTTGAAACGCAATTAATTCGCTTCTCTTACCTTCTAGCCACTCGATAATTGAATTAAGAAAATACGGGAATGAGTTTGTGTGACACGTGATCATCGACGGTTCGATGTTGTTGAGTAAGTCAAACTCTATTTACATAACGGTGTTTTCAACCAATGAGATGCGGGGCAATTTGGGAGCTAAAACTTTTTTCTTTTTCTTTTTTTTAAATTATGAGGAAATTTTTGGATATTTTGTCAAATAAGAATAGTTTATTCAAAAACAAAACAAAAGTGATATGGTATTTATTTATTTATTCATTCATTCATTCATTTATTTATTTATTTATTTATTTTAGACTATTTATTTAGACTAAGCACCATGGTTTTACAAAATATATAGTATTCTTTGAAGTAGTTATTGGGTCTAAATTAATATTTATTTATTTATTCGATGTTGTTGAGTACGTCAAACTCTATTTGCGTAACAGTGTTTTCAACCAATGAGATGCGGGGCATTTTGGGCATAAAAAAAAAACGTTGAAATTATGAGGAAAATTTGGGATATTTTGTCAAATAAGAATAGTTTATGCACAAACAGAAAAAGTGATATGGCATTCATTCATTCATTCATTCATTTAGACTAAGTACCATGGTTTTACTAAATATATGGCATTCTTTGAAGTAGCTATTGTAGTATAAATACACATGAATAGTACATGAATAGACAACATTTACAGACAAAAACATAAATGTTCTTTAATGATTAGGCCTAATACTGATATGACAGTAGCTAGGCCCAAGACACATAAACATACAGTACGAAAATAAATTATTTGATGTGTCGGCTATTAACATGAAAGATCACATGGTTTTAATCAAAAAGGTCTTCTTTGCCCTGATCAGTCTTAAATATCTTGTTTTTACAATGCTCAATATATGCTTTAGGGTATGAAGCACTATGTTGAACTAAATATTGGACAATGATAAAAAATAAAAATAAATCCGGCTGTCTTCAAATAGTTGTTTGGCACAGCTTCAGGATGCCATCCAAATGGTGGAGGGGATGAAAACCATGGGTAAAATGACAAAGATGGACACAGATTCCAAATAAAACATAATGAATAAGCACAACAGAAAACTCAGAAGAGAGCTCGTCTTGCTGCACACAATCTTGCGCACAGCTTTGCAGAACTGTGGAGGAGAAAACAAAAATTCAAAATTTAAGAATGTTGCATTTAATTAAATCAAATTATAAATTAAAAAGACAAAAAAAAGAATCAGTTGAGGTCCTTAAGTTTCTCTGAACACTCGTGACAGTAATGCTTTTTCTTTGTATTCTTTGTTGCATCAGTGGAATTTTCCCAAATGGCGTTTGGCACCACAGATTTTATGATTTACATGGTTAATTTTCATTCAATGGAAAACAGATCATTTGGAGAGCCTAACAAAACAAAAAACAGAATAGTTGTTCTTTGATGAGCCTGTATTTTAGATTCTTGTGGCAAAATCATACTTCCACCGCAGTTGGAGAGTGGTTAGTTTTGTCGTGCATGCTGTTGGAATATCATCATCTTTCTTAGACTGAAAAAAGAAAGAGAGATGGTGTGTGTGTGTGTGTGTATCCAAAGAGTTTCAAAAAGATTACTGCCTGTTCCCTGAAATCTGCAGATTAACATTCTTGCTCAACACCAGCCGGAGCAACTGAATCATATAAATATAAATAAATAGAATGAACTACAACAAATGTTAATCGTCTAATAGTCTAAACTCGTGTTTAATGTCTGCCTGTCCTGTCCTGAAGTTGACATTTTATGACTTTTTATTTTTATTTTATGTATTAGTATTTTATTTTTATTTTTTCCTTTCTGTACAGCACTTTGGTCTACTTCGGTCGTTTTAAAGTGCTTTATAAATAAAGTTTGTTGTTGTTGTTGTTGAATGTGTATATTTGCTATAACTGATGCATTTGATATTTCCAGACCATTGACTTTAACCTCAACTCTACACAGTCCTTCACCAGCAATGTCTTATATAAAAGTGATGCACATTTCTCAATCACATTACATTTCTTAGCCTGATTTTTGCACGTAATCCCATTTGAAACACATGTGCTGTTGTAATGAATCGTTAACCTACATGACAATTCAAGTTAAGATATTTTGATCCTAATACTGTATCTAGTTTTTAGTCAATGCAATGTTTTGCAAAAATGTCCTCAGTTTCCTCGTGTGAAAGTAACAACAGAGGGAGAGATGGAACAAAGAACTACAGATTCTTAAAGAATTTTAAGACTCCTCTTCCTTTAGTCTTTGAAGAGTAAGTCAATTATGTTGGCATAGTTTATGATTACAAATATACTCACCAAAACAACCTGAGAAAGTCTAATTTGGTACTGAATATTAAAGTGTTGATAATATTGAAGATTTAGAAATTCAACAGGTTAATTATTATTATTAATTCAGATGAATTATTTCAAGAGACCATGAAAATAACGTCTCTTTTTTTAGAGAAAATGTATTTTGAGCATATTCTTTCTCTCTCTCTCTCTCACCTGGTAGGTCTGAAAGCTCATACTGGTGCCATATCTGCAGTACATGACATAATGTTCGCAGTTGTACCACAGCAGACTGTAAGCCACGGAGCCCAAGAGCTTCTCAGCTCGTGCAGCCACCTCCTCCCCTGGGAACGGTGGCCGGCTGCACACCTCGTCCATGTGGTTGATCAGAATATCTGCTCCGTACGCAAAGTCCTCCACCGAGTCCACGCGGACACTTGCTTTTTTTGCTATCACACCCAAAATCAGCCGGTTGTTTGTCACCATTTTCTCCAGGGCCTTCTGATCGGAGGTCAAGACTGGCAAGATATCAGGAATGAGGTGAGCCACACGGTTGTTCCCCAGATAAATTCCAAAATGTGTGAAGAGAGTTCGAGGGACCTCTAGCAGATCTCCTCTTTTATAGATGGAGACGTCATGTTGGACCACTTGCTTCTTTTTTTCTTCAAAGATTGTGGCCACAGCGATATTAAACAGGCTGAGGAACTGTAGGGGAAACATCCTCACTGGAGAGATGGTGAGCTTCTAGATGTTCCGACACCTGCAGGCTTTATCCCAGTCGAGGCAGATTGGGAAGGGGGCGTGAGCCGTGAGGATTACAAACCCAGGGCTTTTTTTTTTCAGAAAAAAGCTCCAGAATAAGTACATCACATGCCCAATGAAACAAACAAAGCATAGTTACCTGATGACTCTGAAAACGTTCTCACCCTTTGTGGATGAGATTTCCTAATGTTTTCTATTTCTGGAACAAAGAAAGGTATTGCTGATTGTATAATGAACACATTGCGACAATGCTGGTGTAAGTCCTTAAGACAAATAACTGACTTTTTCAAGATTCTCATTGGTTAAACAAAATTTATAATAAGGACTCCTTTTAATGCATTATCTAACATGAGCTAACAATGAGAAATATATTCCAATTAGTCAAAAATGTCGATGTTAGTTCAGTGCATTATCTAATATTAGCAAATGCAACTTTTGATCTAAAACAATTAGTACATTTAAGATTAACTTCAGAAAATTTTAACCTATTAAGATTAATATTAGGCTATAATGTTAAATGTAAGTTCATGTTAACTTGTTAAAAGGATAGCTCACCCCAAAAATGGACATGTAGACATGTTTCGTTCTTTTATTGAACACAAAAGAAGATATTTTATAGAATGTCGGTAACCAGATAGTTGACGGCACCCTTTGACTTCCATTGTATTTTTTCCATGGGTGCCGTCAACTCAAGTCAACTTGAGGGTGAATAAGTAATGATAAAAATTTTATTTTGGAGTGAACTATCCCTTAACAAAGAAAACCTTACAGTATTAAATATTGCCAATAAAATCAACTCATATGTCTCATCGGAAAAACATAAATTACTAATTTTCCAAAGCTATTCCGTAACTCTGAGTTAAATTGTAAAAAATAATAAGTGTAATTGTAAAGTGTAATTTTTTAACAACTGAAACAATTGATTTATTCACAACATAAACACATTGACAACATAAACACAAATGCAAATATAGATAATGTTATTAAAAAGTCTAATTTATGTTCACTTTTTTACTGTACATGCTTACAGTAACATAAAACTTCCAAAAGGGGGTTTCACAGCTGTGCCATAAAAAAGCCATTCTGAGCTCCACATAACAGTGATTCCCAACCTTGGGGTCGCTGAAGATTTACAAGGAGCTCCGAAGCTCACTCTAGTCTGATCGGGATGTAACGATTACCGACACACAATACAACTCCCTACGGTTAATCATTATAACCGTATTTGATTGCAAAGTTGGCAACAGCCTCCAGCTTAAGGTTTATTTTGTGTGAAAACACGGCAGAAAGAAGTGAGAGGTTTTACAACTTGGAAATTATGCCTATGAATTAAAATGTATCTCTGAAGGTAAACGACTGCCGTCAGAAGTTTCCATGGCATTTTCATCTTACCTCTGTGTTTTGAGTACAGTGGACAGCTCTATTTTTGCTTTTTTGTATGTGAAAATCAAACTATTTTTATGCTTTGTTGTGATCCTTAACTTCAGTGAAAACCCTAATAAGTTGACTGAACTCAACTGATTGAGTAAACCCGTTCATTCACTCAATTAAACTGAGTAATGGAGTCTCCCATAACTACTCGTGTTGATTGTACTTAAATTGTTACGTTCACCGAACTTGGAGCTTATATAATGTCCTTAAACCGTACCTTGGTGTTAACTGTAAGTGTAATTATTTAAGTTAACTCAAATATGAAAATTAAGCTGAAATTATAAATTACTTTGTGCAAACATACCAAAGGGGGGGGGGGGGGGGGGGGACAAACTGAACAGCATATTGAATGGGTAAATAAATTTGGGAATAAGTTATTTATAATTATTCAAAGAGCAGATCAAATTAATAATCGTTAAGAACTTTAAATGTTAAAATATGGGTCGTTTGTACAAACTTTGGGATCCTTTCAGTTCTTAAAATAATCATTTTTGCCTTAGTGTGTAGAGCATTGTAATAATGGAAAGGTTCTATGGATGTTTAAGGCTCTTCATTTAACCTCTGAAAATACACCTTAAAAAGAGATCAATAAGTTATAACAGCATATGTTTTTACATTGTTTTAACTCATCAAAATAAGTTAAATAATAAAAGATTCAACTCATTATTTTAAGCCAGTTTAATGTCACATAAGTTGCAATGACTTAAACATACAAGTTGATTGTACTTAAAAAATGTAAGGTAGCAACTTTTTTACAGTGTGGACAACAGGGCCTATTTGTGCTATAATCAGGCAAGAGCATTTGAAAGGGTTTTATCATTCGATTTGACATTTATTAACTTGTTATTGTACAGTATGCTCTCAAATAAGGTCATAAAAATGTACAAAATAAAATGTTAATATATGAGGATAAAAAGAATGAAAAAGATTAAGTTAAAAATACAACTGACAATGACAACATTAGCTGCATTGCCATTCTACGATAAAACAAACAAACAAAAACTTTGATACATTAAATAGTTCATATGGGTTTAGACTTGAAGTGTCTCTCATCCAGCCATCCACAGGATGAAAGGAATGATAAAGGTTGGAAGTGCGGTGGACGGCGCTATTCCAAGAAAAAACATGGAAAGCATTCCGATGATAGTGGTCAGAAGAACGCTCCTCTGGTCCCGGATTACTGATTTTAAACTTTCACAGAACTGTTGAACGAAAGAAAGAGATGGAGTAGATGAGATTCTGAGCACTAAACAAACAACAAAACTAAATAAAGTGTCATTCGCGTCTGGGACGGTGCCGCGTGTCTCCCCCCAAATCCCTCTTGCACACTGAATGAAGCCGTTGTTTCCGTTTGCGCTAAAATGACCCAGATTTCCCGAAAAGCTCCCGGTCCTTGAAATGACGTGAAAATACGGTGTCGCTGGAATTAAAGAGGTGGAACATCCCGCCTCGCGCCAATCTGGCATCGACACAAGTGCCTGAAAGGTTTCAGAGCTCACTTTTAGGAGCACTTTCGTCCAGAACTTTATATATTCGGACGAAAATGAGCTAAATAACTACACCTGAATATAACTTTTAGTTAAAGTAATTTTTATATTTTGTGTGGGGCTAGATAGTCGGCTAGTAGGCATTGATTTAAAAAAAAATCTAATTATTTTACGGAAACTATTTTGGTTTAAAATTATGATTATATAATAATAAAAATTTTCGTTCCCAAAATCTACGGTCTGAGTGACGAAATCAGGAAGCCATTTTGTTGTCATGTGACAAGAAAATCGCAAAGAAGACTCTTTTAGACTCTCATAATCCCAAAGCCAGTGTTTTATATATATATATATATATATATATATATATATATATATATATATATATATATATATATATATATATATATATATATATATTATAAATCTATGAAAAGTCTTTACAATTAGTTCACATTAAACATAATAAGAAAACTTAAAGGATAAAAAAAATATGTAAATAAAAATAAAAAAAAAAGATTTCTAGCGCCTCTATTTATTTTTTTGTGGTTTAAAAATGAACAGTGTTGATTTATTTACTTAGGCTATCAGTTTATTTAGTCTATATAAACATATGTGAAAAAAGGTTTCTACTGCCTCTATTTTTTGTTTAAAAAAATAACAATATTGATTTATGTATTTAGGCTACTCTATTGGTTTATTTCATTTATATACACATATGTATAAAAAAAATAAAAACGGGGGAGGAAAAAAGTTTTCTATAGTGTCGTTTTTTTTTATTTAACAATATTGATTTATTTATTTACTTAGGCTACTCTATTTGTTTATTTAATCTATATGCATATGCGTAAAAAAAGGGGGGAGGGTTTCTATATTTTTTGTTAAAAAAAAAAAAACAATATTGATTTATTTATTTAGGCTACTCTCTTTGTTTATTTAGTCTGTATACACCCTCAGAAAATGATACAAACGCTGTCACTGGGACGGTACCCTTTAAAAGAGTTCTAATGCGTACAATTTCTGTACATTTTTGGCAGCAATATGTATGAGGAACATAAAAAGGTGTATTTTAGAAAAGGTACCGCCCCAGTCACAGCTTTTGTACCTTTTTCCCCCTGAGTGCAGGATACAAAAATGAAATACCATGTAAAACCCATTCAGCGTTGAATTAAGAAATGCAGAATGCGTACAACTACTTTATAAAACAGTATCTAACTTTTTTCGACCCTTCTGCATTTCATATTTTCGTTTTTATATTGATCTTTGCTAATGCGTGCATGTGCGTGTCATGCAAAAAGAAGAAAGTCAAGAAATTGTAGACATGTAATAATTAACTTGTAATCTGGTGGCTCCTGATATGAAGAATGCACCCGTCGATTGAAAGGAAAAACGTGCTGTTAGAAACACTAACGTCCCGGTTTGGTTATTTTTTGAGGGAACCAAATAAGAACGTTCTATGAACGTTTTCCATTGGTTACTGTTTGTAATCTACAGGGAATGTTCTGGGAACCTTCCTTGCAGGTTATTTTTTGGGGGTTAATTTTGAAACCTAAAGAGAACATTCCCAGAACGTTCCCTGCAGGTTATTTTTTTAGTTACAATTTTGTAATCATTTTTGAACAATAAAGTATTTGGAAGATGTAGTTTGTAGACTGATTATTTGTGTACAGGCATGTCAGGATGTAAAGGAGAGGAGAACGTTCATGGAACGTTTTAGGAACGTTCACCTAACCTAAAGGGAACGTTCTATTTAAGTAAAGAAAACTTTCCTGGCTAACCTACAGGGAACGTTCAAATGCTTGTTCTGGGAACGTCATGAGAACCAGAAACTAACGTTCCCAGAACGTTCTGGGAGCCAAAACTTAGCTGGTTAACTGGGTACCTTGTCCGTCTGCAGGCTGACCGCTGTCCCGTAGCGGCAGTAAGTGACAAAATGTTCGCAGTTATTCCATAGAAGACTGTATGGGATATGCCCGATTAGTTTTTCCGCTCTTCTCGCGACCTCTTCAGCGGCCAGCGGCTGTTTTCTCAGGATAGTATCCATCGTGTTGAGCAAAACAGGCGATCCGTAGGAAAAATCCTCCACCGAGTCGACCCGTATTGATGCGTACTTGTAGATCACGCCAAGAAGCAACCTCTTGTTGGACACTACTTTCTGTATCTGAGCTTTGCTGCTCGTCAGGACCGGCAGTATGTCAGGCATGAGGTGTGCCACTTTGTTGTCACCGAGATAAATGCCATAATGAGTGAACAAAGTGCGGGGAACCTCCAAAAGATCTCCGCGCTTGAAATAAGCGCTCTCCTCGCGACGCTTCGTGCATCTCTCTTGATTAGAAGGGGCTGTGCTGAAAAAGTTCAAATGTGCAAGAAGGAAGGTTTTCTCCAAAAGTAAAGCCAGACAATCTAACATTTTGCAGAGCTGCTCAGGCTTCACTTCCTCGCTTCGTTTTATTCTAAGGAGCAGCGGTCCGGCGTGACGTCACGGCGGCAGCGGAAAGACCATTGGTCGCTATTGATGCGCTGGAAGAATGTAAACGAAAGACAACGTGAACTTAATCGAAAATCATTACAATCATAGCTCAACCCCCCTCAAGATAACTCAAGATACCTTATCATATTGGCCCATGGTAAAATATAGGCATATAGAACAATAGGCTGCAAGCTAGTGTTGTTTTAGAAGCCAAATGCAGTCACCAGAAAGCAGATTTCTTTTATTTTCTTTGTTTTAAAAGTGTAGAAAAATATGTGTGTGCATGCATTCACACACACAAATAAATAAATATATATAAAATATATATATATAATAGGCATAATATATATATATAATGCCTATTGTATATTATATTTATTATTGTATATTATATTTAATTTTATATACCTATTGTTCTATATGCCTATATTTTACCTATATGCCCATATAAGTCCAATAACACATTTGTAAATTGTAAATTTGGTATTTGTAAAAACAAAACTACAACTACTGCATATTTCATATATATATATATATATATATATATATATATATATATATATACATACACATATACACACACACGTGTCTGTCTGTCTATGTGTATAGAAAACTATAATTATTGAACATTTCATGAGCAATAATGATAGTTTTGTTTTTACAGATACCAAATTTACAATTTACAAATGTGTTATTCAACTTATATTTTAATTAGCTGTCTATTACATGTGTATAGTATGCGTTTCTGTGTGAATTATGAGTACTTTACTGTTTTTATGTATCGCTGCTATGCATTTCAAATTCCAACATGAATTATATATATATATATATATATATATATATATATATATATATATATATATATATACACACACACATTTTTCAAATTACACACAAGTCAAGTTACATTATTCTTATTTTTTTAACAGTTCAACTGAATGTCTCTGAGCTCCAGCAGCGTCTGTATTTTCTCTGATGTAGGTACGAGCAGGGTAGATGAATGTGGAAAAAGTGAGAGCAGAAAGTTTAGCCAACGGTAGTTTGAAGTTGAGAGCTGGTTCATGCCATGTGGCAATAATTAAAGTCCTCAATACATTCACCCAGACCGCACCAAACAAGAGCTCCTTTTACCAATAGACCGGTTTGTGAGGCGTGCAGACAGAGCACATGTCAGGACTTTATTAAAAGTCTCCAGAAATGTAGCCCAAAAGGACTGAGTTCCCCATGAGTTCAGCAGCACTACTAATGAATACCAATAGCTCCTAATGGTCTTAATTAAGATTGTGTCAATGGAAAGAAAACATTTACATTTGCATTGTCTTGTAAATACAATCCTTAATGCAAAGTTTATAAAACACACATTGAGCTTAAGAGGACGTTAAGCGATAAGGTCGGAGCAAAATGATGCAAAACAGTCTTAACTCAGAGATAAAGGAACGGATTAAAGCTGCCCCAAAAAGCTACCCTCCCCCCGAGGTTTAGTTTAGTGGGAGAGCGATGATGGACAGGAGGAGAAATCAGTGTCATAGTGGTAACAAAGGTGTCCCAGTGAGGGCAAAAGCTGAATGTTGAGGGATTAGTGATTACTTGGTGCACTCTCGAGGCTGTGTTGCTTGTTTGAACAGCAGTAGAGCGCTGAAAGATAGCGGGTGATAAATGACAAGCCATTTATCTTCCTTCCCTGTTTTGTCCCCCAGCATCCCAAAGTCTGAATGTGACGGCTGAATGCGCTTGTGATAAATGTGCGAGTTTTGAGGGAGAGTGATTTCAGTTTATGTGACCGTGTGTGTTTGAATGACACTCCGTTGCATTGAGATGAAGCCAAGAAGCTCTGCATGTGCACAATGAGGAACTGCTGGATCTGTCTGTCGGCCGTTGACAAATGAACTGTTTGCGTCTCGCCCTCCACTTCCTTTTGATCAATCTGCTTTCCTGAGGTCATGCTGTTAGCACATGCTAATGCGGGTCAAAACATCACAGTTTGAACGATTTCCCATAAAACCTAATGAAAGAACGTGTTAACGTCACCGTGAATAATCATGCATGAGGTATTTGAGTTTGGGACATTTTCTACAATCATTCAAATCATTGCCTCATTAATAAGTACTGATTTTTTCCCCTTGCAAAGGCATTCAAGCAAATTCTTCTTCTTAGAATGCATGCATATATCTTCAACAGTAAACACAAAGCCTTTTGCTTTCTAACTTCCTGTGTCGAAAGGGGTCAGAGGCAATGAGACGACGTTGTATATCGGGACTTCAAGGGTTTATTGTTTTGTTGTCGCTTGTAAGACGTGCCCAGCTCAACACAGCCATGTGAAACACCGCGTTCTCTAACGTACTCACTACACATCAAAGTCCTTGCACGTTCAACAACAACCCACCCAAACCGACGTGCTATTTTTCAATGTTCATTCATAGTGCTAATCATTATTATTGTGTAAAAATTACTTAAGGCACAGATACGTGTTCAAAAAGTTCACATTTTGATTCCATTGAATCATTTGAACAGTTTGGAAACTGTTAGTAGACGCAACCTAAAACGGAAGACACTGTTTGCATTACATAAACTTCATAATATAATCCATCTGGACATTTTCAAACATTATAAAAGTACTATTCTTTGGCTTCATCCATTTGAGGCACTTTTTCAAATGTGAAATCTCAACACACCCCGGACATCTTTGAGTCGTTGTCCTTTTTTAATCGACCAGTGACTTCAAATCAGGTAGGCCTCTCAGTTTGTAGTCAAGCAGCATTTGCCCATAGGCTTTTCCCTGCAAAATAATATATTTTTTAGTAATAATAAACTTTATTTTATATAGCGCCTTTAAATGAGAATCTCAAAGCACTTTACATACATATAAAATTAAAAGATACACATAACAGTAAAATCAATTAAAAAGCCAAAATAAAACAAGCAAGAATAATAAAATGAATCACATAAAAGCTATCCTAAAATGGATATATTTAATACTAAAAACATATTACACTATGTGACAGTTTTGTTCTACACTACTATTCAAAAGTTTTTTTTATTTACTTTGGTTGACGTCCCCGTCAACACCATTTTGCGAGTTTGTAAGAATGAGTGTGTGTGTGTGTGTGTTACCTGAGGGTCGCTGCGCAGTGATGCCACCCCTCCCCCTCCGAGTGAGTTTGGAAGAATGAAGTTCAGGCCGTGAATGCCGGGCAGTTCGTACCTAGAAGCCACCGCAAACATGTGAAATGCATTATTTTAATTGAGATCACCTCCCGGTTTTCACACATCTGTTCATTACCTCACACCACACTCTCATACAGACAGGCACCTAGACATGTCAGTCCTCAGCATGAGGTGGTCCTCATTAGCGGCACCAAAGGAGTTTTCCCCAACCCATAAAAAAAACAAGAGGCTTGCATGCATGCACTCGCTCTTACACACACACACACGCACGCACACACACACACACACACACACACACACACACACACACACACACACACACACACACACACACACACACACACACACACACACACACACACACACACACACACACACACACACACACACACACACACACACACACGTCTTTAAAAAGCTGTCCAGGCTGCAGATGTGGAATAGCTCCGTATAAAGGTGTTGCCATGTTTATTTTGTGTGACTTTAACCTTCTTTCTAGACTACATGAATAGACTACTAACCATCTATTATATTGTGTTTTATGATAATCATTGTTTTAAAGATTGGACATCTATGCTTTTTGCCTCATCAAACCATTACATTTTAATGACTTTCACCAATGGAAATGGTCTGCAAGCATATTTTTTTGGTTTCTTCTTACCGTATGACAGAGGGAACATCAGTCTGATCCTTTCTGATCAAATGTTGGAAATACTGCTCCACAACTTCAGCGGTTAAAATCTTTTTCAGGTAGGGGAAATACAGCGGGTGTCTTGCAATGACCCCTAAACACAGAAGTTATAGATGTAGATTTATTGATATATGGAATAGACTTGTCCGACATCTACCCTTACACTTGATTTACATCATCATGCTGAATGATATTACCATATTCATGTACTATAAAAAAAGAAAGTCTGGTAGTTTGCTCAGTTTAGTCATTTTATGTTCACAGTAGAACTCACACATTCAGAAAGTCCCGAGTGAGTGAGAGAGTGAGAGAGTGAGAGAGAGAGAGAGATAGATAGATATATAGATAGATAGATAGATAGATAGATAGATAGACATAAAACAATTCATAGACAGATAGATAGAATGATAGATAGATAGACAGAACAATTCTAGATAGATAGATAGATAGATAGATAGACAGAACAATTCTAGATAGATAGATAGATAGATAGAACAATTCTAGACAGATAGATAGACATAGAACAATTCTAGACAGATAGATGGATAGAAAGATAGATAGATAGATATATAGACAGAACAATTCTAGATAAATAGATAGATAGATAGACAGAACAATTCTAGATAGATAGATAGATAGATAGATAGACATAAAACAATTCATAGACAGATAGATAGATAGAATGATAGATAGATAGACAGAACAATTCTAGATAGATAGATAGATAGATAGATAGACAGAACAATTCTAGATAGATAGATAGATAGAACAATTCTAGACAGATAGATAGACATAGAACAATTCTAGACAGATAGATGGATAGAAAGATAGATAGATATATAGACAGAACAATTCTAGATAAATAGATAGATAGATAGACAGAACAATTCTAGATAGATAGATAGATAGAACAATTCTAGACAGATAGATAGACAGAACAATTCTAGATAGATAGATAGATAGATAGATAGATAGAACAATTCTAGATAGATAGATGGATAGACAGAACAATTCTAGATAGATAGATAGATAGATAGATAGACAGAACAATTCATAGATAGATGGATAGACAGAACAATTCTAGATAGATAGATAGATAGACAGAAAAATTCATAGATAGATAGATAGATAGACAGAACAATTCTAGATAGATAGATAGATAGATGGATAGACAGAACAATTCTAGATAGATAGATAGACAGAACAATTCTAGATAGATAGACAGAACAATTCTAGATAGATAGATAGATAGATGGATAGACAGAACAATTCTAGATAGATAGATAGACAGAAAAATTCATAGATAGATAGATAGATAGATAGACAGAACAATTCATAGATAGATAGATAGACAGAACAATTCATAGATAGATGGATAGACAGAACAATTCTAGATAGATAGATAGATAGACAGAAAAATTTATAGATAGATAGATAGATAGACAGAACAATTCTAGATAGATAGATAGATGGATAGACAGAACAATTCTAGATAGATAGATAGAAAAATTCATAGATAGATAGATAGATAGACAGAACAATTCTAGATAGATAGACAGAACAATTCATAGATAGATAGATAGATAGATAGATAGATAGATAGATAGATAGACAGAACAATTCATAGATAGATGGATAGACAGAACAATTCTAGATAGATAGATAGACAGAACAATTCTAGATAGATAGATAGATAGACAGAACAATTCTAGATAGATAGATAGATAGATAGATAGATGGATAGACAGAACAATTCTAGATAGATAGATAGACAGAACAATTCTAGATAGCTAGATAGATAGACAGAAAAATCATAGATAGATAGATAGACAGAACAATTCTAGATAGCTAGATAGATAGACAGAAAAATCATAGATAGATAGATAGACAGAACAATTCTAGATAGATAGATGGATAGATAGATAGATAGATAGATAGATAGACAGAAAAATTCATAGATAGATAGACAGAACAATTCTAGATAGATAGATAGACAGAACAATTCTAGATAGATAGATAGATAGATAGATAGACAGAAAAATTCATAGATAGATAGATAGATAGATAGACAGAACAATTCATAGATAGATGGATAGACAGAACAATTCTAGATAGATAGATAGATAGATGGATAGAAAATTCATAGATAGATAGATAGACAGAAAATTCATAGATAGATAGATAGATAGATAGACAGAAAATTCATAGAAAGATAGATAGATAGATAGATAGATGGACAGAAAATTCATAGATAGATAGACAAAGAACAACTCATAGATAGATAGATATTTCAGTGAGTTTGACATCATATTTCAACATGAGAAAAGCTAACACATTATGTCAAAAAACCACACAGACTCACAGTCTGCTCCGGATGACACATAACCACCAGCTACATCGAAGATGAAGTTAAGACTAGGGCAAGTTGCCACATCACAAGAGAGTGTTGCCTTTTGGGCTGCAGACAGTGGGCTGTGATTGGTGGTTTGTGGTCAGAGAACATGGCTTGGCCCAGAATTTTCCCAGCATTTATTACCAGAATGGCCTTTTCTGTGTGACTTTGACATGCAGTAAGCAAATGGTCTCATCGTGGAAATATTATTCACTGCATGTGAAAGCAGATGGAAAGACACTTACCAATGTTTGCGGAGTCCCCTTTGTCTCCACTGCGCGTGTATGCTAACTCCTCCAGTCTGAAGGTATGCGGGCCAGAGGGCAGATCTGAAAGAGAGACAATCTTGTTCTCTGTGTAATTAAATTCAGCAGTTGGCAGGTTGAACTAACAGTGAGCGTCTGAGCCCATTCAAAGATCATTTTGCCTTCAGTCAGTTTACAGATTGCTTGATCTGACTGATTATTTAAACAGAAATAAACTAATAAACTTGACCTACACTATTGTAGAATTACACTATTGTACTAAAGTTGGTGGTCAGTAAGAGCATGATTTCTGAAGGATTTCTGAAGACTGGAGTAATGATGCTGAAAGTTATAATACCAACCCCAAACTCATGAAAGGTAACTTATGTTTTGCTTAAGTATGTAAAATGTATGAGTGCTTTGGGTGGTTGCCAGGGTGTTGCTATGTGGTTAGAATGTTGTGAATGGCTGCTTGAAAGTCTAAAAAGCCCAATGTTTAAGTTTCTATGGCATCATTTGGTTCATCATAATGTTTCAAATCTGTATGACTCTGTATTACTCTCTTCTTTGGAACATAAAATGCCCAAGATGCTCATGTTTTACCATAAAAAAACATCAAAAAAGTCTGTTTCTCATTCAAAGCTATTTTATGCTTTGAGAAGAGAGTATAAGACTTCATTCATGATGCTTTATTGAGTTATTTTTGATTGAACTACCAATGGTAATTGTTATGCTCACAGCTCATTGCTGGTTGAATCCCTATTAATCAGTTTTTCTGTCTAGGAAAAATGCCCTTGGGCTGCGGTAACATTAGTAGCCTCTCTTACAATCAGCTCTCTGTGACGCTCTAATCACCGTGGCTCCAGGTTCGTCTGTCTGTCGATTGAGTGGGAAGGGGAGCAAAACAAAGTGAAAGAAAAAAAGAGTCTATGTCGCTTTATTTTGTGTTAATTTATATTTAAGACCTTTTCTGTTCCTGCGCATGCCCTTGCGTATTTGTGAATGAATGCGAGTGTGTGCGTAAACAGACTGCGTTGCGTGTGTTCAAACACTAGATCGAATGAAAGGGAGTTCCCGATTATTTAAAGGGTTTAGCTGCTAGTTTAGTGCAACTGAGAAGTGGCAGATAAATAAAGAGACTCAAGCAAACACTGCCAGAACACCACAAAGGTTCAGAGAACCTAAAGCAAAGAACTCTGGGAAAACAAGCAGCACTGGATTCCGGTGCAAGGGATCTTTTAAAACCTTCTCTTGGTGGAACAATCACATTGGCCCTTAAAACAAGCCTTAAGCTCATTTCTTTCAGTTGAGTTTGTTGCTCAAACATTCCTTCCACTTCCACCTTGAACTAGGTCATATCAAACACTGCATGCTTATTTCCAAGTGAAAAAACCCAACAGTTTTGATGCACAAGAGAGTTTGTTATTAATAAATGAGTCAAAAACCTTTGTTCTTGAAGAAATGAGAAAATGACAGAGAATAACTTAACGAATAACGAAATATCATATAATCATTATCATTTTCAGACTCATTTTGCACAAATTACTATAGAATTAGTGTTCCAAATGTAGAAACCTCACTATTTCTCCTTGATTATTTATTGTCAAAAATTATGCATATTTGAATTAAAGTGTACTGTATGAATTTTAGAAGTGTTTTGGAGTAGACCTTGACAATCAGGGTTACAACCCTCTTTCATTCTATGGAAAAGAGCAGCTTGGACATATTACTAAATAACTAAAAAATGTGTTATAGAAGTCTCAGCAAGGCTTCATTTATTTGATCCAAAAAATAAAAAACAGCAATATTGAAAAGTATTTATAACAATTTAAAATAACTTTTCTGCTTCTGTTTTTTTTCTTCTTTTTTTAGCAGCTATTCCTCCAGTCTTCAGTGTCACATGATCTCTCAGAAATCATTCAAATATACTGTATTAATTAATTTATTATAAATGAATACAGTTGTGCTGCTTAATATTTTTGTGGTAACTTTGTTTTGGGATTCTTTGACGAATAGTCAATAGTCAGAAAAGAACAGCATTTATTTGAAATGTATTTTTTTGAAATATTATAAATGTCTTTACTGTCACATTTGATCAATTTAATGCATTATTGCTGAATAAAAGTATTAATTTTTATAAAATAAATAATCTGGCCCTAAACATTTAAAGTAGTCAATTTCAGGTAGTATAAATGGCATTATTTGTGTGAACTATTCCATAATCACTTTACATTTTGTAGTCCACATACAATCAGCAGGATACCTGTGGGTTTTCCTCTGTATTCCTCTGAGTGGAGGGAGGGGTCGTGTCTTTCTGCTAATGAAGGATTTGTTTCCACCACTCTGAGTGTCTCCACAAACTCCCCATTCACATGAATTTGCACCTGAAACCACCAATTAAGAGTCATTCAGTCACACAATCACCCATACGTTTACTTTAATTGATCCATTTCCACACTCTGTCCAATCCATTTAGAATGAACTTTAAATTAAATGCAGTTCGATTTTGTTGTATCTGTTCTTTTATTTTTATGTCGTTCCTGTAGCTCAAACAGTAGAGCATGCACTTGCAACGCCAAGGTCATGGGTTCGATTCCCAGGGAAAGCAAGAACTGATTAGAATGTGAAGATGTTCCTTGAATACAATGTAAGTTGCTTTGGATTAAAGCATCGACCAAATGCATAAATATATAAATAAAATATATATTTTATTAATATATTTTTATAATATAAAAAAAGCACACAGTGATGGTATCAGATACTTATGTAGCATGAATTCAGGTTAATCGGGACACTTTTTCCCTTCATCTCAATAAGAAATGTGAGCCAGTTCACCCTATCCTGTGCATTAAATAGTGTATTACCAGATTCATAAAATATGGTATTTGAACAATTCTCCAAAATAATAAAATAGCATTACCATGGTATATTTTAAACAACAAAAACATGGTAAGTACCTCCAGATCTGCTTTGGGATGCAGGAAAAAGAAAGGTTTCAGAACTGGTGATCTAGAAAGAGAAATAAGACATACATAAACATTTTATGTGGTATACTTTCATCCAGAGTTATAAACAGTTTTTCTTCAAGAACTACTAACTAACACTCACATTCTTGGTCGCCCTCCTACAATAGCTGTGAGTCCTGGAGCTGTAGAGGGGAGAGAAAAAGAAGTAAGATGCTGAGTTGTTCAAATGTTCTGGGGCTTTAAATGAACCGTGAGCTTAACCATAGTGGTTTGGAGACAGAGTGGGCTAAGACTGAGTTGAGGTTTTAACTCACCCATGCCTGTTCCCGCTGGTGCCACCTCTCTGGAAAAAAACTCAAGCGCTTTCTTCTGCTTGTGATGGACGGCCATCCAAACCACAGCCTCACGAGAATCCTGCACAATAAAGAACAGCCTTCAACAACTGTAGGTTTTTTGTTCTTATCGTAAACGGACTGTGATGTTAAACAATTTTCAACAGAAAACAGAAACAGACAGCCTACTTTATTGACCGCATGTGGTCCGTATGTGTCCTCAGCACCCAGAACTTGAATGTTGACTTCAGCATAGTCCTCCAAACCCAGCTGTCTGAAAATTCTCTGGGTCCTACAGATAACGTTTGATGATGAAGTACTACTACTAAAAGGTTCAATGGGGTTCTATATAAAGGACTAGGGTTCTTGACTCAATTTTAAAGAGCCCTTTATGTCAAAAAGGTTATAATTGTCTTAAATGATTGCATAATGCTTTCATGTTTAATGGGTGATTTGAATTTTATATATTTACTGTAGAAGTATATTTACAAGCGGTCTTTTTTTATGTCTCTGTGTCAGCAGAGGGGTCATCCTAGGTCTCCTGCAATAGTGTTTAATTTCATTTAAATGTCAACGGATAGCTTGCACTGACACTGATGCACCCTGACCCTGCAGGACAGCTTGAATTTCTTTGGAACTTGTTTGGGGCTGCTTATCCACTATCCAAACTATACTACGTTGCAACCTTTCATACATTTTTCTCTTACGTTCACGTCCAGGGATATGAGCTACAGTGCCATCGGTTGCAAACGTCTTGAAATTGTTGCGCACTGTGGACAAATTAACATCTAGATCTCTAAATTTCCACAATTTTGGTTCTCAAGTCCTTAGATAGTTCTCTTCTCCTCTTTCTGTTGTGCATGCTTAGTGTGGCACACACAGACACACAATGCAAAGACTAAGTCAACTTCTCTCCTTTTTATCTGCTTTCAGGTGTGATTTTTATCTTGCCCACACCAGTTACTTGCCCCAGGTGAGTTTAAAGGAGCATCACATGCTTGAAACAATCTTATTAACCACAATTTTGAAAGGGTGGCAATAATTTTGTCCAGTCTATTTTTGGAGTTGTCTGAAATGATGTCAAATTAATTTTTTCCCCTCCACATAAACATGTTAATGCAATACTTTTCTGTGAGCAATACTTGATTTTCTGGAAAAATTTCTGGGATGCCAACAATTTTGGCCATGACTGTATGAAGTACCTGACAGAACCCTTCATTACTCTACATAGAAACTTTTCTGCAAAGATTGCATTTTAGTATGCACATTTTTTAGCTCTAGAGGAGTTTAAAACAATGTATTGTAACTTTATTTAGAATATTTAATTTTAACTGGCTAAAAATTCAATTCATACTGAACCAATTAAATGAAAGATGCCGAAACAATGGCAACAGACAATTTGCCTGGGTTTTGTCGGATCATTGTATTTCCCTTGCCGGTGTCTGTTGCTGTTGGTAAGTACTCATCATTTGTTATCTGTAATCTGATTACTATCTACATTGTTTATGTAATGGTAAAATTACTGTAATCTGGTGACTGGGTCAGCGTATGTATGTTGGTCATTTAATCTACCTTGTGCCAACTTTTATTATCGATTCCAATTATAAAAATTTGAAAAAGTTTTGTTTTTTAAACAATTAATTAAATACCAAGCATTTGACCCATAAAATGACTAGGAATAAAGCCTTAACCTTTTGATAATACTCTCTGCTGTTCTTCTGGACTTTTCCACAGCTCTTGGACCACCAACAGGACAAACCGCAGTCGCCCTAAACCCATCCATATATGTGGCACAAACCTTGAGATGACAAAATACAAACCATAACCAATTTAAAAAGAAACAAATTTTTTAATTCTCAATTTTTTAATAACAATAAAAATTCAAATTTTAATTAAAATTACTTACCTTGTAGTCCCCTGATGGAGGTGATCCTTTGGCACCATCTACTTTTACTGCTCCGCCATCCACATCTAGAAATCAGAAGGGCAAAAGCAGTCATAGTGAAATAGTATTAGTAATTAGGTAAAAGTAAATAATTCATATTTATAATGTGATCTCAATTTTTTCAAAAAACTATTATTAAATGTTCTTTTAAATTTCATCAGTCTTGTGATATTTGTATATATAGCAGCTATTGGCCACATTCGTCTCTAGACAACAGCTCTTTAAAAACCCTTGTAACATATTGATCTCAGCAGATCTGAATGTTTCCACAAAAGATCAAATCAAGCTAGTGCACACATTGTACTATTAACTTACTGATTACACGGACAATGAGATGGAAGTTTAGGGGACAAATAAAATATCTGTTTTATGACAAAGAAAATAACCTTTAAAAGAAAGAGGTTGTAAAGTTTATAGCAGATAGCTGGATCTGGCTCTTGGATAGCCAGTCTAGACAACTGGTGTAAAGTCAATGGGGCTGCGTCTCTGAATCAGACATTTAGAGATAATAAACAACAACCACCTAATCACTGCGTGAGGACTTTCTACTGGAGATAAGTACTGTCACCAAATAGCTTTGGCTTGCTTAAAGCCAGAAACAGCCATGCATTTAAGATCTATTAAAAGCAGACTGAAAAAATTACCTGGGTAATTACACTCAGTAATGGTGACATTGGAGAAATCACACGTTACATCAGGCAGGAGGTAATGCTGTGGGTCTCCAATCTCATACACTAATTGCTCTGCCACTGTGCCAAATGAAACCAGCCCACCAGTTTTTGGAGGTTTGGACAGTGTAAATGAACCATCAGCAGAACATTCTACCACCGGAAAGCCCATGTTATCCCTGTAAATTAAATGAGAATGCATTGTTAAACATATTAATGTGAAATTCCAGGATACTAATTGCGTTCTTGTATCAAATTGCATGAAAAAAAGTGATTTTACTGTTAGTTTACAGTACTGGAAAACACAATTTTACTGTAAACACACAACATTATACTGTGTTTCTACAGTGCATACAGTGGTGTGAAAAAGAGTTTGCTCCCTTCCTGATTTCTTTTTTTTAATGTTTGTCACACTTAAATGTTTCAGATCATCAAACAAATGTAAATATTAGTCAAAGATAACACAAGTAAACAAAATGCAGTTTTTTGAACTTTGACTAGGCCCCTCCAAAGACTTCATTTTAATTTTCTTCAGCCAGAGGTGGACTTGCTGGTGTGTTTTGGATCATTGTCCTGCAGCAAAACCCAAGTTTGCTTCAGGTTGAGGTCACGAACAAAAGGACGAACATTCTTCTTCAAGATTTTTTGGTAGACAGCCGAATTCATGGTTCCATTTATCACAACAAGTTTTCCATGTCCTGAAGCAGCAAAACAGCCCCAGACCATCACACTTCCACCACCATATGGCACTGTTGGTATGATGTTTCTTTTCTAAAATCCTGTGTTACTTTTATGCCAGATGTAATGGGACACAAACCTTCAAAAAAAGTTAAACTTGTGTCTTGTTAGTCCACAGAGTATTTTTCCAAAAGTCTTAGGGATCTTCAAGATATTTTCTGGGAAAAATGAGACGAGCCTTAATGTTATTTTTGCTCAGCAGTGATTTTTGTCTTGAAACTTTGCCATGCAGGCCAGTCTCTTTCTTATGGAGGAGTCATGAACACTGACTCTAACTGTGGCAAGTGAGGCCTGCAGTTCTTTGGAAGTTGTTGTGGGGTCTTTTGTGATTTCTTGAATGAGTAGTTGCTGCGCTCTTGGTGTAAATTTGGTCGGCCAGTCACCCCTGGGAAGGTTCACCACTGTTCCATGTTTTCGCCATTTGTGGATTATGGCTCTCACTGTGGTTCGCTGGAGTCCCAAAGCTTTAGAAATGGCTTTATATAATTTTACAGACTGAAAGATTTGGTCCTGAATTTCTTTGGATGAAAAAAATATATATTTTGCACGTCTAGCTTTTGGTCTACTTCACTTTGTCAGGCAGGTCCTATTTAAGTGATTTCTTGATTGAGAACAGGTGTGGCAGTAATCAGGCCTAGATGTGGCTAGAGAAATTGAATAGAAAATTGGGAGGACACTTTTCACACAGGGTCATGTAGGTTTGGATTTTGTTTTTCCTTTAATAATAACAACAACCTTCATTCAAAAACTGCATTCTGTGTTTACTTGTGTTATCTTTGACTAATATTTAAATTAGTTTTTAATGAAATATTTAAGTGTGACAAACATGAAAAAAAAAAGAAATTAGAAAGGGGCGAACTCTTTTTCAAACCACTGTACTATGAAGGTACCCAGCATGCAGTGTGACATGAATAGATTACACTGTGGAGTTTCTTGATTCTGGTTGGTTTTATCTGTGATGCTGAACTTATTTCTGCTTTTACACAGTTTGTGCTGTTGGTTTTTGTAATTTAACATGGTCTATGTTGTATAAATGTTTTATTTGTTGAATGTCACCATTAGAATGTCACCATGTGGACAATTAGAAATTTTGGTTCTGGCAACATCTTTGGTGCATATTGGTGGAAGTGAGAGACTTCTAAATGCTAATTTTGTAATTGTTTCGGAGCGCACTAGCTTATGACACTAAAGCTAACATATTCATAATGAAAGCAACAAAAACAATCTATTTTGACTTCATGGGAAATTTAAGTACTGTACTGATTAATAATAATTAACTACATGTACTTACTATAGGATTGCGGTAAGGTTTAGCATTATTTTGATTCTAATTCTGCACAATTTATAGTAATTTCTGTAGTAACTACAGTAACAAGGACACTGGACAATAAAATGTTACCATATTTTTTGTCACTGTGACATTATCTTTATGATAATCTTTGAGCAAATATATGATGTCTTAATGAAATGAAGTATGAAATACTGCATTCAGGGATGATCTATGATCAAAGATGGCTGTAAAAGTAAATCTGCATTGTTTATCCTTTTGATCTTTCATTTCATTAACGATCATTACAAAGTGGCTAAAAAGTAAATGAATTAAAAGTAGGGAAGGGGAGAGAAAAAGAAATCTCATCATGAAACATATTTTTCTGTGTGCGGCAAAGAGGATAGTTCAAGTGGCAAAAAAAACAAAAAAACTTTTGACCCTCAAAAAGTCTTGGGCTCAAAATAAATAAATAAAATCAAACTCAAACATATTCAGTTGTTAGACACGACTGGAAATTCACAAATAGCTTTTTGGCTAAAAAGGATCTTAAATGGTGTGTTCCTATTTGTCTGTAGGGAGATGTCTTGGACTTCTTGTTCAGATATATGGCATCATTCTTTCAAATATCAACAAATTAAAAAAAAAACTAAACCTGACGGCCTCTGCTAAACATCATATAATGGGCTGTGGTTGGATCTTCCATCAGGTTAATGGTCCAAAACAAACATCAAAATCAACACACAAACGGGTCACAGAGCACAAAATGAAGCTTCTGACATTGTCATCCCAGTCCCTTGACCTGAACCCTACACAAAATGAGTGGACTGAACTGAAGAGTAGAAGCACCAAGAGAAAGCATGTGGAGAGATTCTGTATGGAGGAATAGTCTCTGATCTCTTGTCAACTGTCCCTCAAACTCATCAGGCATTACAGGAGAAAACGAAGAGCTGTTATCTTGGCAAAGGGAAGTTGCAAAAAGTATTTAATAAAAGGGTGCCAATAATAATGGCCAACATATTTTGGAGAATAAAAACATTTATTTCATTTTATATAGAGTATATATATATATATATATATATATATATATATATATATATATATATATATATATATATATATAAAAAATGAGAATCCAATGGAACTTAAAATAAACAGGAGTGAATCAAAGAAACATCAAAAGAAAATACTGTAATGAGAATTCACGGAGAAAAAAAAACTGTCATGAAAATATTCACAATGCAATGAATTTTTCTCTTTGATTTAGAGTTGAAATGCGTCATGAATATATCAGACTTTGAGTAGTTACCAGTCAGGAACTGTGTGCCAGTCTGTGAAAATTCCCCCTGTGGCCTGTGCACCGCACTCAATCAGATGACCAGCAAGACTACAACAGAAGAGAATTTGATTTTCTCATGAAATTTAATTGCAACCAAAACAGGAACAGAACTTGACTAATGATATAAATGTGATTAACCACAAATTTTCTTACACTGAATGGTCTTTCAAAACATCTAACAAAAACAAATGATTCATGTATGGCTGTCTAACCTCAGAAAACAATGTATTTGTCCTGCTTCTGACTCTGAGCAGATCTGTAAGCTTGATTTTGATGTAATGTGTGTTTTTGTGTGTGTGTATTTCAAGAGCTCAAAGATTTAACAGTACCTTCCAGCAGCCAACAGGTCATAGTTATTGGAGTCCCATGCAAACTGTCAAAAGACAAATATGTTTTTTTTCCCACAATAAATAAAGTTATATACATAATTTGTCTTTTTTTTCTTTTAATAGAGACCTTTTATTATTAAAAATCTTGTTTTTTTGACGTGTATATATACTCCTTTCAGTATTTTGAAATACATTACAATAATAAGAATCTAGTAATGCAACTAAGAATGAAAAACAAAATGAAACAGACACATCAATCAACAAGAGTGTAATACAAATTTGTAGAGACAGTGTGCTATATGAATTATATATATATATATATATATATATATATATACACACACACACACACACACACATCCACTACCCACTATATATATATATATATATATATATATATACACATACACAATTATTTAGAATTATTTTTACATTTTTTAAATAAGTTTTCCTTGATAATTCAAATGTTAGACTGAGAAGAGGTTCTGTGGATTTTGTTTCTGTCTGATTTCTTTTTGAGAAACACTAACACTACCAAATATGTGCAGAAATACTCTTATAATCACCACAATAATAACAGACTAACAAGAAAAATGAGGTAGGTGGTTTGAATTTGATTGTGAATTTCTATTAGACTTTAAAACTCTGGACTTCTTCTTGTAGAAGCTAAAGTAAACTTAGCCCTTTCTGAAAAGATACACTGCTGGTGTGTAAGTGGTTTCTGTTTTTGTTTTGTGCTGATGAAGGAGGTTCAAATTACCAACGCGCCATTACTGAGGAGGAATGAGTCACAATATATCTTGCACAAGAAATGTGAAGAACGCTCTTGCATGACAAACCATACCGAATGCATCAGCGGTCCAAGAACCACAGCGCTGTCCACACAGCGGCCCGTCACTACAATATCAGCCCCGAGGTCCAGGCACCGTTTAATAGGGAGGGCGCTGTGACAGAACGAGAAAGAAAACTGAATCCGATATGCCTAAAATACCACCCCGGCTCCAGGCATGAATGACACTGTAATTAACTTGTAGTTCTTACCCCAAATAGGCGTTCATGCTGTGGACAGACTTTGGAAGTGGTTTGTTTCCTCCTGAATCAGTCATCCTGAGATCAGTCAAAGAGTCTTTCTGGGATATACAACAAACCAAAAGATCACAGGGAAGATTTCAACACTGCCTAAAAACGCTTTGATAAGGGTAGAGTAATAACAGTAATAATACAGTAATAAAATACAGTAATAACTATTACTATCGCTCATACTTAGTTTAGGAAGTTGAACAAACCCTTGATAATTATTGAAATTATTGGAAAGTTTTACAGCTGGTGCTAGCCAAATGTCACGGGTTCACCGGGCTCTCCCACATTCACCACTCAACGTCTCCTCTCACCGGACTGCTGTCATCAATCACATCACATATAAGCACACGCCTCAGTTCTCTCAGTGTTTCCAGACCGGTTACAAAGACTGTTCTCCTCGTGTTTCCCTGTGGATTACTACTTGTGCTACCAGTCGTTCTCATCGGAGCATAACTGAGGTGTGTGTTCATCTACCGGATCATCGTCTGTTTCCCTTCATTATCCACCTTCTATGATGATCTGCTTCACTCATAAGAACTGTGATCACTATTAAAGTGTTTGTTTGGATTCACCTCATACCTTCTTAGAGTGTAATTCCTGACATCAATACACACCTATAAGTTTTGTTAATGTATTAACTATAGACACACTACTGTTCAGAGACTCGGGGTTGGTAAGATTTTAAATATATATATTTTTAAAGTATTTTATGCTCACAAAGGCTGCATTAATTCAATAAAAATACAGTAAAAATAGCAATTTATTTGTACAATTTAAAATAAATGTTTTCTATTTGAATAAACTTTAAAAAGTAATTTATTCTTGTGATGCAAAGCTGAATTTTAGGCATCATTCCTCCAGTCTTCAGGGTCACATGATCCTTCAGAAATCATTCTAATATGCTGATTTGCTGCTCAAAAAACATTTTGTATTTTTAATGTATTAACTATATACACACTACTGTTCAGAGGTTGGGGGTTGGTGAGATTTTAAAAATATATATTTTTTAAAGTATTTTATGCTCACAAAGGCTGCATTAATTCAATAAAAATACAGTGGAAATAGCAATATATTTGTACAATTTAAAATAAATGTTTTCTATTTGAATATACTTTAAAAAGTAATTTATTCTTGTGATGCAAAGCTGAATTTTCAGCATCATTCCTCCAGTCTTCAGGGTCACATGATCCTTCAGAAAACATTCTAATATGCTGATTTTCTGCTCAAGAAACATTTAGCTGATTTGCAAATAAAATATTTTGTAACATTATAAATGCATTTTCTGTCCCTTTTTATCAGTCACATCCTAAATAAAAGTATTTAATTCCTAAAGACCACAAACATTTGATTGTTAGTATAATTATTATAGTATTAAAATTTGGTAAAAATCTAGTCATTAAATATAAAACCCTTAAACAGTATACTTTGTCAATATTCGCTGAATACTAGATGCGAAGATATTAAATACACTCAAAAATGTATTGTTTGTTATGCTGTATCATATAGCTCGGATATGGCTTCTATGTTGGATTAGACTGACACCTAGTGCTGTGGCTGTAGCATCAGGAAAAAGCTAAAGTTATGTAGGACCTTGGGTATTTGTAGTTGGCAATGACTATATTATTAATTTAAAATGTCCAATATTGGAGGGTTTACTGAGATAAAAGGAATACTATTCAGCTGGTCATGTGATGTCAACAGTTTAATCCAAAGCGACTTACATTTTTCCTACAAGATACACATTGACATTCTAATCAGTTCTTGCTTTCCCTGGGAATCGAACCCATGACCTTTGGTGTTGCAAGCGCCACGCTCTACAGTTTGATCTACAGGAACGCTAGCTTGAAATACCCATGCATCACATAAGCATAAAATTCAATTACCCTTGTCATCAGGTCATCGCCAGTAACCACGGCTACCTTCAAGTCAAGTCCCGCCTTTTGAACTACTTCCTGTAAAGCTGCTCCACAGGCAAGAGGATTGACACCTCCAGCATTACTGACCACACGAATGCCTACAGGAAAAAACAAGACATTCAGTCTAAAAAGCATTTCCATATATAATGGAAAATAAATAAATATTTTTTTGCGTATAATGTTATATTTTAACATATTACAACCTATATAAACATTAATTAACCTCAAGAGTCACATATTTATCATAACTTCACCTCTTTTGCTGATATCCTTAATAAACGGAGTAAGGGAAAGGACGAAATCGGGAGCGTATCCCATATTCTTAAAGAAAAGAGAGCATTGTTTATCCAAGTGTATTTAATAATTAACAAATGAGGAGAAAAGTATTATTAAATGTCACAGAATCACTCAGACTTTAGTATCGTTCTTCAACATAAGGTAAAGTGTGCTTACAGGTGCTTTAGCTTTGGCCGCTGAGAGCAGTGACATGGTGATTTCGGACAGATAATCAAACACGAGGAAGTCCAATTTCCCTCCATATATGAGCTGAGGAACTGAAACATGGAAGATATGATGGACAAAACTGAATGAAAACAGTATTTGGACACTTACGCCACACACAGAATAAAACTGGAATTGTAGATAAATATTGCACTAACATACTTTTACAAACATTCTACATATAAAAATTAGATAAAAACCAGGCCGTTGAATAAAGACAAAACTATGTGGATATTTGTGGTTGTTGAACGTTAATAAAAACATTTTATAAACACACATCTACTAAAATGAACTTGAAAACAAGTTGGAAGAATGTTTAGTAGGCTGTCATTTGTTTTCAGATTCCTGGTTGTTTTGATGTAATTGTATCTAATGCACTGTTTTTCAACCACTGTGCCGTGGAACTCTAGAGATCGTCAGTTGTGCTGTGGAAAATTATTCAATTTCAACTAATTGCTCTAAAATCTTTTTTTTTTTTAAGAATTAATCCTAAAATACTTTATATTCTTTGTGTTTATTTGATTTCCATTCAATACACTTTGATAATAATGACTATATATTGTTAATATAGGCTACAGAGTTTCATTTTTTTTTTTTTTTACATTTTCGGTTGATGGTGTGCCTTGTGATTTGTTTTCAATTAAAAAAATGTACCGTGGCTCAAAAAAGGTTGAAAAACACTGATCTAATGCAGTGAGTCACAGTGGGTGGAAAGAGTGGGAGGCTTTGGTGGCCTCTAGTGGTCAGTCGAGGAAACTACATATGAAAAGGGTTTTATTTCGCTTATTTCGTGCAAGCGCGTTCTTGTCAAGAACTAATGTGTAGAAACTGATAAATAACTTAGAATTAAAGTCAAATTATGTACAGTAAAGTAGTTGAATTTAAATACCTGCGG